>CANUEZ040000132.1:0-600000 GCA_948099385.1 Fasciola hepatica
AACCGTTGAGAGCCAGCCCGGATAGCCTTGTGGTTAAGGTGTTCGATTCACAATCGTTCACCCCGGGTTCGAGTCCCCGTGGGGGCTCGGTGGATGTGCACTGCTGATGATTCCCAACAAGGATGAAACAGCTGTACAGTGCTTCCATGGTTTTCAATGGTGAGTTGAGTGTTCAAGCTGCATGATGAATCATATTATATACAAATCTAATCTCCTACTACTCAATTGCAAATAGTAACCAAGCTCTGTAGGTTGTTCATAACGGAATGCCTTCGTTGTACTTAGGCCCCTACAGAGAAGTCATCCATCATAGGAGTCGATCGCTGTGTGGGAGGCGGGTTGTTACCGTTCGAAGCCAGTGACGGAAGGGTGCTATATCATGTAGTGTAGATGTTCAACAAACCGTTGAGAGCCAGCCCGGATAGCCTTGTGGTTAAGGTGTTCGATTCACAATCGTTCACCCCGGGTTCGAGTCCCCGTGGGGGCTCGGTGGATGTGCACTGCTGATGATTCCCAACAAGGATGAAACAGCTGTACAGTGCTTCCATGGTTTTCAATGGTGAGTTGAGCGTTCAAGCTGCATGATGAATCATATTATATACAAATCTAATCTCCTACTACTCAATTGCAAATAGTAACCAAGCTCTGTAGGTTGTTCATAACGGAATGCCTTCGTTGTACTTAGGCCCCTACAGAGAAGTCATCCATCATAGGAGTCGATCGCTGTGTGGGAGGCGGGTTGTTACCGTTCGAAGCCAGTGACGGAAGGGTGCTATGTCATGTAGTGTAGATGTTCAACAAACCGTTGAGAGCCAGCCCGGATAGCCTTGTGGTTAAGGTGTTCGATTCACAATCGTTCACCCCGGGTTCGAGTCCCCGTGGGGGCTCGGTGGATGTGCACTGCTGATGATTCCCAACAAGGATGAAACCGCTGTACAGTGCTTCCATGGTTTTCAATGGTGAGTTGAGCGTTCAAGCTGCATGATGAATCATATTATATACAAATCTAATCTCCTACTACTCAATTGCAAATAGTAACCAAGCTCTGTAGGTTGTTCATAACGGAATGCCTTCGTTGTACTTAGGCCCCTACAGAGAAGTCATCCATCATAGGAGTCGATCGCTGTGTGGGAGGCGGGTTGTTACCGTTCGAAGCCAGTGACAAAAGGGTGCTATATCATGTAGTGTAGATGTTCAACAAACCGTTGAGAGCCAGCCCGGATAGCCTTGTGGTTAAGGTGTTCGATTCACAATCGTTCACCCCGGGTTCGAGTCACCGTGGGGGCTCGGTGGATGTGCACTGCTGATGATTCCCAACAAGGATGAAACAGCTGTACAGTGCTTCCATGGTTTTCAATGGTGAGTTGAGCGTTCAAGCTGCATGATGAATCATATTATATACAAATCTAATCTCCTACTACTCAATTGCAAATAGTAACCAAGCTCTGTAGGTTGTTCATAACGGAATGCCTTCGTTGTACTTAGGCCCCTACAGAGAAGTCATCCATCATAGGAGTCGATCGCTGTGTGGGAGGCGGGTTGTTACCGTTCGAAGCCAGTGACGGAAGGGTGCTATATCATGTAGTGTAGATGTTCAACAAACCGTTGAGAGCCAGCCCGGATAGCCTTGTGGTTAAGGTGTTCGATTCACAATCGTTCACCCCGGGTTCGAGTCCCCGTGGGGGCTCGGTGGATGTGCACTGCTGATGATTCCCAACAAGGATGAAACAGCTGTACAGTGCTTCCATGGTTTTCAATGGTGAGTTGAGTGTTCAAGCTGCATGATGAATCATATTATATACAAATCTAATCTCCTACTACTCAATTGCAAATAGTAACCAAGCTCTGTAGGTTGTTCATAACGGAATGCCTTCGTTGTACTTAGGCCCCTACAGAGAAGTCATCCATCATAGGAGTCGATCGCTGTGTGGGAGGCGGGTTGTTACCGTTCGAAGCCAGTGACGGAAGGGTGCTATATCATGTAGTGTAGATGTTCAACAAACCGTTGAGAGCCAGCCCGGATAGCCTTGTGGTTAAGGTGTTCGATTCACAATCGTTCACCCCGGGTTCGAGTCCCCGTGGGGGCTCGGTGGATGTGCACTGCTGATGATTCCCAACAAGGATGAAACAGCTGTACAGTGCTTCCATGGTTTTCAATGGTGAGTTGAGCGTTCAAGCTGCATGATGAATCATATTATATACAAATCTAATCTCCTACTACTCAATTGCAAATAGTAACCAAGCTCTGTAGGTTGTTCATAACGGAATGCCTTCGTTGTACTTAGGCCCCTACAGAGAAGTCATCCATCATAGGAGTCGATCGCTGTGTGGGAGGCGGGTTGTTACCGTTCGAAGCCAGTGACGGAAGGGTGCTATGTCATGTAGTGTAGATGTTCAACAAACCGTTGAGAGCCAGCCCGGATAGCCTTGTGGTTAAGGTGTTCGATTCACAATCGTTCACCCCGGGTTCGAGTCCCCGTGGGGGCTCGGTGGATGTGCACTGCTGATGATTCCCAACAAGGATGAAACCGCTGTACAGTGCTTCCATGGTTTTCAATGGTGAGTTGAGTGTTCAAGCTGCATGATGAATCATATTATATACAAATCTAATCTCCTACTACTCAATTGCAAATAGTAACCAAGCTCTGTAGGTTGTTCATAACGGAATGCCTTCGTTGTACTTAGGCCCCTACAGAGAAGTCATCCATCATAGGAGTCGATCGCTGTGTGGGAGGCGGGTTGTTACCGTTCGAAGCCAGTGACGGAAGGGTGCTATATCATGTAGTGTAGATGTTCAACAAACCGTTGAGAGCCAGCCCGGATAGCCTTGTGGTTAAGGTGTTCGATTCACAATCGTTCACCCCGGGTTCGAGTCCCCGTGGGGGCTCGGTGGATGTGCACTGCTGATGATTCCCAACAAGGATGAAACAGCTGTACAGTGCTTCCATGGTTTTCAATGGTGAGTTGAGCGTTCAAGCTGCATGATGAATCATATTATATACAAATCTAATCTCCTACTACTCAATTGCAAATAGTAACCAAGCTCTGTAGGTTGTTCATAACGGAATGCCTTCGTTGTACTTAGGCCCCTACAGAGAAGTCATCCATCATAGGAGTCGATCGCTGTGTGGGAGGCGGGTTGTTACCGTTCGAAGCCAGTGACGGAAGGGTGCTATATCATGTAGTGTAGATGTTCAACAAACCGTTGAGAGCCAGCCCGGATAGCCTTGTGGTTAAGGTGTTCGATTCACAATCGTTCACCCCGGGTTCGAGTCCCCGTGGGGGCTCGGTGGATGTGCACTGCTGATGATTCCCAACAAGGATGAAACAGCTGTACAGTGCTTCCATGGTTTTCAATGGTGAGTTGAGTGTTCAAGCTGCATGATGAATCATATTATATACAAATCTAATCTCCTACTACTCAATTGCAAATAGTAACCAAGCTCTGTAGGTTGTTCATAACGGAATGCCTTCGTTGTACTTAGGCCCCTACAGAGAAGTCATCCATCATAGGAGTCGATCGCTGTGTGGGAGGCGGGTTGTTACCGTTCGAAGCCAGTGACGGAAGGGTGCTATATCATGTAGTGTAGATGTTCAACAAACCGTTGAGAGCCAGCCCGGATAGCCTTGTGGTTAAGGTGTTCGATTCACAATCGTTCACCCCGGGTTCGAGTCCCCGTGGGGGCTCGGTGGATGTGCACTGCTGATGATTCCCAACAAGGATGAAACAGCTGTACAGTGCTTCCATGGTTTTCAATGGTGAGTTGAGCGTTCAAGCTGCATGATGAATCATATTATATACAAATCTAATCTCCTACTACTCAATTGCAAATAGTAACCAAGCTCTGTAGGTTGTTCATAACGGAATGCCTTCGTTGTACTTAGGCCCCTACAGAGAAGTCATCCATCATAGGAGTCGATCGCTGTGTGGGAGGCGGGTTGTTACCGTTCGAAGCCAGTGACGGAAGGGTGCTATATCATGTAGTGTAGATGTTCAACAAACCGTTGAGAGCCAGCCCGGATAGCCTTGTGGTTAAGGTGTTCGATTCACAATCGTTCACCCCGGGTTCGAGTCCCCGTGGGGGCTCGGTGGATGTGCACTGCTGATGATTCCCAACAAGGATGAAACAGCTGTACAGTGCTTCCATGGTTTTCAATGGTGAGTTGAGCGTTCAAGCTGCATGATGAATCATATTATATACAAATCTAATCTCCTACTACTCAATTGCAAATAGTAACCAAGCTCTGTAGGTTGTTCATAACGGAATGCCTTCGTTGTACTTAGGCCCCTACAGAGAAGTCATCCATCATAGGAGTCGATCGCTGTGTGGGAGGCGGGTTGTTACCGTTCGAAGCCAGTGACGGAAGGGTGCTATATCATGTAGTGTAGATGTTCAACAAACCGTTGAGAGCCAGCCCGGATAGCCTTGTGGTTAAGGTGTTCGATTCACAATCGTTCACCCCGGGTTCGAGTCCCCGTGGGGGCTCGGTGGATGTGCACTGCTGATGATTCCCAACAAGGATGAAACAGCTGTACAGTGCTTCCATGGTTTTCAATGGTGAGTTGAGCGTTCAAGCTGCATGATGAATCATATTATATACAAATCTAATCTCCTACTACTCAATTGCAAATAGTAACCAAGCTCTGTAGGTTGTTCATAACGGAATGCCTTCGTTGTACTTAGGCCCCTACAGAGAAGTCATCCATCATAGGAGTCGATCGCTGTGTGGGAGGCGGGTTGTTACCGTTCGAAGCCAGTGACGGAAGGGTGCTATATCATGTAGTGTAGATGTTCAACAAACCGTTGAGAGCCAGCCCGGATAGCCTTGTGGTTAAGGTGTTCGATTCACAATCGTTCACCCCGGGTTCGAGTCCCCGTGGGGGCTCGGTGGATGTGCACTGCTGATGATTCCCAACAAGGATGAAACAGCTGTACAGTGCTTCCATGGTTTTCAATGGTGAGTTGAGCGTTCAAGCTGCATGATGAATCATATTATATACAAATCTAATCTCCTACTACTCAATTGCAAATAGTAACCAAGCTCTGTAGGTTGTTCATAACGGAATGCCTTCGTTGTACTTAGGCCCCTACAGAGAAGTCATCCATCATAGGAGTCGATCGCTGTGTGGGAGGCGGGTTGTTACCGTTCGAAGCCAGTGACGGAAGGGTGCTATATCATGTAGTGTAGATGTTCAACAAACCGTTGAGAGCCAGCCCGGATAGCCTTGTGGTTAAGGTGTTCGATTCACAATCGTTCACCCCGGGTTCGAGTCCCCGTGGGGGCTCGGTGGATGTGCACTGCTGATGATTCCCAACAAGGATGAAACAGCTGTACAGTGCTTCCATGGTTTTCAATGGTGAGTTGAGCGTTCAAGCTGCATGATGAATCATATTATATACAAATCTAATCTCCTACTACTCAATTGCAAATAGTAACCAAGCTCTGTAGGTTGTTCATAACGGAATGCCTTCGTTGTACTTAGGCCCCTACAGAGAAGTCATCCATCATAGGAGTCGATCGCTGTGTGGGAGGCGGGTTGTTACCGTTCGAAGCCAGTGACGGAAGGGTGCTATATCATGTAGTGTAGATGTTCAACAAACCGTTGAGAGCCAGCCCGGATAGCCTTGTGGTTAAGGTGTTCGATTCACAATCGTTCACCCCGGGTTCGAGTCCCCGTGGGGGCTCGGTGGATGTGCACTGCTGATGATTCCCAACAAGGATGAAACAGCTGTACAGTGCTTCCATGGTTTTCAATGGTGAGTTGAGCGTTCAAGCTGCATGATGAATCATATTATATACAAATCTAATCTCCTACTACTCAATTGCAAATAGTAACCAAGCTCTGTAGGTTGTTCATAACGGAATGCCTTCGTTGTACTTAGGCCCCTACAGAGAAGTCATCCATCATAGGAGTCGATCGCTGTGTGGGAGGCGGGTTGTTACCGTTCGAAGCCAGTGACGGAAGGGTGCTATATCATGTAGTGTAGATGTTCAACAAACCGTTGAGAGCCAGCCCGGATAGCCTTGTGGTTAAGGTGTTCGATTCACAATCGTTCACCCCGGGTTCGAGTCCCCGTGGGGGCTCGGTGGATGTGCACTGCTGATGATTCCCAACAAGGATGAAACAGCTGTACAGTGCTTCCATGGTTTTCAATGGTGAGTTGAGCGTTCAAGCTGCATGATGAATCATATTATATACAAATCTAATCTCCTACTACTCAATTGCAAATAGTAACCAAGCTCTGTAGGTTGTTCATAACGGAATGCCTTCGTTGTACTTAGGCCCCTACAGAGAAGTCATCCATCATAGGAGTCGATCGCTGTGTGGGAGGCGGGTTGTTACCGTTCGAAGCCAGTGACGGAAGGGTGCTATATCATGTAGTGTAGATGTTCAACAAACCGTTGAGAGCCAGCCCGGATAGCCTTGTGGTTAAGGTGTTCGATTCACAATCGTTCACCCCGGGTTCGAGTCCCCGTGGGGGCTCGGTGGATGTGCACTGCTGATGATTCCCAACAAGGATGAAACAGCTGTACAGTGCTTCCATGGTTTTCAATGGTGAGTTGAGCGTTCAAGCTGCATGATGAATCATATTATATACAAATCTAATCTCCTACTACTCAATTGCAAATAGTAACCAAGCTCTGTAGGTTGTTCATAACGGAATGCCTTCGTTGTACTTAGGCCCCTACAGAGAAGTCATCCATCATAGGAGTCGATCGCTGTGTGGGAGGCGGGTTGTTACCGTTCGAAGCCAGTGACGGAAGGGTGCTATATCATGTAGTGTAGATGTTCAACAAACCGTTGAGAGCCAGCCCGGATAGCCTTGTGGTTAAGGTGTTCGATTCACAATCGTTCACCCCGGGTTCGAGTCCCCGTGGGGGCTCGGTGGATGTGCACTGCTGATGATTCCCAACAAGGATGAAACAGCTGTACAGTGCTTCCATGGTTTTCAATGGTGAGTTGAGCGTTCAAGCTGCATGATGAATCATATTATATACAAATCTAATCTCCTACTACTCAATTGCAAATAGTAACCAAGCTCTGTAGGTTGTTCATAACGGAATGCCTTCGTTGTACTTAGGCCCCTACAGAGAAGTCATCCATCATAGGAGTCGATCGCTGTGTGGGAGGCGGGTTGTTACCGTTCGAAGCCAGTGACGGAAGGGTGCTATATCATGTAGTGTAGATGTTCAACAAACCGTTGAGAGCCAGCCCGGATAGCCTTGTGGTTAAGGTGTTCGATTCACAATCGTTCACCCCGGGTTCGAGTCCCCGTGGGGGCTCGGTGGATGTGCACTGCTGATGATTCCCAACAAGGATGAAACAGCTGTACAGTGCTTCCATGGTTTTCAATGGTGAGTTGAGCGTTCAAGCTGCATGATGAATCATATTATATACAAATCTAATCTCCTACTACTCAATTGCAAATAGTAACCAAGCTCTGTAGGTTGTTCATAACGGAATGCCTTCGTTGTACTTAGGCCCCTACAGAGAAGTCATCCATCATAGGAGTCGATCGCTGTGTGGGAGGCGGGTTGTTACCGTTCGAAGCCAGTGACGGAAGGGTGCTATATCATGTAGTGTAGATGTTCAACAAACCGTTGAGAGCCAGCCCGGATAGCCTTGTGGTTAAGGTGTTCGATTCACAATCGTTCACCCCGGGTTCGAGTCCCCGTGGGGGCTCGGTGGATGTGCACTGCTGATGATTCCCAACAAGGATGAAACAGCTGTACAGTGCTTCCATGGTTTTCAATGGTGAGTTGAGCGTTCAAGCTGCATGATGAATCATATTATATACAAATCTAATCTCCTACTACTCAATTGCAAATAGTAACCAAGCTCTGTAGGTTGTTCATAACGGAATGCCTTCGTTGTACTTAGGCCCCTACAGAGAAGTCATCCATCATAGGAGTCGATCGCTGTGTGGGAGGCGGGTTGTTACCGTTCGAAGCCAGTGACGGAAGGGTGCTATATCATGTAGTGTAGATGTTCAACAAACCGTTGAGAGCCAGCCCGGATAGCCTTGTGGTTAAGGTGTTCGATTCACAATCGTTCACCCCGGGTTCGAGTCCCCGTGGGGGCTCGGTGGATGTGCACTGCTGATGATTCCCAACAAGGATGAAACAGCTGTACAGTGCTTCCATGGTTTTCAATGGTGAGTTGAGCGTTCAAGCTGCATGATGAATCATATTATATACAAATCTAATCTCCTACTACTCAATTGCAAATAGTAACCAAGCTCTGTAGGTTGTTCATAACGGAATGCCTTCGTTGTACTTAGGCCCCTACAGAGAAGTCATCCATCATAGGAGTCGATCGCTGTGTGGGAGGCGGGTTGTTACCGTTCGAAGCCAGTGACGGAAGGGTGCTATATCATGTAGTGTAGATGTTCAACAAACCGTTGAGAGCCAGCCCGGATAGCCTTGTGGTTAAGGTGTTCGATTCACAATCGTTCACCCCGGGTTCGAGTCCCCGTGGGGGCTCGGTGGATGTGCACTGCTGATGATTCCCAACAAGGATGAAACAGCTGTACAGTGCTTCCATGGTTTTCAATGGTGAGTTGAGCGTTCAAGCTGCATGATGAATCATATTATATACAAATCTAATCTCCTACTACTCAATTGCAAATAGTAACCAAGCTCTGTAGGTTGTTCATAACGGAATGCCTTCGTTGTACTTAGGCCCCTACAGAGAAGTCATCCATCATAGGAGTCGATCGCTGTGTGGGAGGCGGGTTGTTACCGTTCGAAGCCAGTGACGGAAGGGTGCTATATCATGTAGTGTAGATGTTCAACAAACCGTTGAGAGCCAGCCCGGATAGCCTTGTGGTTAAGGTGTTCGATTCACAATCGTTCACCCCGGGTTCGAGTCCCCGTGGGGGCTCGGTGGATGTGCACTGCTGATGATTCCCAACAAGGATGAAACAGCTGTACAGTGCTTCCATGGTTTTCAATGGTGAGTTGAGTGTTCAAGCTGCATGATGAATCATATTATATACAAATCTAATCTCCTACTACTCAATTGCAAATAGTAACCAAGCTCTGTAGGTTGTTCATAACGGAATGCCTTCGTTGTACTTAGGCCCCTACAGAGAAGTCATCCATCATAGGAGTCGATCGCTGTGTGGGAGGCGGGTTGTTACCGTTCGAAGCCAGTGACGGAAGGGTGCTATATCATGTAGTGTAGATGTTCAACAAACCGTTGAGAGCCAGCCCGGATAGCCTTGTGGTTAAGGTGTTCGATTCACAATCGTTCACCCCGGGTTCGAGTCCCCGTGGGGGCTCGGTGGATGTGCACTGCTGATGATTCCCAACAAGGATGAAACAGCTGTACAGTGCTTCCATGGTTTTCAATGGTGAGTTGAGCGTTCAAGCTGCATGATGAATCATATTATATACAAATCTAATCTCCTACTACTCAATTGCAAATAGTAACCAAGCTCTGTAGGTTGTTCATAACGGAATGCCTTCGTTGTACTTAGGCCCCTACAGAGAAGTCATCCATCATAGGAGTCGATCGCTGTGTGGGAGGCGGGTTGTTACCGTTCGAAGCCAGTGACGGAAGGGTGCTATATCATGTAGTGTAGATGTTCAACAAACCGTTGAGAGCCAGCCCGGATAGCCTTGTGGTTAAGGTGTTCGATTCACAATCGTTCACCCCGGGTTCGAGTCCCCGTGGGGGCTCGGTGGATGTGCACTGCTGATGATTCCCAACAAGGATGAAACAGCTGTACAGTGCTTCCATGGTTTTCAATGGTGAGTTGAGCGTTCAAGCTGCATGATGAATCATATTATATACAAATCTAATCTCCTACTACTCAATTGCAAATAGTAACCAAGCTCTGTAGGTTGTTCATAACGGAATGCCTTCGTTGTACTTAGGCCCCTACAGAGAAGTCATCCATCATAGGAGTCGATCGCTGTGTGGGAGGCGGGTTGTTACCGTTCGAAGCCAGTGACGGAAGGGTGCTATATCATGTAGTGTAGATGTTCAACAAACCGTTGAGAGCCAGCCCGGATAGCCTTGTGGTTAAGGTGTTCGATTCACAATCGTTCACCCCGGGTTCGAGTCCCCGTGGGGGCTCGGTGGATGTGCACTGCTGATGATTCCCAACAAGGATGAAACAGCTGTACAGTGCTTCCATGGTTTTCAATGGTGAGTTGAGCGTTCAAGCTGCATGATGAATCATATTATATACAAATCTAATCTCCTACTACTCAATTGCAAATAGTAACCAAGCTCTGTAGGTTGTTCATAACGGAATGCCTTCGTTGTACTTAGGCCCCTACAGAGAAGTCATCCATCATAGGAGTCGATCGCTGTGTGGGAGGCGGGTTGTTACCGTTCGAAGCCAGTGACGGAAGGGTGCTATATCATGTAGTGTAGATGTTCAACAAACCGTTGAGAGCCAGCCCGGATAGCCTTGTGGTTAAGGTGTTCGATTCACAATCGTTCACCCCGGGTTCGAGTCCCCGTGGGGGCTCGGTGGATGTGCACTGCTGATGATTCCCAACAAGGATGAAACAGCTGTACAGTGCTTCCATGGTTTTCAATGGTGAGTTGAGCGTTCAAGCTGCATGATGAATCATATTATATACAAATCTAATCTCCTACTACTCAATTGCAAATAGTAACCAAGCTCTGTAGGTTGTTCATAACGGAATGCCTTCGTTGTACTTAGGCCCCTACAGAGAAGTCATCCATCATAGGAGTCGATCGCTGTGTGGGAGGCGGGTTGTTACCGTTCGAAGCCAGTGACGGAAGGGTGCTATATCATGTAGTGTAGATGTTCAACAAACCGTTGAGAGCCAGCCCGGATAGCCTTGTGGTTAAGGTGTTCGATTCACAATCGTTCACCCCGGGTTCGAGTCCCCGTGGGGGCTCGGTGGATGTGCACTGCTGATGATTCCCAACAAGGATGAAACAGCTGTACAGTGCTTCCATGGTTTTCAATGGTGAGTTGAGCGTTCAAGCTGCATGATGAATCATATTATATACAAATCTAATCTCCTACTACTCAATTGCAAATAGTAACCAAGCTCTGTAGGTTGTTCATAACGGAATGCCTTCGTTGTACTTAGGCCCCTACAGAGAAGTCATCCATCATAGGAGTCGATCGCTGTGTGGGAGGCGGGTTGTTACCGTTCGAAGCCAGTGACGGAAGGGTGCTATATCATGTAGTGTAGATGTTCAACAAACCGTTGAGAGCCAGCCCGGATAGCCTTGTGGTTAAGGTGTTCGATTCACAATCGTTCACCCCGGGTTCGAGTCCCCGTGGGGGCTCGGTGGATGTGCACTGCTGATGATTCCCAACAAGGATGAAACAGCTGTACAGTGCTTCCATGGTTTTCAATGGTGAGTTGAGCGTTCAAGCTGCATGATGAATCATATTATATACAAATCTAATCTCCTACTACTCAATTGCAAATAGTAACCAAGCTCTGTAGGTTGTTCATAACGGAATGCCTTCGTTGTACTTAGGCCCCTACAGAGAAGTCATCCATCATAGGAGTCGATCGCTGTGTGGGAGGCGGGTTGTTACCGTTCGAAGCCAGTGACGGAAGGGTGCTATATCATGTAGTGTAGATGTTCAACAAACCGTTGAGAGCCAGCCCGGATAGCCTTGTGGTTAAGGTGTTCGATTCACAATCGTTCACCCCGGGTTCGAGTCTCCGTGTGGGCTCGGTGGATGTGCACTGCTGATGATTCCCAACAAGGATGAAACAGCTGTACAGTGCTTCCATGGTTTTCAATGGTGAGTTGAGTGTTCAAGCTGCATGATGAATCATATTATATACAAATCTAATCTCCTACTACTCAATTGCAAATAGTAACCAAGCTCTGTAGGTTGTTCATAACGGAATGCCTTCGTTGTACTTAGGCCCCTACAGAGAAGTCATCCATCATAGGAGTCGATCGCTGTGTGGGAGGCGGGTTGTTACCGTTCGAAGCCAGTGACGGAAGGGTGCTATATCATGTAGTGTAGATGTTCAACAAACCGTTGAGAGCCAGCCCGGATAGCCTTGTGGTTAAGGTGTTCGATTCACAATCGTTCACCCCGGGTTCGAGTCCCCGTGGGGGCTCGGTGGATGTGCACTGCTGATGATTCCCAACAAGGATGAAACAGCTGTACAGTGCTTCCATGGTTTTCAATGGTGAGTTGAGCGTTCAAGCTGCATGATGAATCATATTATATACAAATCTAATCTCCTACTACTCAATTGCAAATAGTAACCAAGCTCTGTAGGTTGTTCATAACGGAATGCCTTCGTTGTACTTAGGCCCCTACAGAGAAGTCATCCATCATAGGAGTCGATCGCTGTGTGGGAGGCGGGTTGTTACCGTTCGAAGCCAGTGACGGAAGGGTGCTATATCATGTAGTGTAGATGTTCAACAAACCGTTGAGAGCCAGCCCGGATAGCCTTGTGGTTAAGGTGTTCGATTCACAATCGTTCACCCCGGGTTCGAGTCCCCGTGGGGGCTCGGTGGATGTGCACTGCTGATGATTCCCAACAAGGATGAAACAGCTGGACAGTGCTTCCATGGTTTTCAATGGTGAGTTGAGCGTTCAA
Organism: Fasciola hepatica; assembly: GCA_948099385.1. NCBI lineage: Eukaryota > Metazoa > Platyhelminthes > Trematoda > Plagiorchiida > Fasciolidae > Fasciola > Fasciola hepatica. Next base: position 12,577 of record CANUEZ040000132.1, read on the forward strand.
GCTGCATGATGAATCATATTATATACAAATCTAATCTCCTACTACTCAATTGCAAATAGTAACCAAGCTCTGTAGGTTGTTCATAACGGAATGCCTTCGTTGTACTTAGGCCCCTACAGAGAAGTCATCCATCATAGGAGTCGATCGCTGTGTGGGAGGCGGGTTGTTACCGTTCGAAGCCAGTGACGGAAGGGTGCTATATCATGTAGTGTAGATGTTCAACAAACCGTTGAGAGCCAGCCCGGATAGCCTTGTGGTTAAGGTGTTCGATTCACAATCGTTCACCCCGGGTTCGAGTCCCCGTGGGGGCTCGGTGGATGTGCACTGCTGATGATTCCCAACAAGGATGAAACAGCTGTACAGTGCTTCCATGGTTTTCAATGGTGAGTTGAGCGTTCAAGCTGCATGATGAATCATATTATATACAAATCTAATCTCCTACTACTCAATTGCAAATAGTAACCAAGCTCTGTAGGTTGTTCATAACGGAATGCCTTCGTTGTACTTAGGCCCCTACAGAGAAGTCATCCATCATAGGAGTCGATCGCTGTGTGGGAGGCGGGTTGTTACCGTTCGAAGCCAGTGACGGAAGGGTGCTATGTCATGTAGTGTAGATGTTCAACAAACCGTTGAGAGCCAGCCCGGATAGCCTTGTGGTTAAGGTGTTCGATTCACAATCGTTCACCCCGGGTTCGAGTCCCCGTGGGGGCTCGGTGGATGTGCACTGCTGATGATTCCCAACAAGGATGAAACAGCTGTACAGTGCTTCCATGGTTTTCAATGGTGAGTTGAGCGTTCAAGCTGCATGATGAATCATATTATATACAAATCTAATCTCCTACTACTCAATTGCAAATAGTAACCAAGCTCTGTAGGTTGTTCATAACGGAATGCCTTCGTTGTACTTAGGCCCCTACAGAGAAGTCATCCATCATAGGAGTCGATCGCTGTGTGGGAGGCGGGTTGTTACCGTTCGAAGCCAGTGACGGAAGGGTGCTATATCATGTAGTGTAGATGTTCAACAAACCGTTGAGAGCCAGCCCGGATAGCCTTGTGGTTAAGGTGTTCGATTCACAATCGTTCACCCCGGGTTCGAGTCCCCGTGGGGGCTCGGTGGATGTGCACTGCTGATGATTCCCAACAAGGATGAAACAGCTGTACAGTGCTTCCATGGTTTTCAATGGTGAGTTGAGCGTTCAAGCTGCATGATGAATCATATTATATACAAATCTAATCTCCTACTACTCAATTGCAAATAGTAACCAAGCTCTGTAGGTTGTTCATAACGGAATGCCTTCGTTGTACTTAGGCCCCTACAGAGAAGTCATCCATCATAGGAGTCGATCGCTGTGTGGGAGGCGGGTTGTTACCGTTCGAAGCCAGTGACGGAAGGGTGCTATATCATGTAGTGTAGATGTTCAACAAACCGTTGAGAGCCAGCCCGGATAGCCTTGTGGTTAAGGTGTTCGATTCACAATCGTTCACCCCGGGTTCGAGTCCCCGTGGGGGCTCGGTGGATGTGCACTGCTGATGATTCCCAACAAGGATGAAACAGCTGTACAGTGCTTCCATGGTTTTCAATGGTGAGTTGAGCGTTCAAGCTGCATGATGAATCATATTATATACAAATCTAATCTCCTACTACTCAATTGCAAATAGTAACCAAGCTCTGTAGGTTGTTCATAACGGAATGCCTTCGTTGTACTTAGGCCCCTACAGAGAAGTCATCCATCATAGGAGTCGATCGCTGTGTGGGAGGCGGGTTGTTACCGTTCGAAGCCAGTGACGGAAGGGTGCTATATCATGTAGTGTAGATGTTCAACAAACCGTTGAGAGCCAGCCCGGATAGCCTTGTGGTTAAGGTGTTCGATTCACAATCGTTCACCCCGGGTTCGAGTCCCCGTGGGGGCTCGGTGGATGTGCACTGCTGATGATTCCCAACAAGGATGAAACAGCTGTACAGTGCTTCCATGGTTTTCAATGGTGAGTTGAGCGTTCAAGCTGCATGATGAATCATATTATATACAAATCTAATCTCCTACTACTCAATTGCAAATAGTAACCAAGCTCTGTAGGTTGTTCATAACGGAATGCCTTCGTTGTACTTAGGCCCCTACAGAGAAGTCATCCATCATAGGAGTCGATCGCTGTGTGGGAGGCGGGTTGTTACCGTTCGAAGCCAGTGACGGAAGGGTGCTATATCATGTAGTGTAGATGTTCAACAAACCGTTGAGAGCCAGCCCGGATAGCCTTGTGGTTAAGGTGTTCGATTCACAATCGTTCACCCCGGGTTCGAGTCCCCGTGGGGGCTCGGTGGATGTGCACTGCTGATGATTCCCAACAAGGATGAAACAGCTGTACAGTGCTTCCATGGTTTTCAATGGTGAGTTGAGCGTTCAAGCTGCATGATGAATCATATCCGTTTTAATCTAAATGCAACACACGGTCGTTGGTGGTGCTGTTCGAGTGGGGTAGACCCTATCAGCCATGAGGTACAAGTTTCTAATCTCGCCACGGCCACCAGCCGCGTTTTGTGGTAGACAGTTGTCCGTTGTCACCAGGCTTGTTACCACGCCTGACCCAACGCGGGACCCCTTATGTATTTCTACACCCCTAGTCTCCGAGTCAGGTTGCCTGTTGTCCCTAATCGTGCAGTGGGCCTGTGATGCTATGGGATCTTCACTCATTGTACTGCATTCATGCGAATGAGTAGAATGAAGAAGACTGCTGCACAGGACCACTAAAATTCCAGTGAGGAACTATACGTCTGTTACAAATTATGGTCGGAGAGAACCCGTAGAATTTTAACGGAATATCGAAACTCGCATTTACACTTGGTCTCTATCTACCCCTTTCCCTAACTAGGGTGCTTACTTGAGTGGCAAGTTCGCTTAGCCTTTCTCATTTCAGGTGACTTGGCAGCATCCGTCGTCTCAACTATTTTAGCACTATTACCGCTGAGCACTATGAAACATTTCTTTTAGGGAAGATCACCAATAACCAATTCTGGTGACACAACCCACCTCTCTCGTCTCCGCCCGATTTGTTCAAGTACAGTGCTGCCTTTGCCGGTCAAATGGTCTTCATGGTGGTCTTCCAATCTCTCGGTCCTGGGTTCGAATCCTACTTCCAACAGCTGTCAGTTTCCCCGGTTAGCAGCCCCAGATAGGTCACCGCCCACTTCCTGAAATGTGGTACTACTAGTGCACAACAATAAGAAGTAAATCAAAAATAGAATTAGGAAAAGTTAAAAAATTAGTCAGTCATTTTATCAATTTAACTTGGGCGCAGAGTATTCATCAAAGGACTGCATTTTCAGGTCTATCAGCCAATAACCTCAGAGATGTGCACTTTGGTTACTACCTTGCACAGCTATCAAATCTTAGGTGAAGCAATTTCGAGCATTAGGAGAAAATAGACGATCAATAAAATTACCAGTGAAAATAAAATACCGTCTGTCCGAAAAATCTGGGCTCACTTCAGTTCGGTCGAGATCCCGACAAATCATTGAATTCCACTTTAAACAACTGATAGCCAAAAATTTAAAGTAGACTCTGTTGTTCAGTGAAAGAAGATAGTATCAGTAGTATAAACTGGAACTGGAGAATATGCCAGGATTTCGACCGAACTAAGGTGACCCCGATTTTTTTCGGACTGACTGTACACGAAGAAGTTCGAATGCAACCAAGCTACTGGACTTGTTATTTAATATCCTTAGCCTTTTGTGAGAAGGATCTCGTAGAATAACACGGCAGACTAGCATGTCTTACTTGATCATGCCCACAAGTAAACATTTCAGTAAACTTTTGCCATTTCGCGGACTGACCACGTCGACCGACCCTCAGACTCTTTCCTTTCTCACTGCCGACGTCTATGAGTGTTGACGAAATTAAGAAACAATCGAACTAACACCATTATTCTTCATTACACTATCGTAATAAGATTGGTGTATTTCGTTTGACTACAGTATTAACCTGGAATCTTGATAAAATATCATGATCTCAAAGCGGTACCTCATGTTTTCGCTCATTCCACGGTCCACCAGTCTTTTTCACATACGAGTGACCACATTTAAAATCAACCGATTCATTTACTTTGCCGATTAAGATGAGGTGTATTTATACGTTGAGTTTGTGTGGGCAGCAGTTTTCTGCATCAAGCTTGGAAATAAAAATTTACCAATAAAGTGCGTATAAGGGTAAAATGAAGCGCGGCTTAAGTCCAAATACCGGGGATCTATCTAACCCGTAAACAGGTGGTTTCAGAAAACACGTTCGTTGAAAATTTTACTTCTTTTCGAACAGTTCGCCAAGGGTACATGCCTGTATCATCTGGTCCGCCTAACCACCCTCACTCATCGTAAAGTGAAAAGGAATTTAGGGTTTGGAATAGATTACCGGATCTTCCGTGTACAAGCAGTAGCCTTATTGAGGGTGAGAGAAAACTTTTTGATGAGTGATTGTGGAAGGTATGTCATAACAAGAGACCAAATTGCGTGCGGGAAGTAGCCGCTGGTCTCATCCTCCACACCAAGCATGTCCAACGCACTCTGTACAAATGTGGTGGGAGATGGTGCCAAAATGGTACTTGTTTTTCTGACGAAGTCAGGCGCTTGGTCACAGTTTAACGGACCAGGGTGAACTGACTGAACAATGATGAACGGTAGACGTAGCTCGGCACGTATGGCCCGAGAGAAAGCGAACACGAACGACTTTGAGGCAGCGTACAGGGGATAATTGGGGCAAGGAATCCAAGCCAGGCTGGAACTAACATTAATGATAGCAGCACGGGACGGAGGCTGACGGAGCATCTTCACCAAGCACAGCCGTGTGATCAAAGCCATCGATTGCATATTACAGATGGCCATCCGTTCGATGAAATCAAAACTTTCCATCAGGTTGTCTCTGGTCTGAGGTTGCACTCTTGGTCGGGGACGTAACTCGGCTGCATTAACTACGCAACCGATCGATGGCAGCGAGTCTATCGATTTGGTGATTTCATCATAATCTTTCGTCTAGTTTGAAATAGAAAGGAAACATGATAACAGTTATCAGACAGTGCAGAATCGTGGGTACATAAAAATACTTATACTTCATTGTTCCTGATATGACAGAACAAAATAATATGCTTGCCAAATAATGGTTCATTGGTAGCTAATGTGATCCTCTTGTACACTTGGGTTTGTCATTTTACGAACCTAATAATCCCAGAAAGAAACTGTCTTTCCGAAAAAAAGAAAACCGCAGAGAGTGCACGATGAAAAACATCCTGTTTTCCTATTCGCTTCTATTTCCTTCAGTTTAATATCCCTGGAACAATATGTGTTCGTGTTTTGCGGTGATGGTGCCATCCTTTAGCAGAGACCAGCGAATACATAAGTGGTATATTTATCGAAAACGGTTTCTAGTCTTTTTATTTTTGTTTTCATTACCAATATCCATTGCTTTAGGCGATGATCATCGACTGTGAAGTTAAACAACTGGATCAGAAGTTGATGGGAAGCTCAACACTAAAATAAGAGCAAATCACAGATGTGATTCATCAGACAATATCAACGGTCAGCTTACTACTGAAAATCTTCCCTACCACCGATGAGGAGCAGCGAATCAGGTTAACATAACTCACGTGATCATGATACACTTACCGTGGTTAAATCTGCCACAGTGATTTTAGTTCGAACACCGTATTTCTGATCGATATCAGCTGCCAGTTCATTCAGGGATCCCCTATCCGCATCGATTAGCAAAACGTTTAATTTCTCGCTGGCCAATTCGCATGAATACGCGCGACCTAGTAGACCACAAGCTCCGGTCACTACAGCCCAGTCACCAGATAGACGAAGCCATGGACGTGCAGACCAGTGTTTAGCCCCAAACTTATAGTTGATGATAGTTGATATCAGGGGGTAAAGAACCCGCAAGAACAACCAAGTTAGAAACGGAAGTAATATTATCTCCGAGATCATCCGACAAGGCGGAATTCCCGTTTTCCTCGTGCAAAACAAGCATGCGACAGGGGGCACAAAAACACACGCACACCTAATATATACTAATTGTCTACTGTGGGTTTAACTAATCGGAATTCGGATTTCTGCAGTGCAACTCAAGGTTAGTGTGAGAAACAGATTAGGTTCACCAGACAGAAGCGTAGCCTTTAAGAAGCTGAGATTTTACGCAAGCGCACGCAATAAAAAGCCAATGACTGGTCATGCCGTCCATGTTGCTGGTGCTGATTAGTCCAAACAACAATAGGCAGCTTATGCATGTTCTTGGTGCACGTGTTCTGGTGCTTGTATCACACCTGGCAAACGAGAATTCAGAATAGCTGAATGATCTCGGAGATGCTATTCACTACACTGGCAGGTTATTTAACCACGGATACCATTTGCCATCAAATACAAGTATGGAGCCAAGCAAGTCCACGGCTTCGTCTATCCGGTGATTGGGCTGTAGTGACCGAACAGTGTTGTTCAATGGGTCACACATATGCGTATGAACTGGCCACCGAGAACCTAAACGGAACGGGTAGCAAGCCAAATATTCAACAGTTGCCAAAATATGAGAAAAAGGCAATAGGACAAGTGAACGACAACATTTATTGAAAGGGTCCAGTTTGTCGGTTGCCTTAGGGTTAGAATGACACTGGACACAAGCTAAGCTGACGGAGCTAAGGTTCAACCGTCAGCAAGTGGGAGCAGTCAAAAATGTGCTTTTCAAAAAGCGTTAACCAATTTTCGCTTGACCAGGCGAACAAACGACAAACAGCCTGCCTGGATCAGAGTACTGATTAGGTGGGTTTTTTATAACAGTTTTAACTGGTGAGTTTACAAGGGCAAACTCACTCAGCTCCAGGTAGCAATAGATATGACAATAATTAGAATCACTAATATACTGGGTTTGGTGAAGTCTAATCATGAAGAATGAGTTTTATCTGCGTTGGACAGCAATAATTATACAGACTTCAGTTGATTTAGAGAGAAGGGGGGGGGGTGCTAGGTTACCGTGTGATGCTGTAGTCTAGATATTGTTCGCCTTTGACGCTAATCCAGCTAGACATTTTCATAAAATCAACGCTGATAAGGTGACCAGTAATCCCGATGCTATCAGAGCCGTTCGTGTAGCTATTTTGCTGAGCATCTAGACCAAGCACCGTAAGGTCACACGTTCCTGTCACGCACCTTACTCAGATGGTCGACTCAAATTATTTGCGTTCATCCAGTCGAATTTCAGCAGCCGCACTTACATGTCCATGAGTTTACCAAGGACAAAATTGATCCAACTTAGTAAATTTGGAGAATGTGATCGGAAAACATCCTAAATGACCGGTGTGTTCCACAACCAAGTATGGCGCATTCTGCGGAAGAGAGAAAACTAACCATACACCAATGACAAAATTGTACCAACTCACGATCATCGACTGCTATTCCTCCGGCCTACGTATTATCCTATCTTGAGAGGAGAATATTTCAATGCCTATTAACATCGTATCTCTTGTTGCATCACGATTTACAGAAAGGAGGACATTCCTCTACAAGGGCTATGAAACCCACATTTTCACTTAAACCACAACAAAGAACTAAATGTTTCCAGGATTTTATTCAACCCTATGCCAGCTAATTACAGCGTAGATGTCGCTGCTTTGACTGAACGACATTGTACCAATAATAGAAATAAGAATGTGGCAAATATAATGAACTTCTTGGTTTCATTTAAAATTTGGAATGGTCAAAGTATGCAGATGGCTTATTTTTAGTGAAAACCATGTTCAGCATGATAGTATTCACGTTACCACTACTTTTTGACTACTTCCCACTTTGGATTCGGTACTTCTCGAGAAGAAATCGTTTGGGTGATCCTACTTAGTGCTTATCTATCTGGGGGAGGACCACCTGAGTGATATAACGGTCAATCTTGGAAGGTTGAGGTTGAGAGATACGGCATTCACGGAGGGAGATGACCAAAACGAACTAATCACAAAAGTAGTATTTATTTTAAAGTGACTGTTGCTAGAAACACCTATTCTACGAAGTAAACCTAACCACGTTTCTCATTTATTATCCAATATTCTCATCTTTTTTATATTGAAACCGTTTCACGGAATCTAAGTAACAACACCTAAGCCGTAACTGGTTTGTGCAAGGGTTGAATAACATTCCAGAATCTTATCCCTTCTATTTCTTGTCAACATGTGCATATGATAGCCTATGTGAATTGGCATCCTCTCTACAAATGGACTACATCATTGGTACAAACGGATTAGATTGTACAAAAAACGGATAATGATAGAGCTCAAAACTAGTTCTGAATGTGTTTTACAAATGTCCAGCAATAAAACAATTCTCCGCTCCAAGTAACTCCGACATCACTCGGTTATTCTCCTAACCTTCCAAACGGCACGGCTGTTTTGATAATCAACTCCAACCTGCAGTCGATTCTGGAACTCACCTCTGATTCGCACCTTTGCCAATGACTAAGGATTTCAATTTTTCACCGGACGCACTGCAGCATTAGTTTATTGTTGCCTATCTTTAGCCCATTTCATACTAGAACATTTTGACCTCTTTGGCACGTTTCGAAACAACAACCCTGTTTCATCAGCACTAAAACTGTTGCGCGAATCGTGATTCTACGATGAGTGATCTCAAAGTTCTTCAACACTGGCTACAGAAAACGCCTACTGTTCACCTCATCAGAGTCCGGGTCACCTTGAAAGGTAAGACATATCGAGGTTTTACCGTGAGATGCAAATGCTCCCTAGCCCAGTTAGCTGAAGGCTGTATCATTATTGCTGCCTGGTCCAGGTACGACACTGTCAACATGATCAGAAATCAACAAACCCAGTCGTTTATTGGTTTTAACTGATATCATATCACTAGAAAAGATATGTACAAAATATTTTCTTCTGAAAGCACAGTTCTAAGTATACTTCACCCTGGAGAAAATCTTTGCTGGGGGTTGACAACCAAAGGAAGTGTTTCTGGATCGGTTCAGGGGGTTTGTTTTACGGAGAGAGGATTTCTCTGGAGAAATTCCCCATAAAAATCGAAGCTGATTCTTGAAAATAGGTTTGTGCGGTCAGGGAGGTTGCAATCTGCGGTGCACTACTGTACTTCATATAATGTACTTATGCTTGTGAAATGAAATATCATTTCAGGATTTCGATTGTCACGTTGATCTTTGCAGAACAAGGTTGAAATTCAAAAAAGTTCAATTACAAGAAGCTATATCGCCCCACCGTTATGGAGGCGGTTCCAACCTTGCACCTTTAAAGCAAGAAGCTTCCATTTACCTTGTTGATTTCAAATGAAGCTGTTTCACCCGCGAAAGCTTCTTTCGTATCTTCAAGTGAAGCCCCCCGTTGCACGCTCTCGAAACACAAACAAGTGGTTGACTTTACAGAGGTCACTTGTCACCCACATACAAAATCTCTCTACCGGGTAATGATCCATATCGCGACGATAACTTCTACTACAGATAAGTTGAATTCTCGTTGATAAGCGTGACAGTCTGTGCGAGAGCCTACAGGAGAGGATGAGGTTGAAGGTGAGGTTTGACCATTGTTTGCTACGAACGCTCCAAAGAGTATGATGCGTATGGACAGTACGACCCATGATTTGATCGATCGATAATTCACTTTACTAATGCAAAACATAACCACTGAGTTGACTGTGTGACTGAAGAACAAAAGACCGGAGACAGAACGAGATGGCAAACAAAGTGACGGTGTTAGTTGACCGTGTATGAAAATACAACGATAGCCACCGTTCGTGGTGTGTAACGGACAGTGAACCCGTGACTGAAGGGGGAAAGCGCTGAATTATAATGATATGCTGTTGGTTACTACTATATGTACCAAAGGTCCCATGAGATCACAGTAATGAGCGAAGTATGGACACTGCCTACTGATTTCCCTTCAATACCGAAAGAAACTGCGTTAGATGTATGGGAATATCTGGACATCACTGTTGCTGCGGTAAATGGAGACATAGAGTTAGAAGGTAGGCTCCTTTCTGATTTCAACCAAGTCCGAGGATATAGTTTAACTTTTGCCACCTTAATTAACTGTTCTCAATTCGATCAAAATGATCTGGAGTTCGCTTAAACACGGCTGAAAATGTTTGGGGTCTGATCCCGGGGCCAGTCTGTACGGATGGAACTGTCTTCGGAGCTTGTACGAATCGACCTCCCCACCCTGGATAAAAGTGATAGCGTAGACATAAAAATCATCCGGAATATAATGGGGAGCTTCGCTGTACGTTGTGTTTCCAATAAAGATCACTCTTTCGTACCTACCTATTTGTTTAGCCATCAGTCTAGAAGTGGGTGTAACAGCACTTCGCACCCTCTGAGACAAACTTTCCGTGATAAATCGATTTATGTGCTTCACGCTTAAAATTCATGTGCTTAATGGATGAAGTGATGGGTTGACACATCAACATACAGATTCTCGTCATCTTAAGTGATTCAGGTCAAACGTATCCACAGGGAAATGATCAGCTTATGCCGTCACTTTGTTTGCCATCTCGTTCTGTCTCCGGTCTTTTGTTCTTCAATCACACAGTCAACTCAGTGGTTATGTTTTGCATTAGAAAAGTGAATTATCGATCGATCAAATCATGGGTCGTACTGTCCATACGCATCATACTCTTTGGAGCGTTCGTAGCAAACAATGGTCAAACCTCACCTTCAACCTCATCCTCTCCTGTAGGCTCTCGCACAGACTGTCACGCTTATCAACGAGAATTCAACTTATCTGTAGTATAGGTTATCATCGCGATATGGATCATCACCCGGTAGAGAGATTTTGTATGTGGGTGACAAGTGACCTCTGTAAAGCCAATCACTTGTCTGTTTTTCGAGACAGGCGCGGCTGGGTTTTGTGGTTTTGTATCGGAATTACAGGACAAAATTTCCAGATAAAACGCCAGGCTACTTATTTCAAAAATCCATACTTTGCGACCGTGTGTCCTCGTTCGAAAGTATAGCTGTGTTTTCGGACGAAATACCTATGGGGGAATCACCGACTGGCTCGAAAAATGGCCTCTGTCAAAGCACGCTTCATACGATTCAAATGAGATTACAGCTGCTCAGGATTCACTGGAAAGTTAAAATAAATGGTCAATAGGCAGAACCTAGAATCGCTTGGTGTTTGGGGCACAAATTAAATGATAACCAACATTTAAAACATGATGAAGCAGTGGTGTGATGTATGCCAACATGTTCTAGTTCTTGAAAAAAAACGATTTCGTTTGAATATTGGAAAACGTGTTTGTGTGTGCATATGTGTGAAAAACAGAGTTGTGCGAGGAATGGGACAACAGAAGTCAAAAGTTTATAGAGAAAGAAACACACAATGATTGGCGTGCGCTCTGTCTTGCTCTGAATGCTCTGGTGCTTTTGTTCCCGTGACAGGGCCGCGGATTCGCAAGACGGAGAATGAATGATAGAAATTTCGCCGCGTAATTAAAGCAGTCCAATAATGAGATCAACATGAGGGTTTAAAAATGGTGACGGAATTATGTAGTACTTTCATTTATCATGCAAATGGTAAGTCAGGTAGCAAAGTGTACGCACCACATCAGGTGATGAGTTCAAACCGAGGACGGAATACTATTCAAGGTGACTTGAAAGGAACAGGAAAGTAAACCAGTGGTTCACATGACGTGCTGTCATTCGTACCCATCAGATCACGTGCTCACACACCCACAGAGCAATTGATCTCTTACTCAGTTACACAGACGCATGAATGCGTACACACACACACACAAACACAAACACAAAACAAACACAAACACAGACAAACAAACACACACACACACACAACCGACTGAATAGACGTTGGTCATGCTTTGTTCGTTCCTGTGTTCACCAATCAGCTATCGGTCTGCGCCCAGAGTCCACCGTGCATCCCATTTGTGAGACTTGACACAAGCTGCTCACACTGTGTAAGCATACCATGGGCGAGTGAGCCAAGCCAAAGACAGGGTGTTCAGCTGCGTTCACTGGTAAGATTCAGTTCAATTGTAAGCCTCCAACAACCACACAGTTCTGTTTGTCTAAGGTACGTACTTCATGCACTATCGCTTGCCATTGTTCACTTAGGACATGCCCGTGCGGGAATCTCGTTGAGCGGTCTGCTTTACTGTTGGTTACTTCCACCATCGTTTATATCTCACTGGCCGCACTGCAGAGGGGAGTTGAATATGACCGCAAAGTAGGCTGCTTTGAGAGCGCTTCAGTGATCGCGGTTCCATTCCAGAAACACTGGATCGTGTTGTCTAACAAATCTAGGACGTAAAACATTGATTTCACTCATGCAGTTGTGAATGGGCCAGAGTAGAAACAAGAAAAGCGACACGCAACTGACAGAGAAATTAAATTTCCTCTCAGTTACTTTGACAACCGGTGCAGTGATCAAGGCGGATCTGGGCAAATGGGCAAGATGACAATTGGTCAAAGATGAGTACGGGACAGGCTCCACTATTACTTGATAAATGAAAGCTGGGCCGACATTCAACATGCCTTTTACTCCACGCACAGGCGCGCCAAGAAGACGGAAACCGGACGGTTAGGCGTAACAGGCAAAACTCAGTTATCTTTGGCGCAGAGTCCCAGAACAGATGGAGGTTTAGGAAGGAAGACACGGTGCATAAGGTCTGTTCAGGGTTAATCAGTCTTACCGTTCGGATCCCACGGCTTTCAGGCCTAGAAGGCAAAAATAAAGAGGGGAAGAGTACGATTGCGAAAGTGCTACTGAATATAATGGGATTGCTTTTCGGCCTGAGAACAGCAACTGCCCTACACTTTCTCCCCTTAGAGAAAATCTATTGACCTCAACAACAGCGCAGCTTCCAGTGATGACTTCAGTTTCATAAACTGCGTCTGGTACCGCGGTGCTCCTATCTTGCCATAGGTCCTCTGGGATCACCCGGCTCTTTTTACTGGTTTTAGTCAGTTTAAATGCACCTTCATCGACCTAGTATTCGCATGGTTAGTGGGCACAATACGGCAAACCTCATTGAACACTTCAGGCACGGTATACGGAATTACGTTTCGGCCTGAGAACAGCTATTCCCACTACACAGATGGTGGTTGGATATGGCTGAATTCATATTCCCTGTGTGACCATACATTTAAGTTGAGGAATGATACAAGGCTCCGAGTCAGTCAGTGACGGTTTTGTCTGGGCTAGTCAACTGACTATGGTGTTCGGTACATGTGGCGGCTAACAGTGAATCCAAAATATTTGCATGCCTACCTTCATATGCATACATGGGGTAAAAGTTCTGAGAGTTAAGTCGAAAATGACTGTGTGTGGGCATATGCCGTCGACTAAAGCGCTGTGGGTCAATAGGTTGACACTCTTATGGTCATACCGATCAGGTAACGTGGACGAAAAGAACGAGTTGAATAACACCAAGACGACGAGGGTGGTCAAAGGGACTCTAGCTCATCGTAAAAATCAAATAACGGTGGTCTTTCATAGTAATTCACTGATATTCCTTGGTCTTCTCTGATGGTAGATTTAGCACGCCTACTCCAAATTGTTCTGAAATCTATTCGTCGGTTCTCACTCTGGGAACACCAAATTCCTCTCAATGACAAAACGATTAGGTGTCCGCCTGAACACCGATGGCTATCTATGTTAACCGATCCGTTATCACTCAGGCTGTTAACCAAATCACGATACTAGCTATGTCACTCGATTCCACATACCACGTGTCCAGCATGGCAAATGGACTCGCCAACGGTACATTGTTGGAACTTCTTGCCACCCAAGGCAAAGCACCGATAATTTATCATTCTAAATGTGGAAAGTGCATACTACTTGGGTCACGCCAACTGGGGTATTTTAGTTGATGATTCGTCCGAGATCGAGTTCAGCTGGATTCATTCAGCTCGTGATTTCGGTGTGGGTTGCGACTTGACAGAAATCCATGCTGTTACGGCTTCTGAGGACGGAAAGGGCAGAATATGAACCAGGAACTTCAAAAATCTCCCGAAAATCTGGAGGGCATATGCCGAAAATATGGAGTCTGTTCTAGACGCATTCAGTGTATTCGTTAACAACTTATTGTTACGCATTGTGCTGTAATACATAAAAGTCCTGAGCTTTCGGTATCTATGAACGAACTGAAGGCTTATGTTGGTGTAAATATGTGTGTGCCGCGTGCGGTGAAAACCATTCAGTTTCTGTCCTATGGAGCGAAAACTGGATTGCAGCTTTTTCCAGAATTTGTCTGCCAGGGCATCATACAAAAGCCGGAGCAAACAGATTTCCCACCTTACGAACAATCCAGATAAATTTGGCATCAAATTGTTGATGCTTCTGACCACAAAAATCCAGGAATGTTTGCACTGTGCAACCATATCCGACAGCATTTGGAAAGGAGTGGAGATGGGGTTGATCACTGACTGACGATGTCATTTTTCATGCTGATGGATTTTTTGTGGAACAATGATTAACTTTTCATTACTACTCAGCTGCACTTCAAATGCACGTGAAGCCTTATGCTTACGCTGTTAAGTGATTTCGCAAGAATAATCCATTATTTTGTCATGTAAAACATGTTTTTTAAGTTATTTCTTTGCCATGATGTTTTTAAAAAATAAATATTTACGATGAGTTGCAAAGTATGTCGTTCCAAGCTAAGTGTGACGGATTCAGAATGGCTTGTCACAATTGCCCTCCATTTACCCACATTAGATTTGGTAGCATTGGACGCAATCAGATTCATTTGTCTGGAATATTTGTTTTCGGAATCATGAGTGTAGGTGTCCTTATGGACGCCTCGTCATTCTATCAAGATGTTTTCTCTCTTCATTCTAGTGCTAAATTTCAAAATATTAGACAGCTGATATTGCCGTAAAATTCAGTATTGACACTACACGTAGCTCGGGTTGACGGTTTTCATAAACTCATGATAGTTGTGTTGAGCATTTAGATAGCAAATATCGGAGAAACGTTTGCGTCATTTGTGATGATCGTCACAAGTGTAACAGTAGTGGCGAATATTTTACTGACTGAGGAACCCTGTCGGGTTCAAATGGATTCGATTACTTCGGTCTGTATTATTCCCGTGTTCTACGGTAATCGAGCAGACGTTTGGAGTTGAAACACTAGTTAGAGGGCGGAGATGCCAGAGGAGAAATTGAGTTGAATATCAAAAATCCCAAGATAAACGTCGAACGAAGATTCAAGTTTGTTGCGACGGGGACGAGTTTGCGTACAACACTGGGAAAGGATGCCTTTCGGGAGCTAAACTTTGTTCATTTGTCAATGATTGATATTAATGTTCGGCTGACTGTCCTTTGGACTCCACCTTTCACTTCGTGTTCCATTCTCGTCAAGGGAAGCTTTGCGCTGTGTGCCAGAATGGTTAGTGCGCATCAAAGTAATGGCTGCAGTTGACGAGCCGAAAGTAGGGTTTGGCCAGATTAAGGAAGCAGTAAATAAATCGGGAACGATCTGCTTGTGCATAGATCCACAATATCCGAACGCGACACTCAGGAAATTCTTTGAAGACATTCGCGTACATGTCAGCCAAGCATCTTTGGCGTTGTGGCAATTCGAAATTGAATGATGGGTCAAGTTTTCTAGCCTCTTTAGTACCTCATTTGATTGTTTTCTTTGTACTCGGTTACTTCTTAGACTGAAGGTAACCAGCGATTTTTTTCCTGAAACGCCTTATTCAAGCCCTGGGCAACCCAAAGCAAACTTGGCAAATATCCTAAGGTGCTGAATATAGCAAGGTATCCGAGTGACTTAAGATAAATTTGAACACTGGGGATTGCCGGAACATTCCACGGACACCTGTGGACAGACAAAGGGCTGATGGCTGATTCCGAAAAGGTCGGAGAAGTTACAAATATGTCCTCTCCGAAGACTCAAATGAAGCTGCATTCCCTAATGGAATAAGAAATTAATTGAGTTCATCTCTATAACGTCTTGCTGACCTTAGGCAACCCATACGAAAACTCCACCATAAAGAGACAGAATGGCACTGGGATGCAGAGAAACAAAGTGCGTTTGAAAATATAATAAAGATTGTGAGCTCAGCACCGATGCTGGCCTACTTGCGACCAGAGTACCCTTTAACTATTCGATGTGAGGAAAGAGCTTCTTTAAGGAGGAAGGCCAACTGATTATCAAAGTCGTGGTCATTCTACCGGCCGAGAGTACCTACGCTCAGATAGAGAAGAAGTTCGCCGTAGTTTTCACCTTAAAGGATTTCAATACCTAAGGGTATGGCAGGAAGACAGTAGTCTAAACTGATGACAAGCCACTCACGACCACCTTAGGAAGCCTCTTGGTGATGTCCTAAAGCGTCTACAAAGAATTTTAATCAGGATCCAGTAGCTTGATTATGAGTTGATCTTCCTTCCCGGAACTCAGATGGTTATTGTGGATATACTACCTAGGGCTTGCGCCGCGAATGTTACTAGGGTGTCGTTGGAATGTGAACGTGTTTTGGTGATTGAGCGAAGCATGTGGAACCTAATACATTTCGCATATTCTTCTGTATTTCATCCATTGTGCTGTGTTACTAAGTTACTGAAAACTTTTTTTTAGCGAACCAGCAGGTGATTATCGCTGCTTATTCTACGCGTGCCTTATTATAACGAGCTCAGACAGATCACCATGCCTATCTTTATCAGTGTAAGTGCTGACCCTCGCTTGTGCACTTACTGAGCTTCGGTTCACGGGGTGTCATTGCAGATTGTGCACATGCAACCCCCACAGAAGAATGCGGCATCCATTGTACCACAGTACGTGGACTTTTTGAAATTCATGGCGGATACAACCAAACTCGTGCACTTCTATACATCGTTTATCAGCATATCGCTCTCTACTTGGTAATGTATGTTGAAATGATTGGGACCCAGCTCGAACAACGCTCAGTCACCTGAACAAAGCTATAAAAAAACTATTTCGGAGAGTTAACTGTGTATGTGGTCGGCTACACTATTGTTTCCAGAACATTTCCAACAATCTGTAGGTTGCTTCTTGCTTATTTTACTGTATTGCATTTTTGTGTACCAACGTCCCATAGCGTTCGTCTTTCGTGTCCATTTTTCCAATCGAGCGGCCACAACTGCAACAGATAAATAAAATCTTGTCGAAATATGAATATCAAGTACGGGTGACAGTGTCTTCCAGTATTTCATAATATTCGTTTCTCAAGGCTGATTCAAGACAGTAGAAGATTCTTTACGTAATGTAATTCATCGTACAGAGTGAACGTTCAAATCACTGAAAACCACGCAAGCCCTGTACAGCTGTTTCATCCCTGTTAGGGATCATCAGCGGTGCACATTCACCGAGCCCCAACTGGGACTCGAACGCTGGATGAACGACTGTGTCGAACACCTTAGCCACAAGGCTTTCCGGGTTGATGCTCAACGGTCAAGTGAACTCACATACTACATGATATGGAAAATTTTCCAAAACAGCTAGCTTTATTGTTCAAAGTACGATAATTTACCACCGTCAATAACAGATGAAATGATGTTGAAACTTTCTGGTTCTTTTTGATTATTACAGTGAGTTCTTCGAAGCTGACATACCACATACCACGAGCACGTCGAACTTGATATACAGATTAGTCACTCATTTCGCCAGGTACAGAATCTCGGATATCCTGTTTTCTGACAATGAGCCCTAGTTGACGTGTTGCAGAATTCCAGCATTCAAGTCAGGGATGGTAGTTTGGACATCTGATCAACAGTCCATGTCACAGTTTATCCAATAGCAAGGCTGAGTCAGCAGTGAAGGCAGCAGAAATAATATTCATTTTATCAAAGGCCTGTATGGACCCCTATTTGATGCTTTTGGAACAAAGAAACACCCCGAGTGTCATTGTGAAATACAGTCCGGAAGGAAAAGTCGAATGTTGCTTTCGGCTGTAGATGATCTTCTAGAACCCAAATCTCAACACCCCGTTGAAAGACAATACCGTTTAAAGCACAGAAAAGAAAAACGTTTTATTGCGACTGTGGAGCATGGGACCTACCAGAACTGAAAGCAGAAGAGGAAATTTGGGTTCAGGATATACCAGAAAGACCCCCTCAGTAAAGAGAAAGAACTGTCCGAAGATACTTGGGAAACTGATCATACAATATCAAAGTGCATAAGGCTATCAAACTAGAAAGCACATTTGCATTGCAAGGCCAGCCCTACGAAAGAACCAGAAGCGGCTGTCCTTACAAAAGAAGGGTGGATGTTAAGATAGATGCAGACCAGTGGTCTATAGACGGCTTTGTTCAGATTTCAGACAGCACGCTGTCACCCGTCCAGAATAGAGGGCAAGTTATGAGTCAGTGAAACAGACATCACGTCATCGGCTGTCCAGAATTGAAGAGGAGTTGAGCCATCCAAGCGGATCAATGGACCAATCAGTCTGCCAAAGGTGGTCCAGCCTACCAAGGCAGAAGAGCCTCCTTACTGGCGGGACGGAATAAAACAACAGAGCAAGGTGATATGATCCCTGAGCAATGTTACGAATTATGAACGACCTAATTCGGATGTTTCTGAATCTACTCCAGGTGAGAACGATTCCAATGCGTCTGCCACCAGTCGAACAGTAGGAGTTTGAAGATCCGAATGTGCCATCCTGAACAGATGAATAGCAGGAGAGCGGAACTCCACTCAGGCTGTGGCGAATGTGACTGTTATTATTGATGATGCGATGTGTTGTTTCATTTTATCTGTGAATGCCTGTACATAGCAAATGCGCAGTGTGCGTTACGTGCCATTACGTGCCAATTCAGCAGGTGTTCTCGCTCTTTTATTGCGCTTATTTCGCGCAGCAGCTTTTGATACGTCCATTGCGGACAATCCTTGCATTGGAATGAATGTCCGAGTATCAAAATAATCCGTATTTTGGATGGTACTAGCTAGAGTCAAATAGTTTACGTCCGGAAGGTTGCTCATAGTGGAGGAAGCATGCTGTTACATAATGCGGGGACTGCTGTATAATCCCGGGGAACTGTCGGGGGGGGGGGGGCACTGAATGCTGCCAACTATCCAGCTGTTTCGAGTTTCGTCGTGCGACGGCCCCAATGTTCAATCTATCTGCAGTATCCTGTTTGAGCATCGTAACCTCAGTATGAACTTTTCCTGCCTTCAGTTTTTCAAAGATACGTTTAGACATCTCCAGATTATGTGATTATTATTCTCGTCCACCACCTATGCTGACAAAGTATTCGGTAAACCCGTCAAACTTCTCGAGAGGCGTTAGATCAGCAGCAAGCCCACCGAATGCTATTTCACGATCGTCAGCTAATGGCCACAAATATTGTATTCGGCTCGCAAAGATAGGTCATTGATCCAGCCCTAAATCTCGACTCAGGATGAGTCTGGTGTAGGTGAGAAGGGGGGACTATTGTATCCAACAATCAGTAACATGAAGGCTCGTGCATACGGAGGAACGTTTATTCAGGTAAAGCGTACAGTAAGCGCAAGCATAAGAAAGTGGGAAGCGGATTAAAGCTTTCTCAGTCGGTCGCGGAACTAGCCGCATGTGACTGGTGGAATTAGACGAAGCAGAACATGGTACCGAAAAACATCGCACGCGCGAGTGGAATACCAACGGGAACGAAAAGAATCAAGTGTTAATGCCAATAAAACATGTTTTGGCCACACAACACGGACCTCGTTCGTTCCGAGAATGTGAACCTTTTCCAGACATCATTTTGGACTTCTTCTCTGCGTCATCATTTCTGACCCTTAATTCTGACTGCACTGATTTTCTGCGAAAGTGCACGTTTCACGGCACTGATCTTCATGAAATTTTCATTGACTTCACCTTAGTCACTCTTTCGGTTTCCCAAGACTGTATGCGTTCGGTTTGCTGTTGCTTCACTTCTGCACTTGATTTGCCACGGTGTATGGATCGTAAAGGTAGTGTTTCGGTGCCACTACATACTTACTACATTTCCACATCTGTCTACCGACTCTAGTCCTCCCTATTTATTTTATTGATGTTATTCTGTCGGTAATTTGTTCGGACACTCTATTGATGGTACGTTCGGGGGTCAAGTACCTGTCGTCTTCTTTATTGGTGGGCCTGCTTCTCCAGAACACTCAAGCAATCCGGTGAGTCAGTGATTTCGCTATGGGTTAAATCGTCTTTCCTTTTTACGACATATGTTTTTAGGATATTTTATTGCAAATTTAAAATGCCTGAGGATAAGACGCAACCAGACGCAGATCTCACTTTGTCTGCCGGTACGTTTGTATAAGTGACTTTCATCCCCATCACCCAGAGGTTTGCTTGGCGACCTTGGAGATGCATTTTGAGGCACGAAGGATTCGCGGCCAATGCTAAATATTCTCCCATGCTTTAGAGGCTAGTCCCGATGAGGTCATCACCTCGTTTAGGGACTAGGTCTAAAATTTTCTCCAAGAGCAGCTGTACGATAGGCTTGGGGAGATCGTTATCCAGCTTTTTCTGCCATCCTGATAGGAAAGCTTGCGCAAAATCTGGAGCTACACACCGTCAGTGACATGAAACTCAGCTGCCACCTAGCTCATCACGGTCTTTTGCAGGGACTGCCGATAGCGACTTGGGGATAGTGAATGAATTGTGGTTGGAC
The DNA here is from genome assembly GCA_948099385.1 of Fasciola hepatica. NCBI lineage: Eukaryota > Metazoa > Platyhelminthes > Trematoda > Plagiorchiida > Fasciolidae > Fasciola > Fasciola hepatica. The sequence continues at coordinate 33,174 of CANUEZ040000132.1, forward strand.
TCGTTGCCTTTCCATGGTCGGTCGCCGTCACTGATATCCTCGTGATTCCCCCTTGGGACGAGCGGCCTTCATGGTTGGTGAGACTGTCGCATGTGTCGGCATTGGAGTTAACTGTTTCGTCGTCAAGTAATCACGCATCACCTGGGTGTTGATCTGGACAGATAGTTGGAAAGAGCACGGCATTCTCGATCCGTCCACGGATGATTGCTATTTGAGGAGAGATTGACCGTGCACCCCAACAATAATCACCGGCTAAGGTACAACACGGACAGGTGTCCTCTATTGCCCACGTCTGTCCTGAATCTGACTCAGCTGAATATATCCATGCAGAAAAACCTACCAGCGGTCTTTGTTGGTTCATCCGCGTTCCTGGACCAGCCGCCTGAAGATGCAGAAAGGTGTTTTCATGTGCGGCGGGAAACGTCACTGCCGTCAAGTAAAAGGGGCCGGACTAGCTGGTAATCAGTCTCAGGTTTGCCGCTTGTTTATGTGCATGATATGTGTATTAACGCAAGTTGCCTATTCGATACCGGGGCCCAAATTTCTTCCTTTCTGGTCGGTAAAGATAAACCACGAAATTTTCTGCTTCGGCTATTTGTCACGTAAGGCTCGTCCATTTCAATCTACGACACCAGACAGCTTCCAATGAACCTGGGACCAGGACTATGGTATCTGCCGGCGTTCGTCTTTACGAAAGTTCCCATTGGCACACTGTAAATCGGCAGACATCTACGCCTTTCTCGACAGCAGATCGCATGCAGCTCTCGTCAGTCGGGATCTCTCAAAGTTCGTTTGTCTAAATGGCCATGACAGTAAGATCTCAGTTGGAAATATACTTATAGTAGAAGCAAAGTCATGCAAAAAGGTTCTATTTATGGGCTCAGTCTGCAGAGGGTGACTTTACAATTGACAATAACAAGCAAATGCCATCAACAACCTTCCAGTAAAAATTGCTGATGATTATTCAGAGACAGAATTAGCCTGCTGATCACATTTTAGAAGCCTGAGTATCGGAACACCCGGTAAATATGTTCGGTTTTAAATTGGCTTCAATGTTCTAGATACTCATTTGACTAATGATCATAGGGCAAGCACATGACAGCGACCCTTTGCCGTGAGATTGTCTTTTGGTTAGATACTGAGAGGACCTCTATGGAGGACAGAGCTGTGTAAAGAGGAAGGTAAATTTCTGAGATTGGTTGATCTCACGCTGTAGAATAAAGGGCTACATAAAACAAAGCACAGAAAGGATGAGCAGGCTAAGAAGGAAGCGGATTCCTTCGAAAACATTTGAGCCATACAAGTTTTAGAAAGCAGATAGGCACTACGAAGAGGGTTTGCCTTGGCGGAACTTCGTTATAGCTTACTATGTAACCGTGTCCTAGCGAAAAAGCAACTCACATCAATAGCTAAACGTCTTCTTTTTATACCAGAAATAGCTCAGGAATGAAAAGAAACTTTTGAGGAGCATGAACACAAGGGTATATCCGTAAGGTAAATGACCAAGCGCCAAACGATGCGCTGAATCCAAATAAACCTGGAAAGGTAGGAATAGTCTTTGGAAATGCAGCCAAATACGATAGAATATCTTTGAGCGGTACTCTTTTATGCGGTCCGGACTGTACTAATGTTATTCTGGGGGGTATTTCTAGATTGGTGAACTATCAGCAGGGAGGAAAAATATCAGCACCCAAAAATATGATTTCTTGAGAGCTCTAGGTGTGTAATGGGACGTTACTAGTGGTTGTTTGCCTTTGATTCAAACCTATACAACGTACCTTACATGGGAAGAGGAACCCTAAAATTTGTTGCTCCGTTATTTGATTCTCTTGGTTTAGTCGAACCAACGTTACTACCAGCTCGAGAGATCGTACAGGATTTGTTCAGTCAAAGTCCACGTCAGAATTGTGAAGTTTATGAGGTTGAATGTAATAGGTGGACCGGGTGGTTGAATGCTATACAGTCCGTAATATCAACCCGTGTTTATCGATGCATCGTGATGGGACGTCAGTGAGGTGGAACGGTGAAGTTTCACTTCTTCAGTGACGCTTCGGAGATCGGCTTAGGCAAAATTGGGGTACTTGCGATTTCAGCCAAACTTTGGAGCTAGCTGTCCTTTCATCTTAAGGAAATCCCGTGTGGTCTCGCGTAGAATTCATACCATTCCGAGGTTTAAACTAGTTGCGACTGATCTTGGGATAAGTCTGATGATCCATGTTACTAGTGAATTACAAATGCTAATAGATCACACTTTTTTGCGGACAGACTGGACTATTACTTTGCAGTATAACAAAAGCACGGTATTTCAATTTGTGAACATTGTTGTCAATAGGGTTCACTTATACGAAATCGCATACCATATGATCAGTGGCGACATGTACCGACAAATCAGAATCCGGCTGATATTGCCTCAAGAGGAGCAATGGGTGTGCTCACGCCGGAAATGAATGTTCAAGATAAAGACCTTTGGCCATTTGCGCCGAGTTCGATGTCTCCGTTATCAGCGGAAAATCCAAAAGTGCAATAAATTCGTTGTTGTGTCAAGCGAGAACGTTGAGTCTCGTTTGTGAAAAGTCTTGCGTCACGGTTTTTATCTTGGTTTAAGTTTGCTCGAGCTGTAGCTTAGTAGAGAAGATTCGTACCTGTGATGAAACTTGGACGACAACACATCGTCCTATTAAGTCTGCTGACTGAAGATGAGCGGCGTAAAGCATCACTGATTTCGGTTAGATAGTTTCAGCAACTATATTTTAAGAAAGATCCGAAGCCAGTGGGCCTGAAGTCTTCGCGTCTGCCCGAAGGTATTGAAGGCCTTGAGGCTTGCCATGCACAACGACTTGGTTTATTCGGCTGGTTGTGTGAATATGACAACTAGTCTAACAGAGGCTACGATGGTAATCCTACCTCCACATTCAGGTCACAAAACTGCTTGTAAAACACTTCCGAGGAATAAACGGTCGCACTGAGGCGCTTCGTGTTCTCTCGTCGATGTTCAATAAGTGTCAGGTTAAAAAGGACATGGCGGTTGTGAAAATTATGGCACCACTACCCTTGCGTAGAATCCAAGAGAACGTCTGTTCAGATCATGTAAAGTTGATTACTTCGGTCCGTTTCCGAATAAAATTGGGCGAAGGATATTCAAGCATTGTGGGTATTTGTTCACATTTACGCAACCGGAGGCTTTGCATATAGGAAAAAAAGACTGCTCATTTCTTAACTCTCGTCGATAAGGATGCCTACTGTGTTGATAATAATTCAGCATTTCCTAATTCACCCATTTCTCAGCCATTTGAAGTACTTAGAGACTTGCTTGTTCGGTATTTGCAGCCATCCAATTTCGAAGTTTCTGATTCATCGAAATTCCACTCCTTATTATGTAAGAATCAGGAGTCCATACTTGATTTAATTTTAAAACGGCACACTCAGACCTCTTGATGTATTTTACGGGCGACCAGTTACAAACTCAGTTACATGATCGGATGATTGCTGGAATTATTTGTTATCAATTAGAAACACTACTACTTCTGCCTCCGAGTGGCATATTTTAGTCTGCTAAACTCATGTGTGAACGAATTCAGTACGTAAATACAACTGTTCATCAGAGGTCACTCTCATTGTTTATTGTCGCTAATTCGCAGAATCCGACAACCCAAAAGCTACACCAATTCAAACACCTTTGCGAATCAAACCGTACGAGAAATCCGTGTCCAGCTCACCAGAGATATTAGTGACAATGGAATAATTGGTAATCATGGGATGCTAGGCACTGACGTTTGACTTGGCGTTTTCTCAGCGTTACGTGGTGCAAATTCGATGAAGTTGGCCACATTCAGTCTGTTTGTCAAAGTGCAAGGGGTTCGTGTACCTGACGGTTCCAGTACTCAGTTTTATTTGTCCTCCGAATTCGGTCTCTTTCTTTGACTGCTAGCAGTTCAAATTCACCTCACCATATTACTCACAGTTATGCTGTTATTCATTCGATCAAACATTCATTCATAATGAATATCGGAAGTGCAGAGTCACTCACTTATGATTCTGTCAAACCCGTTAACATTTCCGTGAAAGGTATAGCTGTTATGATTTGAGTAGGTCAGGGGCGTGAACTATCTCATTCCGCCTGCGATTTCATTGCAATTCAATGCTCGCTCCTTGTCATTGACTTCGAGTACTCTATCATTGATCTTAGCCGTATGAAACAATTTTGTATTTCGGTGGTGATTGCATGATAAGCTCACTGAATCCGGGATCACTTGCTGTGGTCGAAATTCGCAACTTACTACCCGAATACTCGTCAGTAGGCGAAGTGTTGTGGAGTTTACAAAATTGAGATGAAGTCAGGCGCATTCTCAAACACTGCTCGCCAGTAAAAGTTTCTTTGAACGTTGGAAGCCAGTGAGGCTGTTTAGCGAAGTCAAACCATTTATTGCCAAGATTGAGGGTTCTACGCCTAGCACCAACGCTGATGGAAAACTAAATGAGGGCACGCATATAAGTGATTGCTGCCTTGGAGATATATACGTAGGTAATCACGGGCACATGCGAGTGAGCCTGTGGTCCTACTGAGTTACGTCCAATAGTGTCAAGTGAATTTTCTCTCACTTTATCCTGCCAATTATTCTGCTCATTCAACCCAATTCTAGTTCACAAAATGTCACGAATGACGGATTATTGTATTATCCATCCCACTGATGTTTACTACAGGTACTTCAGAACTGCGATGCATATGGTGCATATTAATTGCCTCGAGGATGTCGGAATGAATAGTTTCGCATCGACATTCGTCAAATATAAAAATGCATGACTCTGGTCTGACTGAACACGGCCATTGAAGTATCCCACTAGATGCCGCTGTGTCTTCGGCCCAGTAAAGTTCAATTTTTACTCCATAAAGAATGTGAACCTCTCAGCAATTTATCCTAACACTATAGCTATGACTTCAATTGTGCATCGTAGAAGGTGCGAGAAAATTTGGTTGAAGCTGTTGCCCCCCCCCATTCACTGAAAAGGTTGTACAATGACCGATATAGAACCAATTGCTAGTACATAACCTTTTCTATGCTTTTGGTGCTAAATATCTGTTATGACTCAACTGTAGGGAGACACAGAACAACCGATCACTGAGTAGGTCTTTTTATGAATGAACATGAACGGGACATACAGGCGCGTCTAACAAAATAGATCGATAAAAGGAAATCGATACAAAATGAGCGATTGCGGCTTCGCGAATAACCGGACAGTACGAACACTGTTTCGTGTGAGCGTACGCGCAGGCGGGCTTGTGTGTGGGTGTGTGAATGCGCAACGCGTCAGCTGACGATCCGTTCGCCTTCTACCGCAAATAAAGGTCGACTCGTACGACGTGTTATAGGGATCAATGGAAAGTCTTCCAACAGGGGACCAGGACCGCGTTGAGTATCGCCGCTTGTTGAAACAGTCGAAACTTAGTGGCCCAGGTGATGCCTGTCTTCTCCCCTGTCACTGGTAACGCAATGGTATCCAAAGCCCATGTAGTGGAAGTTCTACCTCGTCTACCGCTGCCGCGCTGTGGCGTTTCCTGATGTGATTGACATGTCGTTTGGCTGTGCCATTGTTTAAACGAACACCATATATCACATTACCCAGTCGGCTAACAATTACTCCTGGTATCCATTGTCTTGAAGAGTGACGAAAATGGAGAACATAAACACGATCTCCTTTGCTGAAGCTGCATGGCCTTGCACCGCGATATCTGTTTAGGCGCATTTCCATGTGGTCTTTCCGAAAGGTTTGTGTGACCGTAGGGTACATGGCATCTAACTGTATCCGCATGCGTCTGCCAAGGAAGGCTTCTGCTGGTGAGCCATTGTTCGAGATTGATGATTTGGGAGTTGAACGGTACGCCATCAGAAAGTTGCCAAGTATCTTTTGTATGCTTCCTTCCCATTGCAGCTTTTGAAAGCTCATTTCAGTGTGTCTACAAACCTTTCCGCCTGACCGTTTGATTGAGGGTGATAAACTCCGTTTATGCTCAGTTGCCATGACTTGGCAGAAGGTAATGAACTCAATGGAGGTAAACTGTGCCCCGTTATCCATAATTGGGGTTTCGGGGATCCCAACCTGAGCGAATAAGAGATAGTTCTCATAGGAAATATTTCTGGCCACTCTGAGTAAGCATCAACGATTACTTTCAAATACTGTTGATTCATTGGACCTGCAAAGTCGACGTGAACCCGTTTCCAGGGGCCCGTGGGTAATGGACAAGAATGTAGCGGAACCTTGATGGGCGCCTTAGTAGCAACTGAACAATCTTCACAACATCTAACGTACTCTTCAATCTGTTTGTCAATGTTTGGTCAGTAAGCATAACTTCGAGCTAGTGCTTTCGTACGTGTTATATCCGGATGACTACTATGTAACTGCCTCAGCACTCTGGTTTGTAGTGTCGTGGGAATCACTATGCGTTCAGACAACATTGGACATCCGTCTACTGTGGAGAGCACATCTTTCCGACGATAAAATTGCATAATGTAATAATCGGTGATATGTTGAAGCCAGCCAGCTTTCAGAGAATAAGTTATTCGCAGAAGATCAAGGTCTGATTTAGTTTCGCTTCGTATCATACCGAACGTGACAGGCAGATTACAGATTGACTCACGGTACACCTAGTGGCGGCTCGATGGAGATGCGAGAAAAAATAAAGTATGTTAACAACATACTAGTGTACAGAATTGCGGTGTAACAGAACTAGAAAAAGAGTGACTCACAGAATGTCCACAATGTTCAGTTAGTTGACATCAAACCGGCCTCATAAAACTGCTCCTCAAGTTAGTTCGACGTAGCTTTCGGTCAGGGGGTGGTACGCCGTCTGAATGGATCCTAATGATTCCACAATTGGCTCCCGAGTCGCGGTAGGTGCACTAAAATAGCGTTTGGGATTGTATGAGTTCGGTCTTTATTGCCCCAGTCATATGACGCTCACAAGCAATGCATAGACGACAATCCGTGGTAACCACGTACGGGTCAGTTGAAAATATGTGTTTATCAATTTGATAAAACAATAAAGCGTGTACAATACGGCAAAAAGAAAGTGGCAGAATATGTGGGATGTACTAAGTGCCACAACCTGCTTGACTTCAGAATCAACTTCAACTGAGGATATCACCGAGTCTTCACCAGGTTGACTAGCTGAATTCCTTTGCATTAGGCGAGATAATGCGTCAGCATGCCCGAAACTGCCTGTGCTGATGTACTTAATCACAAAGTCATAACCAAGTAGTGCCGTTGTCCACCGTTGTTGCCAGTTTGCGGTATTGAGAGAAATGCATTTTTCTTACCAAAGTTGGCTAATAGTGGTTTGTGATCAGTAAACAAGGTAAAACGTCTACTACGAATAAATTTATGAAATTTATGAACTGCGAATACCAAGGCCAAGTTTCATTTCTCTATCTGACTGTAATTTCTTTCGGCTTTTGTGAGCGCCCGAGAGGCGTGGGACACCACCTTCTGTGATCCATCTAGAAGTTTATGGAGGAGCACTGCTCCAAGGCCGTAATCGGAGGCGTCTGCAGCGACGATTATGGGTAAACGAGGATCATAGTGAGTCAGCCTCGGGGTGGATGTCAATAGCCGCTTGAATTCGTCAAAGGATGATTGATAGTCTTTTGACCATCGCCATTTGGAATCCCGTTTCAATAAGGAGTTCAACGGGGCTCTAATATTGTGCATGTTTGGAATGAAATTATTGTAATAGTTTACAAGGCCGAGGAGGTATTGCGATTCCACTTTGTTTTTGGGTGCAGGCATTTGGCTAATAGGTGCGATCTTGGAGAGCTCTGGGCTTAGTCCGTTCTTATCAATGATAAAACCGAGCAACTGCATGCTTGGGAGAAAAAAATGAGCATTTCGCGATACGTAACTGGAATCCGAAAAGTCGGATCTTATGTAATACTTCGTTCAAATGTTGCACATGTTCAGCTCTAGACTCTCTAGCAGTAACAACATCATCCATGTAGGCCAGTGCGGATAGAAGGTCAGTCAACATTGCGTCAATGATCTGCTGCAATATGTCCGGGGGACACTTTACCCCGAACGGCAATCTATTGTACTGATACCAACTGCGGTGGGTATTGATAGCCAGCAACTCTTTGCATGCACTATCCACTTCAACATAAAGGTTAGCATAATATAAATCGATTTTTGGGAATATTTTACCTCCGTCAAGTTTAGAAAACCAATATTCCGGGGTCGGTAGAGGATACTGATGTGTTTCTAGGCAATCAATAAGTCCAGTGGAGAAATAGGCACATATGCGAACCGAACCATCTGCCTTCTTAACCACCACAATTGGTGCGACCTAAGCGGAATAATTAACTTGTTTAAGTACTCTCGCTATTTGAAGTCTTTCGCGTTCCTGGTATATTGATTTCAGAGCGGCGTATGGAACAGGCCGTTTTGTGCGAAAGACTGGTTTATACCCGGGTTTTAGATAAAAGATCGCTTTAGCCTTAGTGCACAACCCCAAGCCTGGTTGGAATATTTCGGCTTGCTTCTCCTGAATATCCTTAACTGTTGGAGTATAGGTAATGTTTGCCATGTCGTTTACGTCTGGTGAGTGTGGGCGTGACAGTGAAGTCGGACTATTTGAGCCAAAAATGAAACTGAGAGGTACATTCTATAACTGAAGCTAATTTATCTAGTCAATATCAAGAAGAATCAAATTACCAGAGGTAGATACATAACAAATGCCATTACCATGTTGGTCACGCAAGTGAAACTCACATTCTGGCTCCCCTATGAATGGTATTTGTTGACCCGTGGCATTTCGAGCAATCCGGTCTGTGGCCTTGCATGGGGGCTCACCAAGAGAAACCCAAGTTAAGCGTGGAATGATTGTTATGTCCGATGGCGTGTCCAGCTGCAGATTTACTGGATGCCTATTCACAGTATATGTCACGTATTTGCACATTTGGCTAAGTGAACGACTCGTAGGTGCGAATAAGGCATTCGACTGGTGCCTGATGCGATGAAATGCACCATAGTTACTCACAGGTCTTTTGTTTTGTGAGCGCCCACAAAATCCTTTTCTGAGCTCCATATGTGCACAGTCCTAACAAAAGTGTCTCCTGTGACGACAAAATCGAACAAAATGCCATTCCCCACCGTTCCAGCGGACAGAGGGTGGTCGTTGGAATGATGTCGTTGCACGCATTTCGCGCAGTTGTGGGACTGTTTCCAGTTTTTTTTCTACTATAGTATTTTCAGTAGACGGTGATACGTGCTTGGTCATTGCGGAATCTTGTTTTAAGTTCATGAGTCTGATGTATTCACCAGTCGGATCTTGCACTGACTGTTTTTCTGAAGAGTCCAGCTTTGCCAGCAGCATCGTGCGAAGTTCGGCATTATCTGGAGAGTTCAACCGAGAGACGAAAATCAGTGATTTAAATTGGTTGTCTGTGATTTCTTTAAGTTTAAAACGTTCACATTCTTTGTTGACCCGACCAGCGCGAGGGACTTTTTTTCGGCTGAGTTTCTGGCTATTTTGAGGCAGTTGTGTCGTACATTGAACAATGCTGATATTTCGCCAAAGATTGAGCTCAGCTTATACACTGTTTCCTTTAGCGGAAAATCCCGAGGAGGGTGTGGCAGGATGTAATTACAATACTGAGTGTGTTCTGTAGGTCCCAACTTCTGCATAAGTAAACACACTTTCGATTGTTCGCCCAAAGTTGCGCCGTCAACCAAAAAAACATCTTCGTATCTTCCATACCACGATATGAACGTAATCCCATTTTCTGCGTCGTAAATAAATTCCCCAATGCCAGGCAGCTATTGATCCTCTCAGTACTGGTACAGACGACTGATCATTATTTGTGACATAACCAGAACCGAAATAAGCTGCTAATATTTCTATCATCTTCGTCTGTTGCCGTTGTTGTTCCATACTGCCTTTTGCTGTTGCTGTAACATTTTGACGAGCTCGGATTGATCTGCCAGTTCCCGTCGCTAATCGCTGTTGTGACTCAACCGTAGGGAGACACAGAACAACCGATCACTGAGTAGGTCTTTTTATGAATGAACATAAACAGGACGTACAGGCACGTCTTACGAAATAGATCGATAAAAGGAAGTCGATACAAAATGAGTTATTGAGTCTTGACGAATAACCGGACAGTGCATACACTGTTTCGTGTGAGCGTACGGGCATGCGTACGCGGGCTTGTGTGTGAGTGTGTAGGTGTGTATGAATGCACATAGCGTCAGCTGATGGTCTGTTCAATATCATACCTAAAAGTGAAACTTTCTCAGTTGTTACTCTCGTATTTTACTGTTTCAGTGCTTAACCAACACCATTTGTTCGCCGGACCACGCTGCTAGAACAAAGACTTCGATGAAATTCGATAATTCTTTTTTTGTTGCTGCATTTGCTCTCAACATTTTAGCACCAACATTTGACTTTTCTTCTTACTTTTCTGAAAGCTGTACGACCATCATATTCTAACCTATTTGTTTTCCACTCTATTCTTCTCATTTCTATTTTGGATGGCAGTCTGGCTAGTTATATCATATACTGTTGGACTATAACGTTCTTTCCAACTCTGTCCTAAAGGCCACAGCCCAATGAGCATTCGTTTCCCTATGCCAGATATTTTGAAAGCTTACTTCATTTTTCCAGTGCTGTGTTTGACGTTCACACTATCTTTCTACCCTCGCTGTTATACTTTGAAATGGAAGTCAGTATTCCAGACAAATATTCATTGAGAATCGTATCAATTTTCAAGCGTTCAGTTTCCATTTTAATCTTCGTTTATTGTAACTTACACAGCTCTAATTCTATGCTACCTGTTTATCATGTGCTGATGCTTCTCTCAATCGCTTCCGAGAAATTCACCCATCACATATGATAGTCAGGTCAAGTCGAGTATTTACTTTTTATACCCGGCAGGTGAATATTCAGCAGTACATAGCTATACTCACAGCAATTACACAATAAAGGAAGGTGGTTTTACAACAACGAAAAATACAGTCATAAGGGGCGGTTCAAGAGCTAGGACAATAAGCTTTGTCTAAGTTCAGCGTCCATATTTTCTGGACTACGTAAGAAGCTAGCAGGCTAAGGGACAACGGAGGACCGGTACGCAGTGGTGGGAGCACAAGTCCTTTTATAATAATCGCGGGTGGAAGTAGAGGGTCCATGGGAAGCGGGTGGAGTGAGTCATTCAGAATTTTTTCGGTGAATCTTTCGCACATTTTGCGATGTTGGGATATAATGGAGTCTGTGAGCTCTTTACGAGACATACTATTTGCATAGGATAAGTGCTTTAGAAACTTCTTATTGTTGTGAAGTCTTTAGCCTGCCGCCCAAGAAAGAAGACGGGAGAACAATACAACCAGTGAGGTCATACGCACGTAAGAACTAAATGTTAAAAGAGGTATAGGGGTACAGACATTTTTTAAGACGTAGAACGTAGTAGGTTAGTCTCCTCACTTTTGTGTAATCACAGACAACATGTTCAGTCTAACAAGTGGTATGAGTGATCGTAGTCCAACTGTATTCGACCGATAGTTGTTAATAAAGTGGATGTTTCCTACGGGAACGTCTAGACAGGATTCCAGAAAGTTCACATACTTAGAGCCTTTGAGAAGAGAAAAAACAATATCTGAGCATTGTCGGGGATCTAAGTTTAGACTGTGGGCTTTGGACCAAAGATTCCATATCTAAGAGACCAAATTGGAGTTTCATATGTGGCTGAAGCTTCAGGATGGGGGTAGCCCAACCGCATTGTCATCTGCTTACTTTTAAATGGAGAAATAATCACTGACTGGCAAGGAGGACTTGTAGGCGGAGAAAAGAAATGAGGAGAGGATTGCTTCCTGCAATAGACCTAAGTCTGGAAGAGAGATGGAGGAGGTTCTGCCTCCGCATCTAGTAAACTGCGGCCGATTGAAAAAAAGAACCAGATAACTCTGTTGTCTGACCCTTTTGGCAAAGTTTAATAGTTCATACCTTGCCACCGTCAACAAACCTACGTAAGTGTTTGCAATGACGCGAGTTCTCCAAATTATCATGCTATCACTCAGTTTCCCCAAAAGTTCCCTCAAATACTCGACTTGAATAATGCTGCTTAGCTGAGAACAATAAATAGTAAACCTTTACCGTCCACATACTCTACTGTGTGAAACGTTTCCAGTGTTATGTTTCACCGTAAAACTTTTTGACTGGTCCACATTCTTGCATGGGTTGTTTGTAAATATCACTCTCAACTTAACGAACCATATGCACTCTATGTTAACCTTTCACGTCGGTCGCTTCAAGAAGATTTGCTTCATCCTAAAAAGAAAAAGTGAAGAGAAATGCGAACTGGTTCACATCGTCTGACATGTCTCCGTATAACTCTTATCTCACTTGAATTTTTGCCTCTACAGAACAAGAAATCTGCTCGGCTATTGGACAAATGGTCTGGTCACAAGAATGCTGAACACAAGCAGTCAGAAAGCTTGACCAGTTAAAATGTCAAGATTATAAGCGCTCTCAAACTCATTCGAACTGTGGTGACTATACGTGAACTATATTTACTTTGCATAACTGAAACTATTCGTTATCTCCGGCTTGAATTGTGAAAATAAATAATGCCTTTTATGAAATACCAGTATTATTGACTCAATGGAACGATATTTCATAGTTGGCCTCGCGGTAATTAGAGGAAGTCATGCGGTACTGCACCATGGAATTTCGGGATTTGAAAGCTCTTGTGTGTGAGGTTCAGGATTATTTAGAAACGGTCGAATTGTGGTGCATTGTTTGTAAGAAAATTTCCGATGAATGCAGAATCACTGTTCACTTGAGTTTTGTTGGAAGGTCAGCATATTCTGTTAGCAATAATTCATCATTCCCGAAGAAATCTGTCCTGTGTACTATAAAGAAACGAATAATCTTTTGCTCCAACGTACCAAATTGGTTGATTCCCCCATTGCTGAATGAGCCGGGTTCAACAAATTCAACGAAAAAATTCGTAAGATATTCCTGAGTTTGTGCTCAAACTTCAGACGCAAGCTGCAGCCCAAGCAGCACAATACCCAACGCTGTTGGGCAAACTCTGAGCTAAGGTTAGGCTAAAATGACTCGTGACATGTGCCTCCAAAGGCTGCACGGAAGTTCGTGAAGTTTTTCGAGAAATATAATAATAGAGGCATCACAATATTTACCAAGATATATCTGCCTTCCATGAAAGCATGTTTTAGGCTACAAGTTTTCAGTGCATCATTTTTATAGTAATTTACCTGATTTTCCAATCAATTTTCTAATCGGTGGTAAGTTAGTAGTTTTGATCGAAAGGATGGTTACCGGGCAGATAGACTAAGAAACTGGCTGGCAAGATGGATTAGGAAAAGAAAGGTACTCATCCCAGTTGATTTTTTTCCAAAGTTGGGCTTCTGCCAACTCGCTCCCTATTGGGCGCGGGTAGGGCTGCCCAACGTTTCTAATGGTGTAGCCCAACGTTAGCCCAAAGTGGCCCAACGCGAGCCCAGTTGGGCGCGCTTTAGGTTAGTCGCAAATTTGTAGATCTATTAGAAGCACTACTTGGTGACCGTCTGATTGTTAGTATGAATTGTAAAGAGTTGCAAAAGTCTGCCCTACAACCTAATCCTTCTGTTGAGAAAGTTCATTGAGTCTATGGGCAACTTCTAGACACATCTCATACCATGTTGTGTAATAGCAGATCTGGGCCAGCCGGAGGTCATTCAGTTACTCTTCGCCCGTTCAAAAAGAATACCAGTTATCATTTCCGACCCCGATAGTCTCCGAGTGATGCATTTAAAATGAACACTACACTTGGCCAAAGTGAGTTGTGCGAAAAGTTGTATTACCGATCTGTCTGGCGTTTCCGTGTAGTTTCAGATGTGACAAAAATTCGAAGACATTCAGTCAGTCTGTTTGAATTCCCGGACGTTCCTTTCCAACTCAGTGGATTGTTTGTCCTCGGGTGATCCTCCCAATTTTTTCTTTCACTGTAGGTGAACCAAAGCAGGAACACTTTTTTGCGTTCTTTTCCGGTCGGTGATGAGAGATTCAGCAAGATTCCAATGTTGAATCATCTGTTCCTGAAACTGTGGTACGAAAAGCCACCCCAGATTTAGGACTTGATACTACTTACACTATTGTAAAGGGTACTGCCGGACATATGTTACCAATTTTGGGTGCCTGCACTCTTTCTTTCACAGATTTTGATGACCGTTCTCTCATTTGTGATTTTCTTTTCACTCAATCAGGACTTCCCATACCAAGACTCAAGTTCATAAAAGACTTTTGCATTTCCATTGCTCCCCTGTCATATAATGGTGTGAGTAGGCACCCGTACATTTCCGACTTTTTCCATGGTTTTCAACGTCCCTTGGTGCGACACTCCTTTGTTGTACCGACGTTTTAATGTAAAACACACACACCTTTTGGTCGTCAACACCGCGCTATACAAAAAGGGCTGTAAATAAATCTTTCATTCTGGCATGGTCTCGTCTTCTGGTTTGGAGTGTCTTGGAATTATATCGGTCGGAACTAACTGTGTGAAACAAAACATTTTAGAAGCTTCCACGGCGTCTCTTGGCACTTCGCTCAATACCATCCTGTTCTGTTCAATGGATGGCTGTCAGACCGAACTGAACTGAAGACATTGGCGGATATTGGCTATTCGGCGCTTATTTCCTGATCACAAGAACACTGAACAACTGTGAGTTTGAGTCACACCTTTTGTTTCATTTTTATTCTTAATGTACATACCCTTTTGGCCTTTTTTATCACCGCACGATCCTCCGCCCATCTTAGTTTGCTAGTGTCGTCTTAGATATTGTTGACATTCATTTAGGGTACCATCTAGACGGAGTAGTACGCTACATGTATATTTACCTGATCCCATCTGGCATAGTTCCAAAGCCACTGATGGCACGAAAGTTTCTCCTAAGGGGCTTGAACTAGATGATGATCCAGTTTTTGTAAAGCGTCGGATTCGCCTCACGGTTTGTACGAGCGGTGTTGGATTCTGTTTTTTCTACTCACGTGCAAGCAACTCTCAGTTTATCCAAATGAGCCAAGCCTATCGTTTCACCCTTAAAAGCAAATGACGGAACTCCAAAGATTTTTGGTGAATACCGAGTCACTCTTAACGGCAAACCTCGTTAACAAATGTACCACAGAAGAGCCTGATGATATATTACCCCCCTTCATTGGTTTAGGCTACGTCTCGAGCCTAGATCCTAAAAATGCCTATTAACGAATTCTCCATCATCCTGATTCTTATGAGTTAACTACAACCAGCATGCCCTTTGTTTTGTAGTCAAATAACTTTTTACGATTCTGACTGAGTGCTTCCCAAACCATTTTTCAGTCTCTATTGATTTCATTTACTTAGGAATTGCTTGGTGTTGAATGCTACCCGGACGATGTAGTGATTCATGATCCCACCAAAGCTGTTCATGATAAGAGATTACAGATCCCAATCGTGTAGCTCCCCTACTTACCGGGCATACCCCAACTAACTTAACTGAGCTACTTTCCCTAGATGGGCTTTCACAGTATTATTCCCAATTTGTTCTCCATTTATCTACGGTAATGGAACCCATCGTGCACTTGATTTCCGGTGCCGCTTTTCGTTAGTCCTCTATTCATGATCACACGTTAGGTTTTTATTTTGGGTTACTTAAAATCAAAGGCCTTGTAGCCTTCTTTTTCACCTAAAAAGCACTGCACTCTTACTACGAATGCCTTGGCTACTGAAACGGGCGCAATGCTGGATCAGCGCAGTTAGCCGGTAGTGTGCTTCAAGGAAACTGAGCACTGTCAAAAGAGGTCATTCTCACACCTCGTTCACTGGTCTGTTATCCTTCTACACAAATATTTTTTTGGTTCTCTATTCACAATGGGTTATGATCATGAAGTATTAGGTTTTATCTACTTTTCATCCACGTCGTTGTATAATTCCGCTTGTCCTATGGTGTAACCTTCGTGCATGTCCCTATCTGCATATGACTTTGATAATGTAAACGGCCATGCTCAATATATTCGGTATGTTGATTACATTCCCTGGTGTTCATGTCCTATTGCAGACAATGAATCCTACTACCTACTAGATCAACAAATGAAAACGAGCTGGTTCTCCACGCTATTTTGTTCTCAATATTTTCTGTGGGATTTTTCGTACAACTTCCTGTCATTCGCCAAATACTGAGATTCGCCGTTATTTTGGTCCAGTATTTTCTCAGTAAACCGTGGATGGACCTCAGATGCCAAGCGTCAGTTTCCGGCATTCTATCCTAGGAGGGAGGATAATGACCATAATCGGTGATGGCATATTGTTTAAATGGTCGCGTTGTTATTCCTCCACCACTTCGTCTAGCTAGTCTACGTCATTTGCTTTCTGGTCACATGAGATTTATAAAAATGAAATTTTTGGGCTCTTCTTAAACGTTAGCTGCCCGAAATTGATCAAGATATTTCACTGCATTCAAGTAAGTGTAATCAGTACACACACACAAGATACATCCTTAACCATGGATTTGGAAGCCCTGGAGTTTATCGTGTGAGGCATGTAAAAATATACTTGCTGACTATTGTGGCCCCCTTTTTAAATAGGTACTGGGCTCTTGTGATTATTGTTTCATAGTCTGTTAGGCCAAAGGTATATTTCACTACATCAGTTGATGCCGATCTCATAATCAGAGCTCTGCATAGGACATTCGATCATGTATATGTGCAGCAAGCGTTGGTTAAAGACAATGGCAGGAATTTTGTGGCTCAGAAAGTGACGTAGTGGCTGAAAGGTTTGGAAAACAGACACTTGTTTACGGTAACAAAACATCCTCAGTTGAGTAGGTTGGCGGATAATTTTATTTCTACACTCGGACAGCGCAATCAAGTCGATCAATCCTTCCATTTTTCAAGAACTCCAAAACAGAGTGGATAATTTTCTACTTTAACACATAAATGCTGTCCGTGGCACCAAACTTCCAAGTCCAGCAAAGCTTCTCAAGTCTCGGATCATACGTTCCTATTTAAGATGCCTTAAATTAGCTGAGGCGTTATATCAACGGGGCACCAATTTACGATCAACCCCTGGTAACTTTCTAGGTCAGCTCGACTCAAAGATGGTAAGAAATCTGGATAACGTTGATGTCTCATTGTATCCCATGCATGTCCATCGAATTTCTCATAATGTCCCAGAACTCCTGATTGATACTGAGACAAGAAATCAGTCTGATTCCAATATAGATGCGACGAATGAAGAACACCTACGCAGACGTTCAGAAATATGGTTAATCAGCCACGTCAGGATTAAAAAACCCACTCAAATACTTTCGAGCTGTGGTGATTGTACAATAAACTAAATCTGTGCCACAGTTGATTAAGTTCGATATCAATGACCTTGGGTTGGCATATTAAATAATTGCTGTTCGTACTTTAAATTTAGTGGTGCTCACAACCCACTTCGATTTGGAGCTACCATTCCAACAGATTCAGTTGGACAATAACTTGCTCTTCATCTGTCGCTCCTTTCCAATCTTAACTTTGAAACTAATAAACATATAGGCTTTTTCTCCCTGCGTGATATTTCCAAGAAAAATTCTTCTGACTGTCTAATGACGAAGAAAATGAACCGTGATTTATGTCAGTTCACTAAAAGCTATAATTAAAAAAGTACCATTTTTAATTCCGCATGTTTATTTTTTACACAAAAAAGTACGAAAGTCAGGATAGGAGTCACCACCAATGAGAGGCTGCCAAATAGGAAAAATGAGAGTCATCCTGTTAGCAATCCAAAAGCCAATTAAACCACACAACATCGTCTCTATCCTCGAAAAGTAACACTCACGTACAATACCGAAGAACTGGTTTCGAACCTCGAGTTGATGGTCGTTGTTGTACTTCCGCAGGTATCTGGTATCTGTTCACTACACCTGTTCCTTCTGAGCAGGTACATGTTTTCTTCGTCAAGAGCATGCAAGTGAATGTGAAATTATGCCAAATGGATGACGTTGACTGCAAATGGAAGCAGCCCATCATTGCTTCCTTCCTCTATTTCATTCAATAAGAGCTTCCTGAAAGATTTTGGTTCTCATTTTGTTTTTGCTAAGAAATCGCTTCGATGAAATACCAATAAACCCCTAGAAGTCTGCTAACAGGTGTACCGTAATTTCGCCCTATCATGCGGAGGTGAAAATGTTGTGTGTAATCAGTTCCAGCTGGTTGTCGGGCAATGAGCTGTCCGCGTGCGTGCCAACTCGTATTGCCCCCAAATTTCGGCGCTTGGTTCGAACACTCGCAAGCTATCAACCTACGCACTGGATAACCAGTATCGGTAAGTGACATATAACCAGCAATATTGATCTACATTTCAGTTACCTTCGAACACGCGATGGAGATGGAACACAAGTACGAAGAAGACAGTCTTCCGTCTAGAGTTGGAACCATCTCCTTGGGAATTCCTGCCAAGCGCCCAGGGTGAGAGGACTGCTTATTAGCTTTTCAAACCATGACTAAAGTAAAAAGCCTAGGTACTTCTACTCAGATAAAGAGAATTTACCATTCAGTGCGTTAACAAGTGGGATGAAATTTATTTCACCCATAAACTTTACTTTATAGGCAGTCATAATTACGCATGTTTGCTCGGGACTACGAAACAAGGTGAGCTAGAATAGACTGAAATATGTTGCCACTCACGAGTATTATAGCCATTCAGTTATCTCTAGAAAGAAGTTTTCCAGAGCCTTCAACCAGAGCATCTTGTGAGTTGATTCTGAATACATTTCTATCGAAAACGTACACAACAGGCCAAGCTTTCCCACTGCGTACAACATAAGTATGTTCTTCATTTTCATTGACGATTTAAGTTCTGCAGTCCACCGGACACCGACACAGATTCCTCACTCACAGGAACTTTCAAATGATGGGTGTTCGACTAATCGTAAGTCGGTTGGCGTCCATAACTATTTAAATTAGAACAGTCTATGCGGGTACGCCTCAGTTTTGTCGAGGCTAGTACGTCAAGGAGCCCAAGGGCGTCATGTAGTGCGTTCATAAGTAATATTATTTTCTAATTACTCTTCGTTAGCACCTATGAGGCGCAGCCCGATGCGCATGGCATACTCGCCATCTTAAATACCCAATGAGTTTGTTTGCTTTAATTCCTTGTGAAGATTTCACACACAAGCAAGGACAGGAGGGCTTGGAATCTATCAACGGCCTCAAAAGTTGCTGTAGGGAAGACATCGAACTGCTCCGAAAGGATGTATTCCAGCTACGAAGGACAGTGGAGTACATCAGCGTGAACAGTTGTAATCCTCAAATGGTTTTTCCAATGAAAACTCTGGCCCAAGTTACCTATTTAGACCAACACCTGGATGACTTTAAATCCGCAACCAGCTGGTAAGGTGTTTCGATTGAGAATGGATATTGCAGAATAACGTCATGCTATCAACCCGTGGAAAAAAACTACCACAAGTTCGTACGCAACTTGATGCTTTCACTGATCAGCCCGTGTCTTGCTGATGCCATGAACTCTTCCGGTGCTCATGGAAAATACGGGTTCAGAAAATCCGCACTGAATGGCCTTAATATTGATATGTCCATTATTTCAAGGGACATTTTATGTTTAGACTACGTCCAACAAAGAACGTCATTTGCTTATGTGAAACGAGACATGATTGTTATGTTCATTCGCGGCCGGTTGCACGACACCGCCACTAATTATCGAAGACAGGAACTCCTGCGGGTAAAGCAAACTACGGAACATTATTATTCTCATTTCCTCTAGTCCGCCGACGAAGATCTAAGACAACTCAGCCTTGTGGACAAGGAGGAATATTAATACAGCTTTCTTGTACATCAACATTTCTTTCAGTTTGTTAACATTGTGTTTGAGTTGCATTTTAATGTGGGAATGTCAGAATAAGTCACGGTAAAAGAGGTTTTAACTGTTCATTGTGCGCACACAGCTTAGTTTTTGACGTGGTTTATGTGTAATTGATTCTTCTTACTTAGAAACCATTCCTTATGATTAAGGGAATGATCCCGCCCAAGACGTAGCTTGTCGATAAGTACATTGGTAGGTGGAGCGAATTGCCGTAATAGGATATAATAATTAGCTCAAACCCCGTTTATTTGCGAGGTCCGAACGTCAACAGGACGTAAGGTGGCGTAGATGCCACGACAAATTCGCCTTGTATACGTGCTGTGCAATCGGCGCATTCTCACGTCGTTCATTGGGCAAGGGGTTAGACATTCAATCGATACGATTTACACGTGCTGCACTAACGGGCTCACGTTAATTGGTTGGTCCCAGTTGCTCACAAGTTGCGAGGTCTCGGTACGCGTGCACTTTTATTACACAACTCGGTAGTTATCAAGTAACAATGCATAACTGGAGAATACACACCACTTGTGCTAGCAGGTTACTCCCATACACAAGTAAGCTTTCGGTCTTGCGATGCTTCCTTTCAACGCAGCCCTCATTACACTTGCCGCGATCGTCAAGTGAACGCGTCCGTGATCTACTGACGGCGTGGAAAGCATGCACAAAAGCTGGATATTGTAATTAGTACGCCCCGAGGTATTTTCGTTTATTCCAATTAGCTTCAGCAGAAAATTCGATGGTACAATTTTCTAGCTGGCAGAGCCAAATCCTGGACGAAATGGCAGTGCTGCGTAGACAAGTAACATTAGCAGGAACAATCCAATTTTTTTCTGTTAATCTTTCAGTGAGAAATATACCCCGGTACTAAGCTCCGCTGAAAAAACTGGAAGATGAGATTATGCTGGGAAACGTGATAATTTGGATGGCGAAACTACTTCATCCCATTTATTGGAGGTGCTTCTGTCGGCCAGCGCACCCAGACCATTATGAAGACCTTCTCCTCAAAAGAGATTCAGTCGAATCTCAACTGGCGAGGAATCAACTGCAAGCCCTCGCTTTATACCAGCAAACTGTGCCGGCTAATAGTAGGCCAGGCTTGCCTCAATATATAACCGTTATTTGTAGGATGCCTTATCGAAGCTGCTTTATTAGGCGCTAAGCGAGCAAGCCTAGTGGTTCACGGTTCAGTTCGCGACAGCAAATTGACCAAAGCAAATTGAAATCGGATGCAGACGATCAATGTTACCAGTTCAACACACAACGATGGCCAGCTCGCGAACGTAAGTAACAAGAATGCAATGTGTTGAATGAACGTTTATCATGTATTCTCGGGAGCGGCGTCCCAACCAAGCCGCACGGACAGAAGCCACGTTCACGAACGCAGGTGGGTACAGTTATGAAAAAGCGTTCTTTATTCCCAGTTTGATAAAACATACGTACATAAAGAAAAGGAGTTCGACACATCGGAAGGGTTTTGGCAATGATCCAGCTGGTCCCGTCCAATGTTTATGCGTGGGACCAGGAACATGATAGAAGAGGGTGTACATTTCTGAGCTCCAACTCAAACACTGGCGCTTTGGATGAGAAAAAAACAAAGGTTGGTCCATAAAAACAAGGTGTATGAAATACGCCTAAATAGTATGTGTGAGGGAGTTATATCAAGGAAAAACTGAATTATGGTGTCTTTGGGGGATATACTACAACAGATTGTTCCACCGTCCACCAAAATCATTCCGAATCCTA
This sequence comes from Fasciola hepatica, assembly GCA_948099385.1. NCBI lineage: Eukaryota > Metazoa > Platyhelminthes > Trematoda > Plagiorchiida > Fasciolidae > Fasciola > Fasciola hepatica. The sequence goes on from CANUEZ040000132.1 coordinate 54,794, forward strand.
GCACAATCAAAGGTTTGGAATAATGTTATTATTTCTCTCTACCTACTTACGCCCTGCTGGCTATGCTTATACCTAATACTTCTGACGTTAATACTCTACTCACATACTCACTATCGCACTTGATCCGGTGGCCAAGCCAACGCGATGTTCCTATGTATCGTCCAGGGGAACTGCTGCTCGACTGCAGGCTTGAAGGGCGACGCTTAGATTCCGAAACTCGTGTGCCGCCGTGAACGAATGTACGTGCGTGTGTTTTGAGTAAAGGTGTATGTAGTTATATGAGTTAGTCACAACGACTATCACTTACTGGAAACGTCTTTCGTAATGACAATGATAAACGAGGAACAGTTAGTACTGTGACATGTCGTGTTGTAGGTGCAGAGGGTGTATATTGAAAACAACAATCACGGTTTGTAGAGCTGTTTCCCGGGTGACTCACAACGGTTGGGCATTCTGGGGGTTAAATGGTCTACTGGGATTTTGTGGCTTCTGCCTGCCCATCTTTACCCTGCAGGAGGCTGATGCTGCGCACATCGCGAGTCAGCATTCTCTTGGCAACCCTCAAATTGACCATTCCTATAAGTCATTTGCAGCTGCTGATAATTTCCATGACAGAGCCCAAACTCCGGGTGCTAGAATAAGCGTGCTCGTCGGAGATCATCATTACATCAACTATGAGTGCTCGTGCTTCGGTTAGCCACTTCTGTCGAGTTTGCAGGGCTGGCAGGTACTCTCGCTGCCATCGCCATCAAAAATCCCGGCCAGATAACTAGCATGCTGCTGCCAGGGCGGCAGTTGGCCCTGGAAACCAGTTTTCGACCCTTGCTTCAAGAGGTTGTTAGAGGTGAGCTCTGGCAGACATTAGAACTAGGGACCGGTTGTTCAAGATCCTTTCGGCCTCGGTCATGAAGGTGCTCAAAGTCTCATCGTCGGGCGGCTGTTGTTCAATTGACGACAGCAGTATTCGCCTGGTGGACCTGATCAGGCTTTCCTACACGCCTCCGCGGTGATTGGAATGAGGGTGTGGTGAAGTGCCGTCGTATAACGCAAGCAACGGCTCGGTTCTGCTGCTCGTCTTGGTTCATGTTTTGGTGCCAACGCTGTAGTTTCCTTTCAGAGCCCAAAAAATTTGACCCATCGTTGGAGTAAATATATCGTGGTATGCCTCTTCGGTTGATGAAGCATTTCGAGACCTGGAGTAAGGAATCGGTAACTTACAAGTGTACCGCGCGGGACTTCGTGCACGTCATGATGCACCCTTATCGTTTTTCCAGCCATTTTCCGCACTTGACCAACAAAGGTCCGAATTAGTCTGGTCCGGTATCACTGAACGGCCACCACCCTAGGGCCATTCTACTTTTTTTTGCCCGCGACAGCGGTGCTTCTCCTGCGGTTTACACAACGTTGAATCACGCGTTTCACAGTAACCCTCCCTCTCAGTGTCCAAAAACGCTATCGAATGATGTTTGTCATGTGGCCTTCTCCGGCTTGTCCCTCTACGGTATTTATGTGTTGAATCAAAAGTTTTATCACATTGTGCCGAGCCCGTGGTATTATGGGGTACTTTTCGTCAAAACTCAGGCGGGAGTTGGTCATCCTACCACTTACCCATAGTAATCTATTACTGATTTTGGGATTTAGATGCTTTGAAATGTTTTCTGGAAGTGTTATTTTTTGTCGATTGGACCCACTCCTCCGGTATTCCCAAGTTCTTGGGGGAAAACCTCACGTTGCATCAACTTGAATAGATCATGCTCTGCAGCTGGTGGTTCATCAGGGTTTATTGGAACCACTCGCATGCGACTGTGTGAATAGATCCCTTTCGGAACCAGCAGATATCTTCTTAACGTGGTCAACCAATTCAGTGACCGATAAGTACACATCCAGGAGGGAAATCTGGCTAATCTTGGCGAAAAAAGTGCTGTAAAAAACAAATACTAGCTTATAGAAGACGTTCGAAAGCGGCTGGTGAACGTGTCTTCTATTGGGTCTGACAGCGGAATACCAACGATATGCAATCTATCGAACGAATAGAGAAGACGCAAGTCGGTTTACAGATGCGAAGTGTATTCTTTATATATCGTGGCACCGAAACATTACCGATACGAGAGACACACCGAACGGAAAACGAAACGAAACGCAACGGCTGTGCAGAAAGCGAACCGCGAGCGTGTACAATCGGCGAACGACCGGAAGTGAAGGTAATTCGAAACGAGGTCGACGGAAACCCCGGAAAAGTCAGTTCAGTGAAACGTACGCAACCGGAGAACGCTATGAGATCGATGTCAAACGTCAGAAAAGATCGTAGAGAAAAAGATCAAAAATGGTGTCCAGAAAACAGTCATTTTCTCAGAACGATCAAGGTCACTACAGAAGCCCCCCGCTAGAAAGCACGGGAAGCTTTCAAAAATTGTCAAAGAGAGGAGAAGGCATACAAACGGTATTCGTGCGCGTGAATGCATGCAAAATACGTGAATGTAGCTGTGCTGTAGGATGCCGACGGGCAGAATCCGTGGTATGCAGGAACCGTAGAACGATGGTCGAGCGTAAACTAGATTCGTTGCCAATGACATCGGTTGCGTGAATCGTCATCCAGGTGTCCCACACCAGCGACGTCCAGCGTCGGGTGACCGTTAACCAATATGATATCCGGAAGCCAAATCGGTAAGTTCGTCAACGACAAGGAACGAGAGCGACAGGGCCGATCCAGAATGTAAACGTTGGTGCCAAAATTCTCCAGATTTCGTGAGACCAGCCAAGCGTACTACATGGCGAGGTTTCAGGAAACGAAAAGAAACGAAAAACTTGTGTAGCAACCGCAATGGACTTGACTAATGGGGTATGTCAAATCGTGTCGAAACGATAAACACAAAAGTTATTACTGCGAAGTGCAGTGGTTAAGATCGTGTTTGACCTAATCGCGAAAACGTGCTGGGCAAACGATCTTCCGGCCGGGACGTGAGACGGGAGCCTCATTCACGGGCGAGTGCGTAGACGTGCTCTGCTGACTTGAACGTGAGAGAGTATTCCCATTCGAGGACTTAGAAGGGCCAACGGACTGATGACTTGAACGTGAGACGATAACCCCATTCTAAATCGTAGCAGGCAACGCTAATTGCAGACCTTGACGTGACATGGAAGTGTCGTCAACTGGTAGTGCAGGGTTACCATCGAGTCGCATGTCAGCGGGCGATACGTTGTCATCAACGTACGCGGCTTTGAGACGATCGATGCTAACGGTATCGACGCGACCGTGTCGATCAACTTTAAAGGGCTTATCGTGACGAGAAATCACGCGAAATGGACCTTCGTAAGGCTGTTGTAATGGTTTCCGTACCGAATCAACACGAATGGATACATAGGAACGAGTTTATGAGTTAGGTCGGAATGAAACCTGTCGTCGCTGTGTTCGAGTCTGCGTCGGAGCGAGATTTTGCATGTACGTAGACAAACGGTGAACGTAAGTCTGTGCTGCAAGTTGGTTTGTGCTCCGGGGCGTGAATAATTCCCCAGGCAGTCGTAATGTCGTGCCGTAGACAAGATCTGCGGCAGAACATTGGATATCTGCCTTTATGCAAGTCCTGGTACCAAGCAGAACTAGCGGTAACGTTTCGTACCAGTCGGGGCTCTCGTGAGCTCTAGGAGCCGCTTTGAGTTGGCGATGAAAACGTTCGACTAAACCATTCGATGTCGGATGGTAAGCAGTCGTGCGAATGCGTTCCGTACCAAGCATGTGAGTTAATGAAGAGAATAGTTCGGACACAAACTGTTGCCCTCAATCGGTAGTGATTGTGGAAGGACAACCATATAAAGCTATCCATCGTTCTACCAGATGTCGAGCCACTGATTCGGCCGTGACGACGGAGATGGGAATAGCCTCGGGCCACCTCGTAAATCTGTCGATGCACGTTAGTAAGTAGGTATACTGTGTGATGTCCACGTGGATGTGATCGAAGAAAGCATCAGGCGTAGCAAAAGTACCGATAGGCGAAGCTACATGCCTATGCACTTAAGATCGTTGACATTGCAGACACTGTTTTGCCCACATACGAACATCTTTATTCATGGACGGCCAGACGTATCGTGCAGCTACTAATCAGAGACTGGATACGATGCCTGGATGTGAGAGTCCATGTAGGGAATCGAACACGAGAAGTCGATATGTAGAGGGAAAGAATGGTTGAGGTAGGACAGTAGACATGTCGCAGAGTATAGTCCCAGCACTGGAGGCCAGAGGTGCTGACTGACACTGTAGCGACGATGACTGGGCGGCTTCCATACATGAAGAATCCTGTGCCTGTGCTGCAGCCATGGCGGGGATGTCTCAAACCGGAGATTTATTAGCATCAAGCGAAATGCACGACAAAGCGTCTGCAACACAGTCCGACTCACCTTACCGTGTCGTAGGTCAGTCGCGAACTGAAAATGTAGTCAAGATGTCTGACTTCTCGTGGGGAGTAACGGTCAGATTTAGTATGCAATGCACACGTCAAAGGCTTATGGTCTGTAAAGAGGATGAAATATCGACCCTCGACTGCATGGCGGAAGTGCTTAACGGCCTTATATGCAGCCAGCAGTTCGCGACCAAAAGCACTATATTTGGTTTCCGTGGGACTGAGGCGTCGGGAGGAAAACTCCAATGGCTGCCAAATCCCAGAAACAGACTGCTACAGGACCGCTCCGATGGCAAAGTCGGATGCATCCACCGCTATGCTTAGCGTGGCGGACTGAGCTGGGTGCATTAAGAGCGTAGTCTGAGCTATTGTCTCTTTAATCTCCGAGAACGCTACTCGTGCGGCATCCGTAAGCGACAACTAAAGTGGATTGCCACGAAGCAGGTCAGTTAATGGAAGCAAACGTTCAGCAGCATGGGGTACGAGACGACGATAAAAGTTAATTAACCCCAAAAATGCCTTGAGATCCTTGATTAAGGACGGTACGGCGTAATCTAGAATAGCACGCACTTTATCCTTGCAAAGCCTAATACACTCTCGAGTGATCTTGTGGCCGAGGAACACATGGTCCGGTTTGCCAAGTTCACTTTTATCAGGATTGACTACTATTCGATGTTCGGACAAACGTTGAAATAGTAGCGTCAAATGTTGGAAATGTTCATCTACGCTCAACGACGCGATGAGCAAGTCATCGATATAGACGTGAACAAATTCCAAGTCTCGTGTAATGCTATCGATAAACCTCTGGAATGTCTGAGCAGCATTTCGCAAACCAAAAGGCATACGTAGGAACTCAAATAAACCAAAAGGAGTCGTGACAGCGGTTTTCTCGACATCTTCAGCGGCGACTGGGATCTGGTGATAGGCTCGCACTAAATCGATCTTAGAAAATACAGTTGTGCTGTGAAGTGATACCGTGATGTGTATGTGGGGTATCGGATAACTATCGTGACGGGTCCCCGAATTTAGTGCTCGATAGTCGCCACATGATCGCCAGCTAATGTCATCTTTCTTAAGAACCATGTGTAGAGGTGAGGCCCATGGACTGTGGGAAGGAGGAACGATACCCTTAGAAAGTAAAGTGTCAAATTCACGTTTGGTGAAAGCCAATTTGTCCGGTGCCAGTCGGCGAGGTCGTGCCGTGACTGGTGGTCCGTTAGTGACAATGTGGTGTGCCACACGATCGGTCACTGCGTCTATCTCTTCAAATGGTTTGGTCAGTATGGGAAGTTTAATAAACAAAGACTGAAAATCGTGCGGAATTTTAAAAAACAATCCTGTGATATGGTGTGCATCTGTCCGAGCTGCAATATCCGTAAATTTAATGTCCGACGAAGGATCGATAAGCTGCAGCCTACGTGAATCAACAAGTAATTCATAGTGCTGCAGAAAATCGATTCCCAGTATGCCTGTGGGAACATCCGCAAGAATGAACGTCCACAGATACCGTCGTCGTGGTCTTAGGTTATCCTCAAGCTGTCTCGTGCCGTAGGTAGGAATAAAAGAACCATTAGCCGCTGACAGCCGAAGCAAAGAAGCTCGTGGCTTGTCTTTATCGACCGGCAAGACAGAAACCTGGGCCCAGTATCTACCAGGAACCTAGCGTTAGTGTACGAATCATGCACGTAGAAAAAACGGCCAATCTGAGACTGATTGCCGGCGAGTACGGCCGCTTCTATTCGCCGGCGGTGGTTTTTTCGTCGCGTGCGAACACGGCTGTCTGCACCCACAGGCGGCTGGTCCGAAAACGCGATGGAACCAACAAAAACCGCTGGTGGGATGACCTGGTTTGGACGAGGCAGTTGAGGCGGATTCACGGCGGATGTGTGCAGTGGAGGGCGCCCGTCAGTGCCGTTGTTTACGTGGGCTACTACGAGGAGTCGGTATTTTAACTCTGCCCTTGAAGGACAGGCGGCGCTGGATGGATCGGGAGTGCCGAGGCCTCTCCGGCGATTCATCCAGGTCAACACCCCGTGGATTGTGCGATGTCTCGGCGATGAGGGGATTAACCCCACTGCCGACACGTGCGACAATCTTGTCAGCCACGGCGGCTGCTCGCTCCAAAGAACGGGTCATCGAGGAGAGCAGTAGCGGTGGTCTGAACATGGAAGGGTAAAGAGTCCAACCGCTGTTCCTTAACTATCTCCGAATCCCTATCAGCGGGCCCTGCCAAGGACCGGAGGTGAGCTAGGTGGCGGCTGGGTTTCGTATCCCCTATGGGGTGCCGTGCCAGTAGCTGACGTAACCGTTCGTCCCGAGAAGGGAGGAAATGTTGCAGTGTGGCCTCCTTAAGCCGATCTTACGGCTGCTCTTGAGGAGGATTTATTACTAAATCCCCCAATGAGGCGATAACATCGCCTCTAAGGCATAGGAAAATCGTTGGCTTTGGCCGATAATCCTACGTGCCTCAAAATTGCAGGTCTAAGGCTGCAAACCAAACCTCAGGATCGTGTGGGATAAACGCCACAGGTTTGAAAGCAACCGCAGACAAAGTGCATCTTATCCCCTGACATGGTTACGTTGCGATAACATCGTAAAAATAAACATCGTGCAACAAAAAGGGGACGTAAAACAGCGAAAATTCACAGACTCACGGGGCGGACGAGTAATCCAGGAAGGTCTGGGGGTTTCGGGCTCACTAATATAGAAGACGTTCGAAAGCGGCTGGTGAACGTGTCTTCTATTGGGTCTGACAGCGGAATACCAACGATATGCAATCTATCGAACGAATAGAGAAGACGCAAGTCGGTTTACAGATGCGAAGTGTATTCTATATATCGTGGCACCGAAACATTACCGATACGAGAGACACACCGAACGGAAAACGAAACGAAACGCAACGGCTGTGCAGAAAGCGAACCGCGAGCGTGTACAATCGGCGAACGACCGGAAGTGAAGGTAATTCGAAACGAGGTCGACGGAAACCCCGGAAAAGTCAGTTCAGTGAAACGTACGCAACCGGAGAACGCTATGAGATCGATGTCAAACGTCAGAAAAGATCGTAGAGAAAAAGATCAAAAATGGTGTCCAGAAAACAGTCATTTTCTCAGAACGATCGAGGTCACTACAAGCTCGTCCATACCCCACCTTTTTGCAATTTTTTTTATTCATGTTCGACATTTCATTTTAGCCTTGAACCTCTTCTGACTCTGTTGCTTGAGCCACGTGGCTTGGAATCTTCGGTTTTTACTTCGGAGTCTATTTGTCCACGTACCCGACGTTTGTATATATTTGTTTGTTTTGTGAATTTCAATTTAGTACCGTAGAAGCTACGAACCAATCTTGTTCTGGTTTCGGGATTTGTTTGAATTGGCTACACTTTGCTCGATTTGCGAGACTTTACTTACATAAGCCGAATCGGTGGTAGCTACCGTCATCACCGCTCGTTTGATCCCACTTTTGATTTCAGGGTGGCTTTCATTCGTAAATGGGTCAGTTCTGTTGAGGCATGTGCCGGAGTTTCGGCCCTCTAGTTCACGTGTCTAGTTGCCGGGAGATGTTCACCGCTCGGGAGCACAGATCGGCTGGGTTGTCGATGGACTTGACAAGTTTCCACTAGCTCGTAGCAAATCCGCTGCAGATGAAAGTGAGCTGGTTAGCAACGAAAGTACTTAAACGGCTCTCGACGTTGGTAATGTAGTAGATGTTTCTTGTCGAGCCCGTGCAAAATCCAGTTGGCCAGCTATAAAAGTGGAAACATCATTTTACCGCTTGTACAGCCCTTGCTGCTAACATCGCTGCGCTGAGCTCGAGATCGATTTCGGTGGAGCAACGCGGGCCTTGAGGAACACGACCCTCGCAGCGTATTGTCCACCTCCCACGCACCATCGTCCGTACACCGTGGCTCAATACCCGACTTCGGATGCTTCAGAAAACGCGTGCTGTCCTCCAGTCTACTTTGTATGACCAGAAGACAAGCGCCGTAGAAACCGTTTGTCCCCTAGTTTCTTTAAAACGATCGGAAATTCCTCCGTTCCAGCCGGTCTTCCCGGCCCAGTGGCTGGTCCCAGTCGACTTCCTTACGATAGGGCCGCTGCTGAAGGGTCTATTCTTGTAGCAACCGGGGAGAGACCTACCCGAGCGGATCGACCAGGCTGAAGGCAGCTGACAGTATACCATAACGAGTGACTGGTTAGTCGGGAACGTGTATTGTGAGAACTAAGTCAACCATTTCATCATTCCGTTGTACTCATAATGTGGATTCGGAGAGGGAGGGACTAAAGAACCATCCGGATCTCGAACCCTCTCGGCCCTCCGGTGGTACGGAGTGGATTTGAGCACCTCCGACTCGTTCGACGTCTATTTCTTGAGGTGGAAACCGCCTTCTTCTGGCAATCTTGTAAAGCGTTTGATTTGCGCTAGGGCCGAGTCCAAATCATCGAAAGGCCCAAGGTAATCTTCGACGTAGAGGGTTTTGCTGACCCTACCTACTGTCAACCGGTGGACCTCGACTCCATGTTTGTTTGTGGCGGCGTAGCTCGTACAAAACGGCAATGATGTGACTTCAAGAGGATGCACTGTCATTCCCCAATTTATCACCCGTTTGTTCAGGTCATTCTCGTCCCACCATGGAATCACGATGCATTTCGTTAGCCTACCGATATTTCAACCTGGAAAAACTTCTCTCTAGTGTCGGCTGAAAAGGCCACTCTGCCAACCCCAAAACGGCACGGGACTTCGATCAAAGGTGTGGTCCAATCTGGCCCCTGTGGCGGACGATCATCGAAAGACTTGCGCTGTCGGAGACAACCCGCAGCTTTCCGGTTTTTTTGTGATGAATAATTGGGTGATGAGGCAGGTACCTTAACCCCTTTCGGCCGTCAGTGGTTGCAAGCACCGTTTCAACGTAGACAAGCACTTCTGTGTGCATCATAAATTCTTCCTACTGTTTCCAGAGACTCTGATCTCGGTTGGAGCCTTCTCCCAAGCGCCGTTGTCTTTGAAGGGCGTAAATTCTGTTGTCAACCAAATGGTCGGCTTGTGGGCACCACAGGAATGAACCTCGAACGGGTTTTTAATGCCTGTGGAACCATGCTGTACCGTATGCATTGCGAGATGGTCCTTTCGAGACAATGATAGTCGTTGGTCTCCGATATCAAGGAAAACCTTTTCCCATGGGCGCAGCAACTGGTACGCAATGTCCCTTTTCCGCTGGCAAGTAATTTATGGGACCACATCCATCTGCTAGTCCACATGGTGTCCATCCTAGCTCCGCGTGTATGGCAGATTGTGCCTTGCGGTCGCTTACTCTGTGGTCCAGCACCAAGTGGGCTTTTGGCACGTCGTAGCCTATGAGAGGGTTTATTTCGTTGTCCCCTCAGTCTACCACGGTTACATCTTGCATGTGGGACCACTCAGTTGAGATTGCACTACCAAACTTAATGTTCGCCTGAGAAGATCTGCCGTTTTAAAGGCCTCCATTGATTTAACTCGCTTGCTGGTATCTAGGAAGATGAACCACAACTCCAACCGACCTGTAGTTATGATTTGCTTCCCGTCTACCATGTTCTTCTCTGACCCCGTCGTGCTTTTAGAGAGCCGGAGTTTATCGGCAAACGGCTCCTTCACGGAGGTGGGGTTTGATCTGCTGTGGAAAAAAGCCAACGCCATGACCAACCCAGTTGGGGTCATCACTCCTGTGGCAAAGACTCCCAACCGTATTGGTTAACTGGTAGACCGTGAAGTTGAGCAAGTCATGCCGGGCTCTGTGTCCGCTTGTTGCGCAGGTTCTTCCACATGGTGTACCAATCGGTGGCATTCTTCCGCACAACCTTTTTAACAACATCTGGTTCTTGTTCTTCAAGCTGCCGCCCGGTTGGGGCGGATAAAACCCGCTCCTTCTGTCCCCGACATTCCCCAACTTTCGTTTACTTTGGCTTTGCTGAAATTCAGGCATCCCTGTAACCCATGACTATCATCGCAGGACCTGTAACTTGGATGAGCTATGGCGTCGCGTGAAGTGGCATGCGAATTTGCCCAGGGTTGATGCCTCGAGTGTTTCCGTGCAGAGGTTTGTGGTTGGCCGGTTTTAGGTCTGTTTTTCCGGAGACTATCACGGACGAGTTAACCAAACCTGCTGTCGGGTATCCTGGTTTGCCTGTCTAAGTACTCCGTCAGGTCCTTGACGTCAGCCTCATGGCCGCTCCACTAATGCCTCCCGCTTCTTCCGCCCAACGGCCTTGTACCTCGGAGGAGAGACGGTGGACTATACGCTCCAGTTTGGGCTTCACTTCGGGATCAGCCGTGCACCCTAAATAATCGAGGGCTACCGAGCGGTTCTGTAACTTAATTACGGGAGCGGTCGTTGGATAGACGTAGCCCTTTGTTTGTTCAGCCCCTGACATCACGCCTTCTATTCGACTACGAGCAACATTGAATGGCTGGCCAAACAGGTCCTTTAAAATCTTACTTGCCCGTGCTTAGCCTCGGTCCGGGCCGACCATGGTATACACATTAGTGGATTCTCTTGCTCGGCCTCGACAACACTGGGTCATGTGGGGCAGCCTTTGTCCAAGGTCAGTTATCTTATTTTCGATGGAGGTTTCGAATTGTTTGGTGAACTTGCAGTACTGCTGATGTCATCCACCGAAAACCGTTGGCTCATCTCTCGGCAAATTCGCCGTTCGTTGTGCTGGTGTCTAAAGTACGACGGCCGGCATAGAGCTTCCTAGTTTTATTCGCCCTGCTCTGACGAATGGACCTTTGTCACTAGAATAATGCTCACTCTAGCTTCCTTCACAACCTTTCTCTGCCTCCTGGGCCTGCAGCTTAGTTGAAAACAACTGCTGTTCTAAGTCATATATCCTCAGCTTAAATGAATCAACATTCTTGCAACCCTCGGTAGTACGTAAACTGCCACTGAAAAGGCAAGGTGATCTAGCATTACCCATAGAACCAGAAGTACCCACATCCTCCCCAGTGGCTTGTCGAATCTATTCCAGTCCATATCCCCATTGCTTCGATTCTTTTCTGGGTGTGTCGCGTATTTTCTCGTTCCAAGTTGATCATTCCGAGCAATGTACCACGCCTTTGAGCAACAAGTAGCCGAATTCAAACAAATATCGAAAACAATTAAAGACTGTTCGATAAATTCTACGATACTGGATTATTGAATGAACGATAACGTAAAACATTTACAAACCTCAATTATGCGATCATACAGACACAGAAAACCAGAACCAAGTTTACAGCTCACGAGGGACAGGCACGTGCGCCAAGCAGGTTCAAGATGGGATATGACAGACTAGCTCATTGGATGCGAATGAGCAAAGGTTGGTCCGTAAAAACAAAGAGTATGAAATACGCGTGCATGGTGTGTGTGAGGGAGTTATTTTAAGAAAACACTGAATTATGGCGTCTTCGGTGGATTTTGTACTACCAATCGTTTCAGAGCCCTTCTTGGCAAATTGCCTACAGCGAGATGCTAACGCAGTGTAACTTTGAACTTCGCCGGTATTGTTGTCGTCCAGTGGGTGTCTATCAATTTCTCATAGTCCCTGTGCACACCTTCGTGGGACAGTATGCGCCGCAGAAATTTTGCCTCCTTCTGTAGTAGCTTGCATTTATATGTCCGGAGAGTTAGGTCAGCTTCTTTTAATTGCATGAGTACTTCCCTCAGCCGCCGGTTATGCCGCTCGATTGGGTGGCCGTGGACTATTATATCTTCCAAATATATAAGTCAGCTAGGCGGTGCAATATCCTTCACTATTGAGTTCAACCCCCATTGGGACAAAACCGGGACCTTTGTTGGTGCAAACGGCGTTGCTTCGATTTCGTGGAGACCTGAGGGTACGACGAAAGCTGCTTTCTCGCGGATGGGATGGTAGCGGCTGGGACGGTGGACGTTTGCTACCATAACCACCCAGCTGCAGGTGTGACGTGGGCCTAAGTTGGGCTTGGGGGACCAACGGCCGTAAGTAGCAATGGGAGTGCCGTGGACAGCATAAACGTGTTGGATTGATGGCTTCTTTGCATTGCCTGCTTCCTTTGGAATGACACCAACTGCTCCACCGATGTCAAATTAAAAGACATTATTGGAAGCCTGACCTTGGACATACAACGGAAGACTGCCCTATGACTGCCAACCACGTAAGTCGTGGGAGCTCTTGGGGATATAGTTTCCCCTATTTAGCACCTAGGAAGGCGCAACCTGCTTCACAGCTCCGTGACTTCCGCCCAAACCGTTTGTGATTTCGACAAGACTTCAATCGAGATGCTCCAACGGAACGGCCAGGAGAAGGTCTTTCTCGTTGTTTACGTCGGTCAGTGTTGTGAAAAGGCTTAGAGTCTCCGCCATGAGAACAATCAGGAGCGGAAAAACATCCATCTGCCCGCTCGAAGGCTGCTATCTGAGTGTCTTCGAAGGGCGCTCCTGCGGTGAGAGCGGTGATCTGGAGGCTACTCGAATGTGTTACGGCAGCATTTTGTTGATAGTACAAAACGTGCTTGGTCTGGAGAACGCTACCGAGTATGCGTATACGAACGGGTTACTGTGTGATAAGTAATTGTTTAGATGGTGAAGAGGAACTGTAAACCTAACTCTGTGGCTCGGAGTGGCGAACTGTTAATTAGGAAAAGGTGTGGTTGTGATCCATGTGTCACGATGAGACGGTGTGCTTATTAACACTTGATCGTCGTGGTTCCGACGCTGGACAAACGTGCACGTGCAAATACCCATACTCGTACATATGACTTGGCACACCAGCGGGTACCAGTGTGTTCCGACAAATCACGTGTTTGATGACCTTGAGGTTCCATAATACCGTCCGCTAGTCTTGCCGCTTCTGTAAGTTTAAGATGGCCAGAAACCTCGAGCGGGGCTTGAATGTTGGCAGGTAGTGGATGTACCCACCACTCTCCAAAGACTTTCCCCCTAAAAGATGCCCTGCCAGCTGCTGCATTTCCCTCAGTAATGCATAGGGCCCCTTTCTATCTCACTCTGTTCCTTGAATCAGCCACCTATATCTTGACTATTTTGACGGCAAAAGAGAGTAGTTTACAGCTTCTTCCAAGGCTGTGTTAGAATTGTTATGGAATATTACGTCGCGTATCTCAGTAGCAACGCCAGATGGAAGGCGACCAATAGTCTACAAGTAAAGACTGCGCTCTCCTTTGATTCTGTGTCTTTCTAACTTTTTCTCAAACATATGAAATCGGAGATGAAGGCCACCAATAAAAAAAACTCGGGGATGACTGAGGAGATTGTCAAAACGGACGGTTCTGGGTCGGGTTTGAGGTCGTTTCTAGCCACAAGTGCAATCGTATTTCGAATGTAATAGGGTATATAAAGGTCAGTTGAGCAACTGTAGAACACTTATAACATCGATATAAAAAAGCATTTACAAAACAGGTATTGTGGCAGAAATCGAGATTTACCGTTTATACGGCGTAATGTATATATATATATATATATATATATATATATATAATATTTATATATATATATATATAGAAAACGTATAAAAGTGACTCGAGGTCTTACCATTGTCCTTGGCAGAACGAATTTATTTTTCTGGCTCACCGTTCAGGAAGTCTCCTAAGTTAATTCAGGAGCTAACCTCAAATCGCAGAAGTGGGACAAAGTGTGTGCTGGAGGGAAACAGCTGGGTGCAGACGGTGTACAAAGACGGAGCAAGTGGCACCACAAAATTCCATAATTAATCAGATGAATAAATTTGTTGGTTTTTGTAATTGGGTGTCGTATAGGTAGCGTCACAGAATATCGCCGCCTCAATGCTTCAACGAGAAGAAATTGGTTTCCACAAACAAGGAGAGATGGCACTTTAGACGCGCTCCTGCGCGCCCTTTCTTGACGACTTAGCAGACGCGGTGTACTCATTATTCTTACCAAACGCGACTTAGATAGGGCAAACATCACGTTCCTAGGTCAAGCCATCTCAGCCTTGAGCAAACAGTCCCAGCTTGACAAGGTGGCGGGGACTCAAATCCATCTTGAACCACATTCTTGCCGGCAGTTGCGCCAATTTTCTGGCTTGGTTAACTTTTATAGCCGTATCATCCCCCCCTGCTCCGGAATAATGCAGCCTCTAACAGACTTTTTCGACTGCGGCGCAGGCATCGTTCACTTCGATCGAGAGGGCCTATGGCCAACAAAGCACTTCACTCACATCCCGATCCTTCTGATCCTCTGGTAGTAGGAATAGATTCTTCGAAACTGTCCGTTGGGGCAGCCCTGTACCAACTCATCAATAATTCATGACAGCGGATTGCTCTCTTCTCCAAGTGTCTTCAACTTGCGGAATCCCGAACTAGTACTTTCACCAAAGAACTACTGGCAATTTATCTGGGTATCCGACACTTCTGGCACACACTCAAGGGCTAAAAGCTTCCAGCGTTCACAGATAATAAACCACTAGTTTACACTCTCCAGTTAGCTTCTGATCGATATTCGCCACGCGAGGTCCATCACTGAGACTGTGTTCGCAGGTTACTGCGGAATTTCGACATGCCTCTAGAGCACGCAATCCCATAGCAGATGCACTCTTACGCATCCGGCACATCGACGACCCACCGCCCATGGGCATAGGCCTAGAGGCAATCGCAGCAGTCCAAACAGCAAATCTTGAGGTTGAGCAGCCCAAAAAAGGGCGGCTCCTTGCATCCAGTACCAGCGACTGTTCCAAATTCAGACGGACCAGGGTCTACCCTGCAACTACTTCCTGCCAGTTCTCGCTGACGAGCTTTCATCAGCTTCCTCAGCTTATCGCACCCTGGTGTGACCGACTCATTGAAACTGGTCACCAAGCGGTTTTTCCGGCCTGGCACCAAGCATGACATATGTCGCTCGGCCTGCACTTGTCCCCAATACCAACGCGGTAAAACACATCCTCTCACCAGATCTACGATAGGCACATTTTGTGAGCCGGCCGCAGGTTTTCATCGCGTGTATGTGGATCTCTTTGGGCCTTTTCCATCATCCAGCCGCTGCGTCTACATCCCAATCTGTGTAGATCTTTTCACTCGCTGGCATGGGTCAAACCTTTTCTCCGTCCGACATCAGGAGGATTTGGGAAAGCTTTTATGCACTGGCTGTGTAAATCACTTCCATTGCCCTGGAATCGTGAAGCGAATTCGAGTATTTCCGTCCTTCTTCTTTACCAAGACGACTGGTGATGCCCGCGGGGACGACGAAGTTCGGATGACTTTCGATTACAAAGTTTAACGTGCCGTCTCATCCTATCCTGCTTGGTGGTATAGTGGGATACATCTCGGAGTTTGATAAATCGGAGGCTGTTTCCCTTTGTCGGTTAGGTGTTACGGGATACACCTTCGGCCCAAGAATTCACGGCTGCAGTCAACAATATCTTGTGTCACAGCCAGAACCCTCGCGACCTCTCTATTCTCTTCTAGATCTAAATACGCTCCCAAGAAAATCTCGCTTATTCAGGGGTTGTTCTTTTTAGTGCTGTCATTTGCCATCCTATGGGCTCCGGCCTTTTGTTTGCCATAAGCCGCTGCTTGTCAAAGCCGATAAATATTCTCTGGGCCCGTAGAAGGTCTATCCACAAAATTGTGTATCAGGTCACCTCGGTAGAACAGAACTGGTGTTGTAAATTACGTTACGCATGCCGCCCACCATTTGACCCAGAATTGGCATAACGGTACCATTTGCCGCTGGTAGCTAACCGTTTGGAGGCACCGAATCAGTTATTTTAGTTAGTTTCGGGTTGATAACGAGGGATGACGCCCAAGTATCGATCACCGATTTCTCCCCTCCGCTGCTCAAAACGCCCTCAATAGATAGCGGTGATTTTCAGTCAAGAGTGTTCGACAAAACCAAGGTTAGGGACAAAGATCGATACGGGTACTCTCCGGTGTATTGCACTGCTGGATTTTGTCCAGGGTGCTGGGCCTTGGACCCGAATTTTCAGCAGTAAAGGTAGCAGGGCTGCTGCTTCGGGTGTGGCACTGGCGGCTTGGGGCTCAGCTGTACGGCTACCATTGCTTCCAATGGTAGCTGTCTCAGGACTTCTCCGTACGTCTCAAGTTCGCGAGCCCAAAATGATGCTGATTTCATGGATGTCGAAATATTGAGAGGGAAATCGTGCTCCTTTTTCTGATCGGAGATCTCCATTCTAAGGTATCCTAATACATGTACTCACCACGAACTTCCTTGGATGCCTTGGGGTAAGCCTACGTAACCAGGACTCTTAGGCAGGCAGTAAACTCGTCCACTTACCCCGCGAGATGCTTTCTCCGCTCCAGAATTAATTATGGGGAGGCGAGGACCAGTTTGTATTGTACGAATAATCCTTCCAACCTTGGGCAAATTGTATCGGGGTCAAAGAAGATGAGAACACCCGCGGCTAGAAACCTTCGGCAGCATCTCACTCTAGCAGCGACAACAAATAATGCACAAGATATACTGGGGGATTGTCCTGGATATGCTTCTAAGCTCGGACCGCCCAGAGGGCAAAATCATTGGAGGAGGACGCCTTCAGTGTAGGGACTGCTGGACGGAATAAAGCAGTGACTGATGTGGAGTCACAATCCATCTTTTGAAAAATAGTGAGTGGGTCGAAATCAACACTTTCAATAATCTCACCACTGCCATCAGTAGTAATATTCGGTAAACAGGGAGCAAGCCTAGTGGTTCACGGTTCAGTTCGCGACAGCAAATTGACCAAAGCAAATTGAAATCGGATGCAGACGATCAATGTTACCAGTTCAACACACAACGATGGCCAGCTCGCGAACGTAAGTAACAAGAATGCAATGTGTTGAATGAACGTTTATCATGTATTCTCGGGAGCGGCGTCCCAACCAAGCCGCACGGACAGAAGCCACGTTCACGAACGCAGGTGGGTACAGTTATGAAAAAGCGTTCTTTATTCCCAGTTTGATAAAACATACGTACATAAAGAAAAGGAGTTCGACACATCGGAAGGGTTTTGGCAATGATTCAGCTGGTCCCGTCCAATGTTTATGCGTGGGACCTGGAAGATGAAAGAAGGGGGTTTAAATAAGTGGTCACCAGTTCAAACTTAGCGCGCCGTTTCTGGTTCTATTACAATTAACAATTTCAAAGATGCCATGGTTCATAGTATTTCTTGGAAAACGGAACGATGGATTTAAAGAAGGCCAAGAACGACTGGGCCTGCGGTTAGAAACCGCTGGTATTTACCGAAAAAGGGAAGTTACGATTGAAATATTGCTTTTCTTTTTCTATACATCATTCACCATGGAGTAGCCGCAACCGGTTTCGTTCATACTTAAACACCTCCTCTTTTTAACGGAAGGATGACTTCCGGGTTGGTCTGCTTTCTACCGTTGCTCTTGTGCGCGATGTTACACATGCTCCCAACTACACGCTAACCACCGTCTTTCCCAATCGGCTTCTTGTTCTCACTGGTCGTGGTGTACACCGCTCTGTGTCATGTGTTTGTATGCTTCTGAGCAATATAGTAACGTGCAGATGGACCGCGCAGAAAAAGGGACCAGAAAACTCCCCCATTCAAAAATCCACGAAGTCGGGCTTAGCGGTCTTACAGTTGGTAAGCCCTAGGCCACCTCCAGGTATTTCGAGTTTCATTGTTTTTCGCCGTTAAAGATCCCGTCCGCGTAGTGTTTGATTTTTATTATGTCCTCCTTGTTGAGGGTTTTGGCCGGTTTTCCGAATCTTTTCTTTCCCTTCATACGATTCATGGTGTCCACGTGGTCGTAGCTAATTTGCCTGATATTGTCGCCCCATTAATGGTTGTTTTATGTTCCCGCCTTTGTTCTGATATCTATTCAATATGCCCTTTGAGTGGAAGCCTTGCACTGACCCCACGTTTGGACGAACCACGCTGAATCTACCGGCATCCAACCCTACTGATGAAAAACTCTGATTCACGAAGGTTGAACTGCAACAGGAGAACTGCCGTAAGGCCACTGACGCAAACCGCTCATGGTGGTTGGCACGCAACCCCTCGCCGGAGGTCATAGTGCAAAAAAGAGCCTTATTTTCTTCTACAGAAGCGGCGGGGCTTTGAAAGAGGCTGTCGTTGCCAACGTCACCTCAAAGCGGGGCCAGAGCGTGCAGCAAATTCAAAAATTTGAGCTTGGAAGCAAGAAGCCCCGGGAACTGCTGCGTGAGATGCAGCACCTGAGAGAACCGACGGCAGGCGAAGACTAGCTCTTAATCGAACTTTCGGCTGCAGCTTTCGCTGCACTACCATTTTGCTTAGTACCACGGGTAAACGCCAGCAATAGCTGATGATAATACCTCAGGATGAAACCACGCTGCTGTTGGAGTAACCAGGCCTTTCTTCACACTGGTTCCCGCCGAGCCAACACCAGACGATCCCGCCTCGGTTCTTTTTAGAATTGGTACCAGCTTGCAAGCTCCATGGGCGGTGATCAGAAGTGAGCCACAGGAACGATACCGCTCACACCCACAAACGCACCAAAGTCCGTCACCACGACTTTTTGCCCCCCCCCCCCAAGAAATGGCTTTGTAAATACCGCAATCACCTCGGTAAAGGGGCCAAAGGAATGCAAACACGGGTGGGCACTTCCTGGAGCCCACCAGGGAAGTGAAAGTTCCGTGCCCCGTTGGCGATCCACGAAGCCGGATATCAGACCAACAGTCCCTTTTTGAAAGTTAGGGATGGCATATTAAATAACTGCTCCTTGTAGGCACCGGTGCTGAATAAAGAGTCATCCCCCAGCAGAAAGGTGACATTGGTACACCCCGGGCCCAAACACTACTCCATTCAAAGGGAGAAATTTGTGGAGGAATGCTCGAGTGACGGTTAATATTAACATACATTCGTGTTTTCTATAATAGAACAAAAATATAATGGAATACATGAAATACATGAAATGAACGACATAATAACATAGTGTTTATTATAACTACTGTAGATATCTCGTGGGATGTTCGAATCAAACCTCGGCTAGATTACAGTAACTATAGTAATTTACCTTTATCAACGTGGAACACTTTTCAGATTTGTTTCACGGTACTGGATTTGCTACGAAAAACAGGCCACCTGCTTTTGATGGAGAACGGAAACCACCATGGAAGCTGCGGCACTCCAAACCCCAGTGCTGGACTAATTCTTTCTTGCCTTCTGCTGGCCTGGCCAACCGACCCTGATATTAAATGTGCCGGGCTCTACCATAAACAGTAACTATAATACTTCCCTCTGAACTACATTGAGTGCACATAACTCTATGACCCTCTTGGAAATTGGATTCCACATCCGATTGTGCCCTTCGACTTTGCTTCGCTGCATGCTCAGGCTATGTCCGAAATAATCCAATGTTATGATTATACGCCTTATGATGTTCTCTCCAGGCCACTCCTAACCGCCCGGTTTCTATGACGCAAAAGGCCCTCGCCAGCTCATTTGTGGCATTCTTCTCGGCGATCAGAACCCTTCACGGCCTCTGAGTAGCATGTGGCAACTGGCTAGGTGTAACCAAGTGGGCGGTTTGATGTTGCAACAGTTGTGCATACAGCCGCCGTCCAAACAAGCGCAATACGCTTTGGCCCTTCTCTTCAATGAAGTATCATTAGACAAGCTGGCTTTGGCGGCAAACCTTCATATGGAAAATGACTTCACCCAAGTTTTTCAGCACTTTCCACCTCCCGAAGCCACTGTGGATCCATCTTGGGAAGATATAGCCGCATAACGCAGTGCTCTTTGTGCGGATGTGATCGCCATTCAGTCGTGGCTCTTCGCAGGTCCCAGCAGCTTCCTGACCATCACTCGCCGCCCCACTGTCAATCTTAGTCCTTACAGTCCAGCTTTTTCCGATGTTCACACTTGGGTAAGCTTCTGATAACACCCACAGTATCGTGCAGGCGCTTGAAAGTGCAAACCCACACGCACTTTCCACGCCTTTTAGAGGAACTAGCCGGCCTTCGGGTTGATACAAAAGCTCTCTTTGGCCTGTCTTTCACTGCCCTCGTTTTATCCGAGGCCACAACTCCCAGCGTCAGTTTTTCGTCAGCTCTGGCGCACCGTTCAGTGTCATTCCTCCCAGTGAACGTTTGCTATTGTGGATATGTTACACCCCTTCTTGAGTGTTGACATTTTGTGTCATCTTAACCTTCTGCTGCATCCGATTTCCCGCAAGTTAATCAACCCCGTGGTTTATCTTGATCTGCTTGGATATGTGTGCTTGGTCAACGTTTACTGATCTCCGTCCGTGGTTTTCGATGCTAATGACACCTTCGCCAGTATTTTGACTAAATTTCCATTCCTCATCGGCTGTGCAAGCCCCTTACCTGTTGCAATCTCGGCGGTGGCACGTCTTGTCAACCCCATGGGACCTCTCGCTTTTGCCAGCTCTCGCCGTCTGGTCCTCAAAAATCTCGCCACTGCTTGCCGCGAATTTTATCACGACTGATTTTGGCACCATTAACCCCTCCAACAGCCTCTGAAGTCGCCCGAAAACCATTTCGGGCAACCGGTGTGAAGATTATCGTCGCCTCATTAGGGCTACAACAATGGATTTTTGTATCAATAAATACATTCATACAGGCATGTTTGTTCCAGGCTGGGTCTAGCATCAGCAAAATTGACCTTGTTTGGGCCTACCATCAAATTCCATCCCCACACAGACATTCTAAAAACCACTGCCTCCACTCCCTTTGGTCTATTTGAGTCCCTTCATGTGTCATCTGGCCTGCTCAACGCGTCATAGGCGTTTGACCGGTGTCACCACGGGCTACTATTCGACCCCCCTGCATTGTTGATCTCCTGGTAGCCAACCTCAGTGTCTCCGAACAGAAGCCGAATCTTCGACGGCTCTCTCAGCTTCTGACAGGGCACGGTAACGCCAACAACAAGGCTAATACCGCATAAGGGAACCAATCTTTGCTCTTCCTTGATCGTATCATCGAAGCCAAATGCATAAGCACGGCCACAGCCAAGGGTAACAACATCGCTGCATTTTCTTCACCGACTTCCTTCAAGCAGCTCTGCCGTTTAAACGTATTTGCTAACTATGGCTTTTGGGTCATTGTGCACTGTGGCACCGTGATGCAACCACCAACCTACCTCCTGCGGGGAAAACAACAGAACCTTATCTGGATCGACCAAGCCAGAGAGGCTTTCTCTCCGCTCATGCAGACCTTGGCTTCCGAGGTTCTTCTTCTTAATCCGGATCCCAGTGCTGCCATCAGTATCGCCGTTGACGCTTCTGATGTTGCCGTTGGCCGGTTCCTGCAGAGGTCGTAGACGGTGATTGGGAGCGACTCGCCTTTCTCCCATGCAAATTGTTTTCTACAGAATCAAAAAAGCGCTTTCTATCGTCTATTGCTTAGCGTCTGCTCCACCATCCGTCTCTCTTGCCGTACCCTAGAAGGACGGGAATTCATCATTTTCAAGGGCTACAAGCCATTACCCTACGCTTCTTGGAATACTTCAGATCGTCAGTCTCCTCAAAAATCAGCAGCTGGATTCTGTATCACGATGTTCTACTGACGTTCAGCACAGTTTCCGATCAGTTAGCGTGGCTGCAGGCACTTCTTTGCGGGTATACATTTTCCTTTTCTCACCGTTTCGAGTATCAATCTTGGAGACTTATCACGTGGCTAACAGGATCCTGAGTTCCAGCTGGCCGCTAACAATACAAATCTCCGAGTGCAGGCCTCATTCTTTCTATCCTCTTATAGCACCACCATCCGCGACATCACCTTGGATCACCCATGGCCAATTGACCCTCCTGCAACTTCTATCACGTTCTGTTATCAAGGCCACACGTACACTTGTTGGAGCTCTACTTGTTTGGCCCCGGAGGGACCACGAATTTTGTCAGTGGGTACGCAACCACTTAATCTTTCCTCTGGCCGAAATTCGAATAAGCACTACCAGCCCGGCCGAATAGTCTAAAAAGCCACGTGCCTTTTTCGCCCACGTACTACTCGTCTTCATGGGCCTCTTTGCCACCATCTCGGATTAGGAACTATTTATAATAATAGCAACAGCAAAACCAGTCATATGTTTCTGCACCGTAGTCGAGACAAATGCGCAAGGTATGGTCACAGAATACAGCTAAACACAGAAGTTTTGGATTTTCACAATTTCTAAATTTAAAGTTCACATAATTGCGGTAGCAAAACGATCAACCTGAGCGGTGTTTGAGGGAACCAGAGAGGAGATGGTTAGCGAGGAAACCACAAATCTGTTCACCTTTAGAAGGGGGGCTTTTCCGTCAGCTAGCCAGATATGAAAACGCAGATAAAAGCCATATTGAGTAATGCTTCAGGGGCATTGCATGCGGCAAACAGTGAAGGAACAAGAATCGGACAACTAAGCATGGATAAGAAGGTAAGACAAGAACAATACACAGTGCGCTTTATGAGATCTCGAAAGTTAGCTGCGACGGATTCGGTGGGCGGGAATGGATCGTGCCGATCTACAGAATTTCGGTGTGACGTAGATTAGTATGAAAAACCCTTTGAGAGTGAGGACTGAGAGATTCAAAGAAGAGTCGGGTCGTTCAAAAAGAGACGCGAGGGTGCACCAACTGAATTTTTAAAAGGTTATCATCGAGAAACCGGGCGGGAATGCTACCACAGGATACGGTTTAAAGCAAAGCTCACATAGGGTTATCAAAGTGCAGTCGGAAATGCGAACCGGATATAGAAAAGGTTGATCCATTAGTGAATAGCTTATTCTTCAGGAAGCCTGTGATATGAGTGCAAGTGAGTCGGATGTGACAATGACATTGACCTTTTTGTATAGGCATTTCCAGTGGCATAGGCAGGCCCACATGTATGCAAAACTTTACCAAGAATGCGGTGTGTAGTTGAAGGGCATGTATGGTAAACGGATGCAGAGCAGTGAATTTCAAGGAGACGTTAGAGAAACAGCCGAATAGGACAGCAGATGTTGCCGACGCAATCAGGCAAATATGCGGAGATAATAAAGAGGGGGGAAGGCAGCTGTGATAAGAAGACCAGACTAGAGTCCACAGTGAAGGAAGTTGAGTGTCAGAATAAATAACCAAGCTCTGATTAGCCGCAAGTGCTTGGTATTTTGTTTCAGAACGGCCTCGGTTGCCGCTGATGGCTGGCAGCATACAATGGATGCAGCAAGCAGAATGGGCCAGGTTGGCGCTAGCCGAGGAAATGGTGAGAATAGGTTGGGAAAGCGGCAGCTAGAGGTGAACTTTGGCCATGGTTTTCGGCACTTCAAAGCAGAATGAATTCAGCTGTTTGGATGAAGCACGGGAAATAGATTTGAGGGCAGTGCGGAGTGTTGACTCGTTTCATGAACCCACCCTGCACGCTGGTGAGACTGTCAATAAAGGGCTTTACCCCGGGTTTTAGGATTGTGATCACCGTGGCCACCTACATAAAGTATTCTTTGTAGCGTCAGAAAGCTTGAGTATAAGTTTAAACCATGGCCAACCCGATCGGTCATATCGTTTAGTCCGTGCGGTAATCCGGGAGCGACGTCAAGTTGGCTGGTGGCCACCTGGGTAACAAGCATAATCCCAAAGAGATCAGGAGTCCAGAAGTCTGGAAAAGATTTCGGCTTGGGGCTATGGTTGAAGTTTCATTGAGACTTAGCAAATGATGAAATTGTTACCTGAGGGCCAGTGGGCCGATCTATGGGGCATTATCAGGTGGAGACGGAGTGATAGTTTCAAAGGGTGTTTTGATGGGGATGGAGCCGTGAGGAGACTCAAAGTTCAGGTTTAAAATTGTGGAGAAAAATAAGCCGACAGTTGGCAGGTTAGGAGAGATGCCCATTGAAGGACCGCGGAGTTAGAGGCCGAGATAAGAGAATTAGGTGGAAATAAGCATGTACAGATAGGGGAGAATGCAGTTTGTGAATGGGGCCTATATCGGTAAGCATTCCGACTGTATTTGAGTCAGCTGTCTAGCAGGCATAACACCACTGACTTTGGACAAAGTATTTAGTGGGTGGACTCAAACAGAACACACGACGTAAAACTGTGGTAGGTGAATCATAAAGGTGCAATAACCACGTTCCCTGTTGCGGCAGCCAATACAGGTGAGGTTAGGCCCAAGGCTGTGCACAGTAGATGAATCTTTTCCAGGGTGTCTTCAGAGCAGAAGCCACATTATATAATGACTAAAACCGTGTGTCACCACTGCGTTAGACATGGGCGAGCTGGCTGAGGGTTTTGAAGGCAACCCAAAAAAGTCGAGGCTAAACAGAGGAGGTCAGCCGACTTCCATAGATAGCTCGAACGGCTTACAGTCACCCTTCAGTGGTTCAGAAGAAAGAACTTAAGTCCTGGGTCCTTCTCTTTGTAGGGTCGGGTTGGGTTGTCACCTGAAATTCAGCTGTTACTGAGGGGAGCAGAGGGCATTAGCCCAAGGACCTCCCAGCCAGCTATGTACATTTTGCCTTTTTTTGAAGAGGAGCGAGAAAGCAAATTTACGCCGTAGGGTCAACTTCCCATCTCTCCTTGAACCACCCTTCTTTACACCTGGCCTAGTGGGTCCGAGACTGACGGGGGTGCAAGTTGCTTCTAAATGTAGCAGTGTAGCGGACTAAACTCCATAAACTTCGGGGGTTTCACTGCCAAAAGCTGTGAAAGAAAACAATAGAGGATGGGAGAAACACCCAGATAATGACAACATTCGTGGGGCTGTCGCTTAAAGGCTTGCTTCTGCCAATAGCAGAGTCGGACAGGTCCCAGTTTATATGCCATCCATTTGGTGGTTGCGTCGCGGATTATGGTTTACAGGGCAACTTCAAGGGTATGATGGAACCGGTAAAAATGTATCACCCCTGGCTTTGTAGGGGTTGACCGCCAGCTCTTGCTGCAGCAGTGGGTGATTGACGCAGATAAATCAATTAGTTTCGACCCAAAGTCGCACACTGAAGCTGAGAACTGATGAACTGTGAACATTATAGAATTCAGCATTACGGAAGTTGATAATAAAGATGAGGGTTGTTTTGGCTAAATCTCGCTTAAAAGTTACGATGAAACATCTCAGTCAGTTGCGGGCGAGTGTTGTACAGAAAAACAAAGCATTGTGTGAAGAACCAATTAGTGATGAATAACTACTCTGAAACCACTACCCCCAGGTATAATAGTGGGCCAAATTTAAGTAACGTCCAGGCAGAGGTATTGTTTCAACGGAGCTTCGAACTGGACTTTTAATCGCGAGTTGGGCTTTGTATATGCAGGTTAGAGAGCATATATCAAGGACTTTTGGAGAGGGAACTAAAGTAAATGGACTTATATCAAAAATGCAGGAGGTGACGGCAAAAGTATTCGAGGAACTGGAAAATTATTGACTACCTAACTCAGCAGAGTGGATGCAGGTAAAACATAGCTTTGCCGGGCCAAAGATAAAACCATTTTGTAGGAAATGGTGGAATAAATGAGGCTGGAAGTTAGAGTACGGAGAAGAAAATACCGTCATAACAGTGGGCGAAGTTCACTTATCATTTACGTTCCCAGTGAAACGTCCATGGCGGTGCCCGTCGTTCTTTGCCAACAGGCAACTTAAGGTTGGAATGGCTAGACGAGATGGGGCAGGGCGGCAAAGGTAATGAGCGAGTAGCGAGAGTACAGAAAACAAGCATGCTGCCTCTATAACAAAAGAAAATGGGTTGCTCGAACGGGAAATTTCGTAAGCTGTTGGAAAAGTGACCTAAATTCAAGAGCTTTTTCTTCATTTATGTACCGACATGTAATCTGGATTATAGATTGCACCTTGTGATGTCTGCTCATATGGTTTTGATAGGTCTGAGATGGCCAAACAAAAAGTACATTATGGGGTGATTTGTTCCTTGTAGCGGCATAATTAACCAGGGAAAGTTCGGATCTAGGAGTCCCCCTAGAAATAGGAAAAGTTACTGTGTTTTCCGTCAACCTTACGCCATATTGTGAATCCTCTGAGTTTCGGAATTATGGTGCTGACACGGTGAGTCTATTCACAACAGCACCATGGGAGAATATGTGGCTCAGCTTTATGCATCTAGGCCAGAGCGGATCTAGTCTCAGATTATCACAATATTGGCTACAATTGAGTTAAGTGGAAAAGCCAGTCAACACTTTTGCCTCTAGCGGTTGAAACGCTTCAATAGACACTCTATCCCACTGGCGCATCCAAGAGTAGATCATGAAACGGTATTCTAAAAGGGGTCTAAAGTGGGTCTTGTGGGCATCGAACTTGCCCTGCGAGAGGTAAACTGTTTCGTTAAACAGACCCATATGCCTTCTAGTCTTCGTAATTTGAATAGTAATGCTCTCTGAGAAAGTGAAGATAGCTGAATGCTGAAAACCCAAATCTTGTACTAACGGACTGATGGAAACCGCGCGACCTCCAGTACTTAATATACCCGGGGGGACATCACAAGTGAATGTGAGAGGGTTGCTATTCTCAAAGGAAACCTTCAATAATAAACCAGTGCCCCAGTAACCAAGGTCTGTTGGATCTCTCAGCATATCACGGACGACTGAAATGAACATTCTGGGGCCGAAAGCTTAATAGGTTTTGATGTCACCCAAAAAGAAGTGAAGACTGCAATGGCGGACGACGTAAAAACTTCATCACCGTATGTGCGGAGGAGTAGTGGGCCTAAAAGGCTGCCATGAGTGACTCCACCAATGCCAGGTTTGGATTTCCGGACGGATCCATTCATCTGATCCATTTGATGACGGTCGTTTCGTTTGTTGACCCGGGCCACACTCGTTCGGAATGTATCCAGTGGAACTGTCACTCGTGCGTTCATGGAACACTGGTTTTTCCCTTTTGCTGGTCCGACCACAGTCACCACAGATCGAGCTCCACAACTCAAATTTGCCAATTTCGGCAATCTCCCCCAGTTCACAGGCGCTCGACGCCTTCGCTCCATAGCTCTTTATCCAAAAGCCGATAGTTTGGCTGACTTTTCACCGACAGCTGAAAGCTTCCCTTAATGCCCACAACGATCTTCAATGGCCGGATGTCTTACCATCGGTGTCATTAGGGATTGGCAGCCCGCTGAGCAGCTACATGCATTGCACACCTGCGTCAGTGACATTCGGTACCACGGCTCGCTTGCCCCGTGGGTTCGCCGCGCCCAAGGTAAGCGCATCAGTGCAGAGTCCCGGGAAGTACGCTCAAAATCTCACCGTCTACATGAGTCATATAGTTAGCATTCCTATCCGATCTGCAGCTCGGCCGTCTTTCGTTTCTTGATGCCCGCACCTTTTCTTGGTTTCGTCAAACTGTCGCCCTTTGGCTGTAGCGACGTTTGTCCCCTTTGAAGTCATCCGGCGTTTGGAGAAACACCAATCATCTGCCACAATGACCTTTGGGAAGCCGTCAGCGTCGACTGCCTCAAGCCGACTTTTGTCTGCCTGTGACCCCAGTCTGCGGCTACTTCCATTGATCCCAAAAGCACGGACGTCGACGAAACTCCAGCGGCCTCCAGCTCGAAAAAGCATGAGTCACAGATTGGCCCCCAACTATGCTCCACCAGATCAGGTAGGCACGGCAGTTCTCCTGATAGCTTTGTTGGCTTTCTCTCTTTCTCAGACCTTTAAGGTATTTTGCGGGGTGTTTTTTCCAGTTACTTCGGTCTCTTCCAGGTTCAGCCCTTTTCGTCGGCAGTAACCACAAATCGAGCTTCTAGTAACCAATTCAAAAGAGTCTAAAAACCAGAACAATATACATTCGTAGTGTCCAAGGCACTGAGTTGAAAGCCCCAAAATGTATAAAGATAAACGAAGCTAAAGCAGGTGGCCTTGTAGATTCAACAGTGGAACCGAGTAGTTCAGAGTCCCGTGGTCCAAGCACGACGGCCAGGAACGGTTCGAACCTGAATTTCAACGTCTCATAAAAACAAAAACATGGAAAAGTGGGATAAGGACAAGCTTAGTAGAGTACTGTCAAATGTAGTCGCGTTCACAAAGCATGTAGCACATTTTAAAGGATTTTCAATGAAGATTTTTACAGTTTTTTACCCGGGAAGGATCTGTTTATTACTAGCGATGGTTTTGCTTCGTTATGTGGATACCAGTTCCCCCCCCCTTGTTGCCCTTTGCGTGCTCTGTACTCAATTTTGGCGCATCCATGTTCCCATTCAAGTTTTCTAGATAGGGAGCGAGGGAGCAAAGCTCCATCGATTCTTTCGTGGGTAACACTTCTATTGTTAAAAGGATTCCGTGGGACGCTGAACGCCTCTGACATGCTGAGCTCAAACCTGTCCCCAACTCAAACTATCCATTTGGATTTTGGCTCTATTCATGGAGCTATCTTAGGTTAAAGTCCGCCTACTCGGCCACCCCTATGGAAGGAAACCCATGGCACCAAAACCAATAAAATGCAATTGCAATCTTAGAGCTTAGGCGTGCTTTCTTCATAAATAGGTCTTCCAAGTGAACGGCCTCCGCTACTTAGCAGCCTCCAACAGAGCTATCAAGTAATCCACTGGCAAAAGCCATCCCCAATATTCCTTCATGGTCTTATAAAATAACCGGCTAGACTTAATCGTACTTCAGGGTATTTTGCCCGAACCCAGAGTATAGAAGCTTATTTTGGAAGGCCTGAAGGACATTCGGGTGGCTGTCATCAGTAATACACTGAGGTTTGGAACTGGTCAGGCAAACGTTGACCGGTCTCGTTGATAGATAAAGAATTTAGGTTGCCTTCATTTCCCTCAGAAGACTGACTGTTTGCATATTGCTCGTTTGAATCTGGGTCTACACAGAAGCGTCGCCATCTTGGGACACGCCGCTCTGGAAGCGAGACCCACTCTGTCTCCCCAGCCCCAGTCATCAGCTGGTCTAACCTTTCATTTCCTGTGGACTCTGTAAGATGAACAATATGGCCATCAAAATACACCACCTTTTATCTTTCTCCTCATTTGATTCTTCGGAAGAAAATCGTAGCTACCGATACCGTTTTTGCAACTGAATTTTGATCATAAACTGACTGGTATTACTGCTGATAAATCTCCTAAATACTCTGAATACTCCTAGCTTTTCTCAGCTCTGTCGGATCCACCGACTTTCTTGCGCACACTCGGCTTTCTGGCCGTCCGCAAAGAGATACGGGTGCAACTGGGCTGGCTGATCTCACATCCTCTCACTTAGAAGGGGCTTCTTTATTGGGTGAATAGAGCTCGGTCAGCCCCATCCACTGGCATCAGAAGTGGATTGTAAACAGCCCTGAAGCACTTTGTTGCTGCTTGTAGTCGTCTCTTCAAACCTTTCTCGCATTTTTTTATTGGCAAGGTCAGATCAACTTGGGACTTATACATTCATCCTTCCAGTCCTTACAAGATCCATCTTACACCCGCTGAAGTTCCAAATAAATGTAAGGACTAATTTCCGTACGGCTTAGAAAACCACAGTAGTGTCCGCTTTTACGGATAATCATTTCTATCGATTTTTCTTTTTCCGTCATACTTGATCTTTTTTCACCCTTTTTTCAGCTTTGTGCTGTCACCAGATTTTGTACCCTAAACTAAGCATGGCTCTCATTCCTCGTGTAACCTCACTACCTGAGTCGCAGATTCTGGTAAACTCCTGACGGGATCATCCATCCATTACCCATTTTGTTTGACACGACGCTACTCGTGCAAACAAAATCAATAAATAATTATCACTCATTCCACTCGCTAATAGCTCCAGAAACCCCGATGTGTCCCCCCCTGTGCTCCTTTGGCAGGACACGAGTCATCTGTTCTATGGCGCCTCATTGACCTTCCTCCAGCAGATCCAGTCGTTTTATTAATTTACAGTTTCTGGCGGTCACTTTAGCAGCCAACTATCCACACTGCGGGTAACCCGCGGTCAGATTTTCTCCCTGATGTACCATATCAGACTTTGTTCAGCATATCGAGCCACTCAATGATCTGCACGCTTTGACGGCTTCATTTATGTACTTCTCCCATATGACTCCACATGACCACCGTAATTCATCTCTTGTCTCCAATTCGCTGTCCACTTGCGTTCCGCTCTTGTCAGTCATCAAGTATCCTAAGCGAACCCTTCTTTTGAGTCCTATTTCATTCTGCTGTTTACTTTTGTCACTTCGTTCTACGAACTTTCCAAGATCGGGCACCTAATAAGCGCCAAATTACGAGCGATCCTTCAACAATGTTTAACCGGAAATTAGGTACCAATATTGCACATATATATATATGGACTTCTATATCATATACACCCTCGTGCTCCTCAGGGATTACCTCGGAATTCGCTCAAAATAACTCTTCAGCTTATATTCGTGCTTTTTAAACTGCTGATTTAAATGTTCACCGGTAATCAATACTAATTTTTCCGAATTCTTCTTCGGTGCATTTTGAAAGTTTTCTATGAGGATACTCTCTTTTGTGGGCTCATTTCGATTATTTCCGACCGACCGAGCATTTTTCCCACCCCTGCAGCACTTGTTCTCATATTCAGGCAACATAGTTTATTTCGCTGGTTCTCGGGTGACATTCCTCAGAGAGGAAACAAATTTACAGCGCACAGTGGCCCAAAGTCACTCCTCACTGTATCAAAGTTGTCATTTGATGTGATCCAGTTGTGCAGCCGGTTTCAAATTTTGTGGCACTGTCCCCCCTAATTTGGCTGCTTCTCCGGACCCACAGCTCTTTCCCTCCCACCTGCGATTACCTCCAACTCCAACAGTACCGGTGGTAGTAGGCCGCCATTTTGATGGATTACTCTACGAAATGGTTTTGGTTTATCAGAGTGAACCACGTACGACGGGCATGCATGGTAGGGTGCTTTACGAAGCTGACGGCTTTCAACGGTTCTTTGTGAAGTCTCCATAATTTGAACAGTACTCCCCCAGTAGGAATGGACGAGTAAAACCACGCCGGATCGTAGAGACCGCTCACATATTTCACTGCCGAGAATGGCAGATGTTTCAGTAGGTGGACGTAAATCTGTAAGTAGCCGGATTTCACGGACAGCCCGGAGAGAACTGGGCTTCCGATTAGTCGTCTAATGCACAGTACTACTAATAGTACTGTTTGATATTATAGGGGATCAAGCAGTTGCGCAGCCTCGCCCGCCATTCGTCTTTTCTCCCGACTAATGGTTTAGGCAAACCAACAAGTGTAGGTTAATTGGTTCCGGAAGGCCCTTCCCTTGTCGATGATGCGGTCTGTGGCTGTTCTGTCAGTTCCAAATTATCTTTGCAACTCGGAAATGAGAAAGCACCCGAAATTCTGTCCTTAATCAGAGTTAACTGTGAAAGCTGAGCCTAATGACAGATCCAGTTCCGAAGTACAGCATGAGTGACGGTGTGCTCATAAGTCGTAGCAAGTGTAACTGCCTCACATCATTTGGTAAAGTAGTTAGCTGATACCAGAACACATTTTTCTCCCGCGCTCGTTACCGGTAGCAATCACGTTGTACCTATACCTAACTTTCCTTTAAGGAAGCGGAAGACGATGTACTGAAGAAAAGTGTGAATCTTTTTATTAGGGTCTTCGAAGCTAACGTACTCTTCACACGTTCTATGAATGTCTGTGAACTCTCACCGTCGGTGTGACCATCGAAATTGCAGTCTGGCTTCGTGTTCTGACTTGGTAAGGGCAGTGGGTTCCGGGTTATTGTGTAGCGCCGTTAGCGCTGCCTGTACCATGGCCCGCGGGACCACGAACCTGGGCGGGTAATTTGGTCGATATCGGAACACCATTATGTTGACCACTACCTTCAGCGAGTCCCAAAAGCTTCATAAATTTTGCTCACAGACTGAAAACTGTGGTCTCTTGGGCCGCTTGTGTGTCTCAACCAGCTTTCGTCCTTTCACGGATGACCGCTGTGTCGGTATTGCTCGAATGCTTTTACTTTTGTTTTCCTCTGGCTTTCGCATTAAGACCAGCTTGCTCCACTAATCGATCGGGCTCGGAAGACAGTTTCCTTGATTCATCAGTGGTAGTTTGGCCCAGCTTCAGCCTCGTACGGAGGCTCCCCGTTCGGTGCTCAGAAACATAGTCAAGTCCCCTAAGATGCAACATTTCCTTGCGGGTCTCTCAAATTTTGCGACTGACTGTCAATAAGGACACGAAATGGGCTGCCAGTTAGGCAGTGACGATAGTTCTAAGCATTTCCTCTCGGGGTAGCGCAACAGTTTTTCTAATTTTTGGTCGAACTCTAACTTCCGCATGCCGACAAGAGCTCCCGGGAATCGGCAACATTTTGGGAGGCCACCGCCCAAGCTGCGTTGCCACTGCATCGGTATCCAGAAAACATTCAGTTGCATTTCTCCACGGATCCAGCAGGATCGACGTAGATCATGGACATAGCGTGAAGCTCAGCTGCTGATTGGTTCCCTCACACAGCTCATCCTAATCAAAATTGGGGCTTTCTTGAGAGGAAAATTCAAAACACAGGCGTCCTCTTAAAAGTTCCTGACGAATAGTTGATAACAAGGAGCCTTACCAACAATTCTTCGCAGCTCAGGGACGGATCAAGGAGCGGGCTACTTCGGAACGTGTTCAGTTTTCCCAGGGTCCGCTTTTATCCCATGCCAATATATGATCTCTCACAGGGTGACCCTTGCACAAAAAAATTACATTTGAAAGGCTTTAACTTGAGACCTGCCTTTCTCATTTGCTCGGAGATTATTTTCGAGATTTTCATGTAATCTTCAGTTGTTTTTCCAAGTTTCATGACACCATGAAAGCAAAATCTGCCTTCTGAAGGGACTAGGCCCATCAGCACAGATTTTATCGGCTTCTGAGACGCAGGGGGTGGACCAATCAACCAAGAATTCAGACAGGCCTGATGGAAATTTGAACGCCTCTTTCTTCCTGTCGTCCGCCTAATTTTCCACCTTCATATATCCTGAGGCTAAATCTAATGTACCTATTTGACTTGCACCCCGGAACGCGTCAAAAGTATCCTCCAACATTGATAGAAGGGAGGAAACCTCATTGATGAATACTCAGCTTTCTATAATTCACAAACAATATCAGCTTATCAACCGTTTTTCGATCGAAACCACGGGGCCTCCAAGGGGATTATGACGGTTGAATAGCACTGTTAACGAACGTTTCATCCATGGCGTTTTTACCTTCCTCTTGTTAGTGAACTGGGATCCCCCGGGAAACCAGTTTTATAAGCTTGGCATCCCATAAGTCAGTGTGGTGCTTTACCACTCACGTTCTGCTCAACACTCCGCCTTCCCTCGTGAACTGGTCTGTGAATTTTCGCAGGAGATTGAATAACGTTCATTTATTCCCCCTTGTTCTTTTCTGTTGAATATTTCCTTGAAACGCTGCCCTCGGTCTACTATGCTCATCCCAGTGGTACACGTACCCTCTTTTCCGTAGCCATACATAACACCAACACTGTGTCTTTGCCCGGCGTGGTCATTTTTGACACCAGTATAAAGCACTCAAATTTCTGCAAAATGTCTTCACTGACAACTTCATCTTCCTAGGTACCTTCAGCTACCATAGAAGGAATAGTGTTCCGCCACACAACAATGTTCTCTGAAAAATTCGAGAATTCCCACCGTGGACAGCTTTCTTTCATTTGCTGCCGTCAGTGTAAAGTCTCGAGGGAAAAGATCGATCTCCCCTGGGTTCGGAACCCCAGCTTAACTGAACAGGCTGCGGGTGGCTCCGGTGTCGATGGAACAATGTTCTTCGAAG
Organism: Fasciola hepatica; assembly: GCA_948099385.1. Lineage (NCBI taxonomy): Eukaryota > Metazoa > Platyhelminthes > Trematoda > Plagiorchiida > Fasciolidae > Fasciola > Fasciola hepatica. The sequence continues at coordinate 88,803 of CANUEZ040000132.1, forward strand.
TCGTAGATCCTAATCCTTGCAGAATTTGATTTGAAATAGTCAGACATCAATGACACCTCAGGAACAGCACACCCTTCCCTCTGTATCGTCGGTTCGTGTAGCTGCTTCAGTTGGCTTCTTCTACCATGGATGTGTAGGTGCCCCGATGGCCCTAACAACTCTATGCTACTTTCTTCCCGGAGTCTGCCGGTCAAACCAGTGGACGTCATCTGGGCATTTGGACCGCCACACGGTCAGGAGGTCCCAAGGCCCTTCCCGTGCTTCTTCGCTGCAGGCCCAATCTCCATCCTGGACACCGTCGTCACGGTTGGAAGCTGCAACGGGCCGGGTCGGGCTGGTTCTCGGCTCAAGTAGTGGCACTGCATTCTTTTTCTGTGGCAGCCACAGCCTGCTGTAGTTGTGGAAAAAATCCGCAGAGCACAGACTTTCCTCACGGAGTTATTATATACTCCTTGAATCGGTTGCCGGGAAACTCGACGGCTGACTTTCTAATTCGTCGACTTGTTTCCCACATCCATTTAAAAACATCAATATCTCTTCGCCTCATAACTGATAGTGCGTTGGTGCTAACTGCCAATAATATGTCTGACGCTAGGGATTTTGAAGTGGGACCTGACTTCTAGCTAATCTTCTGAACCTCATTCCATATGCTTCTGTTTCCTGAGAAACCTCTCAAGCCCTGTCATGTCCCGAACCCCACAGTTCCCTCCTCGCACAAGCTTTCCGCACTGCCCCACCAGCGGCTGCCAGTCGTTCTCCATTTCAAACCATTGTCCCCACAGTTCGGCTGGCAAGTTTCACTCGTCCCTGCACCTTGCTTCATGGCATCCCTAATCAACTTACGCATATCAATCACACTTAGGTTTTCTCATTCCCGATTGTTGTCTCAAAACTAATTCATTCTAAGACTCAGGATAGTCTAATGCTAGATCCCTTGCAAACTTCCCTTTTACGTTTTTCGCCCAATTCTAGGACTTGGCCTTTATCGCTATAGCGGCCTAGTTCTCTTCTCTATCGTTCCATCTTCCACCCGTGTTCTTCCGTGACATCGTTGTTATACCGCTCCCTTAATCCGCAGCTGGTACAAACCCCAGATTGAGGGACCTTTCCACCTTTATTTCAGAACCTGCCGACTAAGGACGTTTTAGCCCATCCTATCCCATGGGCGCCATTTTGGTACATTTTTTACGATGGATATGAGAATTAGACGGTCTACCTGGTTTGATATTCGCATCTCACTCTTTTGCTCCCTACTGGCTTCGATCTTTGGACCTCTAATAGCTCGGCTGCCAGATCGTGGTCTACTCTACTGTACTGTACGCACTGCTACAACTCATCCTAACCCTAATAGTGCTGGATGCGGTCAGATCCACCGCTTTGGCCGGTGCACGTCGGGTGTGCATGCCGTCTGCAGCGATGTGCGGGTGCAACCATCGGTCCTCAGTGACGGTCAACCACCTCAGGCAGTGTGCTGGCCACCTCCGCGATAGGCGTACCTGGACAATGACGCTGTATATCCGTCCATGACTCGCCGTTCCCGTTCACTCTGCTGTAGTCTCACAGCCTGGCCAGCTAGTCCAGAATCACGCTAGCGCATCGTGGTTGCCCCTCTCTGTACAACCATCAAAGACCACTCGTGAAACTCCCGATGGCGCGGGCGCGGTTCGATCCACCTCCTTGGCCGGCGCACTTTGACGTGCGGGCCGTCTGCAAGGACGCGCGAGCGCCAATAAGCTGGTAGATTAGATCTGTGTTCACCTCGAGGTGTTTCTTAGTGTGAGTGCCCGTCTTAGGGTCAGCCTTACACTACAGCCCCGGTTGTAAATCGCCCGCTCCGGCTCCCCCGTGCTGCCATACCCAGTACTGTTGGTTGCAGATCGCATGCTCGCACCATCCTTGTTCCGCTACGGTATGTCCACCTGTCATCCTTGTCATGGCTCTTATATCGTTTCATTTTCGCCGCTCAGTCCCTGCTTAAAAACTATCAATCCTGTCTTCGCTCCTATCTACTCCCTCTATGTCACCTATCATCGTACGTCACTATCCTCCAACCCACTTCACTCTGCCGACGCTCTCCAATATTTTGATTTCCACCCACGTTGTCAGTGCCGGCTTTTAGTCCCTATTTGCTTGGAATCATCCTATGCCCGTGATGCTCATTGAACGGGTTTTTGTACCTGAATGCCTACCGTTTTATCAAACTGCCTCTCGTTCTACCTTAGCATCCTCAGTACCTTTATACACCAGTCCCACCAGCACCAGTGCACAATCCCCACATGAGAAGTCGTCGTTCGAATCTTTGCACCTTTTAAGCCCACTTTTATCATCTAATCACCACCACCATATTTTCTTGTTTGGCTCGGCAATTCCTCCGTGAATCTTCCCATTAGGGTGCGCACCCAGTTAACATTCTCCGGCTCCATCCAACTATACAATTGCCTGCTGCACGCAGTTCTCCATTGACACTCTCACAACTCCGACGAGCATTCATTCCTCGTGCCCCTTTTCGACCACATGGTTGCCTGTCCTGGTACCTCTTCCTTCTAAGCCTTCGTGTTTCACTTGTAGTAGAACAAACTGACCGGTTATGTCTCAGCTGTCTTTTCGATTGGTGCCCTGATCTCCTGTTTAGTATTATGCTTACCCCGGCACTTTTTATGTCCCTTTAGGGCTGTTATGCCTTTTCACGTTCCATCTAAATTAAATCCATTTTTACACCACGATTTTCCGTTATACTTTTATTTCGTTTGTTCCGCTATTACCCGATTCCTCCGGTTCTTTACCCGGGTATTTCCACCCTCTCACATCGTTCGCCATCACAGCTGCAGCTCTGTACCACGGACGGTAGCAAACTCCACCGCCCATGGCTTCTGCCTCTCTTTCATATATATGTGTATATATATATATATATATATATGTGTAAACGTTAGCTGTGTGCTCTGCCATTCTTTGCCGACCCTTTCCCTCTCTATCTTCAGGCAGACCCTCATGGTATACGCACATTCTTTCTACATCGTCGTCTCACCCCCACGGTATCCAAAACTTCCCAATCATTTTTGCCTTCAGACCCCCTCTTGAGGTCCCGCCCTGCTCGCATCCTGATTTACAGTGAGTTTCGTACCCTGTCCGCCTGCCGTCTTTTGCAGTTTGGCAATTTTTATCGCCGTCCAATTCCTCGCAGCTTATCACACTTTTTTCCTCATCGCATTTCGCGAATAGAGTTTCTTGTGCAGATTCCTAGCCCTTATCGTGTGTATCTGTCAGCTTTCAGAGGTCTCTCCTTTGGGCCAGAAAAATTTTCCATTAGATCTTGAATCTTCTGTTTACGGGGCTTCCACTTGAATCCCCCCTTGGGCTCATTATAACTTCCTTCATTTTTCCGCGGTAGACATGAACTTGTCATACCTTTGCCTCCCTCTTAACTTCTGCTAGGCCCATCTTTCATAGTTTGTCATACACATTTATTATTTTCACGATTTTTGTATGTCCGTCTTACTTCTCTTAAAAAACTTGATCACGTATCCGGCGTGATTCGGCTGTCTCCGAAAAAACCTTTACTAAACTAATAGTCTTCTTCATCCTGCAATACGTTTTTCTATCTCCATGGGAGGCTGCAGCTTGCAGCCCAGCTGCTCTCGATAAAACACCGGGTGCTTCGGGGCGTCTGACACCCTGCAACCATGTTTTGAGACATGCTCCGTATCGTCCTCCTCAAATAAATCTGCTTCGCGCACATGGTCCTAATACTTGCCCAAAGTAAAACTCATTACGAAGTCGGGTTGCTCGTCGGCTGCAAACCACCACAAGTTCCTTCTGGCTCCACCTTCCCAAAGTGAACATCTCCCATGCCAAACACTACCGAGGCAGCTGGTAAATTGTATGGTTGCCTTTTCAGTTTGTCGTATAATGCCAGCGGGTTTACCAATTCTAACACTCTGGCATTATTTTTGGCGGGCCCGTCCGGCAGACTGTTCTCTGTATCCTCACTTGCGGCGCCCTTTGGTTTCTACTGCGTGATTCCCGAGTCGAGGCTCTGATTTGTAACACTGCAGGGGGAACACAAAATGTCAGTTCAACAATGCGTCAGGAAAATTGCTACAAAAATTTGATCTCCAGAGTATACGTTTTGCATTAGGTTGTTCTTTCTGATTCCGCAGAGTTGATGCTGCCAGTTTCATGTTTCGTAGCGAGGTGACCACCTTGCCTTGATTTTCGGTTTCTCAGGCTTAAACTTATGTAACCAGTGGAACCAGTTACCTGCGCTACACCGGGCCTCTATCTTCCCTAGGTTATGTTTGGTTTTTGTGTTGGCCTGCTCCCGTCCGTGGAGGTTTCTCGGTCCTTAGAAACCCTCGTTCGATCTTGACATCAATAAGTCGTTCATGGTGAGCTCCAGATGGGTGAGATCGCCGTTGTTTACGGGAACCAGTAGTGACTCAGTCATGACGATGCTCAGCGTCTCGTCGTCGGGGACCTGTTGCTCAATGATCGACAGAAATACTCACCTGGTAGACCGGATCATGCGTTCCCATACGCCGCCGCGATGATTGGCCTGCGTGGGGTCAAAGTGTTATCGTAAGCCATAGGCCACGGTTCGATCCTGCATTTCGTCCCTGTCCATTTTTGTGCGCCAAAGCTGCAGTTCCCTTTGAGTGCCCACGAAGTTCGACCCACTGCCGGAGTATAAATTTGCCTGCACAACTCATCGGTTGATATAGAGCTGCAAAGCCAGCAGGAAAGAGTCGGTTGTCATTGAATGCGTAAAGTCCAGGTGCACCGCACGTGACTTTCTGCATGTCATGGTATACCCGTATCATTTTCCCAGCCTGCCACACTTGATCCACAAGGGCCCGAAATAGTCCAACCCGGTATCTTTGAACAGCCAACAGCCTAGAGTCACTCTGCATTCTGGTAGTGGAGCCATGTGTTGCTTGCCCGCTGCGACGTTGCGTCTCCCACAATGTACACAACGTCGAATTATGCGTTTTACAGCCGCTCTTACCCTCAACAACCAAAGGGGCTTTCGGATGACGCTGATCATGTGACTTTCCCTGGCATGTCCCTCCACGGTGTGGATGTGTTGGGTCATTAGCCCTATCACAGGTTGTCTAGCCGGCAGCAATATGGGATATTTCGTGTCAGAGCTCAGGTGAGAGTTGGTCCGCCTTCCGCCTACCAGTATTAGTCCAATATTGAGTTTGGGGTTCATGTGCTTCAAATCTCCTCTCGGAGATGATATCCCTTTGTCTATTGGTTCCCCTTCTTCCGCCCTCTTGAGTTCCCGGGTGAAAACTTCACTTTGTAACATCTTGAATATATCATGTTCTGCGGCTCGTTGTTCATTTGGGCTTATCGGACCCACTCGTACTCAGCCGAAGGGCCGGACCCCGTTCGTGACAAGCAAATGTCCCCTGAACCTAGCCAACCAAACTAATGAACGAAGTGTCTTCATCCAGGAGGACAATCTGACCAGTCGTGAAAAAATGAATATCGCTGGGACGACTGTGGCAGTCATCACTAAGTCCTTGATCTCCAGCTGCTGGAAGTTGGTCGCACCTCGGGAGCACAGATCTGCTGGGTTATCGACAGACCTGGCATGCTTCCACTGGGTAATGGCCGATTCGTCGTGGATGATCGTGAGCCGGCCAGCCCCGAATTTACCAAAACGGCTCCTGACTTCGGTAATGTGGTACAGTACTATCGCCGAGCCCGTCCAGAAACTAGCGGACCAAATGTAGAGGGCGAAGCATTTCTTTACCGCTTGCACCACCCTGACCGCAGACACGGCCGGACTGGGTTTAACGGGCGGGATCTAAACCATCTTTAGTGGAGCAAAGCGGGCTTTGGCGAACAGGATCCTCGTGGCCTACTAGTCATCCCTCGTGCACCATCGTCCGTATACCACGGCTCCCTAACCGATCTCGGATGAGTCAGAAAAGATGTGGAGTCCTCACGTCCGTGTTGTGTTACCAGTGAGCAAACATCGTGGAACCCTTATGTCCCCCAGTCTCTTTAGATTTTTCCGAATTTCTCACCAGACCAGCCGGTCTTCTCGGTCTATTGGCTGGTCCAAATGGACTTTCTTACGGCAGAGCCGCTGCAGCAGGATCTTTCCGGGCAACAGCCTGGGAGAGACGAAACCGAGCGGATAGGACAAACCACGGACGGCAGAAAGTATGCCACGACGGGTCACTGGCAGCTCGGGAACGTTTACCCCGAAAACAAAGTCATCCGTTTCCGCTTTCCATTGTATCCCTAGTGGGCACTTGGTAGAAAGTGGAGAGCCGTTCGGACCCTTTCGGCCCTCCCGCGGTACGGAATGGCTTTGAGCACTTTTGGAGTGGTCGACATCAATTCCGTCCGATGGAAACCGCCCTCTTCTAGCAATCTTGCTAGGCCCCTGAACCGCGCTAGGGGCGAGTCTACATCACCGAATGGCGCAATTTGGTCGTCCATGTAGACGTTTCTGCTGACGCTATCTGCCGCCGACCGGCGGGCCAAATCTCCGTGTTTGTTTGCTGATTCTCGAAGGGAGTAGTTCACGCGAAACCCTGATTATAAGGCTCCGAAGGGGGGGACGGTCATCCTATAATCTATCTCTGCGTTGTATCGGTCGTTCTTTTCCTACCGAAAGAAAAGAAAAGCATCTCGTTCTTCTGCCGGTATTCTCAACTGGTGAAACATTTCCTTGATATCGGTGGGCAGGGCCACTGCACCCACTCTGAAACGCCACAAAACTTCGACTGGTGGTGCGGTCCAGTCAAGTCCTTGTAGTAGGCGATCGTCCAACGAATTGCTCTGGAACTTGGCCGCACAGTCGATAACCACCCGCGGTTCTTCAGGCTTCTTGGGGGTTAATAACCGGGTGGTGGGGTAGGTACCATATCCTTTTCCGGTAGTCGATAGTAGCAGGCGCCCTTGCAACGTAGCTTAGAGCTTCGTTTCGACTCAATAATTCTGCAAATCGTCCCTTGGATCCTGGGCTCGGAAGAAGCTTTCTTCCAGTCAAAGTAGGCTTTGTAGAGCATGGTTTTGTCGTCAACACAAGGATCGCCTGATGTGCTCCATGGAAGGGGAACTTCAAACTGTTTTCAAGACTCCAAGTTCCTTGTCGCACTGTTTGCAGGGCAAAGTGGTCCTCTTGCGACAACGATAGTTTCTCGTCTTCCATATCCTGGAACTTTCCGTCACACAGCAGCTGAAATCGATAGACTATACCGTTCATTTCGGCTAATACGTAATTCACAGGACCACGTCCTCCTACTGAACCATATATTATCCATCCGAGGGCTGTGCGTACGGCAGAAGGTGCCTTGCGGTTGCCCAATCTTTGATCAAGTGCCCAGCTTGCTTCTGGTACGTCTCAGCATATGAGGAGTTGCACTTTGTCGTCTTCCCACTCTACAACGTTTACTTCCCCCAGGTGGAGCCATTTACTCACAATTGCGTTCACCGACCGTGGTGCTCGCATGGGGAGATAAACCAGTGTAAATACTTCAGTTGACTCAATTTGCTCGTCGGAGTCTAATGAGAAGAGCCGTAACCTCGACCGACTAGCAGTCATTGCTTGCGTTCCGCCGACCGTGATCACTACCAAAGAAGTCGTACTTTCAGCGAGCTCATGCTGGTCGGAAAACCTTTCCTTCACCAGGATAGTGTCGGATCCTTTGTCGACGAAAGCCAACGCTTTGACTACCTCAGCTGGGGTCATCCCCGCGGCAACTACTCCTAAGAGCACCGGTTTACTGGTGGACCGCGAAGTTGAACAAATAACGCTGGGCTTGGTGTTCGTCTCTGGTGCTGCCTCTCTCGCCTGGTGCAACAATCGATGGTGTCTGCCAGCGCAGCCCTCGTGACCACATCTGGTCCTCGTTTGACAAGCTGCCGCCCGGTGCTTGGTGTTGAGGCACATAAAGCACTCTCTTGTCTTCCCCCCCATTCCCCAACGTTTGCCTATTGTGGCGTTGACGAACTTGGGGCACTCTAGTAGTTCATGGCTAACATCACAGGACCTGCAACTTGGCTGCGCAATGGCCTCGCGTGAAATGGCGTGTGCATCGGTCCAAGGCTGATGTTTCGGCCGTTCCGGGGCAGTGGTCTGAGCCTGGCTAGTACTAGACCTGTTTACTCGGTCACTGTCTCGGATAAGTCGGCCAAATCTACTGTCAGCCATTTTGGTTTGCCTGTCCAAGTATTCGGTCAAGTCTTCGAAGTTAGCCTCACGGTCAACTCGGCTTATACGTTCCGCCTCTTCCGTCCACCGACCCTGTAATTCGGGAGAGGGGTGACGGACTATGACCTCCAAGGTAGGCATTGCATCTAGGTCAGCCCTGTAATGTATATGGTCGAATGCTGTAGGAAGGTTCTGCATTTTGCTCACCAGTTAGGCCGTCGTATAGACGTTGCCCTTGGTTCTTTTTGATTCTACCATCAAGCTTTCTGTTATGTTACGAGCTACTTTGAAAGGTTGGTCAAACAGGTCCCTGAAAATCTTCCTTGCTCGTGTATAGCCTTGTTCTGGGTGAGGCATGGTACACCCATCAATGGCTTCTCTCGCTCGGCCTCGACAGTAATGAGTCAGGTAGAGGAGCCCTTGCCTGAGGTCGATTAGCTTATTTTCGACGAAAGTTTCGAAATGCTTGAGGAACTTGCAGCAATGTTTAGATCGGCTATCGAGAACTGTCAGTTCTGTTCTTGGCAGATCGATCGCTGGAAGCGTCGGTGTTTTGTATTCGAAGACCGGCACAAAAATTTCAATTTTATTTTTTCCTGACTGTCAGATAGGTCTAGTCAATGGTCTTCGGCCCACGTTTGTTCTTCCTACACTTCTGTTCTGCTTCCTGGGCCTGTTATCTAGTTGATTACGGTAGTTTTTCTAGGTTTAATATTCTTAGCTTCAACAGATCGACATTCTTACAATCCATATTACCCTCGGTAATGAGTGAGCTAGCACTGACAGGACTAAGTGACCTAGCATCAACTAAAGAATCAAAAGTACCCAAAACCTACTCAGTGACTTGCTGCATTACTTCGTGTCCGGATTTCAATTTCCTCGATCTTTTTCTTGGCATTTTGCGTATTTTCTCTTTCCAAATTGATCAGCTGAGTATTGTGAGACAGGTTTGAGCAATGTTTGGCCGAATGTGCAACGGATCCAGAAATCAAAAGACGATTATCCGTGATATTCCACTATACTAGATTATCAGATGAACAATGACACGAACGGATACAAACCCCAATTATGCAATCAAAAGGAATCAACAAACGAGAACCGAATTTCAGCGAGCGAGAAAAGAGCACGTGCGTCACGCAGGTCCAGAACAAGGATATGACAGAGCAACTCGCTGGGCGCGTAAAAACGCGTTGGTCTGTAAAAACAAAAAGTGAGTAAAACAGGTCAGTATTGTAAATACTTGAGTGATGTTAAGAAAACATGAAAACTGCGGTGGTTTCTGAGGGACTTTCCACGACCGGACGTTATAGTCAGTGCGGTGTTCAGTGTAAACAGGCGGGTTCGTAGGCGAGCCGTCTGGCAAGCGTACACACGCACGTGCATTGCTGACGTTTTCCTTGCTACATCCCGAGCAGCGCTGATCAATCAGATCCTGTCATCTGCTGTACGACCTTGTGCGGCTTAACCCGACTGCGGGGTTTTTTTGATTTTTGCTTGTATACAGCATTGGCTCACGAGTTTGCGAACTTGTTGGCTTTTTAATGTGCTTGCCTTCACTTTTGCTCGCCGTACTGTTGTACTGAATACACGTATACTTTCCGTCTGCCACCGAATTTTCGAACATAAAATTTGGCGTCACGGCGTCAGACCCTCGAAATGAGTGCTGCATATCTGTTTCGGATCTACGCCACCGGTGAACCATTTTCAAATTGATGGAAGTCGTGGAAATATACTTTCATCGCTCATGTGGATATTTTGCCCCTCTTTATTACCGACGTAAAACTTCCGGAAGAAATTAAACTGAAACTTCCTTGACTAAATCTTGGGTGATGATTTTCGAAGGATTTCCGACTCGTTTGGTCTGCGCGACAAAACTTCGTTGAAGGATGCGCTGGAAACTTTGGACAAACATTTTGGACCCCTAAAAAAAGCCTGTATGGCACGTTACACGTTTTTACCATGAAACAGCAGCCCGGAGAGAAAATTGGTGACTTATTGTATCTCTGTTCCTGTATGCCTCGCGCGGCTGTGACTACACGTACGTGCCAGGGAAGAAAATTGGAGTGGTGCTTTTTGTTCAACAACTGATTTCGGGCGTTTATAATAAAGGATTCGTGAATCTATGTTCACGGAAAATTCCCTTACACTCAATCGGGATATTGCATGGGATTTTGCGTGCACCGAATAGGATATCGTGGGAAGGGGAAACTACTGCACTCCAACAAAGTCAGCAAGGATATTACTCCTATCAAAGCTGTCGCACCGAATATGAATGATGTCTCCAAACGAAGTGTTTACCGCCTCAAATGTAGAAGAACCCAACACGAAGGTGACTGTATACTCCGACCTGCTTCAAAATGTTCAGTGCCGCGTTCGCGGTGAGTGTTGCCATTTTGCTCGTGTGTGTAGAAAAAGTACTGTTTTCCACGTGTGTGACACAAACTCCAGTGACCTATGTTCCACAAACCAGCTTCTTGATAACATTTACGCCTTAAATACTCGTTTTTCTTGTACCCTGTTGCATGATGCCGAACTTTAATCACCTTTGCCTGATGCTAGCAAAGTCTATTTCGGACACTATAATAAAGCACGTTCTCCAAAGGTGGAAGTAGACTCGGCCTCACCTATAATTGTAATGCCTCAGGATTTCATTGCAATGGAGTCACCACCTCACCTATACAACAGTCATTGTACACTTTGGGCAGTTACTCAAACTATAAAGTGACCATTCTTGGTTTTGTCCCTGTAACGTTATTCTTGAACGTAATTGGCAAGTGCCAGATAGCCATGCACCTATCCGGGAGTAACACTGAACCGCTCTGGGGCCGAAACACCACGGTATTGCTGCCAGTTGCACCGTGCGCTGACGGAATCCCTGTAGCAAACGTGGAAGGTAATGGTGTCCGGGCAAAGTATCTTAGCTTCTTCAAGGAGAATATCGGGCGCAAAGCAACTTGACAACACAGAATGCGGCTGCCTTCCAATGCAACTCCACTCAGCATACATCAGCTTCAACGGATATTACGTGCCGAAAGAGAGGCAGCCACTGAAGCTCTTCGGGAAATGCTTGAGAACGATTGAACTAAGTCAATACAATGCTGTGAGTGGCTGGTCGGTTTAATTCTCTAGAAATAAGGATTTGTGCAAGTCCCTGTCAATTCACCTTTGCTAAGAAAATGTCATAATTAACAGATTTTCGTCGCCCACTGAAGACCGGATGATGGTGAAGTTAGTGATTGCCAAGATATTCTAGAATTTGGATTTGAGGAGCACCTGTTTTCACACTCCACTCAAGACTGATTCACGATCTCTGACGGCCCTCTCAACAAAGTATGAACCTTTCAATACAAAATTCTGAGTGCAAGCTGGCTATTGCACCGTTAGCCGGGCTTACGACACATTCAATCGCAGACCTGGAATGCTGAGTAGCCTACACGGATGAGATCTGCTTGTTTCGCAGACCGCCCGAAGAGCATGCGCCCTACTTAAATAGCGTATGGCCCCGGCCGAATAAACCAAATATGTCCTTGATAATGATGATATAATAGTTTATTTCGGATAACCCCGGAACGTGCTGCACTGCGAGACCAAACAGTGCAGTTGAAAGCTGAATCAGAGTCACGGGAAGGTTGGACAATTATGGAAACGCAACTGAATGTGAGGGAAAGCATTCAAGTCAATCGTTGCAGTACGGCCCGGCAAAATTAAACTCAAGGTCAGGGGGTCGTGCCGGTTAAAGTAGGGTGTATTTATTCTGCCAAAGTGTGGAGTGGATGGGGATTAGTAAAGATTTACACAAATCCTACGAAAGGAAGACTGTCCTGCTGGGGAACCATCTTGGATTGACGGATACATGGATATCGTAAAAAAGAAGCATTCCCGAATGGGACGCAATCGAGCAACAGAGATTTGAAATGTATTAGGGAGAATACGATGTAAACTTACACGATGCAAAAAGGTGGAATTACACATAAAGAACAAGAAAACTAATCGAGGATTACAGCTGTGAAGGTCGGTGATCGTATATCGGTTGAGCTATTTGGATACCAAAAGGAAGACAAACTGGACTGTGATTTCCAAAGTGATAGTGGAAGGAGTGGTTGGATAAAAACACATAGACTTTGAGCGAATGGCTTGTTTCCAGGAGAAAGGAATATAATGCACCAAAATGAAACTGGGAACTGGCGAAAAATTGACGGGTGGTGCTAAGCTACGACGGCGGCAGAAAAGAGGCTTGCAACAGAGATGATCAATGAAATGACAGGTAGGTACTCACATACTGATATTTCTTAGCGAAGACCCCACGTGGTGAGAACAGTGTATCAAGGATCGGAGGTGTCTGAGACGATCTATCGGAATAGAGCATGTGGAAGGAAGTGCACAAAACAACCGATGAATAGATTTGAAAAGTTTGGCCGCCGGATATGGGCGGAGTGTATGATAAACCACAGTGGACTACATACCTGGACCGTGGTTGCCAACATCATAGTGGAAGAAGGGCCCCGATGAAAACATGTACACTTTGAGAGGGTTGTTTTACTTTCAGAAAGAAAGGAATATAATGCATCAGCATAAAACTGGGAACTGGCGAAAAATTGATATGTGGTGCTCAACTACAACAGTAGGAAAGCCACAGCTAGCAAAAATGATGAAGTGGCGGCAGGAGACTACCAGTTCATGTTCGTTTCAGAAGGTGGACCACTTTATGGCGGCAGAACAGAACTCTGTGGCACAAAAGCTCATTAGATGTGCATATGTGGGACATGATAACTTGCTAGATGAGGATACTGTTTTGCAAAAGCCTTATGTGGGCGAACAGCGGAACTGACAGAAGAAGCAAACAATCAGAGGCTCATCGATTATTGGGAATTTCTAGAGATATATTTCGCGGTGTCATAAACTGCTTGGAGATTGTGGTACGGAAGTGAAAAACAACACTTAATGCTTTACTTTTGGAGTATATCAGTAAAAGTAGCACCAAAAGATACGCTTTATCTTAGAGAATGGTTAAGTTTACAAATGACTGGTGAATAGTTTAGTACGAAATCGTGGGGAAGTGAGGCGGGATCAATGAGCAAAGGATATTGATGGGTTCTTAAGTATGCAATAATTATGCATTAAAGGAAGCAAATTTTGCCGGGCGTAACGAGCGGTTAGTTATGAGGGCGAATTTTGAAGCAAGCACGATGGAGGCTCCATGTTAGCTGGAAGGGAAAGCTGCATATTTGCAGCCTTTTGAATACATGAGTTTTCTATTTTCGGTCTTCTTTTTAATCCGCGACCGGTGCTAGTGGTTGGAGCTGACCGTGCGCTGGACACCCAACCTGAAAACCACTCCTGGAGACAGGAGGTGCGATTCATCTAGTTGCGCCCCCACATCATTGCTGACGTCCTGCACGTTTGATGTGTACCGGCCAAAGCTAGGGATCTGTCTGCGCCCCGTACCGGCGGGATTTGCACAGGTGATGTTGGTCGAGATCATAAATACGTAGAGATGGAGTAGTCTAGGAGATAGTTAGGGGTCCTGGAGAACAGGGTCAATAAGTGAGCGACGGAATGATGGGCGGATTTCAGATTTTCAGCCGGAAGTGTGGGTCAGAAAGTTCGCCGGTGTTATCTCCGGATCAATCTAAGACATCAAAATTGAGATGCGCGCCGGTTGGTATCTGGGAGCATAGGAGTGGAGATGCGCAGTCTGGAGTGCTCTCAACTTAGGATCAACGGTCAAAATGAAGAGAAAAATCTAGTAATTTAAACGCAGACTACCTTGGAAAGAATGAGTCGATAGGAGTGAATGAAAAATAATGGCCAAAACTAGAAATAAGAATGATGACTTAGGGGTCAATGATTTTTGTCAGAATTGGATTTAGTGTTGGAGCGCTGGGGTAAAATAAAGAAGGGGGTGAGGTCAGCTCGGAACGAGCAAAGCCATTTAAGTGTGATGTAGATAGGTAAAAGATGTTAGAGCGCCTGAATTGAGGAGAATCTAACAAGAGCAGTATCAGCGATGTAAGCCATTCCAAAGGGTACTAATATGCTGGCGATGGAGAGGACACATGGGGTAGGTGATGTCGATTCTGCAAAGAATGTTACCCGGGCCATGCTTTCTTTACCTTTCCAAAACCTGGGTTACCTTCATAAGCTTGTTCCAACGTGGTGCACGTATGGGTTAGTTGTAATATTTTGAAGACAAAAATATTTTGTAGGGACCATTTTGAAACTCTCTAGTATCTGGCAGGCCCGAAGGCTTTTGGGAAGTCTGTTCCAAAAACGGGAATAGACGGCGGTGAAGAACCTTTCTCTTAGTTGTGTCCTGGAGTATGGAACTTTAGTAGTATGATTTCGGTTACGAAGAAGGTAGGGTGGGTGTTGAGCAAAACATAGATGAGTTATGGACGTATATGCTGTAGAATGTAGGGGGTTTAATAGAAGATAAAGACTGAGTTTCATATGTCGTAGCCACAGGGGTTCAAATTCTAATAGCTTACATCTCTCTTTGTGATTCAAGGGAGATGATGAGCTGAGTAAGTGCTTGATAAATGATCGCTGAACTCTTTCGATCGCAAGTCTGTCAGATTTGGTCATGTAATTGTATGCCAGAAAGCGGTACACGGGCTGCGGTCTGGCGTGGAATGTAAAGATCAGAAGCCGGCTGTAGCACATTCTTAAAGTTCCGCGGATTAGGACTATCGTTCTCTTTATCTTAGCCACCTGGTAGGTGGCTTGTTCTTGGAAGGTGAGCGTGCAGGAATACTGCAGGCCGAGATCTCGTAATAGCGGAGTAATAAGAATGTACTAGTCGTTCAAAGCGAGGGATTCGGGAGGAATTTGACTTTTATAAGTAAGAATGGCACTCTTAGCAGCGAAGAAACTCATTTTCCAAAGGTCGCGCCATAAGTCAGGAGAGTTTAGGTCATCAGCTTCTTAGGTGAGGGTATAGGTCAGGGTATGAGGTTCAAAGGAATATACGGTTATGATATCATCGGCGAACAGAAACGCGGTGCCGTGGCGTACTTCTTTGAATAGGTCGTTAATGTAGAGAAGAAATAAAACTGGGTCCAACGCACTGCCCTGCATAATACCACTTGTGACTGGCTGGGGTGATGAGAGGTACCTATCAATGTCTACTACCTGCGATCTCATGCTCAGCTAGGATAACAGCCAACAAAAGAGTGGGTCTGTTGTTCCCTAAGATTTAACCTTGGTT
The DNA here is from genome assembly GCA_948099385.1 of Fasciola hepatica. NCBI lineage: Eukaryota > Metazoa > Platyhelminthes > Trematoda > Plagiorchiida > Fasciolidae > Fasciola > Fasciola hepatica. Next base: position 104,183 of record CANUEZ040000132.1, read on the forward strand.
AGCAGCTGCCCATAGGACACTCCACCAAATGCTTTCATTTTATCAAGGAAGATAACGTTGAATGCCTCTCCGGAGTCATCCGACCTTGCGATTAGATTGAGGAAATCAAGTTGGCAGGTCAGACACGAACTGAACTTTAGGAAGCCGTGTTGGCTTTTATATAATAACCCACGGGTGATCATAAAATTGACGATCTCATCTTTACTTACTCGTACCATTATCCTGGATAAAACGGGAGTGTGTTTTATGGGGCCGTACTTAGTAGGGTCATGTGAGGCACCCTCCTTATGGAAGGGAATGACAACGAAAGTTTTCCACTGGGATGGGAAAATGCTTCGTGACAAGAAGAGGTTAAAAAGTTCAGCAAAAGCATCACAATGTCAGGGCCGCCAAGACGAAACAGAGCTAGAGGGATGCCATGGGGTCCAGGGCGGGTCAAGGGCAAGATGGTATCTAACAGCTTTCTGACTTCGTTGGCTGAGAATGCCATGGTTGGCAAGGTTATGGCAGTCAAGGAGGTGAGATCCTTGGTTGGACTACCGTGGTCTCCTATGGAGAAAGAAGCAAAGAAATTATTGAATGCCTCAGCGAATAACTTAGGCCAGCTATTATAAACGTTCTCTGATAGGAGCGAATATGGTACCTTGTTTGTACAGAGAGGGTTTTGAGTTTTATTAAGGCCAGAGAGGTGGGCTGTTTTATTCATCTGTTTGAGAGCGTACCGTTCTTGCTTTTTCAGCTTGTTCTTCTTTTCACTTAGAAGCTGACGTAAGAGGCTGCTAAGGCACAAAACAATAGAGAGGCCATTGGTCCTTTCGTAGGCAAGCTACAACTTCTCGAATTGGCGTTGTATCTTTTGTTGTCGATAGGTCTTTCTCACACTGAATTCGATTATCTCGGGAAAGATGATGTTTAGAGAACAAAGTAAGTTAGAGCACATCACATCCGAAGCCAGCTGAGGATCAGACGTTTGAAAGAATTCAGCCCAGGTCTGATTACGCAGGATGGTAGGCAGAATGTCCCAATTTGCATTCCGGAAAGGTTTTCCATTTTGAAGACTTTCCTGGCGATGCGGCTGAGCGGGGGATTCACATGTTATGACCTCGTTATCACAATCAGAAAAGTGACTAAGGACATTTGCCTTTATGTTTCGGAGGCCTGAAGTAAGGATAAGATCAAGAATATTGAACCTCTGGTTGGTGATTTTACGTGTTGCGTCATCCGCCTGCACGAACACGAGATAAAATTGCATAATTTCGGAGGGAACTTCAGGGTTGTCCAACAAATGCCAGGGAGGTTTGTAGCTGCAGCCATCTTCGTTGATACTTTTACCACATTCATCATTTAACTGAATGCTGACTGCCAAGCGCGGTTGCGATTTGACCGGTGCTCTTGCGCACGCTCTCACGCACGCCCCCAAAGACACGCTAACCACCATCTCTCCCAATCGCCTTCTTGTTTTCACGGGTCGTTAGGAGTACCGTTCTGGTTAACATATTCGTACATTACCGAGCATTAAAGTTAAGTGCAAGTGGTCCCCGCAGTACGGAAGACCGAAGCAAGCGTTTACTAAGGAAACCGCGAAGTGAGGTCCAGCTACCTTACAACTGGTGAGCCCGACGTGATCCCCGGTCAAGTGAGTTTCCTTGTATTTTACCGTTCAAGGTCCCGTCTGAGTGCGTTTTTTATGTTCATTATTCCCCTATTTGTCGATTTCTTTTAGTAGGTTTACAAAATAATTTTTTCCATACATATTTTTGTTTGCTAGTTCCTCGTGATTTTTTCTTTCGAGGATTATACTGCCACACTGGTCTTTGGTTCCTTTGCTAGTCTGCGTTCGATACAGTAATCGCTTTATCTGCCAAACGGATGCCCCGCTGAGACCCCACCGTTGGGGCGATCACGCTGCACATACTGGCATTTAAGCCTGCTGATCCAGAACTCTGGTTCACGCTGGTCGAGTTAGAATTCGAAAACTGCCGTATAACCAGCGACGCCAGCCGTTTCAGGTGGGTAGCAGGCCGCCTCCCGCCAGAGGTCACACTGCAAGTAAGGGACGTAATAACCTCTTCCCGAAGCTATGAGGCTTTAAAGGAGGCTGTCATTGCCCGCACGACCCCAACGCAGGACCAACGTATGCAACAACTTCAAAACGTTGAGCTTGGAAGTGGGAAGCCCTCCGAACTGCTGCGTGAGATACAGCGCTTGAGAGGACCGATAATAGGCGAGGACCCGCTCTTGAGGGAACTTTGGCTGCAGCGTTTGCCGCATAACATTCCAGTTTTACTAAGTGCCACGCGCAAATGCTCGCTGGAGGAAACTGCAGCGATAACCGACGACATTAAATCACGATACAACCCCGCTGTAGCTGGAGTAACCAGGCCCTCCGTCGCAACGGTGTCTGTCTTGCCAACATCTAACGACCTCGAGTCAGTTTTGTCTAGAATTGATGCGAGCCTGCAGCGCCTAGCAGTAAGAAGTGGGTCACAGGAGCGGCACTGCACACGCTCACCATGGCCCCACTGTCCTTCACTTTTACGACGTCTCGGATCTTTAAAAGAAGGGCATTGTAAATACCACGGTCGCTTCGGTGAGGGAGCCAAACGATGCGAACCCGGGTGTACGTTTCCCGGTGCTCATCAGTTGAACTAACCCCCCGGCCCGTGATGGCGAACCGCAAAGCCGGGTATCAGACCAAAGGCCACCTTTCAAACGTAAGGGACATCATTTCAAATAACCTATTCCTTGTAGATACCGGCGCCGAAGTGAGCGTCCCCCCCCCTCTAACCGACTGAGAGGCTACAAAAGCTCACCGCAGGCCCAAGCACTACGAGCTGTCAGTGACACGGCCATCCCAACGTTCGAACAGCGGTCGCTCACCTCAAACTTAGGTTTAAAGCGCAATTTTCGTTGGGTATTCATCATCGCCAAAGTCCCGTACCCAATTATAAGCATTGACTTCCAGCAACACTTTGACTTTTTAGTTGATGCACAGCGCCGCAGAGTGGTGCATTGTCAGACCACTCTCGTTGTTGCGGGTCATAATTCGCCAGTGATTCACGTCACGCCTTTGTACGTTCAGCCACCGGCACATCAACCATATGGCAAACTCATCGCCGCCTACATGGCCATGTTTCAGCGGGCCGGGCCTCTCTCAGCAGAGACCACCAACGTCACTCACAATATCGATACTAAATGACTCCTAGTGTTCAGTAGGCCGCGTCAGTGAGCACTAGAAAAGCTTTGTGCTGTAGAAGCTGAATTCGAACACATGCTAGAACTGGGTATAATACGCCCTAAGTCCAGCTGCGTCTGGCGAATCTGTGGTGATTTCAGAGCGAATAACAAAGCCACCGTCCCTGACCGATACCCAATTTCCCATGTACGTGACCTTAATTCGTTTTTATCAGGTTTCTCCTTCTTCAGCCGTGTCGATTTAATATTGGTTTATTTTGAAGACGCCCAAAGCATGTCATTTGCACAGTCTTGTTGATACAGGTGATGGAATGGACAGATATTATTCATGAAAATGTGGAAACTTGGGTCAAAACTTAAGATAAAAAGCTCAGAAAGGGGAATAAAGTAGGATGAAAATAGGATAAATTTATTCACACCATAGAGGTTGTGGGGAGTTTAAATGATTTCAAGGGCGGATTTAAATGGACGCCAGGCGAGTTTGAATTCAAGGTCAGATAAGGAATATGGCTGGTCCGGATGGGTGCACATGAAGGCTGACTGATAAACATGAGAAAGGCAAGAAATCGGTATAAGGAACTGCAGTAACGACAGACGATGGAGAAAAAGTAAGGTGCGCTGCAGTGGATTAGATATCAGTGAAGCAATAATACTCTACAGTGGACTGTCGGTGGACAGGGCACAAAAACTCATCGGTAAACAGGGATCGAGCAATACAAGAAGTGGAGGGTTGATCAGATGACAGAAACGATTTAGAAGAATTGGATACGGTAGGTGTGAGGCACAGATATAGGATTGATGACGGTTGGTGGGATGATCGCAAGAGCAGTGGCCGATGAAGAACTGCAAGATGCAGAGCGCGTGCACACATACATATATGCGCAGGATTATATATATGTATCTATGTTATATATATATATATTTATATATATATAAGAGGAGCAGGAGCAGTAAGAACGTGGTCCTAAAAAGAAACTATCAGTCATTGGAGGGGTTGATAAGGTTAGATCGATTGATTGTAGAATTCACTTTGAAATATCGTGGTGGATCATCTTCATAACTAGTGCACATGGCAGCCCAACCAAGAGAAAAAAAGGGTACGGGAGCACAGAAGTGATGATGACTGTGAGAAGCAGTTCACGATGGAGTGAAGATGAAGGATAGGATCGAAGAGGACAGTTGAGAATGGGTCTAATCATTTGATCAATGCAGGTGCGAGATGTAGTGATGGAACAGAGGAATCGGGTAGTGACAGGTCAAACGATTTGGAACTGTAAAAGAACACTGTGACGTAACGTTGTCATTACAATGGCGTAACATGGAAAAGCGGACCACACTGGAAGGTACAGAAGAATGCCTGTAGCGAGCAATAAACGGATCAAGGGATGGAAGCAATGACCGAGGAGACTCAGGTAAGAAATCACCAATCAGATCATTTTACTGCAGATGGAACACGAAGGAGGCGGAGAAGGAAGCAGGACGCCCCAGGATGAGTGAACCAGTAATAGAACAAAAATGTTAAAAAAATGAATGCGCGACGGAGTTGGGGCAATGGATCTGGAGATCCGCGTGCCAGCAGACAGCTGAACAGGTGGATGCTAATCGGGACACTGCCCAATGGAAAGAATCACAGAGGAATCGCGGAGCCAAAAAAGGAAAATATGGTGGTGGTGAGTAGATAACAAATGCGACTGTAGTAGATGCCAATGTTGGAGCGGCAAGTTCTAATATGCGAATTGATCATGGGTGCGGGTGTGATCGGTGCATAATGGCATTGGACACGTGGAGGGAGAACGAGGAGGGATTTAACAAAACAGCAGGTAGTGGGGTATACGAACGCTATCAATGGGCTATCTGAGCAGACGGTAATACAAAGTGCATAGGTAATAGAAGCCGGCAATGACGGCGGGTGGAAGAAGAGACTTTGGCGTGCGACGGCAGAGAAGAACTGTTGGGACGATGGTGACTTAATGCAATAAAAGTTGATGTAGAGAGAGGCGATATGAGAAAGGACAGAACGGGTAGGTGTGCACACAGCGGCAGGCGACAAAAATGGGAAGCGGTAACAGATGATAAGAACTATAGGTGAACAAACTGTGGCGGAAAATGAATGGGGACCATACAATTTTCAGCCGACAGCATTAGATTCGGTAGTCCGAGAAAAGTTGGGGTTTGCGATCCTCAGCCGGTGCTAGTGGATGGTACTGGCCGTGCGCTGGGCACCCAACCTGAAAAACACTTCGTGAAGTGAACACGGGAGGTGTGATCCACCAGTCTGATTGCGCTCGCACATCTTTGCAGACGGCCCGCATGCCCGATACGCGCTGGCCATAGCGGTGGATCGGACCGGACCCCGCACTGTTAGGTGTGGCACGAGTGGTCACTGATAACTGTACAGGGGACAAAACGCCCGCGATAAGGATGCCTGATCCAGGAAAAATTGACCAAGACTTGAGACAACGGACAGCAGAGCCAAAGGAAACACCGGGTGGTAGACGACCGGTGTGGCAATATTATCCAAGTGCACCTGCCAGGGAGATGGTAAGTACGGTGCCCTGAGTGGTTGGCCGTCACTGAGGATCACTAGAAAGAGAAAGGTATAGAGAAGCGCAGTCTGGGTGTGCCCCAGCTGACAAGCAACGGATACTGAGGAGAATAAAATGGATATGATGGATAACAGATGAAAGTAGGTGAGCAATAGGGTTATCCTATGAAGGCAGAAGGTAAGTTCACTATAGATCAGTAAAGGCAATGGCATTAGTTCGCGGCACTAGAGAGAGGGGGAGTGTCGGGCATGGGGTGTACCTAGTGGCATGTGGAGTAGAGGCAGTAGAGTTACAGAGTGAGGCCTCATTCAAGGGCCAGGTCGGTGGAGACGAGCTCATTGGTGAGCAATATAGCATTGGGGACTGTTAAGTATAACAAGAGTCCGCGCCTAAAAGCGAACATTGAGGTGGCACTGAGTAAGCTGAGGGAGCTTATTCCAGATTTTGGAAGAGGCTGACAGAAAAAATCAAGACTTCAGACCGAGATTAGAATGAGAGACGGAGAGAGAGAAGGCTCGATGTCGGACCGGGTAGGAGCAGGGCTCAGCGATTAAGATGGGATAAGAGTTGTAGGTCTGGTTACCGATTAGCTTAAAGAGAAAAACCAGGTTGAGCCTCATGCGACGAATCCACAGAGGCTCATTTTGTAGGAGCTTACGGAGCTAGAGGTATGTCAGGGCTATGGACACGCCCAACAGCCTTTTGGTGAAAGTGTGCTGACCGTTCTCAAGAGATGCGGTAGAGGAACATGGCCAGAGGCTGCAGGTAATGGGACAATATTCTTGGAGCGGTCTCACGTGTGAGGGATACATGGAGAGGCGACTGGCCGGTATTGACGAACACCGATGAATCAGGCCCAGGGTTCGCTTAGCTTTGGCGATTTGGAACGATGCCTGTTCTGAGAAGTTAAAGGAACAAGAGTAGCGTACGTCAAGATCGGCAACCATGGGATGTATTGGGATGGGCAGGCCGTCCAGACAAATTTGGTCGGGTGGTACAATGCACTTGTAAGGTAGGAGGAAGCTTCTCTGCGCACAGAACTTCTTGAACTGCGAAAAGCTCCAAAGTTGGAGAGAGGGTAGGTCACGCGACATGTTTCACAGGGTCACGAATAAGTCATTAGGGAGGAAGGAGTACACTATTTTTATATCGTCGGCAAAGAGGAAAGGAGTGCCTTGTCGAATAGAAGAAAAATGTCATTGATATAAATAAGGAATAGTAATGGGCCTAGGACACTGTCTTGGATGACTCCGTTAGTAATGGGTTTGGCAGAGGATAGGTGGCCATCAGCGATCACAGCTTGTGATCCGTGAGAAAGATACGAGAATAGCCAGGAGGGGAGAGGGCAGTAATACCGAGAGACCAGATTTTGGCTAACAGATGCATGTGGGGAACACGGTCATAAGCCCTAGACATGTCGAGGTACAGGATGATTACAGAGTTTTCGGTGTCTGCAGCAGATCATAGGACATTGAAAAAGCCTAGCTGGCAGGAAGAGCGGGAATGGGAGTTCAAGAAACCATGCTGACCAGGTTTCAGCAGGTTGTTGGATAAGAGGTACTGGACAATGTGTTTTTTGATAATTCTCTCCATGATTTTGCAGGCTACTGGGGTGTGATTATTGGGCCGATAGTTATCTGGGTCATGTAGTGCACTTCTTTTGAAGCGCAAAATTATAACAGAGGATTTTCATTCAGGTGAGACGAAACTGTGAAACATGGAGTTGGTGTACACATTAAGTAACAATAAAGGGAGGTCAGGACCACCTAAACGGAGGAAAGCCGGTGGGAGATCATCTGGTCCCGGTTTTGAGGAAGGTTCAATAGAGGAAACTGATTTTTCCATTTCTAGATGGGTGAGGGGAATCGATGAAAGAGAGGCAGAGGTGCACGGGTGGATTGTAGGAGGGGGAATACCAGGACAGCTTGTAAGGGAGGAAGAAAAGTGCTCACTGAAGGCCTCAGAAATAGATGCTGGAGTATTAGCGGTAGATGAGCCATAGATGAAGAACTTGGGCGAGGTATGATTGGATTGATTGGACCTTTTACTAAACAGGTTGGACAAGTAACCAGTTTCGTTTGGGTGTGCTAGGGTGATGGCCTCTTGCCTTCTCAGATGCGAATCGGCCACGCGAAGGAGCTTCAACTGCAGCTGGTTTATGCGCAGAAGAGTTGTAAAGTCGTGTGATCTTGCAAAGATAAGTTGCAGCTTAGATAGCTCACGCTCTAAAAGTGATAGGCGTGAGCCGCTGGACTTGGGACGTGGATCGGCACATGGGTTGGCGGTACTCAAGCAGTGCAGGAGGTTTGAGTAGAGAGAGTTCACAACAGTGAGGGGATCGGAGAGAGGGGAAAATGTGTCCCAAGTAAGGGAGCGGATTGTCATCGGCTCTAGGAGCCAGTTACAGGAACGGTAGTCAGTCGGAACAGGGGGAAAGGGTTGCATCGGATGAGGACAGCTGAAGCATCTGTACTCGCACTTGATAATACGGTGGCCACTACCCGGGAAGTGATCAGTTATCTGGGTGGTCATATCAGTATCATCACTGGGGAATACCAGGTCCAAGATGTTGTTCCCCCTAGTAGGGCAGTGCGTACAACCAGATCCCAGTAGAAGAGGCCGATATCCTTAAAAATGCCGTCACTACGCCATTCGGGCTGCTCGAGTTTCTGAGAGTGCCGTTTGGACTCAGCAATGCAACCCAGACCTTTCAACGGTTCACGCACCATGCAACTGGTCGTTGGAAAAATGTCCACGTATACCTGGATGATATTTTGGTGGCGAGTCCTTCAGAGCAAGAGCACGCTACAAACTTACGAGCAGTTTTCGAGCGCCTTAGCCAGCACGGCGTTACGATCAATATCGCGAAATGCGAATTAGGCCGGGCTGATATCACCTTCATAGGACATTCTATTTCATCCTAGGGTATTCGTCCTCTGTCAGATAAAGTTTCCGCTATTCGCGACTACCCTGAACCCCAATCTTCTCGCCAGTTGCGTCAGTTTGCCGGCCTGGTGAATTTCTACCGCCGATTCATTCCTCACTGTGCGGAAGTGACGCAACCCCTCACCGACCTGTTGTGCGGAGGTAAGCGGAAGTTCGTGTTTCCCGACACGGCACAAGCCGCATTCGCCTCAGTCAAAGATGCTGTCGCCAACACAGCACGCCTCACCCACCCCAACCCTTTGGCTCATATTTCAGTAGTGACGGATGTTTCGGACACAGTGGTTGGAGCAGTACGTCTACAATTAGTAGACAAGCCTTGGAAACCTTAAGCATTCTTCTCCAAGCGCTCACAGCCCGCTAAATCTAGGTACAACATGTTTGGTACAGTTATTAGCTATCTACTTGGGAATCTGTCATTTTTGACATGCACTCGAAGGCCGTTCGCTCCAGTGTTTACAGATCACAAGCCTTCGGTTTACGCACCAAGGTCAGCTTCCCACTGATGCTCACCAAGCAAGATTCGCCACTTCGACTTTGTCTCACAGTTTACTGTGAACATACGCCACGTCTCTGGGGCACTTAATCCCGTAGCCGACGCCTTATCACGCGTACATCAACTAAGTCTGTCATTGACGTCTAACATCAACTTCGACGCATTGGCACAGGCTCAAACTACAGACCCGAGACATCGAAAAACTTCGACAAAACGGTTCTTTGAGCATAACCACAGTACCTATCCCAAATTCCCAGAATGTCGTCGTGTGCGACATGTCGAAAGATCACCCTAGGCCGGTGGTTCCTGCTGCCCGCCTTTATCTCACTTTCCTGGCACTCCATAATCTGGCTCATCCGGTGTGTCTGCCTCGGTAAAACTGGGAATTGAGCGTTTTGTTTAGCACAATGTCAAACGAGATGTCCGTCAATGGGCCCGTGTTTGCCTGCAGTGTCAACGTGTTAAGACCCATAGGCACACTAAGGCTGCTTTAGCCAGGTTCCCAAAACCTGAACCACCTTTTCATCATGTGCACGTCCACCTCGTAGGACCACTTCCACCCTCGTTTGGGTACGTTTACATACTCACATGCGTGAATCGTTTTACTCGCTGGCCGCAGGCAATTCCCATCTTTCGTCCCACGTCGGAAGAGGTCGTGAAATCTTTTCCGACTGCTTGGGTTAGTCATTTCTGTCGTCCAGCAGTAGTGACCACCATTAGTGGTCCACACTTTGGCGCTGCTTTTGGCAGCCCACTCGCTACTTTCGGTTGCCAAAACGTTGGGAAGACAGCTTTCAACCCTCAAACCAAAGATACGGTTAAGGGTTTTCACCGGCAGTTAGAAGCCGCCCTTCGAGCAAACGGCAATCCCCTGTGAAGTGAAACACTACCATTAGCACTCTTAAGCCTGCCTAGTACCGTTAGGAAGGAATTTCACACAACACCGGCCGTACTAGTATATGGCTGTACACTTCGTCTGCCTTAGGAGTTGGTAACCCCCCACCGACCGTAATTTTTGACTACCGTGACTATGCTCAGCGCCTTGCACAGCACACGCGAGTGCCCAAGGCCAGTCCGCCGCGCGATTAACGGTCTACAAGTTATGCTCCAACTGCGTAAGAAACCGCTACACATGAACTCTTTCGCGTCGATGGAGTTCGGTCACCACTACAAGCGCCGTACGTTAGCCCGTTTTCGGTAACAAAAAGAAGGGCGAAAACCTTCTTCATAGACGTCAGCGGACGACACGACACCTTATCTATCGACCGTCCCAACTTGCCATCATAGAATGAAAGCCGCCCGGCAAACTTTTCCTCCGCTCAAGCCGCTTAGTCACATGCGTCGAGCGAGTTATTACTCGAACCACCCACAGTTACGCCTATTGAAGACTCGGCAGCTAGCCCATCAGAATCTCCAACCGTACCCGCAACGCAAAGTAGCCGCTGCGGACGCCTCCTACGAAATCCCGTCCGCTTGGCCAATTTCATGAAGGTTTTTACAACTGACTGTTAGCAATAAGTTGGGAAGTTCACCATGGACTTACCAACCAACAGGCCCGAGAAATAACAATCGGTAGTTATGATTTCATTTTCTTCTGGTCTCCTAGCCTCTACAACAACACCGAACATCGTTCGCGTGCTGTTATTACGGTTCAACATCCGCCGGCGCCCTCAGGCGCCATTTCGTTCCAGTTTACCTTGCTCTCTCTGAGATGCGTTAAAGCAATCACATTAGTTCCGTCCGTAGCCTCACTGACTCCAGTGCACTTCAAAACACCAAACACTCACTAGACAACGGGACGATTGGTCATCGCGGTACTGCAAGCGACAACTGGAACCCTTTTGGATGGACCTGACGCGGCTTTTTCAGGTTACCACGCGTATGAGACCCGTGGATGCCAAAACGCAGTTGGACCTACGCACATCGGACCTCGAGACTGCGGGCACCGTTGAACTCATCAGCAGTCGTCCGACGTCACCAACATTATAACGGTCGAGCTACGAGGAGTTCCTAGACGATCAATAATTCCGGCCTACTGCCACGATCGAAGCCCAACTCCGTCGGACGTCTAGGGGGGGGGCCTGTAGCGGTGGCCATCTTCCTTGATACTTTTACCACATTCATCATTTAACTGAATGCTGACTGCCAAGCGCGGTTGCCATTTGACCGGTGCTCTTGCGCTCGCTCTCACGCACGCTCTCAAAGACATAAGAAGTACCATAAAATTCTCAAACAACTACATAATTCCAACGACTTTTCATTTTTTATTCGTCTAAACCGCCTCTCCACTCTTATTCAACGACAAGATAATACGCGACTTCGTGACCAAGAAGCTAAGGCTTTGAGTCATCCTAACAAGTCGCAACTTCTTTCTATGTTGCATAAGTCTAGAAACGCTGATGTTAAGGCTGACTTCAAACTTCTAATTCTGGATAATAACTCATCTATCACCTCCCCACCTTGTATAGCCGAAGCCTTCAATGCATTCTTTGCTTCAGCCGTGGCTCCAGCTACTGTCATTGCCCCGCCCCCATCTTTAACACTTACCGACTCTATCCTTTCTACGATACCCTTTGATGCCAGGAGTATTTCTAGGCTACTATCCAATAGCAAACCCTCTCCTCGATTAGGCCCCGATGGCTTACCACCAATTGCACTCGTCAATGGTGGACCGGATCTCGCCCTGTTGTTGCTTAACCTTTTCACTCTTTCACTTAATGGTAGCACCGTACGTGATAACTGGAAGCGCTCGGTAATCGTTCCCATTCATAAAAGAGGACCCTTACATGAGGTATCCAATTATCGCCCTATAAACCATACCCCATCCTATCCAGAATAATAGAAAAAACAGTTAAACATAATATTATTGACTATTTATTAAGCCTCAGTCTTATTAATCACAACCAACATGGATTCCTCCGTTCACGGTCCTGCATGACTTGTCAGTATGATTTTCTGAATCTCGTCACCGACTCTGCTGAAAGTGAGAAATCTCTTGTTGTTCTTTATCTTGATTCATCCAAGGCATTTGATCGTGTCCCTCACCCCCACCTTTTAACAAAGCTACGGTCATTTGGGATTGTCGATCCACTTCTTTCTTGGTTCTCGTCTTACTTTTCTCATCGTTCACAGGTTGTCTTAATTAACGGGCACACCTCTTATCCTAAGCCTGTTACTAGCGGTGTCATTCAGGGCAGTGTTTCGGGCCCCCTGCTTTTCCTCCTATATATAAATGATATGTTTCCAACAATACTTAATGGCACGCCGTTTTTGTTCGCGGACGACATTAAGATAGTCTGCACTTTCTCGCCTGGCAACCTCAGTACTACTATCCCTAAAATCTCTGCTGATTTAGCCGCTCTTGATGAATGGTGTTCAACCTGGGCGATAAAATTCTCCGCCGACAAGTGTATTTTCCTCACTTACAAATGCCAGGTTTCTCATGGTTCTTTATGCATTAGCGGTTCACCCATCGACAGCCAGCCTTTAGTAAGAGACCTTGGCTTAAGTTATTCTTGCTCTTTCAACTTCTCGGAACATGCTGTCCTCCAAACGGCGAAGGCTTAAAAGTGTCTTGGTCTTCTGTTCAGATCCTTTCAGCTTAGGCAGAGCATTCTCTACATGTACAAAGTACATGCCAGGCCCCTTCTTGAATATTGTCCCCTAATCTTCACTAGCATGAAAAAATTCGACAGGATTATTATCGAATGTATTCAAAGAAGATTCACAAAACAGCTTATCGGTTGGTCGTCCAACTTAAACTACAGGGAACGATGCTTATCTCTCAAAATCGAACCACTATGGCTTCGTCGCATCAAGCTAAATTTGATATTTCTGTATAAGCTATTGACTAAGCAGTCCTATTCCTCCAACCAGTTGTGCTTCTCCCCGGATACTGGATATTCACTCCGGAATAGACAGTATACTATTACCACACCCTCTGCGAGGACTGTTCTACGCTCTAAGTTCTTTCTCTTCGCGTACTCCAGAATCTGGAAAAAACTTCCCTTGCACATCAGATCTTCTCGGTCAAAATATGCATTCGTGCATGCTATTGATAAATTCCTTACTGTCCCAACTGTTTTGCGCTTATTCAACGTTCACGTAACCGAACGTCAAGCTTACGAGATATGCCTTGACTTTAAGGCCATTGCTCTGCTTTCTCTCTTTACCTTACCTTCCAAAATAACCTCACCGCTTTAAAAATTCTGATTGCTTTGTTTGACCGCTTCTCCTAGCCTTCGCCATCGACAGATGTAAGCATGTCTGCGTCCACTAACTGTTTTTCCATACCAACTTATAGGATCCTGCCAATTCAACTTTGAAATAAATCCTTTCAGATGCGCTCGCATCTACAGACACCACCGTCTTACTCCCCACAGGTTGTCAATATCTCTCACCCGCTCCACGATTTATTACCTTTATTTAGTTATATTGCGTCTGCGGCCATGAAACCAACCTCAAAATTGCCATAAAAACTGCTTCAGTATCCAAATCCTGGTTGGATTTATATATATATATATATATATATATATATATATATAAATATATATATATATATATATATAATATTTGCATATACAAATACATATATATATGTACATGTATATATATATATATATATATATATATATATATATATATATATACTCATCACTGTCCTATAATTATTAACACAATCATGGTGAGTAACTCAACGCTCCTCGATATCTCTTAGCTTACAATGCCTCTCTTCCGCACCAGGTCCCACCACTCATACTTCGCTCACCACCTCTGCGATTTCGAACTGGAAAATCCAGTCTGATTCATCGCACTTAGCGTGACTCACTAACTGAACTCAACACCCAGTTATGACGTTACCATTTGTGCTCCCACCCTATCCCCCAGCTAAGGTTCTTCCGTAATTTCATGCAGAACTTGCTCTTTACTCCTGCTCAATGACCACTCTAGGCGAAATACTAACTTTCCCATTGAAAGTTCTAGCCACACTTAGGCGTTTCCCCTTTAGTCTCACGTTTCATGGCCTCAGTGTGCCTTTAGGATCCGCCGCACCGATGAGCCCGTGCTTAACTTTTGTTTTTCTTTCCGTTAACCGTTGATCCTCGGCTGCGTCACTCTATCTCACTTTCCTTGCCGTAGTCTTTTGCGTCCGACCGCTTTCGCATGACCCGTCCGATGATCGCACCCACGTATACATCAATATATATATATATATATATATATATATATATACCTTCGGTATGCTCCACTCACTTGTCCCCCTTCCTAAATAGATTGTGCCACTTTGCTACACACAATTTGCGTATATATAAATAAAACCGTTCCGTCCTTTAGCGATGGGTGCTCGCTCTCACTTAATTCCTGGCTCAGGCTAGAACTCAGCCGTCCCATCCTGCTTTTTTCTGTGCCTTTCTCGTAAACTGAAGCCTTTCCACACGGATCACCATTCCTAAGTAACTAGGCCTCACTTCTCCACGCACATGCTCATGGTAATGTAGTGACCTCGATCGTTTTGAGAAAATGACTATTTTCTGGACACCATTTTGGATCTATTTTCTCCACGATCTTTTCTGACGTTTGACATTGACCTCAGTGTTCTCCGGTTGCCTACGTTTTACTGGACTGACTTTTCCGAGGTTTCCGTCGACCTCGTATCAAATCACTTTCACTTTCGTTCGTTCGCTCGCGGTTCGCTCTCAGCACAGCCGTCGCGTTTCGTTCCGTTTTCCGTTCGGTGTATTTCTCGTATCGGTACTGTTTCGGTGCCACGATATATAGAATACACCTCGCATCTGCAAACCGACTTACGTCTTCTCTATTCGTCCGATAGAGGGGATATCGTTGGTATTCGCTGCTAGACCCGATAGGAGACACGTTCGCCAGCCGCACCCGAACGTCTTCTATATTGGTGAGCCCAAGAACTTCCAGAACCTCCTGGATTATTCGCCCGCCCGGTGAGTCTGTGATTTATCGCTGTTTCACGTCCTCCTTTCGTTGCACGATATATATTTTTTACGATATATTATCGCAACGTAGCCATGTCAGAGGATAAGGCGCAGCTCGACACAAATCTCACTCTGTCTGCGGTTGCCTTTAAACCCGTGGCGTTTATCCCTCATGATCCAGAGGTTTGGTTTGCAGCCTTAGAGCTGCAGTTTGAGGCACGTAGGATTGTTGGCCAACGCCAACGATTTTCCTATGACTTAGAGGCTATTCCAGGTGATGTTATCGCCTCGGTGAGGGATTTGGTAATAAATCCTCCTCAAGTGCAGCCGTACGATCGGCTTAAGGAGGCTATACTACAACATTTCCTTCCTTCTCGGAAGGAACGGCTACGTCAGCTACTAGCACGGCACCCCATAGGTGATACTAAACCCAGCCGCCACCTAGCTCATCTCCGGTCTTTGGCAGGGCCCGCCGATAAGGATTCGGAGATAGTTAAGGAACTGTGGTTGGACTCTCTACCCTTACACGATCAGACCACCGTTACTGCTCTCCTCGAGGACTCGTCCTTGGAACGAGCAGCCGCCGTGGCTGACAAAATTGTCGCACGTGTCGGCAGTGGGGCTAATCCCATCATTGCCACGACATCGCGCAATCCTAGGGGTGTCGATCTGGATGAATCGCCGGAGAGGCCTCGGCACTCTCGATCCATCCAGCGCCGCCTGTCCTTCAAGGACAGAGTTAAAATACCTACTCCTCGCAGTAGCCCCCGTAAACAACGGCACGGACGGGCGCCCTCCACTGCCCACGTCCGCCGTGAATCCGCCTCACCTGCCTCATCCAAACCTGATCATCCTACCAGCGGCTTTTGTTGGTTCCATCGCGTTTTCGGACCAGCCACCCGTAGGTGCAGACAGCCGTGTTCATACGCGGCGGGAAACGCCACTGCCGGCGAGTAGAAGCGGCCGTACTCGCCGGCAATCAGTCTCAGGTTGGCCGTTTATTTTACGTGCATGATTCGTGCACTAACGCTAGGTTCCTAGTCGACACTGGGGCCCAAGTTTCTGTCTTGCCGGTTGGTAAAGACAAGCCACGAGCTTCTCTGCTTCGGCTGTCAGCGGCGAATGGTTCCTCCATTCCTACCTACGGCACGAGACAGCTTGCGGTCAACCTGGGACCACGACGACGGTATCTGTGGACGTTCATTCTTGCGGATGTTCCCACAGGCATACTGGGAATCGATTTTCTGCAGCACTATGAATTACTTGTTGATTCACGTAGGCTGCAGCTTATCGATCCTTCGTCAGACATTAAATTTACGGGTACTGCAGCTCGAACAGATGCGCACCGAATCACAGGATTGTTTTCAAACATTCCGCACGATTTTCAGTCTTTGTTTATTAAATTCCCCATATTGACTAAACCATTTGAAGAGATAGACGCAGCGACCGATCGTGTGGCACACCACATTGTCACTAACGGACCACCAGTCACGGCACGACCTCGCCGACTGGCACCGGACAAATTGGTTTTTCGCCAAACGTGAGTTTGACACTTTACTTTCTAAAGGTATTGTTCGTCCTTCTCACAGTCCATGGGCCTCACCTCTGCACATGGTTCTTAAGAAAGGTGGCGTTAGCTGGCGACCATGTGGCGACTATCGCGCACTAAATTCGGTTACCCGTCACGATAGTTATCCGATACCCAACATACACGACATCACGGCATCACTTCACGGCACGACTGTAATTTCCAAGATCGATTTGGTGCGAGCCTATCACCAGATCCCAGTCGCCGCTGAAGATGTCGAGAAAACCGCTGTCACGACTCCTTTTGGTTTATTTGAGTTCCTACGTATGCCTTTTGGTTTGCGAAATGCTGCTCAGACATTCCAGAGGTTTATCGATAGCATTACACGAGACTTGGAATTTGTTCACGTCTATATCGATGACTTGCTAATCGCATCGTCGAGCGTAGATGAACATTTCCAACATTTGACGCTGCTATTTCAACGTTTGTCCGAACATCGAATAGTAGTCAATCCTGGTAAATGTGAACTTGGCAAACCGGAACTTGTGTTCCTCGGCCACAAGATCACTCGAGAGGGTATTTAGCCTTGCGAGGATAAAGTGCGCGCTATTTTAGATTACGCTGTACCGTCCTCAATCAAGGAGCTCAAGGCATTTTTGGGGTTAGTTAACTTTTATCGTCGTTTCATACCCCATGCCGCTGAACGTTTGCTTCCATTAACTGACCTACTTCGTGGCAATCCACGTAAGTTGTCGCTTACGGATGCCGCACGAGTAGCGTTTTCGGAGATTAAAGCGACATTAGCTCAGACCACGCTCCTCATGCACCCAGTTCCATCCGCCACGCTAAGCATAGCAGTGGATGCATCCGACTTTGCCATCGGAGCGGTCCTGCAACAGTCTGTTTCTGGGATATGGCAGCCATGAGAGTTCTACTCTCGACGCCTCAATCCCACGGAAATCAAATATAGTGCTTTTGGTCGCGAACTGCTGGCTGCATATAATGCCGTTAAGCACTTCCGCCATGCAGTCGGGGGTCGATATTTCATCCTCTTTACAGACCATAAGCCTTTGATGTATGCATTGCATACTAAGTCTACTCGTTACTCTCCACGAGAAGTCAGACATTTAGAATATATTTCACAGTTCATGACTGACCTACGACACGTTAAAGGTGAGTCGAACTGCGTTGCAGATGCTTTGTCGCGTATTCCGCTTAATGCCATTAAATCTCCGGTTTTAGACATCCCTGCCATGGCTGCCGCACGGGCACAGGATTCTTCATGTATGGAAGCAGCTCAGTCATCGTCGCTACAGTGTCAGTCCGTACCTCTAGCCACCAGTGCTGGGACTATACTCTGCGACATGTCTACTGGCATACCTAGACCAGTCGTACCCTCTGCATATCGACGTCTCGTGTTCGATACCCTTCATGGACTCTCACATCCAGGCATCGCAGCCAGTCTCCGATTAGTAGCTGCACGATACGTCTGGCCGTCCATGAATAAAGATGTTCGTATGTGGGCAAAACAGTGTCTACAATGTCAACGATCTAAAGTGCATAGGCACGTAGCTTCGCCTATCGGTACTTTTGCTACGCCTGATGCTCGCTTCGATCATATCCACGTAGACATTGTGGGTCCATTGACCCCATCACACGGGTATACCTATTTACTAACGTGCATCGATAGATTTACGAGGTGGCACGAGGCTATTCCCATCTCTATCGTCACGGCCGAATCAGTGGCTCGACATCTGATAGAACGATGGATAGCTTCATATGGTTGTCCTTCCACAATCACTACCGATCGAGGGCAACAATTTGAGTCCGAACTATTCTCTTCATTAACTCACATGCTGGGTACGGAACGCATTCGCACGACCGCGTACCATCCGGCATCGAATGGTTTAGTCGAACGTTTTCATCGCCAACTCAAAGCGGCTCTTAGAGCACACGAGAGCCCCGACTGGTACGAAACGTTACCGCTAGTTCTGCTTGGTATCAGGACTTGCATAAAGGCAGATATCCAATGTTCCGCCGCAGAACTTGTCTACGGCACGACATTACGACTGCCTGGGGAATTCTTTACGCCACGGAGTACAGATTCACTTGCCGTACAGACTTACGTTCATCGTTTGTCTACGTACATGCAAACTCTCGCTCCGGCGCAGACTCGAATGCAGCGACGACAGGTTTTTGTTCCGACCGAACTCGAAATTTGTTCGCATGTATTCATTCGTGTTGATTCGGTACGGAAACCATTACAACAGCCTTACGAAGGTCCATTTCGCGTGATTTCTCATCACGATAAGACCTTTAAGGTTGATCGACACGGTCGCGTCGATACCGTTAGCATCGATCGTCTCAAAGCCGCGTACGTTGATGATAGCGTGTCGCCCGCTGACATGAGATTCGATGTTAACCCTGCACTGCCTGTTGACGACACTTCCGTGTCACGTCAACGTCTGCAGTTGGCGTTGCCTGCTACGACTTCGAATGAGGCTATCGTCTTACGTTCAGGACAGCACCCAGTTGGTACTGCTACGACTTCGAATGAGAATACTGTCTCACGTTCAAGTCAGCAGAGCACGCCTACGCACCCGTCCGTGAATGAGGCTCCCGTCTCACGTTCCGGTCGGAAGATCGTTTACCCAGCACGTTTTCGTGACTGGGTCAAACACGATCTTAACCATTGCACTTCGCAGTAATAACTTTCGTGTTTATCGTTTCGACACGATTTAACATACCTCATTAGTTATTACTGTATTCTAGTCAAGTCCATTGCGGTTGCTACACCAGTTTTTCATTTCTTTTTGTTTCATGGAACCTCGCCATATGGTACGCTTCGCTGGTCCCACGGAATCTGGAGAATTTTGGCACCAACGTTTGCATTCTGGATCGGCCTTGTCGTTCTCGTTCCTGCCCATTTACGAACCTATCGATTTGGCTTCCGGATATCATATTGGTTAACGGTTACCCGACGCTGGACGTTATTGGTGTGGCACACCTTGATGACGATTTACGCAACCGACGTCATTGGCAACGAATCTGGTTTACGCTCGACCACCATCCTACGGTTCCTGCATACCACGGATTTTGCCCGTCAGCATCCTACAGCACAGCTTAATGCACGTATTTTGCACGCATTCGCGCACACGAATACCGTTTGTATGCCATGTCCTCCTTGACATTCGTTTTTCGAAAGCTTTCCGTGCTTTCTAGCGGGGGGCTGCTGTAGTGACCTCGATCGTTTTGAGAAAATGACTATTTTCTGGACACCATTTTGGATCTATTTTCTCCACGATCTTTTCTGACGTTTGACATTGACCTCAGTGTTCTCCGGTTGCCTACGTTTTACTGGACTGACTTTTCCGAGGTTTCCGTCGACCTCGTATCAAATCACTTTCACTTTCGTTCGTTCGCTCGCGGTTCGCTCTCAGCACAGCCGTCGCGTTTCGTTCCGTTTTCCGTTCGGTGTATTTCTCGTATCGGTACTGTTTCGGTGCCACGATATATAGAATACACCTCGCATCTGCAAACCGACTTACGTCTTCTCTATTCGTCCGATAGAGGGGATATCGTTGGTATTCGCTGCTAGACCCGATAGGAGACACGTTCGCCAGCCGCACCCGAACGTCTTCTATAGTACGTTAAGACCACATTCCAACCGGAATCCGTATGACCCTGCTGAATACCAGCACGTTTGCCCCCACATGAAAAATCCTCATTCTAACACTCAGTGTTTTTCCCCCTTTTTACTGCTTGCCGTCCTTTACCACAGCTGGTGAACTGACCAGACTGTTATCTTCCTATTTTCTGATTCTTCTTCCAGACCATACCATCTACTATTGTGTTATTCTTGGTTCCCAAACGGACACCCTCTCCTCATCCACCGCCTATCTGATATCGCCCCAAACCTCTACTATCACCCAACTACCCTAGAAAGCTACCAGTCTCCGTCTAGGGATCCCTAATAGACCTGTCCACTAGCCAAACGATAACTAACTGTTCGGATAACAAAATGTTCATTTCCTTGCTTCCATATAAACGATAATCATAACTCACAGCTGGAACACTCTCCAGACTGCCGCCCTCCTGATCTCTTCCAGATTGCATTGGTTACTTGGGTATCCATCGGCCAAATCGACGTTTATTCCGGATTACCGTAAGGACTGGACGATTTGATCAATGGTTTAAACCTTTACTCTCGCCTGATGACGTTACATGGGGCACCGTACATGGATAAACAAAACCTCATGAAAGTCTCACCGGATGGCAGAGGTGATTCCTGACACCAACCATCAACACATCCGCTCAACGTCTATTCCCAAATAATCCAACCCAACAGTTCAATTCTTCCCGCGTTGCAGTACGAAACCAATGGCCGGAACCCAGCCTTCGCAGCTGTCAACTTCGTCAAACCAGCCCTTTTTACCTGCTTCCCACAACATTCTACCTGCCACCACCTGCAACCAAGGTCTTTACGGAACAGAATACCAGCCATCTGCAGCCAA
Source organism: Fasciola hepatica (assembly GCA_948099385.1). Lineage (NCBI taxonomy): Eukaryota > Metazoa > Platyhelminthes > Trematoda > Plagiorchiida > Fasciolidae > Fasciola > Fasciola hepatica. The sequence goes on from CANUEZ040000132.1 coordinate 125,350, forward strand.
CCATAATTTGATTACCAATTTGCTATCGAATACAAAAAAACATTTTACACTCTTCCAACTCCTGCCTAGCCGAACCATTGACGTTTGTCTCCACTAATCCGTTTCATTGACGGCTTTTCTTTTCTTTAATAGTCCGTTATATGTCCATACACCATTCATGCTCTTCGAAAGTTCACTGAAGTCCCTGCAAAGCTTTTCGTCTTCATTTGAATTTCCATATGACACTGTAATCACCTGCACAAAAGGTCCGTTTCATTATCACCTTTGAATCACTTGCCTTTATTTCACATGCTTCCCCCACAATTAGTTACCTAATGCTGGATCAGTGTCCAATATTCCGCTGGTATCTCTGACTGCACTTTGAAAGCCCTACGCTTGCTTTACTTCTAACAATGTTCTTTGGCATCTCTTCCGCCCAATTACTTGTTAGTGACCGTCCATTTGTCGCTTATATCAGCAATTCCACGACTGTCCAGCTATTCACACCGCCCCCAGCGATTTCGAAACCGAATTGGATTTCCCGCCTCAACCATTACCACTTTTGTTTACTCAAACACTGCATGACTTTACTGGTGTATTTCGGTTGCTGTGATTTATAAATTTAGAATCTGTAAATACCTCACATTGACATGTACTGCTGTATACTCTGATCTTGCCTTGTGCATGTGTACTGACCACGGTCAAGAAATATACTATACTATACCATACACGCTAACCACCATCTCTCCCAATCGCCTTCTTGTTTTCACGGGTCGTTAGGAGTACCAATCTGGTTAACATATTCGTACAGTACCGAGCATTAAAGTAAAGTGAAAGTGGTCCCCGCAGTACGAAAGACCGAAGCAAGCGTTTACTAAGGAAACCGCGAAGTGAGGTCTAGCCTCCATACAGGTTGAAGTCCCCCGCTAAGGTTTTAGCACTGTGAGGGATTTCACCTACGTGACGGGATGCGTCGGTAATTGCATTAACATTGCTCATGTTTTAGCCCGGCGGACAGTGAACACAGCCAATGACGAACCTCCCCTGAGGCAGTGGTGTAGAGGTCCAAAAAGAGTGTTAGACCTTATTAAGGACTGGAAGTTGGAGTGTGTTCCAATACTGCTCTTACTATAGGCTAGACATCCACCACCACGCCTCTCAGATCTGTTTGCAGAAAATATATTATTACCGGGTATGGAGATGTGTCGGAGGGGAGTTTTATCAGTAAGCCAAGGTTCAGTTACGAGGATCACACCCGGGTGAGACTGCAGTGCAAAAAAGCGGACTGGTATAAGTTTACTCACAGGGGAGCGGGAGCTGAAAGTGCAATAGTGAATCTATCAATGTCACGGACATGACGCACATTGAATATGTGACCCCTAAGTTGGCTGCCAGGTTTGCAGAATCCTTAGCCACCGATGGACTGTGAGATGGTGTGTGAGGAGGTGGTATGTTTAGAGAAAACGGAAAACCGGCAAATTTGGGCGGTGTGGCATTGAGTCCGGAAGCTCATGACCATTTGGATTTGGGGAACAGGATGCTTGGGGTTGGGTAGGCTGTACGTAGTCAATCAGAACTGCATTTGGTTAAGGTACTGGCAAAGCTTTCTGAATAGTCTTGCCGAGGCTTCCTCTTTGGTTGTTGAAAGATGTGTTATTATGTTTCACTCCACCTGGAAGCGAAAGATTGATTGGGTTCGGAGAACGAGGCTGGGGTCCCCGAGGTGAGATGACTTATTTTGCGGATAAGGTTACTCTATTTATTTTTTAATTAATTACGGATACCGGTGCAAATACATCTAGTCATGCCCCCTTCTGGGGTATGCAGGGAGTGGTTAGTTCTGACTTCAACAGCTGAGGGATTACTGATTTCACTTCACCTACTGGGCTGTTTTCCCGAAACTGGTGTTGGATTTCGGGCTCTTGCAAGGGTTGGCGGTGGTTTTTTGAACTGTATTATGTGGGAGTTGTTTGTAAGTTCAACTAGACACTTCTTGATCTAGTTGAAGGAATCATGTCAGTCGGCTTTTTGTATGATAATTTGTTACTAGTCTTGGAGGCATGGGGATGTTTATCAGTTTTGTTAACGTCAGGGGGCACACTAAGTTGGACCTTTTCATTGGGACTATTGTGCAAGTTTTGAGGCTTTCAACGAGGCTCAGTTGAAGTGGAGACTGATGAACTATCAAGGTCGACAGCTATTTTGCGACTAACTACAAAAGAGGTCTTCGCGGGATGGCCGACGCTTTGTAAGTTGGCCGCTTGAGAGGGACTACTAGCTAAATGTTTACCAGGGTCATGGTTCTTCGCAGGGCTCTTGTGGGCCTCTCTTTGTCGAGGGGTTTTATCGGGAAGCATTCTTGTCCTCTTGAATCCAGCATTGGTAACGACAAAAGTCTGTCGGCTAATAAATTTCTTGGCAGCAACTTCAGTAATAAACTGAAACAGGCTTGGGCATGTATTTTGCGGTGAAGTTGTGCTGAGTCTGACACAGTAGCAAGGTTGCAAATCCAGGTTACAAGCCTTCTAAATTAAGTTCATGGCAGTTGAGAGAGGTAATCTATCCGAAGTATTGAAAACTGTTGCATTGTTGGCTTTCTTGATGAGTTTAAGTATTACGGAGACAACGGTATTGATGGATTTCGTGGCCCAGATTAGGTTTGCCGTAGTGTAGCGCAGAGATAAGTTGAGCAGGAACGCTAATGGACCTAACTGACCGATGGTTTGGTCAAAAGCCTCAAGCCGAGAGTAAAACTATTCATGGTTTCGCTTATTTCGGCGGTGGCTTTGTTAGCTTCTCTAAGTATATCTGCGGGGGAAACTGAGCAACTTTTGAGCGTACTTTAGAGGTGGAGGGTCTTGCAACGGCGAGTGCTAGCTGTGATATTTGGCCTGTGGGCCGCAATGGAACACATAGTTAAGCTGTTGGACTGATTGTTAGTTCCTGGAAGCAGAGGAGTGCCAGCAGAGTGACAGCTGACAGATAATGAGTGAATTGATGGACTATGTTAAACGGCTGGGTGTCAAGAAGGTGAGAGAAAAAGTGATTCACTGAGCTTGAGAGACCGGAGGGGTTTGAACAATGGATTAAGTGCGTTGGAAATCACGAATCTCTAAAGTTTTCTATTGTACTGATTTGCGATATAAACTGAGGCCCGCAAACTAATGTGACGCAGTTATGTCTACTATGGGATCAGCAAATCAGCTAAAATGGTAATAAATACTAGTAACAACTAAATGCTTGATATTAACGCTGAATAGCAAAGAAGACTGAGACAATCTGATCTTGCGTCACAATGATCTTGACCTGACCTGAGAAGGGCCATTTTTCTGTGCCAAGAGCCGAGTTCTTTGGCAAGTTATTCTGTCGGCTGGAGTGAAGTCTAGTGAGGGGAATACAAGTGCTATCCTAAATTGCCGGAAGCCAGCAACAATTTAACAAGCGAAACATTTTAGGCTTTGTGTAATATTTACCCACGACGTTATAAAAATTTTGCAAACATTTCGGAGTCATTACGCAAACTGACGCGAAATAAACAAAAATTTATCTGGAATACAGAACAAGAGTGGGCTTATAATCACATTCGTCGTCCGGCTGCTTCAACTCCCACGGCAGCCGTTTTGGATGAGAGCTCCCCAAATTTAGTTTCCACAGATGTTTCCGACTTCGGGACTGGAGCTGTGTTATCGTAATCACAATGCAATCCGGAGAAGGTATTTGCATATTCTTCATGGTCTTTTTCAGCTTGGGAAAGAAATTACTTTACAGACGAGAAAAAGGCTCTCCCTTGTAATTGTTCATGCTAAGTGTGACACCTATACCCTTTTGATGGGTGATTGTTTTGCTCACCGATCATGCCTCTTTGCCCGCCTCTCTTCGTCGCGGTAGAGGAAGTAAATGCCCTTATGCCCCAGCCGCTGGTTAGCACGGCTATTGAGTTACACTTTCGTTATCGTCTATGTTGGTGGACAAAAATAGTAGAAAACTGAAGTACTTCCTCGTTTTCCCTTAGAAGATGCAGGTAAGAGTGACGATCTGGAGGAGGCCAAACTGATTGCTTGTTCTCCTATTCGAAACCCAAAACCAAAACACTTCGTGGGGTTAAGAAGCATACAAAGGGGGATCTACCTCTAAAATCAGTTTGCGAATACTTCTCCGTTGAATGGCCAAACGGACAAAAACTGCAACTCGAATTATTGCCATTTCATGCGGTTGTGGTGACTTCGATCGTTTTGAGAAAACAACTGTCTTCTAGACATCATCTCGGATCTATTTTTTCTACCATCGTCTCTGGCCTTTGACATCAAGCTCATTGTCCTCTTCGGTTGCGTTCGTTTACTGGGCTGATCCTTCCGAGGTTTCCGTTGAATTCTTTTTGAATGACTTTCACTTTGGGTCATTTACCGATTGTACGCTCTGGCGGTTCGCTTCCTGCACAGCCGTTGCGTTTCGTCTCGTTTTCCGTTCGGTGTATCTCTCGTTTTGGTACTGTTTCGGTGTCACGACATATAGGATACACCTTGCATCTATAAACCGACTTGCGTCTTCTCTATTCGTCCGATAGTTGGGATATCGTTGGTATTTTGCTGCCAGCCCGAATGGGAGACACGTTCACTAGCCGCTCCCGAACCTCTTCTGTACAGTCATAAATGGGCCGTCAGTAGTTAATAACTGTATCATGAGATCATCATCTCGTAAAGCCGGAACGTTTAGTCCCTGCCGTCATGTCAGCTGGACGAAAGGGGTACCCTGGTATCGTGAGAACCGAGGCCTTCATACGTGAACACCACTGCTAATTCTGACGGTGGCCACGACTGAAATCCAGTGTTTAGGCTTCAGTAAGACAACTTGCCCCTTGTCAGCATGGTGCTAAAACCACGAAACCTCTGGATGCACTGAACCAGCCCACCGATAATCCAATGAAACTCTGGGCGAAATTCGCGATTGTTACCTTGAGACCCCCTAGAAAAGCCCCTTTCCACCAAGGAAACATTCTTGTTGCTGCGGTGTTCTATTCCAAATTTCCAGATGCTTCTCTGTGCAGTAAAATATTACCTCCATAGTTCTGCGATGGCTACCACACCTATTTTTGAGGTTCGGTCTACCTGACAAAATAATCACTGACAATTACCCTCAATTTCGCAGGTACGAATCCGAATTTATCTTTCTCAGAAAGGCACTCCCCATGTGCATACGGCTCCATACAAACCCTTATCAAACGGCATTGTGGAACGCGCGAGTGGCACATTGAAAGAAATTGTCCAAACCACAGCCATTGCAGTAGGGTGGGGGTGTCCCATACTACCGCGTTGGCTACCGTGAACGTCTACGTAGAAAATCGTTCCAACCTTTTCATATGTTTTGTGAACGTGGCGAAATTTTGCTTTATCTTCCCGGCTTGCTCACGCACGCCACTGCTGCACGATTCTTAGTTTTATGAGAAATTTTTATTTACCCTTGAAACCTACTAATGTAGTATTCTGGCCTCAATGTTTCACAGAGTCAACACGTGGGGGCGTGAACGGATCGTCACTGTGGTTGGATGGTCAATTCTCGAGTATTCCGATTCAACCAATTCACAGCGTGGTTGTTCCGATGCCTGGAAGTCGTGTTTGGACCTTTGGGCTTCCAAGCACTGGGTTTTACTGCGGAGTCTAAATGGCAGCTTACTTGAAGTTTGATATTCTTGTACATCTTGTGGTTTTCAACTCAATACCGTAGGGACTGTCACACACTTTTGAGCAGTGCCTGGCCAAATTCATAACGGACTCTGAAATCAAAAGGCGATTATTCGTGGGATTCTATGATACTAGATTATTGAATGAACAATGAAACCAAACAGATATAAATCTCAATTATGATATCACACGGACTCAACAAACGAGAACCAAATTGCGGCGTGCGAACTAGGAGCACGTGCATCACGCAGGTCCAGATCAAGGATATGACAGAGCAACTCGCTGGGCGCGAACAAACAACAAATGGTCCATAAAAACAAACAGCGCCTAAAGAAAAGTCAGTAGTGTAGGCAAGTGAGTGATGTTAAGAAAAACATAGAACTGCAGTGGTTTTAGTGGGATTTTCTACGACCAGTCGTTACAGGAACTACGAGCCACTCTTGCTCCGGTTTTGGGATTCCTCGGATTTGGCTGGGCTTTGTTCGATTTGCGGCTGCGGTGGCTTACATCACTCGAGCGGAACCTTGACGGTAAAAAACATTGAAAACGCCCACACCAGAAACAACGAAATTATGTGGCAGCAGAAATTAACTCTGAAAGTCTCTTTGGGACTGCTTGGTTTTATTAATTCTCCGAATAATACTTAGTTTAGTTTATCAATTTCGGCTCAGATATTTCTCATGGCGGTGAGTTTGATGATATCAGAATTTATAGAAAGAGTGATGGTATTCGGGAATCATCTGTAGCTAGCAAGAAAGGAAACAGAGCCTCTGTGACGAGGAACTAACCTCAGCCATCATACTGAGAAACCACGTAAATTATGATTTCATAATCCAGAAGGTCATGTGAAATACAAATATTATTACTTGAGACTTTCTGAAACCACCGGGGTTTTAGCATTCAACCTGCCGAGGATGGAGCCAGCTCCTTTCGATGGGCACCCCAAGCGATACTGGTTACACACGAAGCAATCTGTGAGTTTTTTCCAGCGCAAGGTAGCAGAACTTGGGCAAAGGTTTTGTAATCATCACATTACCGTCGTAGGAGGGCCAGGAGTGCTGTCAAAGGCTGCGTGATGCTCGATCAACCAAGAAGCTACTTCAAGGTACGCAGTATCCTGGAAGATTAGTTTGAACAACCATCCAAGGCGGCTAGAACCTTGATGGACGGTGTTTTATGGTAGGCAAAAAGAGCTGAGTGCAACGCTGAATTGTTGTCACATTTAGTGACATGAATGCAGAAGTGCAGTATAGCACTGGAGAATATAGAACGCTAGCGTGATCTGGGTGCGTTGCACACAAAAATGCATTGTCCAATGTCTGTCTACTGATTTTCGGAGCCGATGGGCACTGGAAGCTGAAAAGGTAAATATGATTGAGCGCAACCCCGCCTTTGATGATTTGACGGAGCTCATATATCGTCAAGCCCGCCTGGCCAGCAGCCAGTTTGGACAGATCGTACGTGAGAGTTGCAGGCCAACGCGAAGGGTGAAAAAACCGGCTCAGATTTTGAGGCACGACTGTTACTGTATCCAATCATCTGCTAACAAGTCAGGAACCCGAAAGATCAACTGAATGCAAACCATGCAACTCACTGTACCGGTCACCTGATTGTCCGGCCTTTCATGGGATGAGTGCATCCGACCGGTGGTCAGCAGTGAAAAAGAATCCCCCCTGCTTTATGTGTTCAAACAACTCTCACCGATCCTCTGGGGGCCTTTTAGAGTAGAATGTGACCGGGATGGGCGCATGGGTAATCGTCACCCGTTAACACATGGCCCTCTGGACGTTAGACCCACACAGCCGGATGAACACAGGATAGTCCATTCAACGGGAAGTGATGGTTTCAAGCCAGCGAGATAAGCCATTGCGCCTGTGGTGTATCTTGTGACCCATCTAGGTTTCCACGCGCCAAAGTTGTTTTCTCAGAGAGCAAACGATACGCTTTTGGTTTTTACTCACGGGACCAGCTGGGGTGATGGAGAACTAGACTGTCCATATATGCCTATTTATCTCCCGCTGTAGGTTCCAGTTACCACGTGCCTCTTCAAGCACATCTGGCACGTATGTGGACGTCAGCTACAAAACCACCATGGCTTTGACTCCTGTTCCACTGCCCTGGACAATAATTCAACACATCAGACGATTAATACGTCTCATCATAGCACTAAACATATATATATATATATACAAATATATACATATATATAAGTAAATATGAGAGTATATGTAAACATGAATAAGAACATGGGGAAAACCACCCGCACTCTTCGCTCACACTTATCTACTTTCCACCTTTTCTTAAGAAGGCGGTGTCGTCTACGTCCTAGCATCTGACTCACTCTCCAGTTTACATCCCAACTCAACAGCTACTGTCCGTATGGTGGTACCCAGTGCCCACCTGCAGCACAAGACCCGTGACTACCCCATGATAGGACGTCATGAACCCCCGGGCCTACCAAACGGACTCGTCATTTAGACCCATAGTGTGACTCAGATGCTTCCTTGAGTACCCCTTAGACCCGACAGCCTCAATGCACCCCAAGGCTTCAACAGCCCAGAAAAATTAGATCTACCGGTTCACGGCAGAACTGGTATTCAATAACTAGGCCTAACCATGCATGCGCAGTTGGTCTTCACGAACACCGAACTACTATATCCATCACTTCTCATGTCACCAAGACCATGGTGCTCTATTTTCGAACTCTGTACCCTGTTATTTCTCTCACGCTGACCCTCAGGTGGAACACCTTCCGGACTGCTATCCTCCCTTTTTTTGAATTTCAGAACCACCCGGTCATCTTGTTGCGTGGCCATAATATTTCGTGCGTGCAGCTTATGGTGTTCTTTACCCATCTACAAAAGCCCCGTGGCTGGCTGCCGCGAATAAGATCCGGTTACCAGGTTTCACTCGCACTATTTCCTAATACTGCTGCATATGTCCTGCTGAGGCTTCCCGGGAACTCCTCACCACAAGACCCGCCTAACGTCAAGACCATTTTGAATCACCGTGAAAAGGTTCCTAATTAAATAACAAAAAGTCCGGATTCGGTCGTGTCCTCCTCCTTCCCTTGATGAAAAAGCGAACAAGGCCCCACCATAAATGCCAAACACAGACACAGAAAGGCGACAGGAAGCTCATCAAAATAATACATTTTGCATTTTATCAGCGTAGCCCGGCATATCGCAGGAGGTTTCTTCCAACTTGTTGCTTAATTTTGTTCCTGGTGAATATAGTATTCCACTTGCTGATTATTCCTTCTTGGAACTCTATCTTTCCTATACCGTCTGAGAATTCTCGACACTGGATGACACATGTTACTTCTCATGGGAATCATCTCAGCTTGTCGGGAGGTACCAGTCCTTTTCATATCGGCAAGTCTACGGAAATTGGTATTCCCGTGAGCATCTTCACAGGGTTCCTACCTGTCACCATGCCCTCACCAATTATCCTTGCAGGTGAACTTACATATAAACCACTGACCATTTTCTGGCATCATCCTTGTGATTATTGTATTTTTCCCGTCCCAAGACAAAGTCTGCCTCAACAATCTTACATCAGGCTAACTTCCCACTGCTGTCTCCACCGACTCAAAACTGAGTCACATAAACGGTGTATTCCGTTGTTACTTTACTTTATTTGGGGTCTCCCAAGCCCCACTCCTCTGCTGCTATAAAGTGAGACCTCCTCACCAATTTTTTTATTTCTTCATTTTATTGAGTGATATGGTGAACTCTGATTATACTTCGGTACGTGCCTCTCGGCCACGGTCGAAATATACCATTATTATTATTGGTAATAATAATAATGTCACGGCCGGTTACCACGTGGCCCTCGGAATTATAGACATACTAGGCCGGATGAACCCAGGACTGTTTGTTTAATGGGACATGATAAATTCAATTCACCGAAATGAAAAATTGATGGTGCTTTTGAAGGTTTATTTCGGATGAGCCGGAAGCATGCTAGGGTGCATGATCAGATAATTCAAGTAATTTCAGAATTGGAACTTTTAAAAGGACACAAAAAGCTTGCGCAGAGTAACATTGAGAGTGGTAAAGTGGACTAAAACGATAATGATGCTCGGCAAATTTGGAGGTCGGGGTCAAATGATCAATTTGGCTACTGGTGGTCGAAGCCGGTGAAAAATGAGGAGTATATGCAAAAAAAGTACTTGATATAATGACCGCATTAGAAATTTCAGATAGATGAAAGGATATCTGTTTGAAAAAGAAGAACAAAGAAGAGTTTACCAAGGGGAATCCAATTAGTCGTTTGCAAGCTGAAGGGTATGAAAAGTATATGGGGAGAGATTCCGACTATATAAAATTTTATAACAGAGACAAAATTCCGTGAACCAACTGCCAATATAGTGACAAAATTTGCTGGTGGCACGCCGATGTAATCAATCACAAGAAAAGAGGACAACGAATCCGATGAATAGTAGGAGAGATTTCTACAGCGGTGATGAATGAAATAGCCAGGGGCAAGCCGAGCAGTGTTCAGAGGATTATTTACACTAATATGGGTATGCCATGAAGAATCAACAAGGATATAGGATTATGACAGCAAATCAGAGAGAAGTGCGCTATGTGGCAGTTGCAGAGACAAACAACTTGCACGAGCGGTACCGAAGTAGAGAGTGGGTAAGTGGCCTAATTACCTTTTTGATAGGGAGATCACAAGGCAACGGTAAAGCGAAGGCTATGAGACTAGTGAGCCTGATAAGAGAAAGGGGGAGCGGGACATCGGATTAGGAATGAGAAGGGACAGTTGGGGGAGATGGCAGCGGAAACTGGTGGATAGGTACCGGCAGAGACAGTTGAACAGAGAATGGGTGACTTCTCCGGAGGAATAAGGAGACCTTCAGAGAGCTGATGAGGGGGAGACCGAAGAAGAACAGGTAGAGTGAAGCAAACTGGTTGGTTATATTGGGTTGATCGATAAGCGTCATGTGCAAATGAAAAACAGGCCAATATGAGGTGCGTATGACTACAGCTTTAACAAAGATGTACAGTTTGCAGAAGAGGTGATAGAAGGGATAACAGCGAAGAGCACAGCAGTTAATGAACGTTGTACAAGGTTTACTTGCGATAGGACGAGCGAATAAAGCTGCATCACATGTAACCTGGAAGGCCGGAGTATAACGCTAACTACGGCACAAAACGAATCGAGCATAGAAAAAAGTGGTAGAATATAAAAACAGTTTACTTAGGGAGTTATTCTTATAGTAAACGAGCCAAAAGAATGACACATCGTGAGGGAAAAGAGATACTGCCAAATTTAAAAGACAAGGGCCAGGGGAGACCAAGAAAGCGTTCAGCTGTTTTTTCACTGTATAGTGGGTGGGTAATAATATATCAACATCAACGTGAAGGTAAAAGCTGGGTGATGTATTTATTCGGGAAGCGTCGAAAGTTGATCGCGTGGGCGAATAGCACGCAAAGGTGATGTTAAGGTGGAGGAACAGTGGGTGAATAATTTCCGACGACCGTTTTGACAGGTATCTTGAGGTAGTAACAAAGGCCGAGCTGCACGTTACACACGTCTGAGTCATACAGATGCGGAACAGTCTTGTTGCTCTGCGGGATCGGGATAAGGCGAAGAAAGGTTACTGCCTGGGCAAACAGTTGGACTGATAAGGGGAGCAAATAATCAGTAATCATACAACCGACTGCTGCAAGGCTGCAAAATATGTTCAACCGATGAGCATGATTTATGATTGTAGTGAGGAAACTAACATTGACAATAAATGTGCCAGTTAACGAGCGGTAGAAGCGAGTTCTTACATGAGGAATGGAAGATTTGTAGAAAGGAACGAGAAAGTGGTCAGAGGTTAAACGCAGGGGACGTAGTCACTCTGGTACTGGTCAAGGTCCGTTATTATTTACATGGGCAATCATTTTGTGCCAAGTAAGACAGAGGCTGGTAATTGAGTATGAAAGCAACACGCTTATTCTGTACGTCAGTGGAATAATAAACTTTGCCGGGCACGAAAATAATGTTATCACGTCAGTATTGGGGGCGAGCTCGGCGAAAGATGAGCAGTTGGTAAAGAACACAGCTAGTGGCGTCAGCAGCAATACTGGCCCTAAAGTGACTTTCCGTGATCTGCAAACGGTGCTAGTGGGTAAGACTGGCCGTGCTCCGGACACTCAACCTAAAAGCCGTTTTCATTCAGAGAGGGTGCGATCCTCCAACCTAGGTGCGCCGGCACATCGTTGCAGAAGGTCTGGAAGACCGATGCGCCCCGGCAAAAGCAGTGGGCGTGACCTCGCCCCGCACCGTTTCGATCGCAGCCAATGATCGTCGATGGTCATACAGTAGGACAGAGTAGCCAAGATAGCGCCACATGATCCACGGTTGACTGGTCAGGCCGTGACGCACCTTGATTGGCAGAGTCTGCGGGGAAAGTGATAGATAGATGACTGTATAGCATTATAGACCAGATGCTTCTGCCAAAGGAGTGATCAGCACAAGGCCCGAAGCGATTGGCCATGGTTGAGGATCACTGGAAAATGGAATGAGGTAGGAAATCACTGTCTGGTTATGCCGCAGCTGGGGATCAACGGTTCTCGGAAAGAGGAAATTAAAAAACGGCGAAACAGGGCTCATCTGTGAGGTGGGCCCCTAGGTCTACTTGAGGAATGGTATGGGGTGCAAATGGCTGCAACCTATTGTGCTTACACGGGAGTAGGCAGGTGAGAACTTTAACGGGGTCAGCCTGATAACGCAGGAAAGAAAGAGACCGTTGGAATCACGATGGGTACGCAGACGATCGTGGGTGAGGCGTGGCGTTATCGCACCGGAAGCAAGAGATAGATCTACAGCGGACCAGGGAGGGCAGTGATAACAGTGCGTAGCACTGTTGGCTTGTGGCGCAGAGGTTACTGTGCGAGGCCTCTTTCAAAGGCCAGATCATTGCAAACACACTCGTTGGCTAGCTATATGGCACCGGGGACATTTAAATGGATGAGGAGTGCACACCTAAAAGCACACAGTGAAAAAGCACTGCGTATATTGAGGAGAATGGTCTCACAGGAAGAATCAGGACCTCAGACTGGGATTAGATTGAGGGACAGAGAGAGGTTAGGCACGTTACAAATGGGATAGGAGCACATGGCAGCAAAATAGGCATGATTGGAAGTGTAGACTTGGTCGTGGATAACCCTGAAGAGGAAGACTAAGTTGAGCTTTATGCGGCAAATCCACCGAGGCGCAGCATGTGGGAGCCCACGGCCTTTGCGATGTGTTAGAGTGACGAATGAGCCCAAGAGCTTTTTAGTGAAGAAATGCAAGAGATTCTCAAGAGATAGGATAGAAGGGACCAATGGCTGGGGGTAATCGGGAAGTATTCCAGAAGCTGTCTTACATGTGGGAGATAAGTGGAGAGGGGACTGGGTAGTGATTTATCGATGTATCCGGCATAGAGTTCGCCCAGGTGTAGAGAATTGGAAAGGTGCCTGTTCCGAGAAGTCAAAGGAACCGGAATAGAGTTAGCCGAGATCAATAACAGTGGGGTGCATCCGGATAAGAAGGCCGTGCAAAATAGTTTGCCGGGCGGTACAGTGCATTTGTAAGGTGGGAGGAAATTTTCCACCGCAGAGAATTTCATAAATCACGAGGTGCGCCAGGTTTGGAGGAGGGATGAGTCCCTCAATATGTTGCATGGGGTCGTTGATAGGTATTCAAGGAGGAAGGATTACAATATTTTTATATCATCGGCAAAGAGTAATCGAGTGCCTTGGCAAATAAAAGAGAAAGTGTCTTTGATATAAATGAGGGACAGCGGTGGGCCCATGACACCGTTTTGGATGACACCACTAGTAATGGGTTAAACAGAGAGTAAGTTGCCATCAACCGGCACAGATTATGAATTGTGCGAGAGATGTAAGGATAGCCGGGAAAGAAGATCCGTTGTACCAAAAGGTTGACTTTTGGCTATCAGGTGAATACGTGGAACACGGCCCAATCCGTTAGAAATTTCAATGTACAGGACAGTTACAGAGTCGATAGCGCCAACTGCAAACGATGGAACATTGATGGGGTCCAGCTGATAGGAGGAGTAAGACCGGAAGCTCAGAAAACTATGCTGACCAAAGTTCAGTAGGTTGTCAGATAAGAGAGGCCGAACGATGTGGCTTTTGATAGTTCCTTCCATGATTTTGAGGACTACTGGGGTGTGGTTAATGGGTCGATATCTATCCGAACCATGTCGTATTCCATTGAAGAGGGAAGAAGCTAGGAAGCACAGAGGTTGTGTATACGGCAGGTAACAAAAAAAGAAGATTATGACCGCCAGAAAGGAGAGGGGCCGCTAGGAGGCCGCCTGGGTCCGGTTTCAAAGAAGGTTTATAGAAGGAGGCTGATTCCTCAATATCTGGATGGGTGAAAGGAATCGATAAGAGAGGCTTAGGCGCTGGTATGGATGGTAGGAGGAAGAAAACCAGGGCAAATGGTAGGAGAGGGAGAGAGGTGACATCTAAAAGCCTCATAAATAGACGCTGGTGCTTAAGCGGTAGATGAACCGCAGATGAGGAACCTGGGCGAGGCAAGAGCGGGGCGGTTGGACCTTTTGCCGAGCAGGTTGGACAGGCAGCCAGCTTTGCTGGGGTGCGCTAAAGCGGAGACGTCTTGTCTTCTTGGATGCGATTCTGTCATATAACGTAGCTTTGGGAGCAACTGGTTGACTTGAAGCAGAATTGTGGAGTCGCATGATCTGGCGAATGTTATTTTTGGCTTATCCAGCTTGCGCTGTCGACTTGACAGTGAACTGCAGGAGTTCGAGGGTGGATCAACGCGTGGGTTAGCCGCATCTAAGGCGTGTGAGAAGTTGGAATAGAGAGGGTTGACAACAATGAGAGGATCGGGGGAAAGAAAAAGGTTGTGCTCATTGGGGAACTGATTATCGTTGGCAAGGGGGCCGGTTACATGAAAGGTAGGAAGTCGGGACAGGAGAAGAGAATCGAGTTGGTTGAGAACAGCAGAAGCAACTGAATTTACGTGAAACATTACGGTGGCCACTGCCCGAGAAATGGCCAGTGGCTTGAGTGGTGACACCAAGAATATCGATGGAGAATACTGGGTCCCAGATGATGTTCTCCCCTTGTAAGGCTGGGGACAAGCTGGTTCCACTCACCAGGAAGGATACGTGAACGGAGGGCGCGACGGCTAGTAAAGGAGGACCGGCGGATAAGCGGTAGGTTGAAGTCATCCGCAATAATTTTTGCACCGGCAGGATAGTCAAGTGCAGCTTCAAATACATCCATGACAAGATCCATTTTAGGGAGCTCCGGACTCGGATGGACGTAGAGGCCGTCAATGAGGAGGTTCTGGCCGGAGAAGTGAATAGGTAGCCACAGTAAACCTCTAATAGGTAGAGGACAGGGGTGACCAAGAAAGCCGGCTTCGATAGTGCATTTGACATGGACCAAGCAGCCACCGCCACGCCTATTCCGGCGAGTGTTTGAGAAGCATTGATTCCCAACTAGGCGAAGGAGGTCTGTTGAGATATCTTCGGACAGCCAGGTTTCAGTCACCAGTATTACGTCAGAGTTTGAGGAAAGTGCTAGGGATAGCAGATGCGATGTTTTCCGAATAATCGATCGAGCATTTATAGGAGCTAGTAGAAAAGAATTCTGTGTCAGGGTGCCCAACTCGCTGATTTCAGGTGCGTGACTAATGGGATTGCTATGGCGGTATGAACTAGATCCCGGTGGGGAAGAATCGTCGTCAGGAGTAAGGAGAGGGAGGGGGGTAGGCGATGTTGGAAGGGGATCAATGAATAGGCATAGCATCGGTATGACGCTCCGCTGATCGACGTGGGTAATGGATGATATGGGTTTGAGGGGAATGTTGATGTGGGCTGAAGGGTGGTTAGCTACAGGGCCAGGGGTGTGGTGGGATTTGGCCAAAAGAAAAATGGTTGAAAGACAGAGGTCGAGGAATACTCCACTATTATTAATATTATTAGGATAGTGTAGCTGTCGGTCAGGGCCGGCGTGGGAGAAGGAGGTTATAGGGTTGAAGGGATGTACGCCAGATGGGTGAGGATGGCGAGAGTTAGGGTCTACGATATGAGTGTTCATTAGTGGGAAAGGCCAGAGGCTCATGAGGGTTAAAGGGTCCTTTATGTGGGGAGCGGGCATACAAGGCTTGAAGAGGTGGGATACAGGTCATAAACTAGAATTATTGGCAGGATGTTCACATAGCTGTTTGGAAAGGGGCGGGAAGTGGTGAAAAGTTAGAAGAGGCAACTGGGGCTCACCGAGACTGCTAAATACGGGGTTTGGTGTGGGTGGAAATAAAGAGCAGTGTTATTGCAAGAAAGATGAGTAGTTTGATCTTTGCGTATGATCAGAAGAATAGTAAGCGGGGGTAAGAAAAGAGGAGTGAGTGGCTGGGCGGCACGGAAACAGCGAGGACGGCCACTGAGACAGTCAGGTTCCTTGGCGTCAGACTCAACCGAATGATAGTGCAACTGCTTATTTCCCTTAAGTGCGGCGGGTGAGATGGCAAGTAGCCTCATGAGGGAGCAAAGATGTATAATTAAATTGAGTTGTTGGCCGGGCGCAGACCTAGGCGGGGTTCTTGGCTCACTCACAAGAGGTTTCAAAGGAGCTAGGCATAGAGCTGTGAGAAGTGGCAGATCAGAGTGCGTACCGAGTGGGTAGTAGGCAGAGCTTTTAGAGCAAGAGCGGCAGCTAGGGACGAGCAGTGAGGGCTGAGGTGACAAGAGTGTTCTGGTGAGGCAGAGGTTATAAATTGAGCCAGCATCAATTTTTGGCTTTGGGGGCGCAATGGGTGAATTCGGTGTTCATATTGAAGTAAATTGTCGTTTAGAGGAGGCGGTCGGTAGACTGAAGCAGCCAGACGTAGAAGCTACTGGTGGGCCTGTTTTAAAGGGGCCTTTGCGTCGAGGTCGGGCCGATGGTAAGGGGTTATTCGTGCCTTGATCAGCAGTATAATGGTAGGTGGCAGAGGGTGCTGGATTCTTTGGCGGTGCCGCGCCCGTGAGGTTTTGAGAGAATTTCGCAGCAAGGTCTCTTGGGCCAGTATGGGTGGGTTAAGCGAGGTTACTATTGAGAGATCGAAATATTTCTCTTCCAAAAGTTATTTTATCGGGAAATATCATTGTATCTTAGAAGGGGGGAAAGGCAGCTATATAAGGAGACAACCTGATTCTGATGTTGGAATAACCTAGACCTGCACTGTACCTGTCGGCGTGTTGACACCTTAAGGGTTGGGGAGGGTCATGGCATTTTTGACACGAGGCCCGATACTTTGCTAATTACGTGTTAGCTTACAAAACGCTGTGAAATGGTAGCAAGCCTACGTCCATCACGATCAGCACAGTTCAAAGGGTCAAGTTATCAGTTCGATTGGGTTTACCCTACAGGTAACATCTTCAACCGATGGAGGGGCTTTGGGCATTCCAGAAGCCTCGGCAACAGACAGCCTATCAGTGAGATCAGTCGAGTCTATTAGATCGATCCCCAAGAGGTGGCTTCATCTGAAAGGCGCACTGATCGAAGAGGTGTCCACCCCCCGCGTTGATATACTAATTGAGTGCAATGTACCAGAGGCTCATTCGATGCTTGAACAGAGCATAGACAATCAGGAGGAACCTTTTACTACGCGAGCGATACTTGGCTGGACACTTCTCGAAACCCTGACGAAAGGAGTTAAAAAATCAGTATCAGTAATTTTCTTAGCTGTTGCCTAGTGAAGTGCCTATGCAGAACACAACTAACGTTTTGATATTGAATCCGACAGTTTATCCCAGGAAAGTGAACTTCACTCAGAAGAAGATCAGTGGTTGCACTCAACGTTGGATTCAAAGACAAAACATCTTTATGGGATGGACGAAGTTGCTCCACCCAAACAACCACCCTCAAACCACCTTTCAATAAATAAAGAAATGGCCCCAAAGCGTTTGACACACCCTATAAAAACCTTTTCTGGAAGCCCAGTTAAAAAATGAATAACTGCAAGCCCCGCAGTGTAGTTTGGCACTGGCCGACCTGGCGGTAGCATACTGCTTCTGCATGGAGCTTCATGGCCGGCAGCAAAACAAAGCACCTTTTGCCACAGCAACAATTACTAATAGGGGGTCAGTGTCCATAAGTGAGTTTGAAATGACTGGATTTTCATTTGGTTTTGAAGTAGCTGCAAGGCTAAGAAAGGACTGTACCTCCGTCGAGCTGAGCTTCGCATGTTAGACGTCCTAGAATTTTATTACAATGATAGGAATGGAGGAAACGAAGAGCTTGTTCGAAACATCAGAGGGTTTTATTTACTTTTACTGGGGAACACAAAAGACATCATAATTTGCAGGCGGCCTAGCGCTGAATTATCGAGCGTTTCGTTCCGCTTCATGCCCCAAAACCATTCGACTCGGTCCATTCCATCTAAACGAACGCAAAATGTACTGTGTCCAAGTTCTCTGTCCAAAGGGCACTGAAGTGAAAAGTGAAAATTCTCCAAGAATCCACTTGGAAGGTTCAAATGGGGCTTAGTAGCTAAAAGTATGTGATAAAAATATCCCGGCCTGTAGAGAAACATATATTCACGTTCTATGGATTATTTTTTGCCAGAATATTTTACACAACAAAAGAGCTGAATACTCTGATAGGCGTCAGCATTCGATCAATTCAACTGTCCACGTGTATTTTAACACTTTCCGTCGTACACCTTGTTTTAAAGCTGTTTTACAACCAGTAACCGGTTTTCATTTAATCTAGACCATTTGGTGCGGTAACTTTAGGCAATTTCACAGCTTTTTGATCTTTTAATGTTGAGCAATACCTCTTTGTCACTTGAAAGTTGCATTTACGTTTAACTCCTGCGCGCAGGTTTTAAACAAGATGAAACTGACTAGATGCTGCTGTATTTTTCCGCTTCAGGTAAGTAGCCTAAGCCCGTGCCACAAAATGGTCAATGCTGGAATGTTAACTTCCTGACCGTTCGTCTGACTGTTTGCATCAGTCTTGTGATAAATATCCCAGTCCCATTTTGTCCACAAGGATTCTGATCTGATTTCTTACAAATTGCGCTGATGATGACCACAATGAAAACCTGTTTTACGAGCGGCCAAACCGGAAAGTTAGTAACCACCGGCACTAACAGTAATCCATAGGTAAGCAGAGTGAGAATCATGATCTTGTTCTGAACTATAGATGGTACTTTCGTGGGAAATTATTTGCCGGAGGTGCAAATATCTACACTGGAAATTCTCCCAACCGTTCCACATGCTTTGTGAAACTGACTTAATTCCACCCTTCATTGTCAAGCTCGTCCACACACCACTTTTTCATGTTCGTTTGTTTGTGTGAGACATTTGAATTCGGCCTTCCAACATTTCCGGCCATCGTGCTTGGACCACTGGGCTTTGAGCTACTGGGCTTCACTGTTGAGTCTATTTAGCCACATGCCTTAAGTTTGTACATATTTGTACATTTTGTGGCTTACCACTCAGTGCCGTAGAAGCAAAGAATAAACCTTGTTCTGGTTTTGCGGGTCGTTTGAGATGGTCATGAGTAGCTCGATTCACGACTACTGTGACTTGCAGAAGCTTTGCCTATTACTCCGCATACGGCTACTGGAAACACTGCTTCACAATCAATGTTCGGCAGCTGAATACTAATGTAGTTGAAAGCGGAGCTACTGGAATGAGTTGATCTAAAACCACAAAAAGAGGAAAGGAGGACCAAATATCAAAATAAACGCAGACGACAAGGTCAAATGGTTCAGCCTGGGACACTTATCAGACTTGAAAACTCAAGTTCGCCAGGAGGAAGACTCGATACCTCCCCAAATCAAAGATGGAAACTTTCAATCTTTCAATGGGTGCTGGCCAAAGAACTGGGCCAAGGTAAATGCTCCTTGACTTTAAATTGCACTTTGTATGAGACGACCGCTGGAGCTTCTTTCATCAAGTACTACAACTTTTCTACGCTCGCCGGCGACAAACCAAGCGCCGCTCCAAAGATTCAGGGGTGACCGATTCCCAAATGTGCTTTAGGTTTAGCTCAGACAAATAAAGGGAAGTGGTTTTGTGTTGGGCTTGAATAAGCTTGTGCCTAGCCAGGCAATCTCGAGTGCACACACACCTTCTTGCATATCTGACGTTTGCCTTGCCCCTTTTCGGACAGAGCTGACTAATCAGATTGTGTCACATGTCGCACGGTTTTGTGTGGCTAAAACGGATTGCACGCTTCTCCCGATTTTCGATTGCATGTATCTTTGACACACATGATGAGAATATGTTGGCTTTTCAAAGTGCTTGTCCGTACTTGTACCTGCGGTACGTTTGTAGTGATCACACGTTCACTTGTACACATGCAATTTTCTTCTGCTACCGAATTTGTGAACAAGACAGTGGTCATAGCAATGCACCGCCACCAGTACAAAAGAAACCACGGGTTCCTTCAAAGGAAATCAGAGATCCGGATTTGAGTGCCAGGCCAACTGAGAAGAAGTACACCTCCACCAGACTCGTAATAGGTAGCATTTCCCTTGTCACTGTAATTGTATATGTAGTGGGCCACTTTCCGTTACGGAGCGCAAGGCTAAGGAGGCGAAGTAACTTGCTGACGCGGCAGTTATCTACAGTCACCGATCGAACGATGTTCCTCAGATAATCGAGAAGCTGCAGTCTAGCCACTGAGATGTTCACGAGAACCTGAGGAGCAAGGAATATAGAAGGAGGGACGATCCGGGAGGACTCACACTAAGCTTGCTTGCGCTTGGCGGTTGAACCAGGAACAGCTTGGTTCAGAGTGATAAAACAAATTTTACATGTGGGTGGGCAGTCAAGACAATGATTGCCAGAAACGAATACAATGTCATTACACAACCTTCCACCCCCCCCCCCCTCCGGAAGAGAGAGATGTCTTCAACATGTAAGGCTCTGACAGTGCTTTCTTCCCCTGCAGAAAGTGGCACGATTGGGAAAACACAAAGTACGGCCACTATCAACAGGATGTGGACACCCAATGTTTTGTCGTATGTTGGAGATAACGGGAACAGATTCGGAATACCACATTTGTTCCTGTTCAGGATTGTTTTATGACATGATAAGTGCCCTGATATTTATGAGAATAGATGTTTCTTTTGAGTCGAGTGTGCCGAGTCTTTGCAGCAGGTTGCCTGCCGGTGAAAAAACTGATCCGGGGTCTCTAGAAAAAAGGCTTGGAGTGCGAAAACCTTCAGATGCGTAAAGATGGTTGGATGAGAGCGGCCCCTCTTCTGTACACTCATCCCTGCAGCACACAGGAAGACGATTGACGGGAGAATAGTTAATCACAGAATAAGCTCATGGGCGAGCGAAAGAAGAAAACAAGTGCAAAAGCGATAGTCCCGCGCGGATCGGTGCGCACGCAAAGCTAAAAGAACCCGAAAAACGGTTGTTTTTGCTTTCAACAAAAAATAATGGTAACTATAAAATCCTAACAACAAATAGGTGTGATAGAAACTGTCTACGAAAAGTATGGGTCTTCGTACAAGCGGACTGCGATGGCTTCGTTGAACCGGAGTTTCGTGGTTTGTGGGGTCCTTGGTCGCTAATGATGTGGACCCGGGTGCATGTATGGCGGCAGGTGTAGGACACGGTTGGGCTGAGTTCAGTGACTTCTCCAATTCCAGGAAAGCCGGTTTCTTCCTATCTTTCGAAACAGTTTTCCGTTCGCCCTCAAGTCCGGGGATGTTACACCGTACTTCCCGCTCTAGAACTCGGCGTGGGCCCGAATAAGGAGCCTGAAGCGAGTGCCGTGTGCTCGTCGTACGCCAGGGGATGCTCGTGCATTTGGGCAGCCACCCATGCATGTACAACACAAAGCACTGTTCCCTGGTCGACTCCAAGTGCGAGCCACGCAAATGCCGAGCTGGGCTTTGGATATAGTCGGGATAGTTGAAAAGAAGGCCAAGGTTTGGGTGCGACATGCTCCCCTGGCAGTCAAAGCAGACATCAAAATTTTAAATCGCTTGGCTTTGAAAGCTAATCAGCCTTCACTATGATGATGATAACTGTGACAATGGTTTACATCGGGGGAGTCCCAAGCATACTTTATGGCGTGATCACATGGTACAAGTGAGGTCACAAAAGGGATTCTTGGATATTCGGCTGGGTATATGCGACACAGGAGGGTGTGGAGGTTTTGGTGTTCTCATGGATGAAGGCCCGGCAAACTTGAATTTGAAAGTCAGGTGGGAGGCGTCGCTTTGTATTGAGTGAAGTGGGCTCCGCGGTCGAGATGTAGTAGTGAAATAAACCAGGGATGGAATAAAAAAAGCACGGTTATTTGGATAGTATCGATGTGAAGTCGCAGGGGAGAGTATACTGACGGAAACCGTTTTGAAAAAACTCCGACGAAAATTTGGAAAAGTCTTGGTGACGAAGGATAAGCACCTAAACCAACAGCCTAAAAGAGCCAGGAAATGGCAAAAATATAATGCCGAAGGAGTAGAGAGATGCTTTTGAGGAGGCAAACTGAGTAAATAAAGCGGGGTCCGATGTGCCGCAGAGTTAATACTTGTTATTCATCAAAAGGTTGTGCAAGAAGCCCCTGTAAGGGGGTGTGTAAGGATGCTCCAGCCTGAGAACTTGGTGGAACAGAGTGAGTGGAGTACGATTTAAATAAAGGGTTTGTTTTAGGTCGATAAGTGAACACGGGCTGACATTAGGGGAACGAGGGAATTGATATGCGATGATCTTATGAGATCACATGAGGGTGGTGCATAGGTGATGTTGTCTAAGCACGCAGACGACTGCTTAACGGGATATGCTGATTAAAGGCTTTTGGACATTTGAGCATTTAAGGAAAAACCAGACGGTCAATAATGCGGCATACCTATAGTTCATCTCTTGCAAAGGGGTAAAGAAAATACCTTCAGTGCGGTACTCGGCGTAGATGCCCAATTGTGGAAAACGTGGCAGCAGGCAAAAGGTGAGTGAAATGGTGTTGAACCACTGGTTTATCGGAGGTGACTCCAAGACTGATGGATGGGGATTAAAGATCTATATCGTAATGGGCATAATATTAGTGCAAATGTTTGATGACTGATTGAATCAAGTAGAAGATTTACATTACTGAAACAGTCAAAAAGTGCAGATAATCGTGTGACTGGGTACTTTGAGGAAAATCCAACCTGAGACTTTGGGGCAATAAGCAGATTACCGGCAGCCTAAGTTGTGGGTGGCCGACTTCCAGCTAAAGATATAGAAAGAGAGCTCAATGGATTGTGGCGCAGGTGGCCGACCATGATAATTCAGCTGAACAGCTATAGAGGTTCGTAGATGAATGATACGTGATACAATCACGGATTTGTCTGGGTTCACTAGCAAACAGCCCTGGAGTATCTAAAGGTGGTAACAAATAGGATGCTGGAGGTTGACATAAAGTGGACTGATAGAGTAGTATAAAAGTAGTTCACAAGAAAGGTTGTCAGAAAGTGTAGGTGCCTGCATTGCTGGATATGTTGAAGAAGGTCTGACATGGGACGCTGGAGAAGCAGTCGAAAGAGTGAAATCCTGGATTGTGGATGCTTCATTACCAAAGCGACTGTCGAAAAGTGCGAATGACTGAATGACAGGAGGTTTAGGGGAAGGATACAGCGGAGCAGAGAGCTGGTGTCACGCAGATGAAACTCCAGAAAAGGAGCCACCTCGTGCCCTGTGATATTGTCGGCAGGTGGGGAACGATACTTAAATGATGGTTTTGTTTAGATAAATGGAGTGGTGACATAAAAATTGCCCAGTGGATGAACGATCTCTTCAACAGTTTATCAGGAACTGTGGTGTTTATAGAAAAAGGTATTTAATAAGTAAAACCGTTTCATGTTTTGGAGGAAGAACTCCGGTAACTTAACGGGGTAGAAAGGGGTAAAACATGGCATCAGTTCAGATAAACAGAAGGCAAGTCGGTGGAGATAAATGTCAGTAGTAGCAAATATTGGGGTACGTTTCTAAGCCCAGCGAACATATGTGCCTATATCGACTTGGGTTTTGACCAGGTGCATGGTAGATCCTGCCCAGGATCTCTGGAGGAGGCATCGGGCAGTCCCGCTACCGGACTTCAAGGGATACCGGAACCTAACCAAGGGGGCATCAGTTTGGTAGCGTGCAATTATCCCACGACAGGTGGGCTCAGAGGCCAGGTTAGTAACCAAAGTGGTCTAAAGATTATTAGAAGTCATAGTGATAGGGAGATGCGCAAGATTGAAGGCCTGAAAGTAAAGAAAAAGTAGAGAAACGCAGTCTGCAGTGCTCCCAGCCCAGGATGAACGTGAATCGACATAAGGAGGCGACAATAATAGACGGTGACTCTCTGGGACCAGCTTTTCGATCGTGAAGGCAGACAAACTTGGATTCCTTGTACAATTTCATCCCTCAGAGACTGTCAGTGTTTGCACGGTTAGAAAGTCCAAACCCTTCTCATAGTCTTGGTCATTAGGTGCGTTCACTTTGAGGAGCAGTGTTTGGATAGCAGTGATGAACTTATCCAACGCACTTCTAAACCGATAGTTGGAAGTGGAACCGAGTACTTCAGACGGCTATTTATTCCATAAGTTAGAGTACACTGTGACGCAGAGGTGTGAACGCAAGTTAGTGTTGGAACGTTAAGAATTTTAGAATGTAGCGGATAGCTAGAAACAGGCGCAAAATGCAATGGATTAGAAGCATATGTCAGGCTGTGAAGGATATTATACAGGAAAGTAAGGTTGAGTTTCATACTGCAAATCCGTAAAGGTATGGATGAAGAAATAAGCTGCTTTCCTTATAAGTGAGGAGTGAGCTACATTCACTTGACCTTATAGTACGTTGGACCGATTCTATACCGATTATGTCTGATCTGCACATACTAGCAAAGATCTACTGGCAGTATTATGACAGAAATCGGACAAGAGGTTTGTGGAAGAAGAGAATACTGTCTCGAACTCGGGAGGAGCGAAATAATAGGGCCTGAGCACTTTCTGGCCCTGGCAATATTCAGAGAAATTAAATGTGAGAGGAAAGCTCAGGTCAAGGCCCCAAGCAACATTTTTGCTACCAACGAATGAACCACAAAAGGATGGAGCTCCTAAGAGTGGGTTGCATTTGTATGTAGGTGCCTCACATTTGTCAGCATAGAAATTCATCTGCCAGGTTGAGCACCACCTTCCAAGTGCAGATGTGTCTTCAGATGTTCAGATAGCCAAGGCCATGAAATCAGGCTTTAATAGGTAAATAATGATAACGTCACCATCAAAAAGAAATGGGGTGTCATGACTCACTGAGAGGAATACGCCGTTGTATCCGATACTGCGAAAGTCTGAGAAGACTAAAGGAAGAGTCTTTTGCTATGCCGGGCTCTCGTGAGCTCCTAAAGCTGCTTTCAGTTGTCCATGAAAACTTCCAGTCAAACTGTCAGCAAATGGGTGACACACGGTAGTTCTCATCTCTTTGCACCCCAATACATTCATCAGGGAGACGAAAGAAACTAAGAAATGGGTTCTTCGATCAGTGGCCACTGTGAAGTGGCATCCAAACAGAGCTATCCATAGTTGTAGAAAAGCGCATACTACTGTGTCGAATGAGCGGTCACCTAACAATATCGCCTCAGCCCTCCTCGAAAGCAGTTAATGCAGGTGGAGGTAGGAGCAGAGAACCCACCTGATCGATTTCCTCATGGTGCAACCCTGCATCTGGCCTTGTGAACGTGCCAAAAGGACTTTCTGCATGCCTAAGTACTTTGGATCGCCGACACTAGACATGTGCTTGCTCAATCTCCGATATTCTTATTCATTTTTGGCCACATGAAAAGCACGGTCGATAGCTTGACCGAGGCCCGTGTGCTAGTGTGCGATGTATCATGCATTTTCCTTAAGACACCCTCCCTAAGAAAACGGACCGGTGAATGGGGAGTATTTTGTGACGCATTGGGCAAGGTTGTGCACTCCCATGAAATTAGTGGCACTGGTCAAATTTGGAGAGCTGCTGTAAAGTGGCTATTCGAACTCTGGATGATGTGCCTGCCCTGAGGCAAAGGCTGACAAGTCAGTAGCACTAGTTGGTGTAATGAGATGGATGCAATGAATAGCGCCCTCCATGGAGTTAAGCTCACCTGGGATGTTTTGCATATTCTCGTAATTATAGTGCCACGTGGAAATTCTCATAAAGACATGCTTTTCCAGGAAAGTAGTGTACGTCTGAAGACGGTGAATGGTTTACGGACGGAAAAAAGAGAATTTTCAACGGGAGCTGTCGGAGAGACGGTCTACTGGAGATAGACGCAGCTGGTGCGACCAAGCAAACGTGCAGAGATGGTCAGGAGAGAGGGGAACACGTGACTGAGCTAAAGCCAGACCAGACCGAACAGCAGAGCTTGGAAGAGTGTACGGATAGGATTCTCTGTATATGTGATATTCGGATGAATAACTAAGTTCTAATTGGCCACAAGCTCATGAGGAAGTCCATAAATTTCCAGCCATTAGTCTGCATTTTGGAAATACCTTGCCTCCTACGATCATATGAATACTTTCCTCCTCGAAGCTGATCGTTTTAGGATTAAAAGTGCTGTGTTTGACCACTTTTCTTTGGAATTCGCCTCTGATCTATTTAAAACAAGACTCCGTCACATATTGCTTTCCACATCGATTTATCGGACCTTGCCAAGTTTACTCTTAAATAAGTCCTTCCAAATGCCTTCCTGATTTTAGGAAGACCACCATAAAACTTTTACACACAGTGGGCCTCATCTGCTCCACGATTTATTACCGCTATTTAGTCATATCACGTCTGTGGCCCTGAAACCAACCTTAAGGAAGGTATAGGGCTTGCGTCAGTAACTACAACTTAGCCCCGTTATTTATATATTTATATGCAATTCTGTCCCCTAATTAGTAGCGAAGAGTTGTACGTAACAAAAGCCCCTTGATATTCCTTTGCTTACGGTGCCTCATTTGCAAATCAGACCCATCCACATATAATTCCATCTCTCTCTCAGCAACTTTGGACTGAAAAAATCAGTCTCATTTCTCTCACTCGAGGTGGCTCACTGACTGAACTAGAGGCTCTGTTATGACGTCACCCATACTGCCTCCACCCCATCCCTTTGCTCAGTTTCTTCCGTAAATTTATTTGAGAATTATTTTTCTTTTCCGCTGGTTGGATACTCTAGGTCAAATATTAACCTCGTTACTGAATCTCGTAGCTCTTACTCATCCATTACCTATTTAGTCTTACTTTACATGGCCTCACTCTTTCATAGAGACCCGCCCAATCGATGAGCCCATGCTTTACTGTCGTTCCTCTTTCTGTTCACCGCTGATCCTCGGCTGGGGCAAACCCAGACTGAGTTTTCCCACCTCGCTTTGCTTCACAGTAATCCTCAATGCCGGTCAGCCACCAAGGGCTCTACTAGTTAGCTCCCTGGCTAGTGCACTTGGATAATGAAGCTTAATGGCCGACTATCACTTGCTGTTCCCCTTTGGCTCTGTTTTTCAAGTCCTTACAACCAGACTAATTGACCTTGGATCATACACCCTCATCGTTGGTGCTCTGCCTATCACAATCATCTATGATGACCCGCGTCAATCCCAGTGGTTCGGGGTGCGGTCAGATCCACCTTTTCGACCGGAGCGCATTAGAGTGCAAGCCATCTGCAACGACTCGCGAGCGCAAGTAAGCTGGTGGACCACACCTCCTGTGTTCACCTGATATTACTACTAATAATAATGGTATATTCCTTGACCGCGGTCAAGGCACATGCATAAGGCATGATCAGAAAATGCAGCTGTGCACAACAGTGCGAAGTATTCACAATTTTGAAATTCAAGAGTTACACGTAACAAGAATAAAACGATACTGCTGAACAGTGTTTGAGTGAACCATAGCGGAAATGATTAGAGCTGAAATTTTTTACGGGTTCCGAATTTGGGGAGGGCGTTATGGGTATAAACGTAAGTCTCGACTCGAGAATATTTAAATTGGCGCGGACTGCCGTATTCTCCAAGCGCTGAGTTTGAAAAGTGCGAAATTGATTTACCAAAGATATTGTCAAATACGAAGTGGTTCCTGTGTTCAAAGTATCTTACCTGTTATATTCGTGATGGAAAAAATAGTGACACTCTTCCCCAGTGTGAATTTTCTGTCGATCTGTTTGTAGTCATTTATGTGTAACGAACTACGAAATTTATCTGTTGGGGCTATTCTTATCTTATATCGGCCTAAAATGTGTCAAATGATCAGAAATATTAGAATGTTCCCTGGATACTTTCTGAAAAGGCCATTCTGAACTCCGATTGTCCCGAAATCGTCGTTTTTGTGAAATTCGGCCACGGGTGCTGGTGAAAAAGATGATAGGATGATGTCAGTATTGAGGCACGTATTGAACATCTTTGAGCAACCTGTACTATCCCGTGACACAATGATTTTGCTATTCCAGGGGGTAGACGCAACAGTGCAGACGATCTCATCCAGTGAAGTTCAGTGTAAACAATCACTGCTAGTACACGGTACAGTCTTGTTATATATGTAGATATATATATACCCCATATATATACTATACTCCACCGTTGTTCTCACGGTGTTGTGGCTAGTAGACTAAGGTTCAGTCGATGAGAGTTGCCTCACGTCTTCCATTACAACACCTTCCGCGATTGTTCCGGAACCCCTGCGCAATAATAATGGATGCCTGGACTTTGCTATAGTGAGAGCTACAGCTCTCGTTGAATGCTTACTGAACTGACTAGTTGATCCTCTGGTTTGTGTCTTTCTGTATACATTACTTTAACTTGAATTTAGTGGATAACGGATAAAATCCAAAGCAAGTCCCTTTCTATCCTGTGTAACTGTCAAACTTCACTAAATTTTTGACAGGGCACGGAGTTTTCTTCCATACCATACCCAGCCCAATCATTTCACATGAAAAATATTCACGCACATGGTCGCCCGCACATTAGGTTGGTACCATTATTAAGACAAAAACAAACTGGCTTCACGGAAGCAACACGGTGATCAAAATGTATTGGCCCTCTAGGGAGCATGTTAACAGTCACGTAGTCCTCCACGTTTGTCATCAAACCAGATAATGTACGCACTCCTCCCGAACCTGCGAGGCCGCTGGACTCAGACGTGGACATTTGCCTTTCGTTTTACATGGTACCATTTCTCTTGTTCGTGAATCGTGTACGTAAAAATCAAACAAGCGGTCGGTTGGAAGTACCGAAAATCGAATCCGAATTCGGAAACCGGGTCAAACCAGGAGCGATGCTCCATTGCACATCTAAAACTGATTACTATGCCGAAGAGTAAGACCTGACTTCGCGCAACGGATTATATATTACCAACAACCCAATCAACAATAAGCGGCAGCTAAGCCAGTACCAGAGGAGCTAATTACCGTGATTTGATCAAGAAAAATAAGGTTTACCAAAAATGAAGAACACAAATTCATAAAATTCGCCTTCATTATGCACACTTCTGCGACAATTTTGTCGCGTTTCAATTCCAAAGTTTTTCTGTCAGCTGTTTGGCGTGTGATACACCATGCATGGTCGGAACTTACTCCATTCTCGGACGTCATGGATGGCTGGGCGAACGTGGTAATGCTGATAAAAGCGATAAAGGAGATTGGTAAATTGCAGAGACGGCAAGAACCATTAAGGCAACAGGCTTCGGACGTAACTCTACGCACAGGTAGTTGAGGCAGAACTAGTGAGCAATGTGCCTCTTGGATGCTGGAAACTGACTGCGACGGGTCAGGGCGTCCAGAGAAAAAGATGCAAGGGTGCACCAACTGGATATTTGGACGATCAGTGGCCACGGTTCGAGTGAGGGGGTTATCAGGAGACACGGGTTCAAATAAAGTTCGCATGAGGATATCAAGGTGCAGTCAGAGATGCTACCGGAATGTAGAAGATTGATCGATTGTTTGGTAACTAATTGGGAGGAGAGCCTTTGATATAAATGCAAGTGAGTCAGATATGGTAATACCGCTGATCTTTTTGTATGGATGATTTCATCGTCAAAAGGAAATTCACACGAAGACAAAAAACTTCACGAAGAATGCAGCATAAAGTTGAAGAGGGTGAATGGTGTATGGAGGCAGGACGGACTTTCAAAGGGGATCCGTCGAAGAAAGAGGCTATTGGAGACAAAGGCCACTGATGCGGCCAGGCAGAATTTGGAAGAGCGTGAGGATAAGCTTTTCTGTATACGTGATAGGAGAATTATTAATCATGTTCGCGTCGGCTACAGATGGCTGTTATTTTGTTTCATAAAGACCCTGGCTATAGATGATGACAGAGAACGATTGGTGAGGATAGCAGGCAAAAGAGGGCTAGGTTGACGGACTTGGCAGCATAGGTTAGAAAAGCCGCGGCGAGGGCTGCATTCTAGTCATAGACTTTGTACTGCAGAGCAGAATGAGCTGAACTGTCGGAATTGAGTACTGGAGGTAGATTTAAGGTGGGTGTGGGGTGGTGACTGGTGTCAGGAATCCACTCTGCGACTCGGTCAGACTATCACGATGGATGGTAACTCTGGTCACAGGATTGTGACCACTGGTTAGCCATGTAAGGTGCCCCATATTGCGTCAGCAGGTGTGGGTGTAGGTTTAAACCATCGTCAATACAACCGATCAAATCGTTTAGTCCGTACAGTAATGCAGCAGTGAGGTCGAGTTGGCTGATGACTACCCAGGTAACCAGTACGATCTGAAAGATAACAGGAGTGCGGCAGCCCGGAGGGTGTTCCAGCTGCGGGTTTTCGTTCTCGTTTTACTGGAAGTCAGACAGTGAACATATTGTTACCTAACGGCGAGTGGGCCGATCTACGGGGAGCAACGGACGAAGGCTGATAGTTTCATAGGTCAGTTGGGTGTTAACAGAGATAGAGGGAGATATCGAGCGCAGGCGAAGCCGGAGTGCAAAATGATTCAGTTCGTAAATGGTGGATGAGGAGAGAGGCCCCATTTGAGAACCAAGAGTAAAAAACCATAAGAGGGTGGAATTAAGAAGAGGAATGGGACAGAAAGAAGACAGCAGTCTGGTCTATGCACCGGCTGCGAACAAGGACGACTAGGTAGTGAAAAAAACGAAAGTACCCGGAGTTAAGACGAGGCCTTTTCATTTGGATGCCAAGGTGCTGGTACTCCCCGGGGTTATGAGAAATCAGAAGTTTACGGATTCCGGGTGGAATGCGGTTTTAACTTATCACGAGAATTTGCGCAGATCAATGAGTCTTGACTGATGAAGAATATTAACCTGTGAGGTAAGACTAAAGTATACGAGAAAAGTGCAAGAAAAGCATGATGACGGGGCTAGGTTCTAACCCGGGACAGGAGAATTAAGTGAAGGTGAGCACCTGTCATTGAATGACAAAGTTGTTTGGTAAGGGAGCTAGTGTCAGTATCGATAATAGTAATGATAAAAAATTATTATTATATTGGTTCATTTGGGGGACACCCGAAGCACGCTTGATTGCGTGATCACATGGTACAAATGAGGTGGCAAAATGGCTCCTTGGATATTCTTTTCGGTAAATGCGGCACAAAGGTGTATAGGCTTTAGTGGTCGCATGAATGAATGCCCGGTACATTTGAGTTTAGAGGTCAGATGGACGCACCGCCCAGTGGCGAGTGAGATGGACTACGCGGTCGAGGTACGTGATGAAGTAAAGCGGGGATGGAGTAGAGGCTCGCGGTATTTCGGATAACATCGACGTAAGGTCGTGGGGTTGAGTAAACTGACAAACAAACCTTCGAAAAAGCACCAACAAAAAATTGAAGAATTTTTGGTGATGACGGACATGCACTCGGACTATTATCCCAAATGACACGGAAAATGGCAGATATATAATACCGAAGTAGTTGTGGTGTCCCATGAGGAGGGGAATTGAGTGAATGAAACAGATTCCGGTTTACCACTGAATTAGTACTTACTATTCATCAAGAGGTTCTGGAGGACGCCCTAATAAAGAGGCGTATGTAGGTGCGCGAGCCTGAAAATTTTGGTGGAGCATAGTGAAGAAAACTGACAGGTGTGTGAAACGCGTAAAGGGTTCGTTTCAGGTTAATTAGTGAACACATGTTAGCAACAGGGTGGATAGGGAAGTCGATATACGGTGATCTTACGAGATTGTATGAGGACGGTGCAAAAGTGATACTGTCAAAACATGTAGACGATAGCTAAACGGGATATGCTGGTAAGAGTCTGGCATGAAGCACCTGGGACACAACTGGGTCAGTAAGTTGGCATAGGTATCGTTCATTTCCGGCAAAGCTTTGGAGAAATTTCATTCGAGGTGCTGTTTGGCATAGATGCCCAATCGTGCAGGACTGATGGAAAAGTGGCAATAGGTAATAGGTGGATGAAATGGTGTTCAACTGTTGGTTTATCGAGGGTGGCTCCAAGACTGACAGATGAGGAATGCAAATTTACAACGAAGTTGGCATAATAGTAGTTTATATGTTTGACATCCGACGGAATAAACTAAGAAAAGAACATCACTCGAACCTTCAAAAAGCGCAGATAACTGTGTGACTGAGTACGTTGAGGAAAGTCCAACCTGATACTTGGGGGGGTCAAACAGAATAACGGCAGCCTGAATTACAGGTAGTTGATTTTCAGCTAAAGAAATAGAAAAGGCACTCCACCGATTGTGGTGCAGATAACTGACCGTGATATCTTGTTGGAACAGCGGCAGAGGTTCATAGATGAGTGAAAAGTGATACAATCATGGATTTGTCTGCGTTCGTTGGTGAGTGGCGTGAGAGCATCTAAAGTTGGTAACAAAGCGGATGCGGGAGGTGGACATATAGTGGACTGATACAGTCGTATAAAAGTAGTTCATATGAGCAGCTCTCAGGAAGTGCAGGTGATGGCGTGGCTGGATATGCTGAAGTCTAACCTGAAAAGCTCAGGAGGCAGTCGAACTAATTATGTCGTGGATTGTGGATACTTCATCGCCAATGCAACTGTCATGAAATGTAAATTGTTGAATGAGAGAAGATGCATCGGAAGGATATAATGAAAAAAAGAGCTGGTGTCACGCAAGTGAAGCTATTGAAGGAGGGCCATTTCGTGTTTCGTGGAATTGTTGACAGGTGAGAAAAGAATCATCAAATGATGGTTTTGTTCAGGTGAATGTAGTGGTGACATACAAATTACCAAGTGGATGAATGGTCTCTTCAAAAGTGTATCAGGAATTGTAATGTTTATGATAAAGATATGAACAGTGAAACGGTTTCATGCTTAGGGATACAAAATTCGGTAAATGCGTATAATAGAATGAGGGTAAAAATGGCATCATTTCAGGCAAGAAGAAGGCGAGTCAAAGGATATAAATGCTGGTAGTACCAAAAAGCAAAATACATTTCTGAGACGAGCGAGTATGTGTGTATATTGTTGTGTCCACAATCGATAGCAGAACACGTAATGGTGGCTTTGCATTTATTTATGCCATTGTGAACACAAAACCCGGCCGTAGCCGGCGACTAAGCGGCAAACACGCAAGTGAGTTGGCATAAAGAATTAAACTACTTGTGCCATCGCGCGCAGCAGAGGAATACCAATCAGTACACAGCAACATCGATAGGTCAACACTGCTGGCGCTAAAGCATGGTTAACGATGAAGGCAAATTGAGAGTATGTCCATTCATGAGAGGAATATTGATCGGTTGTCCGCGCAGTGTGCGAGACCCTAGCCAGACACAACATCACCTCTCCTGCCCTCAAGGAAAAAGATCCAAGGCTTGCAACGGATGAAAGTATTCGTAGTATTACCAGCGACGGTTGTATCAGTAGTACCTTCATTAAAAGCAGTTGTCGTGGTAGTATTCAAAGCAGTAGTATCATCAACAACATTGTTTGAAGTCGTAGTAACAGGAACTATGTTCACAGCGGTAGCAGCATCCGCAATAGAAGTAGTAGTAGTAGTAGTTCTTCGTAGCAGCATTCGTAGTAGTAATTGTATCAGTAGCAGTAGCAGTAACAGGAACCGTATTCGCAGTAGAATTCACAAAAAACTCTGGCCACAGCATTAGTTACAATAGCAGCAGCAGTTGTTGTTGTGCGCATGTGACGATACAAGACACTGAATAAACCAGCGCCAGTATAACTGAGAAAGCACATAGGACATACTGGAGAAAGAATGGTGGACAATTGGGCGAAACGTTAAACGAGAACAAAAACTTCATCAACGAGATGATGGCTGGGAAATGAAATGCGGTACCAACAGAAGTAGATGTAGTATTGTTCACCGCAGCAGTGGCAGTAGTAGTGGCATTGCTATTATCAGAAGCAGTAGCATGAGTTACACTGGTAGTCTTTGCAGTAGCAGAGTAGCGGTAATCATCATAATAACAGGTCATAACGGCAATCGTGGTAGTTCCAGCAAGGGTAGTAGTAGCAACAACAACAGTAACAGTAGTCGTAGAACAGACACAGTAACCGTAGTAGTAGCAGTAGCAGTGAAGGTAGTTGTACAGTCAGAACCAGTAACCAGGATAGCAGCATCAGTAGTAGTAACGGTAATCGTAGCAGTAATTGCAGTAGCAGTTTCAGGACACAATACTCGGCAGAAGTAACGGGCACAGCAGTCGCAGTAGTAGAAACTGGAACAGTAACTGCAGCGGTACTCATGTTCGCAGTGGTAGCAGTCATGGCAGTATCAGTAGCAACAGTAATAGTACGCACGGAAGGGCACAAAGCACGGTAATTATCCAGGTCCGATTGAAACGAAGGATGCATACAGGATACACGCGAGCGGGAAAGATAAAACATTTGTTAAGCAATCAACAACAAAAACGAAAAAACGTCAATAATGAGAAAACTCGCCGGAAGCGAAAATGTAGTAAACTGTTTCAAACAGTTCACGTATGTAAGTGTCAACAAAAGTTCCGGTCCTTTGAATTTCGCCATTTAAGTCCGTGAACTCGATACCGTCTACCTGACTCCGGAGATAACCTTGCCAGCCGGTCTTCAAAGCACTCCTCCAAAGTTCCACGGCGTAATTCCGAAGGTTTTCTGTGAATGGTGAATCCCCCATAATTAATTCTCTGGCACTATGTACAAATCTACAACACGGGTTCAATGCCCGAGACGCCAGATACTGTGTCCAAAATCGGCAGCAGAACACGTATTGGTGGCTTTGCATTTATTTATGCCATTGTGAACACAAAACCCGGCCGTAGCCGGCGACTAAGCGGCAAACACGCAAGTGAGTTGGCATAAAGAATTAAACTACTTGTGCCATCGCGCGCAGCAGAGGAATACCAATCAGTACACAGCAACATCGATAGGTCAACACTGCTGGCGCTAAAGCATGGTTAACGATGAAGGCAAATTGAGAGTATGTCCATTCATGAGAGGAATATTGATCGGTTGTCCGCGCAGTGTGCGAGACCCTAACCAGACACAACACATATGTTGACTTGTAACTTGACCGGTAGTATGGTAGACCTTGTTCATGAATGTTGGAGGCAATGGATGGCAGCAAGGCGATAAAGAGGACGCCGCTTTTCAATCCGCAACTGGTGCCATTGGGTGAGGATGGCCGTGCGCTGGACATATAACCTGGAAACCACTTCTGGTGACAAGAGGTGCGATCCGACAGCCTAGTTGTGCCCGCACATCGTTGCACACGGCCTGCACGCCCGATGTGAGCCGGCCAAAGCGGTGGATCTGACCGAGCTCCGCACCGTTAGGCTTCATATGAGTTTTCCTGATGAGGTCAAAAGGCCTTAGATATGAGGTAGTCCGAGATCAGACGGCCAGGCAACAGGGGATCCCGGAACCTAACCAAGGGATCATCGGTCGGGTAGATTACGAATAGCCGATGGTCAGGTATATGCATAGGCCAGGTAAGTAACCGGTGTGGTCTCCGGAGTATTGAGAGTCATCGAGAGAAAGGTACACACGGACGAAGGTCTGGAAATAGAGAAAAAGTAGAGGAGCGAAGCCTGGGATGCTCCCAGCTGAGGATAAACGGGAATTGATACAAAGAGGCAACATCAATAAAAATTACCCTTTGGGACTAGCTTTTCGATTGCAGAAGACAGGAGAACTAAGAAAGTTTAATCGATTTCATCCGTCAAGGAAAGCCGGTGTTTGCACGATTCAAACGTTTAGACCTTTTTCATAGGCTGTGCCATCAGGTATGTTTGCATTTAGGGGCTGTAAGGTTTGGGTAACCGTGAGGAATTTATCCAACGCACTTCTAAACCGATGGCTGGAAGAAGAACTGCGTGTTTCTAACGGTTATTTATTCCATGAGTTGAAGGATGCTGTGATGAAGTGTGAACGTAAGCTAATGTTGGTAATAGGGGTTGAGAGGGTGAGACTCCTAGAACGTAGTGGGTAGCTAGAAACAGGCGCAAAGTGCAGTGGGTTAGAAGTGTATGTTTGGCCGTGAAGGATGTTATACAAAAAGTTAAGGTTCAGTTCTATGCGGCGAAGCTATAAACGGTCTAGTTTAAAAAATGGGCGGCCTTCTTTTTAAGTGAGGGATGAGATCCATCCAATCAGTAGCTTATTAAAAGTACGCTGAACTGATTCGATAACAATTTCGTCTGATTTCCGCATACTAGAAAAGATCAGTGGGCAGTATTCTAACAAAAGCCTGACATGAGATTTGTGAAGGAAGAGAATGCAGTCTCAAAGTCGGAAGGAGCAAAATATTAGCTCTGGGCACTTTCTGACCTTAGAAAAGTGGAGGGCCGAATACTCCGAGAAATTAAATGTGTAGGAATAGCTTTATCCAAGTTCCCGAACGATTCACTTGTTAGCAATGGCTGAACCACAAACGGCTACAGATCCTGGAGGTATCTTGCATTTATATGTAAGAACATTGCACCCTCCGGCGGAAAAATTCATCTGCCAAGTTGAGCACCATCTATGGAGTGCAGATATGTCTTTAGAGACGTTTAAGGTGGCCTAGGTGATGCACTCAGGCTTGAATGAGTAGACGATTTTGATGTCATTAGCGAAAAGAAATGGGATGCCATGGCTCACTGCCAAGAATGTGTCGTTTGTACACATGAGGAACAACAGAGGGCCAAGGACGCTACCCTGTATAACATCGCTTGTAACCGGTTTAGGCCCGGAACAGGGTCCATTTATTGAGACAACCAGAGGTCGATCAGACAGGCAAGAATTGATCCAAGATAGTAAAAGGTCAGTAATGCCAAAGGATCGGATTTTTGCCAGAAGATGTGGGTGTGGCACGTGGTCGAACGCCTTTGACATATCCAAGTAAGATACTATAAGGGCTTTTCCACTGTCTGCTAATTCAGTGATGAGATTCAAAAAATCGAGTTGGCAAGTCGCGCAAGATCTTGATTGAAGGAAACCTTGTTGTTGAGGATTAATAATCTCCAACTGAAAAAGGTGCTTCACTAAGTGTTCCTTCACTATTTTTTCCATTAGCCAGGAGAGAACAGGTGTATGGTTATTGGGTCGGTGTTTTGTTACCTCATGCAGTGGACCTTTCTCGTGGTGCTGAATTGTGTCTGAGCATTTTCAGTTTGTGGGTACTAGACTGGAGTTCATTGATAGGGTAAATACACTCAGTAGTAGGTGAGGTAAGTCAGGTCCGCATTTAACTATTGCGGTGGGCGGCAAGCCGTCAGGTCCTGGGTAAGATGGTGGATTCAAAGTGGTCCATAAATGAAAGATAAGTGAGGAGCCAAATTCCACTGTGGACAGAGTTGAAGCGGTAACTGGAGGAAGAGACAGAGGGTCAACGTTAATAAATGGGGCCATAGTTGAGCCGAAGAATGAGTTGAAGACCTCTGCCATAGAAGGGGTAGTGGAGTCGGATACACTGTCCATTGAAACAGTGTGCAGGATATTTCCGTGAGTATTAGAGGTTCTGGCCCTGTACAATAATGACAGTCGAAAAGATCTATTTGGGTATCACAGAGCATTTATTTCCTGGTTAGGCCGCATAGTTTCTTCAAACTTTTGGATAGTAGTGGGGCGAAGAAGTTGAATAAGAATTGCAAGGTCGTGTGTAGTTTCATGAATTTTTGAAGTTTGGCATACTTTGTTTCCAGGGAGATGATATAGGATTTCCCGTTATTCCTTTGCTGGGGGAGGTAGGTAATCCTATCAAGACATCTGGAGAAGTGTGCATGGAAAATATCAGTGGCGTGTTGTGGATCACGAGAGCGAGTAGATCTTTTGGTTGGGTAATTGGGTCAACTATGTGGCAGACAAGTCATAGCTGACTTTGGACATAATTATTAGTATGTGGGCTCCAGTGGAACATAGAAAAGGTGAAGTTGTGGATAACAAACCACGAAAGTGCGATGGTTACGTTCCTCATCCCGGCAACCAATACAGGCGAGGCTTAGCCGATAGCTTCGAACCGTAAGCGTATCAATACCGGGGTGTCGTTAGAACGGAGGTCTCGTTACACAACTGTTCCAATTGTGTACTGACTACTGCGTTAGTCTTCAGTAAGCTAGTTAAGGGCTTTGCAGGAGATGCAACAAGGTTAAAACTGAGGAAGGCAGAGTCGGAAAGAATATGTGGAGAGCTCGGGCTGCGTGCTATCACCCCGCACCGGTTCAGAAAGAGAACTGAAGGATTCCTCAGCAACTTGGGGTTTCCTATATGCAGGGTTGGGTCTGGAATGTTATCAGCAGTCCATCTGTTATGGAGGGGGCAGAGAGCATTAGCGCAAAACCTTCCCGGTAGGGAGTTTTTCCCTCTTTTCTTCTTTTTCTTTTTTACAGAGGAACGGGGCGCAAGTTTTCATCGTACGGTGGACTTCCCACTTCTCTTTAACCCGCCTTTTTTACACTTGGCCATTTGGGTCCGAAAATGATAGAGATGGCTGTTTCCCTTTATTGTGAGATTTCCACAGAACAAAAGCAAAAACTCCGGGAATGTTGCTGCCGCAGTCTGTGAAAGGAAAGGATAGACGATGGAATAAACACTCAGGTAATGACAACTTTCGTGGGGCTATCACTTGACCGCTTGCTTCTGCCGATAACAGAGTCGGACAGGTCCCAGTATATATGCGAGCCATCTGGTGACTGAGTCACCGACTACGATGTGCTGGGTAACTTCATGAGCATGATGAGGCTGGTGAGAAAGTGTCACCAAGGGCTTCTCAGAGGTTGGCTTCCAGTTATTGCCGAAGAGATAACTATTCTGCAAGAAAGCATGGAAAAAAGAAGCCAGAGGTTAGAGGGTGGGAAAGAAATAGTCGTTCTAAATGGGAGTTGAATTCAGCTAGTTGAGCACTTCAGGGAAAGTTCACAGACGGTGCTCGTAGGACTTTGTCAAGAGAGAGTTAAAGGTGTCAATGGAAGGATCAGAAGTGAAAGAAAAGCAAAACGTGTACTTGAGTAGAGAGAGGTTAAGGGAAAAAAGCGTGCAGCGACTATGGCTTAAAGACAATGGGGCACTCAAACAAGGGAGTTCGAAAGCTGTTAGAAACCCAGTCCAAATGCAAAGGCCCTTTCTTCACTTGTGTAAGGATACATAAAATGGATTATAGTTTGTAAAGTGAGGTTTTTCCTCGTGTGGGTCTTAAACGTTTTAGATAGACTTACAGGAGGCATATGGCGGGGTAGTTTGTTCCATAAAGCCGCATACTAGACCAGAAAAAAGTAAGATCTAGAAGCAACTCTAGAAATGGAAACGGCATCTGTTTTGTCTCTCATCCCTAAAGAATACTGTGAACCCGTTAAGTTTCTGGACTGCGGAGCTGATATGATAATTCAATTCGCAACAGCACCATGAAATATTATGAGGTTCAGCTTCATGCCTCTAAGCCATAGCGGATCTAGTGTCAAATTTCCAGGGAGTTGGCTATAAGTGATTTGGGTGGAGAAGCCGATTAACTCTTTCATTGTTAGCCGCTGAAAATTTCATTAGCCACTCCACCATACTGGTGTGTGTGAGAGCAGATTATAGAACATTATTCCAAGAGTGGTCTGATGTGGGTCTTATAGGTATTGAATTTGCTTTCTGGGAGGCGGAAAGTTCTATGAAGCAGGCCAATTAGTCTTCTGGCCTTCGCAATTTGAGGGGTCGTGTGTTGTGAGAAAGTGGAAATGGCTAAACACTACGAACATAAATCTTTCACTAACGGGCTGATGGAAATTGGGTGGCCTTCAGTAATGAGTATACCTGCGGGGACATTAAAATTGAAGTTAGGAATATTGCTTCTTTCTGAGGAAAATTTCAACAACGAACTAATTTACCAAGAAGGGAAAGCTGTTAGATCTTGCAGTTTATAATTGGTAACTGATTTAAACAATCAGGAACCAAAAGTATACAAGGTTTTTTTTCGTCCGCGAAGAGGCGCAGACAGCCATGGCGAACGACAGTAAGAACATCATTTGTGTGTGTGAAGAAGAGTAGTGGGCACAAAACGCTGACTTGTATGACACCGCTGGTGACAGGTTTGGGTTTGGAGACTGACTCTTTTATCTGAATTAACTAGTGACGATCGGAGAAATAAGAATCTATCCCCCCGAGTAACCGGTCAGTGATGCCATAAGATTTGGCCTTTGATAAAAGCCGAGCTGTGAGACTTGGCAGAGGGCCTTCTTCATATCTAGCAGGATAATAATCTTGTACATGCCTCGGTCAACCGCTTCCGTGACTGAGTTCAAGAAGTTACCTTCAAAGTAGATCACAAATTGTTTTTCAGGAAGCCGTGTTGACCCAAACTGAGCAAGTTATTTGTTAAAAACAAGGCCATTATCTTGCGTATAATGAGCTTCTCCGTGGTTTGGGAGATAGTCGGTATATGATTGATACGAAGATAATTTTCGAGAACATAGAAAGTCTTTTTGTGCAGGAGATTGATTGTAGAGGTTTTCCATTGGGCAGGGAGCAAGCTAAATCTCATAGATAAGTTGAATGAATTAGATAGAAGGATAGGGATGTCTGGACTTCCCAGAGCGAAAAAGCAGCCGGTGGAATGCCGTTTGGGACCGGGCTGTAAGGCGGTTCCATGGAGACTAGAAGCGGAGTAATATTATCGGGCTGAAATGAAACTGTGGATAGAGTCTCACTGGGTAGACATGCAGAGTGTACTCCAGGAGCGGATAAACTGGGCGTGAGGGTTGAAGCGAATAATGTGTTGAAAGCTCCAGCTATTTCTTCCGGTCTATCCAGGTGGGAGTTGTTGACCCTGATGAGGGGTATAATCTTGCAGGGTTGGGGTATTTTGCTCTCATCAGCTTGCCCCGGGATTTCTGTCTTCTTGGGGTGGCATGGAGCTTTTGGCCCTTGCTGAGTGAGCGTGAGTTCATTCTGTGACTTGATTGTTACTGACAGTCGTTCTGTTCGGAAAAATGTCGATAGCCCCCGAGTTTTTAGTGCAAGTCGTCGAAGTTTGGAGAGTTTGTATTTCATCTACGTGAGTTTATTTGGTCTAGAGTTTGTCAGGGCTGACACAGCTTGGGTGAAATGGTTTAAACACTGAGAATAGAGTACATCTCGTCTGCTGCCACCTGAGGATCGGGCGAAAAAACGATGTGTTCCAATCTTGAGATCTGATCTTCTGGGAGGCTGCTCTAGTGAGCTGAGTGATATGGTATAGCAGACTGTTTGGAGATGACGAGTGTTTGTACGGAGAACGCGCAAGAGACAGCCCCGTGATCACATCTGGGGAAGTTATCCCCTACTGACGTGGACATCTTAGTATGCCTTTGAAGAATCAGGTGATTGAACGTGTTGAGTCCAGTCACCGAGATATGCACAGGTAACAAAGTCCCGATAACGTCGTGGGCCGGAAAGTGATAGCCAACTCTAAGCTGAAGTGTTGAAATCTCTCGCGGTCAACTTGTGATCGATGAGGTAGGCGGATGCAAAGTGGAAAGCTTCACTAATAGGTAGAGTTTTGTCCACGGTTGATTCGGGAGGTTGATTAAAGCATCCGAGCAAGAGTTCTAGTGACTGCCGTTTACCTGGTAACCAGCCTGCGCCACAAACCACGTCAAAGATTGGGCGTTGCGCCTAATAGGTAGGGAAGGATTCTTCGCCGTATATCAGGCAACCCCCTCCTCGACGATGTATTCCAGTGTTACTGAAAGCCTTGTAACCAGATATAACGGAGAGTAGGTTCGGGGGTGTTCTCGTTAAACTACTTTTCTTTTGATGAGGATGAAGTCGCAGTTAGAAAAGAGGACCCGGGCACTCAAAAAGCGAATTTTTTCTGGTAGTGAGAGAAAGCTCACAGCGAAAACGAACGTGCCTGTTTTGTTCTCTGGTGCTGGCGCAAGAGGTTGAGGCTGAGGGTGATAATCCTGTTACTGACGAAATGAATGAGACAGTATTAGGTGGACTGCTGTGTATGCAGGTCGAGAACCAGTAAAGAGGCTTCGGGTCAATGGCAGAATGGCCAGTAAACATTAGGAGAGAGCCCGTAGGGCAGACAGTCTGATCGAAGGTAGTGATCTCTGAATTCGACTGGGAGCATACAGAGTAGCCGGTCGCCGCGGGACCAACAAAGAAGGCAC
This sequence comes from Fasciola hepatica, assembly GCA_948099385.1. Lineage (NCBI taxonomy): Eukaryota > Metazoa > Platyhelminthes > Trematoda > Plagiorchiida > Fasciolidae > Fasciola > Fasciola hepatica. Next base: position 167,474 of record CANUEZ040000132.1, read on the forward strand.
TGGGAGCTTTGTTAAGGCTGAGTAGGGGAGTCTGAAGCAAAGAACCAGTGTGGAGTGGATGGAAGGTAGAAATATCGTCTGCAATGACAGAGCAGGTTCTGCAACTTATGGATGAAGTGCAAGTTGGTGGATTGGTGGATATAAAATCACTGAGGACAGGCGAGGGTGATTAAACTGGGGTAAAGCTATGGCATAGGGCCATGTTTCGCCCAGGGCAGAAAAGGGCGAAAACGGGTTTTCCTTGTCGATGCTAAATGTCCGTAGGATGTATCTCCGGTTGGTTGGCTAAGACGAGAGCCCGATTCGAAATGGTGGATGATGGTATACTGCCGTGGTTGGGTCGAGGTAAGTAAGCGGCTGAGATACGGACAAGGGCCGCCGTGGAAGGCGAGGCGTAACGGAAGTTTTGGCAACTGGCTTCGACCTGCTGAGACTCTGAGCCAGTACAATGAACGTTGTACGCAGCACACTGGATGCGGAGAAGGTTCGAGTGGTGGTGTCAGAGATGATGATGGCATACACAGAGGCAAATTTGCAATAAGGCGGTGCATCGGTAGACGGGGTGGTCCTGACGTCTGGGTGGTTGAGGGCACTACTTTCGAGTCGGCTACAAGGGTCTTCAGATGTTTACTAAGGTGCTTGCGCAGACCACTGACGGGGAAAGTGACCAGTTTCGGTAAGTAAGCCGGTGATGGAAAAGGCGGTTCTGAAAAAATTGTCTAGCTCTCACAAGAGAGGTCACAGGTCGGCGCTTGATGCAAACTGGGGGCGTGGTGGTGTCGACGCTAAGATGGTCTAGGCCACGGGAAGTAGCAGGGATGCGTGATGAAGTTGTGCTCAATGTCTTTGGGGACGAAGTTGTTGCTGACAGGTTGGTACGGAGTGGCGAGTTAAAAGCTGTCACCCTCTCGTCCTGTTTGGAAGGCAAGCCGATACCTGGGGGTAGCGTTCTGTGGGGGATGATTGATTAACCCAGCTATGGGTTTGTCCCATGGATAATGGTGGGCTCTGGATTGCAACGTGGGGCCGTTTAGATGGGCGCTGAGGATTTGTGTGTGGGCAGGATAAGTGAAGGCCTAAATGTAGACCTGCGGATGTATCCAACGCTGGTGCACTGGTCGCTGGAGGTGGTGTGAATGAGTCAACTGTGGTGGTCTGTTCAGGGGGCGGCATTGGTTTCGAGGACTGCACCAACGCGGGATGGCCGATTACCGACCTGAGGACAACCCTCTGTATTGGGTCTTGTCGGCCACAATTTTTAGGCTTTCCAGGGGAGTGGCCTTGGCGATAGTCTCTCTCTTTCTGAAAAATTCCATGGCAATGTATTCCTCAAGGAACTGAAACAGAAGAGGACACACATGCCGCTGTGACTTTTCTCGTAGTCTTATGCAGCAGCACTCGTGATGTAACATATCGCATGCTAGAAGCAACCACTGTTTAATCGAGAAAAGGGGAGGGCGATCTGGAAAATTAAATTCCACAGCATTTTTGGACCTTTTAATTCTTTGATGGGCTTCGGAAGCAACTGAGTCTAGGGAGCCGCCGACCGATGGTTAATTTTGGGTGTTTCCGTGTTTCGAGGGATTGACGATAAATGCAAGTGATGACGACGCTGTCGGCGCATTATCCATGGTACTTAACTGTCTTTTCAACGGAGCTAGATTTTGTCCCATTGCCCTTGATTTGATACAAGCCTCACTGTGTATATCAACCAGAAATACCGAGCAGGGTACCAAGGCCGCATGTAGTCGGCAGAGCATGGTGCACGTTGATCGAAGACGCTTAGTCTCTCGGTGGTGGGAGTGGCCATAGGTCGCTTCAGGCGTGCTTTGGCAATATATTTTCTAGAGGAGTAGAGTGAGGAGTGATGATAATGGAAAACACTTATCCTAGATTAGCAACCGGGAAGCTATTCTGACAACGATTTGTAGATTGGCTGGCTGCCTAAGTGTTTGTGGTTCAGAAAAAATCCTCGAAGTATTTCAAGTTGGGGGGATGCTCTGAGGAGCTATTTTTGTATGACCTCAGATGGCTGAATAGAGACTGGACCTTTAACAGCACGCCCACCGACGTGGTGTAGTGAAGCTAAGGTTCTGGTCTGACTTCCATCACGAGCCGGAAGTAGAGGATAGCCAAGTAAGCTGCGAGTCATCCCCGTAAAGTTTACCACGCCTGGATTCGGTCGGCTTAGGACTTTAAGAGAAAAACGCTATAGGTTGCCATGTGCCATCTAGGTTTTGTTGTTGAACAATGCCAACAACCATGTCTGAACCGTCGATCGATAGAAACATAGGGGTCCTTGGTAAGAGATGTGCACCTGCGGCCATATTGAAGATAGCCTGTTTTAGTTCGACAGAAGCGGAATGGGCATTCCGGAGAAATTCGAACGTTCTACTCTTAAAAAGCAGTATTCTGTGAGGGGTTGCATCAAGTGGGCTTACAAGGAACAAAACGAAGGTAAAAGTCTACTAAACCATCGAATCCTCGAGGGGTCTTGAAGGATGAAGTTTAGGGTTTTTCAAGAATCGTCTGCATTTTAACTTCTATGGCTGAGACGCTCGTGGCTGATATCCCGTGACGAAAGAGAGTGATAATTTGTTGACCAAGTGAGCGCTTCTCCACGCTGGAGGTTGCTCCGCGCTGAGACAAGCTTTTGGAAGGTTATTTTAAATGCAGAGTGTGGTCGTCCTGGATTGCGCTAGTGACTAAAATATCACCCCAGTAGGTGCAAGCCCCTTATAAACCCTGACAAACCTGATCTATAAATTACCTTTTTGTTTGCTTCACTTTGAGAGGACCTAATGGCATTCGGAGAAACTGAAATAACCCCAGTGGTGTGATTACGGCTTTTTTCGTGCTTCCTTAGGCGTAACAAAATATTCGATTGTATGAACGAACCAAATCTGTGCGAATGAATATCGTGCAACCACCTCAGCTTGTTGTGAGTCCTTGGATATGCCGAATTGGGTAGAGATTTGGCGTGGTGCTATTGCTCAGTGCCCGAATATCGCCACCAGGTCACCACTAATAGACAGACGTTTTTGGTACCATATGTAGTGAAGAAGCCCACGGGTTTGAAGAAAGCCTAGTAGTGCCAAGGTTCAGCGTGTGCTGAAACTAGTTCTTAGCCATTTTTAGATTTTCGGGCGCGAAACGCCCCGCGCGGTAACAAACCAGTGGCTAGACTGTGGCTAAAAGGTGGGGTAGATCTGTCGACGTCCGTGGTAGCACGTGAGTAGGTTAGGATAGTCTTGGAAACTCGAGCAGGAGCTTCTGGTAGCTGTATAAAGCGAGATAAGTGACGAACAATGGAGAGAATGATGGCTCTATCGAAGGCGTGCCACTAGTTGAGACGTTAATAAACGTATCCACGAGACGAAAGTCTGACGGGTCAACCACGAGGTTGAAATATTGAAGCAAGTCGATGACAATGATTGAAAGTAGGAGGTCAGCAATAATAAACACCCATTGCAGACTACGGCGTAAACCGAGGTTCGGTTTTTGTGGACTCTTGCCGTTAGTACTTATGTGCTTCCTATTAGCCGCGACCAACTCGATGTTGGGCCGGCTGGGGCGGTCTGTGGATAGAGCTTGAGAGATCGCCTATGTCCAGTACGAAGGATGTTCCGGACATTCCGCTGGTTATGAAAAATAGGCCTGTGTAAGCGCGATGGCCCGGCAAGGTTGGACCGTTGCACCGTTGGACTTGCGCGTTTCCCTGGTGCTAAGACTGATAAGCACAAAATTTGGAGCATTTTCGCTTTATTGCTGTGATTGCGATGGTACCAACATAAGCCGGGGTTTGTAGAACCACGCTGCTGTAAGCGTTTGGGGTTGCCTGCTCCACGGGATAATAAAGCGGATCGTCGTGCTTTCAGCGCGTTAACCTGGGAGGACAGTTCCCCGATCTGGTTAGCTAAAGCCTCCATGGTGTCACGGTGGTCTACTTCAGGGTCCTTAGCTATGTGCCGTACGGAAAGTAAGACGCATGGCTGCACTGGATCAGCGGGTTCCGCTAATTCATCCAACGTTGAGTTATTCCCGAAAACAACTTATATAGCTTAAACGTCTTTGGGAAGCTGTTGCATCCAAAGCGCACGTAAAATTATATCAACCGCTTTGAGGATAGGGACCTGCCCCTGCATAAAACGGAGAAGTCGCTTTGGCCTTTGGGTGCAATGGCTACCGAGCTTGATGCGAGGCAGCAGATGGCTTAGCCGATCCCTTATTTACTTACCAAGTCAGAACGGACTTCCGCGAACGACGAGAAAGTCTGTAGGAGGTTCAAAAAACGGTTCCTGCGTGCTGAAACCTCATCGGGCTCACCAACACAGCAAGCTGGCCTAATAAGACATAAAAGGTACGGACGCGGTAGATACCTACAATCTCGAATCGAATGATGCTTCGCTTGTAGTCAAAAAGCTGCAGATGAGCCACAGAGGTGCTTATGCGAACCTGCTGTGCAATGAGTGCAGAACGAGAAACGATCAGGGCGGGCTCATACCAAGTGCGTGTGCTTGGCGGTCGAACCAGGAACAGCTTGGTTAGGAGTGATAAAACAAAGTTTATACGTGGGCCGGCGATGAAGGTGACAATTACCAGAAATTAATGCAATGTCACTATACCGTTCAGCTTTACAAGGTCGTGAGTTGTGCTGGCTCGCATAGCACAAATGAAGTTCCTTGGCATAATATCGATTTTATTTTCGGTTGAAGAAGGCCCCATCAGCAGGTTCAGCAAGTACTGTTTCCCGGGACTCTGTAACGGGTATGTCACTCGGGAAAACACAGTATACTGAGGCGAGACACAGGTTGTGCAAGAAGTATGTTTGAATGTCACCTTAAGTGGTTCTATCTTGGCAGTGATGCGTTTTACTTGGGGCCGGACAAAGCAAAGATCGCACAGAAGTTTTTCACCGAAAGGGTTACCATGTTAGAGTAATCCATGAAAAAATTCCGTGTAAGCCGAGTAAATACGCAGGTCCCAATTGACTTTTCTAATTCCAACAAGAAGTAAGTTCATATCGAGATTGAGATTCACGAAAATTCTAAGGTTTCCAGTAACTTCTTCTGCATTAGTAGGTTGCTGTAATATATTCCCAATTGTTTAAATACACCAAATAAGTGAACATTGAGTAATTTGCCGCTGACGCGAGTTTGATCATGAGGTTTTTATGTTGATGCTTGTTCATACAAAACTGAGCTCCGGGTCACCAAGTTTTCTCTCTGTCTTTTTAGATCGTGCAACCACAACCCCAGTGAAAGACTAAGTCCCGCAAACTACATTTCGCCTATTTTCTACCGCTGTCATGCAATCATGTTACTCAAAAATTTAAATCATTTCGTGATAACGCCGTTATTATGGAAGGTAACGTTGTATTATAAGATGATCCCCCGTTGGTAACTGAAACCCGGATTGCCACCTCAGTTTTCGTAGTTAGTGCTGACACTTACCTTTACACTTACCGCCTTCGTAGCAAATCCGGTGCAAAACCGTTCCAAAACTGATCGGTTTTCTGCCAGCTTTTGGCCGGTTTTCGACCGGTTTTTGCAATCACACCAATCAGTTTTCGGTTGGTTTGTGTAGTAGCCATTTTACACGGATCAACATTGATTTTATACGAAGAAATTGACGACTGAAGCAATGTGCAATGCTTGGTTGGCCTTTTATTTAAATGTATTGGTTTCATTCATCGTAATTTCCTGAAAACCTCAGTATAGGTCACTTTATTTTATTCTGTCGAAATGGGTAGAATAAAGACAAGTCATTGGAAGATCGTAAGTTAGAAGATAGAAGTGGGCATCTTGATATGTAGTTTTTGTTGGTGAAATGAATGAACGGAGCATACCACGTATTACAAATGATTGGCATAAACCGTTTAGAAACCAGTCAGGAAACCGGTCCGAAACCACTCCGAAATCATTCGAAAACCGATCAGCCTAATAGTCAAAACCGCTCGTAATCTTGCCAAAATCCGGCCAAGAACCGACCGATTTTGGAGCAGATTTGGCCGGTTTCTGAGTAGTTGGTGCCAGTCGTTTGAAATATTTCACTAACCCAAACTACAAATCACGATGCCCACTTCTATCTTCTAACTAACGATCTTCCAATGATTTGTCCTTATTCTACCCATTTCGACAGAATAAAATAAAGCGACCTATACCGAGGTTTTCAGGAAATTCCGATTTCTTCGTATAAATTCAATGTTGATCCGTGTAAAATGGTTACTACACAAAGCAACCGGAAACCGATCGAAAACCAATGTTACGAATTTACTGGGTGCTACAAGGGTGAGCTCAAGGTTACTGAGTCTCGTTTATATTCGCATTTTGCACTCATGCGATACTCCCGAAAGAATGCATTGGTGGACAAGTCTTCAGGCCTTTGAAGACCTTCGAAGGCTGAGATATCTTCCAGTCAGCATAATCGTCCTCAGATATGCACGAAATAGTCGACAAAATGACCCCAAAGTGACCCCGCTGAAACAGAGCACCGTCTTTTTGGGGGTATCTTTTAGCCATCCCTAAAAAATGAGCCTAGATGGATTGGTTGTCGGCCGACCAAAACAACTCAGTTTTAGATGTCTTTTTCTATTTTTCGCACCGAGAACTGCTTGGGCCACCTTGAAAGCTACGGGCGCTGGTTCGGAGCGCTAAAACACTGCACACAAATCTTTAGTTTTTATACTTTCAACTTGTTGAAAATTCTGTCTTTAATTCATAGTTGCGAATAACTTTAAAAATGGAAATGCGTTCGTCAGAGCGATTGTTGAGACATGTTTCTCGAGAAGCATGTACTAAAGTGTCGGTTGTATAGCTGGAGGAGAGATTTACATAACACATAATACAGCGCTTCCTTTGAAGCGTAGTCCCAAGGTGATCACCCCCTCTGAGCAAACACACTAGCACAGTCCTGACTGATTTTATCATTAGAGTTATCCAAGGACAAAAACCACCTTCGAGCGAAGATGATCATCAGGCGCTTTCAGAAAACGCCGCTTGATTCTGCCTAAACAAAGTTGGGAGACCTTTCTGCAGAGACACGCGTCGAGTGTTGCACTTGGCTACGTATGTGTGACCATTGTGGATCCTTCAGATAGTGCACGGTAGATCATTGGGATAACTTGACAAGCAGTGTCACTGGACATGCATGAGCTCTGCGTACACTATCTTCGCTGCTTTGCATACTCTGTTGTTTGCGTCAGCCTTTGACACCTGCATTAGTATTTGTTGCAAATGTACTTTTAGCGTTTGATTTCGCAGCTTGTAAGCCTGCTGGGTTCACTCAGTATTGAACATTCCACAGTATGACAACGAAACTCGCGACTATCCGTAAATTATGAAAGGGACGGGCAACAAGAGAAACAATGTGAAACTTGGAGGGACAAAAAATGCTATTTATTTGCGTAGTATTTGGCTTTCTGTGATAGGAATTGCATCCCGATTCGTTGTAAGGGGAGAGCAATTAAACGTAGTTATGGGAAATGGGGCTGGCATCAAAACTAGTTGGGACCAAAAAACTTAAAGTCATCAAAAACTCTTGCATTTAAGTCTCAGTATCCCCGATGATCTCAACAGAGCTGTGTGCGAGTGACTTATCTTTGCTCGTCGGAATCACCTTCAGGAAAGTTTCTACAAAGGAAAACAATGAGGTTGGCTCGTACTAGGAAGCACAGTGATGTTTGCGAGCGCAATGGCTGAGTGAACAAATTTCAGTAGTGCCATACTGTTAACTTAAGAGCACTGAGCGATGAAGTTTTACGATTTCGAGGTGAGGAGATGAAAAATTTGCTGAGACACGTTCTTACATTATGCAAGGATTAGGAATAGAAGAGAATTTTTAGCTCTAATGAAATTGGTCTTTATTTTAGAGCCGCTTCAATACGCACCTTGGTTGCAAAACATGAACCATGCATCCGTTAGTGGTATATCCAGGGAGTTTAGTCTCAAAATGTGACGGAGACGAAAAAGAGATTTCTAAGTGTAAAAGGGTCTTAGTGAGGAGTTTATGTAAAGCTTCATGGCTACTTCGAACATTTGTGCTATAACCATACGTGCAATTTACACCCAAGCTGAAAAGACAAAAATGGAAGCCAGCTGCGTGTTGGACACGACGACACAGAATGCAATAAAAAGTGAATTTCTTTAGTGCTTAGACAAATGCTACCGAAGGTTTGTTTTATGTCTTATTTCAGATGTGATATTATCAGTAACCTCATCTTGTTCTTTCGAAGTTTTTGGCGAATGCTAACAGAAGGTATTTGTGTTTTACCCGTGTTTTGTGCTATCTTCTGAAAGTTTTCAAAGGCGAACACCAAAAAATAGACAGATTTCCCCGGTCCTGACTATATTTCCTTTAGAGGCAACATTGCGTATTGTTGTAGGAAACAAATGCTTCCGGTTAGAGCCGTTAGTCAAAAGAAAATTGGTTACTTGAATCGCTTTTTTCAAACGCCTAAAATAGACAGAAAGACAACTGTTATTCATTTTTCATTCAGTAACTTGACTCAATACATCTGAAATCAACTGCAATGAGCGCAATATTTTATGTTGTTTAAAATCTGTGAATCCAGCTGGTTGTGTTTTAAGCTATTGGTAAAGTAAGTTTAAAGTAGAAAACCAGTTACTTTGAAAGTAGCAAGAACTAGATGTACTTCAAAACTCAAAGTCCTTATTATGTGTCCAATAACAAATATTGTACTACATGCACGTTTTTATATACCATATAACTTTAGGGAACATACATTTGAAATAAATGTCACCCAGTCTGTACGTCTCGATGCAGTCTGGACAGGCTGTGCAGCGGAAAAGCTCTGCTTCTCTGCAAACAGCGACGTATTTTCTCCCAGATGAATTGTGTTGTAGCCACCATGCACTTTTAGCGACACTCAACGTCTGTGGAGTAATGAGTTCGGAATTTAATGTCCACCTGTCACAACAAAAATGCTTGTTCCCGCCAGGGTAGCTTTTTCACACGCACCCTTCATGTTTAGTTGAGCGAGAAATTTTGTCGCCCTTAACAATCGCAGATATCCTTAGAAGCTTTGCAAGCATGTGGCCCAGGGTGGTAGGGAATGTGACAAAATATTACTTACTAACTTCTCGCAGTTGCTGTCACTCTTCAACGCTTTTTGCAAAGATTTCTTGGTGCCACACAATATCTTGATTTAAATCAAAGTTTTGGTGAGTGCTAAGCAAGCTGCAAGAAAATATAAGGAATTTGGTGGGGCTGCACTTGAACATAACGTGTTTACCGTAATTTATGTTCTCCGTTGGCGCAATCGGCTTTCCATGACATTTTGATGGGGATTGTATGCCTTTGACCGCATGGCAAGTCCTCATAGATTATTTTTAGTAATTGCATTTGATGAACTTACTGGTCTGATGCAGCAATTGGACTCACCTTTGGAGTGGAAGCCCAAGGTCTGCCTGGGGATGTACCCTATATGAATTGCGAAAATACAAAAATGGCCTTTATGCTGTGAAAGTGGCCGAAGCTAGGTTCGTATTCACTGTCTTCAGTGGTGTACTCTGAGGTCAGGTCAAGAGGTCTTCCAAAATTGGTGGGTCACGAGACAGTGTGTTTTCTGTGGACCGTGCTGGAGGTTTGGTATTGCCGCTTTCAAGCTTTGAGAGAACAACAGACTTACTGCGAACACATCCTCATCAATGATGAAGAGCACTGTGGTTGCTTTCCGTAGCGTCGGTTTAGGGTACATCAGACATATCTTCCAACAATGGTTGCAGCCCAAGGTGCTGCTAACAGTTATCTCGAAAACATGGCAGTGTTATCGAGTGGGTACCTTTCAGGAACAATATTTAAAAAAACATGGACATAAATTGATATATTACTTGGTGTAAGTTAGGGAATCTCGCCAGTTACTTTAACCGGAGTCTGAAGTATACCTCAACATCATTGTAAAATGTAACAGTTTATAAGAATATTTAGTAGTGAAGAGTAAGTCAACCATACACCGTCATCTTTGAAAATCTTTATAAATCACGTTTTTTCTCCAAAGCAAATTGATAAAAGAGTCTATAAGACAACATCTTAAGATGGAATAATATAGTATGTTTTACCGGAATTCAAAAGTCAGGAATGTCAGTTTTTGCTTGAAGAACTAATCTCAAAACCTCCCCTGAGGTATTTTAAACAGGGCTATTTTGTGATCCTTTTTTATTTTTGTGAAACCTTTTGAAAATCTATTGCTGACTGGGTTACCATGTGTTTTCCGTTTTATGCGATTCTGTTTAGTCATCTTTTGTGCAAGTCTATCACGAGCCTTCCTATGCAAACACAACAACCGGAACAGTGTTTTTCACGACCCATGGGAAGGAGAAGGCGGTTGGAAAGGAAAGTAATCAGTGGATATTTGCGAGAGCATGTTTAAGCAGCATGTGTGAGCAGTGGTCAACTGGTGACCTAGTTCGGTAGTCAACATTTGGGTTGGCAACACTATGTGGGGAACAAAGTGGAATCTTGCTATGTAGCGCCACATCCAGCGCAAGTGGTCTATACTACATACTGATGACCCTACCAACAACCTCAGTCAAACAGCCGTCCCGTGAAGCATATGAGGCGCCTTTTCAGCCTTTCTGCGGTCCTGGTAAATTGCGTACCCCTTGTGAAACGCACCATTATGAATGAGTTTGCAGTATTTGAACACTGAACAGCATTCTTTAAACGGGGGGGGGGGGGGGGGGAAAGGGCAGTGTAAAGCTGAGATACAGATCATCATTTCCACATTCTTTCAAGTTTAATGTTGATTCTTGATTTAAGCTCGGGACCATTGAGTTTACTTTCAACGTCTTTCCAAATCAAACATACAATCCCCACAAAAAAAGTGCTGCCTTCGGCGTACTATAGTTTAATGGACTGAAAAAGCAGTTTGTTTGAATACTCTATGGAATTGTACAGATTCTGGGTTGTTTTATTCTCATATTATCGTTTAGCTCTATCAACTTGCTTTATGTTAAAAAGCTTTATCCACAGGTAATGACGACTTAGCATTGTTGTTTTACTTTTAGGACGCTTTGTACCGTCAATAAAATCACTGCCGTGCTGTGGAAAATTGTCATGGGCGCATTTTTATCTTAGAGTCGAATGTGATGTTTTCGAAACACAAGGTGGTATGTAATTTACCAAATTCAAAGAATATATAGAACGGATCTATTTCTTTCTGCAGTACTTTGTCAAAGTACTCACATTCGACACAGAGCTGGAGATGACAATTACCCAAAATACTACGGGTATGCAATTATTCAATCAGGTAGGTGGCGTATTATCTATTGTCTACACCTCAAGGTTTGTGATACTATTGGTTTGAGAGAAGTGTGGTATTTCGGAATGCAGTACTTGAATGATCAGAACGAACTAGTCTGGTTGGATTTACTCAAAAAGGTAAACAGTGAAGATTATTCTTGTGCACCTATATATAATTTGCTGCTGCACTTTTTTGGAATACATGGGTTTTATTAAGTCATACACCAGTTTCTTAAGAATTCCGGAGAAACACTAGTGTATGTCTTCTTTGGGTGGAATGCATTTTTAAACTTTCTCTCCCCTATTTCTACTTTCTACTTTCCATCTTATCCGGTTCATCTTTAGGAACGGCCTAGATGTGAGTGGAACAGTCTGTTAGGCTAACAGTTCGTCGATTCACAATCCATAGCGGCTTCTCGAAAGCTGAACGGAACACCTTCGCACACAGTTTAGCCGGTCCTCATTGTTAGATTTTCCTGTAGCTCTTCCGGCATACGTCCAGTAGTGTGTTTTGACAAGTGCACATAACGACGGGAGATTCGAAAGTAAAGCTAGACTCTAAGACGTCACAAAGCTCCGGGTTACGATGGCCTTCCCTAAGCCCATTTTAAAGATCATAAAGCGCAGCTGATTAGAAAATTTCATGGTTTGTTCTCACAAGTTTGGAATTTTGATCAAGCTCCCTCCTTAAAGGGGGGAATCGGTCGTTGATCTATCTGTAGGAAGGAATCGCGCAGTAACAGTGCTAACCACAGCGGTGTAAGCCTTAACCTAACAGCGGCAAATCTGCTGGCGTCTGTCATACTTTGCAAAATTGCACCAAACGTGTGAAGAGCAGACTTGCGAAAAGCAAGCTGAGTTGGTGAGGGTCTTAGATATGTTAAGCAAATCTCCACCCTCTAGCAGCCGCTAGAGCACCGTCACACTTTCTACAGACGAGCAACCCTCGTGTTCTGGACATTCGTGCAACCCTCGACTTTGCCGATAAATCTGCGCTATGGAGATGTTTTTTGAGAAGTGGTGTACTTGAGAAGCATGTATCAATCCTCAACAAAATGCGTTGTCACGCGTCAAATAGGATTAGGGTCTACAACCAGCTTTTGCTTTCTTTTGCCTTCTACAGTGAAATACGAAAAAATGGCCCTATTTTTTCTCTCTATTCACCCTTGTCGTAGGAGATATTCAACGGAATGCGTTGTCTGATCTTCCAAACGGTAGAGCTGAATTCCTCCCAGGAAACAGAGTTTTCGACTAAGAATATGCCGATGATATTACCTTGCGGAGTGATAATGCGCATACATTAAAACAAGCTTCAGATATGCTATGCACCTTGTATCTTCCAAGTGCAAAGTTCTTTTGCATGATTGGCGAGAGCCTATGCCCACACTCATCCTTTGCGGTGACAGCTGGGAGTGGTGTTGGGGAGGAGAGTGGTTCACAAGTAGCGAGAGCTAGAGCAGTTTTCACAAATCTGCGACAGCTTTGCCGTCGTCATGACATTTGGCTTTCTCTTAAGAACATAGAAGTCAATAGCGAAAGATTGCACGATATATTCTGGACCATTTTGCCGCATCTTCACTAGTGCACACTGCAGTCTAGGTGATCGTCCATAAATGAGAAATGGATAATCTCATGAGACCAAGGGCAGTGGCACACACAAACAAAATAATTGATATCAAATAAAAACACATTACCATAGCAAAGCGGACATAATGATCCATTCTCGTTTCCTGCATGGTGGGGGTTTATGATGTTTAATTGTTTTTGCTTACGCGTACCTCAGTAGCTGCTGATCGTTTGCAAGACAATTGTGGATGAATTCCATGCTCAAAATACCGGTGTTTTGTCTCTCACAACTGCTGCGTAATGGCTGACCTCAGTAGGCTGCACGCGCTCGATGGCGTCGCCGATCGCGTTTGTCCAATCAATGTTCTTTGTAGCCAAACCAAAAAGTGTTCAACAATTTTATTCCGTAATTGTCTCTCCGTCCTACCAATGTAGGTGACTAAGCGCCCATGTAAATTGGTCAAATCAATTGGACCTGAAGGGGAGAGACAGTGGCTTTTATCGATGGCTTTTTTATACGGGAGGTTGTATACAGAATGATAATCTTTGCGGCCTATTACCTACAATTAGCGGCACAGTTAAGGCATCTGGTGAGTAGGCTAGTAGTGTTACTATTTTCGTGAGGTAACTGTAAGGTGATTGCCAGCTTCGGGACCACAGTTGCTGTAAGTGTTTGGATATGAATGAATCTGGATATAGGTTGGCCTAAAGAGACTGGTGTACGTCACCACGGCTCGTTGTGTTTTAATCTATGGTTGCGAGACCTGGCCGCTTCACGTTGAGGATGCTCAGTGTCTTTCTGTTTTTGATTTTCCCAAAACATTGCTACTGTCTGGTGGGAACATCGAGGGAGTAATGACAAGGTGCACTCTCGTGTGTTAGGCGCGAGCAGCCACTCTCTTGAAGAAGTGAACACTCTATACCTCCTCCTGCGATTCGGTCATGTTTTGCGAATGCCTGTCCATCATCTATCTTTCTGTACTCTATTTGGACGTGCTCGTCAAGGCTAGGAGAGGCAGCGGGTGATCAGACTATGACTTGGCGTAGAGTTTTAAAGGAGCTAGCACCAGCGTTGGTTTTGACTGATGCTTCCCGTCTCCCTGGTTCTGAACTAAGAGATGAGGATTGTCGTTGGTCAGAGACGTCGAGGGATATGGCCCAGAGCAGAAGTCAGTATCGCGAATGCTGTACGGCCTCTGTCTGTCGAACTCTGGCGTCTCGAAATGATAAAAATGTCATTGAGACAAACAAAGTGATAAAAAATATCAAATAGCATGTGTTGAAAAAATCACGTCTTTTTTTACTAACTATCTCTTTCACGGAGCTCTACTCCCCTCTTCTATTTTCGTAGTTCTCGTTGGTGCCTTGACACCATGCTTGATTTTTAACCGGTATAAAATATACGCAAATATATCTTCTACTAGTTAAAAGGCACTGAATAAAGGTTTTCATAATAATCCATTCGGTAACATATATGTTGGTTTTTCTTCCACAAGGTTTTTTCCACACTAACATTTTACCGAGAAACACGCGAAAATGCTAGTTTTGGAATATTGAGGTAAGAATAGGATGATTTTTTATCCGCTGTAGGTTTCAGTTATCTAACATTTTTCAGAATGTATCTAAATGCTTTGTGGTATTTCAAACTTTATTCCCAACCCCTGCGGTAAACATAACAATGTTACTTAATCAACTGTTGTTGAACTGCATGGTTCTTGCTCATTTATTCCTGATAAAGGAAATTACTGGTTACCTTCAACCACAGTTTTTTAGTATCAGAATTCTCAATAAATAATTGAAAAAGTATCGCTTTTACTCTTTCCTTGTGTATCTTCTAAAGGTGCCACTTTTTAGAACGAAAGATTTCAACAACTCAAATTTTATCCTTATATTTGTGCTGGTTCAGAGTGTCTTATGTTCGGGATTTTTGCAGATCTTAACCAGAACCATGTCTGATTCCGAATTCATAGTTGTCAGCATTGAAGTGATTGTATATCATGCGGTTACTTTCAGTTCGACCCGTTCACTTTTTGCCGCTCCACACAGGTGTCAAAGCAACTTGATCAACCGAAAGGTTCAATGGTTTTCTATTTTCGAGCGAAATACTTCCCCGAAGATGCCACTGATGAGCTTATATGTGAAGCAACTGTCAATCTATTCTACCTGCAAGTAAGTCCCAGCTGCGTTATTTCTCACTTTGTATTTTTTTTTTAAATTTTCTATTACACATATAGTATTTTAGAGTAAAATGGGTAAACCCCATGGTCAAAAAACTAACGGTAACGAGAGTGTATGGGAAACATTCAAGTAGGATTTAGTTTGTTGACCGTGCTTTTGAAAACAGAAAGATTGTGAGTGGTTGAGAATGAGGAAAGAAGACGTATGCCCCTAAGCTCTGCATTTCGGTGAATGAAGGAAGACTGAAATAAAGAAGTTCAACATCTAGGGAAGGAGACCTGATACGGGTGACTGGCCGTGGGCATTTGAGATAAACGAGAGAAAGAGAAAGAGAATTGTCGAAGAGAGTTCTGATGAACAAAAACTAACAAATGACGGTGAGAAAGAGTTAATAAAGCAATTTCCCGGCTATAGGCAAGTGGCCATAGAGTGGAGGTTAGAGGCAGATCATTAGTTAATCGGACAGCCTTTCCTTGGGCCCAGTGATGAAGAAAAAGGGCGGCAAACAAAGCACCACCCCATATATGACTACAAACGGTAAACTTTGGAACGGATTTGAGCCTTGGCAAAAGAAGGTGTAAGAAAGCAGCTGACACTGAATCCAAAACCGACTTTGCGTTCAGCGGGCGGACCAAGAGTAGCCACAAAATGAAACGAACAAACAGATGAGTTGATGGATAAGACCAGTGACGAAAGCGATCCTGTGGAGCGAAGAGCAATTGAGCAAAAAAATCAAATGCAAATAAGGGAGAGGCTAAAGTGATACAGAAAGAAGAGGAGTTTCTGAAGAGTTGAAACAGACATCGATGATGAAACCTCAAGGTGAGATGTATTCTAGATCAGGGGTAAGTGATGCAATAAGAACACAAAGATCATGATCTATGTTGGTGATTATCCAACAGCTGGTAAGATAAAAAGGGAACAATGGAGAGCAGCATCATCAAAAAACATTGAGTTAAGTTGGAGGATGAATACAGACCAATAGTAAACAGAAGATAAAGGGTAAGCGCAAGTATGGAACCTTGGGGAACATTAGGATTCGCAAGGAACGGCTGAGAAAGAGCTCCATCGACTGGGAAGAAGATGGTTCGCTTGCTGAAAAAACATGACATCCATGATATATATATCACGCAGTTGCTTGCGAGTAGTATTTGGGATTGATGGGTCTTTGTTTGGTTGACTGTCCTTTGGACTCCACGTTTCACGCACAAACCTCAGGTCATCCGACAGTCAATCAAACGAACATCTGTGATACTAGAGCCGGGCGGAATCCGAAGGAAGACAGTTTAGACAGAAGACTTTCTTGCCAAACTTTGTCGAAGGACTTTAGGATGTCCAGTGAGACAAAGTGAGTTTCTCCGTGGTTATCGACTGCGGCCGACCAGCAGTACGAGATAACCACTAGCAGATCGCCGGAAGAATGACAAAGGCGGAATCCAGGTTACGGATCACTCAGCAAACCTTCGCGTTTAAGGAACGGGCGCAGTTAGTCGGAGACAAAGGTTTCAGAGGCTTTCGAAAGCACAGAAGTGAGGGTGATGGGACGGTAGTTGTTGGGGGTCAGAAGAATGCCATGTTTAGGGATAGAAAAAAATGGCGTTCTTCCATGAAGAGAGAAAATTGTCTTGGTTGAGCGAAAAAAACAGACAGTTTGAAACCGGGCTGACTCTGAAGCACTCCATTTAGGGACAATAGATGAAACACTGTCCGGATCGGGTGGTTTGGAAACACTCAGATTACGCAAAACTTGACGAACCTTTCTGTTAGTCGTTATGTGAAAAACGCTTGGCTGAGAGCGTGAGAAGAAGGCAGAGAAGAAATAGGGCTGACAGATAGAGTGAGGTCTTAGGCAAAACCTCGGCCTTATCGAGAACGTCACAAACCTGAGAACCAGAGGAAAGTTGTATGGGCAGAAATTACGGGAAACCGCCTTTGCAAGGGACCAGAAAGATCGACTTCCGGCAGCGGATGAGGCTATTCGTTCAGATTTGTGGAATACAAACTATTCCTTAGGTCTCTATATTGGTGAGCAAACATTACTTCCTAGTTTGCACAAAATGGTATCGAGATGTTTGTTTGGTTGAGCGGCGCCACTTGCGATAGGGTGAGTTTTTCAAACGGACAGCACGGTTGCAAGCGTGGTTAAACCGCTCAGGAAACCGTGGGTTGCCGGGCTTAGAGAAGTGAGGAATGTTAAGATGCATGCATTGAAGAACCGTCTTGTTGGAAGTAGGAACAGAGAGGGAAACATTAGACAAATAGCAACAGTTGTTCCAAGGGTAACAGGCCAGAAAGTTACGAAAACCACCCCAGTCAGTAGAATCCCAGCTCCAAAAGGTCCATCAAGAATTTGAGGTAAGGTCGGGATGAGGAAAATTGGCGTAGACGGTCGCCAGTGCGATCAAGAATCCGTGTAGCGAGATCCACTAGTTGGCAAAAGCTTTTGACTACAGCGAAGGCCTTGGCTTCACGTCCCACCGATGAACTGCCCAGTGAGTGCGATAGCCAATCCTTGTTGTGTACACCAAAATCACCAGGAGAGGTAATTTGGCAGCTGGAGTCTGGCGCCAGTGTCACTGTCTTAATGTTCGAATACCATAACTCAAAAACCAGGAGGTCGTTGCTACTGAGGAAGCTGTAACAGTGCGGAAATCATAGGTAACGGAAGGAAAACGAATTTTCAACCAAGTAAATTGAAGGTCCCGGATGGAAAAGTTGAAATGAGATAGTCGGGAGGAGACTGCCGATTGCTAGATATAAGCACAAACATCCGTGTTTGGGAGAAAACGGGAATGATATGAGTAGTTTGGAGATTGAAGATGACTGATGTTTGACGAGGGGAATATTTGGGCTTCAGTCCAGAGTGAGGCAATGAGGGAGGAAGACTGAAGAAAGTGATGCGCAGAGTCAACATTTCGATTCAGACCACGAATAGTAGTCAGTGAAATAGAAGCTCGACGTGGGTTCCGTGAGTGCACCCAGTTAAACAAAAACAATTATTCATGTGATTTATAAAATTTAAAATTGGTAAGTAAACCGGCAACCTAACCCTGAGACTTGGAGTGGAGAACCACATAAGGCTTTAATAGGTTGGGCGTGGTAGTAAGATGGGCGAGAAAGGAGCTGTCTACAAGCCACAAAAACACTTCAATTTGTGCATCAGTCCGAGATGGTTATTCATAGTAAGATAAAAAGCAAACCAAACCACTTGGACTGAAATGTTGATGACAAATGGCCACATTACACCATACTATTTTGAATAAAGATGGCAATGAATGGAAAGTTCATTCGTTGCCATTTTATTCATTGAAAAGAACTTTCTACATATTTTTTTCATTTTCATTGTCGGGATGATGAAACTGATAATGACCTTTCTAACAGTAACTTTTCGCTCTTTCAATCTGACTTCTTTACCGGGGCCAATGTAGGTGTACATAATATTTTACGATATGTTGTCAGGCATCAAAACTAAATACTGTTTGCAAATTACCGAGGCAATTCAGTGAGCCAAATTGTGAGTACGAATCCTGGAAACATGACTCACTTCCAGTTATTCGTAACCATATCATTACAATCTTAAAAGATGGTCGCGTTGTGTCGGCAACTTAAGGGATGGATTTATTTTTATTGTTTGGTCCAGAATTAGGTTTATATTAATCGGTAGCCTCAATATTTTTTCCAGTTTCATCGATGATTGTTTTACGTACGAAGAATGAATAAAGGCTCGTTAAAAATGCTAAAAATTGCACTTTACACAATCCGCTTCGGATACGATCACTGTAAAGGCAGCCCTTGAATGGGATTTCGTGGCGATAGGTGACTTAATTGTTTGCTCTTCAATCACTTGTATAGTGGCCCTCACGGAGGCGTTGAAACAATTGCCTTATCCTGCAAACAGTTGTAACAGCACCTGGGACAGAGACAATGCTAAATTTCGATCTCATTTCTACTGTCTTTGCCCACTCTACCGAGACTAATATGAAAACATTTGTACTGTGCTGGATCAGTTATCTTCCGATGAGAATTGCACGTGTCTAATCAGCAATCCACGAGTGGAAGCTCAAAAGGTTCGTACGGTGTTCCTACACCTTCATCAACCATACATCAATAAGGAGGCCCGTAATCTGCCGTTGCGGTTGCTTTTTGGTTTTGTGAATTAGTGTGTTGTCCACATGGTTTGTTTCTTTTTGCCCAATGTTTTGATAGCAGGCACTGGTTGAGGATTTCTAGGATATACGCTGTTTTTACCCATCTTATTTTGATCGGTTTTCGACGGAACCAGTTCGCTTGCTGCTACTAGTATCTCTTAACGATTAAGTGCGCAAAATCGTTACAAGAGTGGGAATGAAACCAGGTATTTTTGTTGTTTTCACCAACCTCAGGATGCAAAAGTACCCCCGTTGACTCTACTATCTCAAGAGGTTCCCTTGACTTAAAAACGACAAGCTACACTACGAAATACGCGGTTTGTTGACGACTAGACATTTGAGAGGAGTTATATGTATATTATATGATGCGAGCACTTCGTTCACTGTGGTCACATGCTTACGTAAAACGTGTTAGCTCATATATGATACGGTACATAGGATACACAATAGAGCAATGAGGAAAATATTTATCAAAAATAAATCGAAAATTCTCGTAGAAAGGCAGATCGTTTGCAATAATTAATAATGCGCGGTTTTTCATTGCGTTTGCGTAATCGTGCTTTGAATGACCGGGTCAGGTCAACTCGATGATCCGTTGAAAGTAAATGTCTCACGATAGCCGACGCTGGATTTTTTGCCGGGATTTGTTTTTTGCAGTCCAACTGAGTAGTTCAATGGAAAAGCCATTTTGGAATGTGTTCAGTCACTCTTTGAGTCAAGTATCATTCTGTTCTGCCGATGTACATGTGAACTAGTAAGCAACATGTGAAACATTGAGAGCAATCTGACTGTCACAGTGGTCTTTGAATCTTAATCCTGTAGCGGTTTGCACTATGCGTGATTGGGCTGCCATATATGTGCGGTTTAGAGCGGAGTGAATTTATGACGTGAATGGATAAAAATAAGGTCACCTTTATAAGGAACAAATAAGATGACTTACTTTCTTCCTGCTGTCAAAATAGGCTCGTGATTTACTTTGGTGCACGATGAACTGTATTTTATTCCCTCAAAATCAAAACGGATGTTTTCTGTTTATGAAAGAATAAAGTCTTTTAAATACTCAATTGGGATACTCAATGGAACTCTGTCAGATAAAATGATATCACAAAGGTAGTCAACAGTTGTTCGAAGAGGTACTTTGGTAAAATGAGCTTCGACATCCATTGAATATATTCCATGATTGTTTATTGTAAAACTGTTATTAATCTTGGCAAGCTCAAAAGAGTCTCGTAAACAATGAGTAGGGCATTTTCGGACAGGACCAACAACATCGGCTATAAAGTCGGGCAATTTTGAGGTAAATCAAATTTTACATTCACAGAATGGGCTTCAGCGGAACTCCACTCTTGGTGTTCTTTGAAGATTCCCGTGGGTAAAGCATCTGGGTCCCGGTAGGTTTTATCTTCTGGTGCATTCTTCCCGAAGTGAACCCGTGCATCAGTAAGATTTGAGAGTGTCTAAATATCTGTTTCCCTGTGAACATATTGTTCTCCGATGTCTTATTCAATATAAACCCTTGGTTATCCGAAAAAATAGTGTTCGTCTTCTTAATATAGTCTGTCTTCGTGAAGCTTACCATGCCGGAGCCTTTTTCTAATTGAAGGAACAATAAATCATGCATGTCTTTTAGTTGTGTGACGACAGCTTTGTGCTTCAGTCAGGCGGCATCTTTCATGCATGAGAGCGGAATAATTTCTACTTCTATCAAGATAGGTATTTTACAGTCTGCCCACAAATTATGAGAAAATGAGGATTTCATGATGTGCCACAACACGGTGTCGTCTACTTGATTATGTAAGAAAAGTCAAGCAGGTAATGCATGTAATCGAAGCTGTTAGTTGTAATTGTTTTTGCATTGTTTTACGATCATCACTGCGTTCCAGTAGGAGCCACTGGGTTCATTATTCGTCATCGCGTATTTGTTCGGCATACAAAATATCAGCGTGGTCGAACAGTCATAACGTCATACTGATGAAAAGCTAACAGGTTTATTGTAAGTTGGTAATTTGAAACTCCACAAATACATGTCAACTGGATGCACTAAGATACAGCTACGTGGTATCTTAATTGATTTGGACAATCATTTTGTTTTCTCAGGTTAAAGAAAGCATTCTGAGTGAAGAAATTCAATGTCCGTTGGAGACGTCCATCCTCCTAGCTTCCTATGCATGTCAAGCCAAATTTGGCGACTACAACGAGAAAATTATGGTCCCAGGATTTCTGTTTCGCGAACCGTTGATCTCTCCAGGGTGAGCATTATTGAATTTGTTCGCAAAGACGTGTAGAGTTCCTCGGTGAGGCCCAGCAGACTCACTCGCTCAGGGATTAAAAACACTGGAAGGTATCACTGGGTATCACAACTAGTTCTCCTCTAGTACTGGTACACTTAAAGATACCCCCAGTAGTTATTTGGATAATTTTCGTGCCTTTATTTTCTGGGAATGCTGTTTGCGTTTTTGTGCTGCGATATAGCAATCAGAACCGCCGAACCCAGTGCATGATTAATGGTTTTTCAAATTGACTTGATATGACATACTTTTATTCCGGGTATCTATCACTTCAGAATACAAAACAGTCGCAAATATAGTGAGCGACAAAAGTGAAAACCATTTACACGACCAGTGTCGTAACTTTTCAGCCGGTTGAGTTCCTGGTTAACGATAGGCGTATGACTAAATTTTTATCGTTGGTTCTACATGCAAAGTTTCTATAATATTTTGCTCCCCGCGGTGTTTGAACGTCGGTTCATAGCCAATAGGGCGCAATGGTGAATTTTCTGAAACGTTTGGTGTGGTCGCGTAACTCAGCTTTACGATCTCATGCGACACTAGAATGAGTGGATTTCATCGAGGTCAAAAGATCTCCACATTTGGATCCATTCAACTCTTTCGTTGGCTCGAAAAAGATTGTCTCCTAATTTTGACTCCATTTGAAGATAAGAAGGTTTACGACTTTATTCATTTCTCTCAACTTGAAAAATATGCTGGATAAGAGTCGCTTTTCATTTATGTCCATCAGATATTAAGTGG
Source organism: Fasciola hepatica (assembly GCA_948099385.1). Taxonomy (NCBI): domain Eukaryota; kingdom Metazoa; phylum Platyhelminthes; class Trematoda; order Plagiorchiida; family Fasciolidae; genus Fasciola; species Fasciola hepatica. Next base: position 189,657 of record CANUEZ040000132.1, read on the forward strand.
AACGTCGTTTAAACCTCCGGGGAATAGTTGCATAGAACGTGGTGGCGTTCAGGCATTGACACGATTAACGTCAACAACTTCCTTGAGTAATTATTCGAGATGGGACTATTTGTAGTATGAGAGATAAGTGATATCATAGATCAGATATACTTTTAGTCCTTCTTCGTTAGGGGGAAAAACAACAGCTGAATCACCCCCACCCCCCGGTCGTTTTGGTGGAGTCATTATACTGTATTCAGTGGATAAATGTAGGGGTCAAATAGCCACCATAATTCGCTACAGACCTTGTGGTCTCGAGAATGAATCCTGCTGCCCACACCGCTTTTCCCTTCGGTAGTCTATAGTTGGTCATTATCTTCTTCCTGAAACATAATGTCGCTTCAGTGCGATGAATGAGAGGTAGTAAACAGTTATTGATATTTCCGTTGTTTTAAGTCATTTTTTTGTGCATACACAAATACTTGCCTTACTCTGTATATACCTGTCTGACTGCTTAGTCTTCGACAGCGTTCCGGAATGAGTTTGGTTGAACTCGAACAAGCGGTTGTTCATTGGTATCGTCAGCATCGGAACATGTTACGCTGGGATGCAATGATCGAGTATCTACACATTGCTCAAGACTTGGAAATGTACGGGGTCACGTATTTTGAGATACGGAACAAAAAGGGATCAAATCTACTCTTGGGAGTGGATCAGTTCGGCTTGAATGTATACACGGCGGACAATCGGTAAGTTCGATGTGGTGTCTGTGGCCAGTTACGTAGTACACCCATGACAAGATAGAAATGTCTGCCAAATTCAGTAGTCCAGAATGCACAACACGTCCTTAAGCGAGATTCAAAGGGTAAAATTGAGGAAATGATGATAAATTGAGGCAATCCAAGAAGTAATCGAGAATTCGAATAGTTTGCGAGACGATTCGTCATGTATTTTCGACGTTCAGTTGAGGGCTGAAAACCACGGAAACACCGTAGGATGCATGTTATACATAAAGTTGAGGCACAATTTGACTAGGGAGAATTGCTATTTAAAATGAATGAAATAACTTTCCTGCCTGATTCGTTGAATAAGAGGTGGACAGTTTGGCCAGGATATATATATATATATATATATATATATATATATATATATATATGTGCACGGACAACATGGTGATTGTGCTGTGGAGTGTGTGTGTTCACGCGGGAGAACACCTTGCTCGATCCGATTATTCCACAAAATCTTGACCAAAGACTTAGTAATTTGATCCTTAGATGATTCGGTGATCCATATTTGGATATCACCTGTGACATGAGTGATTAGCCGAACGACATTGTTCGACTAATCACGACTACACAAACAAACAAATGCATACGCACACACACAATTAAGCGCAAAAGCAACCTTGTTGTAAGGTACATATACTCGGTTCATAGGCGATTTGTATGAACAGATCGGATTTGTCGTGAGGATCAAAAAGCAAATCTCGAACTATAGTTGATCTCAGTCGACAATGAACAAAAAGTAGAAATTTCTCTCAGGCTGCACAATCGGTCTCATTTCAACAACAGAAGTGATCGATCAACCGGATAAATAAGGAGTCATTTTATCGAAATCCGTATCATAAAACCTGAGTATGTTGTTTAAAGCCTGTTTAACCAAATTAGAGTTTGGTGTCAGAAACAAACTTTGCATTCCGAAGGCACACAGCCAAATTCAGACATTCCCTCAGTTCTGTTCATGTATAATAGATCAGCCTAGTGTTCATTTTATATTTCATCATGACCACAGTGTCACGCACATTTCATTAGTTGCGTAGCAATGGTCAAGCCGTACTGTGTTGAATTGGTATCCCAACGATAAAACTACCCGTGCTCTATGGGATTTGAACCCTCTTGAAAATCGTCAATGTTTTACTGCAGTGTTATCTCTCATAGCTGACCTGTCACGACACCCTGAGGGCTTCGTACATTTCTCAACAGGTTTGAATCTCGCCGAAGCCGAGAATGTTTTCCTTTTGGGCGAGTAAAGCAATTTTCAGACCTAATAAGTGGTAAAAAGTTTAGACGACATTGTATCTTATCCTGTCAAGCCTCAACTTCGGAAGGCAATGTTCCAATTTTAGAAATAAAAAAATTTAAAAAGTGCTCTTTGTACTCCCTTTTTCAACTATTTTACAACAAAGTACAACAATTCAGGGCGGAGGCCGTCGTCAATGAGGGACTGTCAAGTGGGGAGTGACTGGCGGTGGCTGGAATCGAACCCGGGTCGACATTGTTCGAAGTCCACGATCATAACAGTTTCACCACTGCCGCCATAGTGTTGTTTATTGTTTGCATACCTTAATACAAAACCATGTGATGTGATTCATGAAGAGTGTTCAGACAGAAAGAAGAGAGGTACAAATGGGAAGCTGAGTACAAGTACGCCATTAACCAGGAAACGATTTTATCACCAGGCTTCTCAGATCAACCAATAGCCTAAGACATCACAAAGATCTCTTTGTTTGGAGTTGTTGTTTTGTAATTCTGCCGTTTACCCCTAATTATCTTCCATCCGCTGCCTGTCTCCGTCGGGGCATGCTTAGTACGGGTCCCAATCCAAATATCCTATTCAGATTCCAATGGTCTATCAGAGGCGGTTGACCTTGAATAGCCGATATCTGAGCGATGTTTTGAAGAAGTCTTATATCATCCGTACTTCCGCCGAGTTTCATGAAATTCAGTTGTCTGGGTTCTTTTAAATAGCATGTTGCTTCAGGAAGTTATCGAACTATCGATAAACATCTGTCTTACAGGTGTCTGGTACAGTCACGCGTTATTCTTGAACTATTCTGATTTTACTTGCCGCTAAATTATCGGTCACATGGCACGGGCATGCCAGATAACCAGACAACTTGTTAGGCAGGCAAAACTGTGAAGTATCCAAGTGAAAAATTGTTGCAGGTTGTATTCAGAGCTTCTAACCGGTGAGCAGAATGATGTTCATGCACGACAATCATCCTTCAACGTGCCTTCACACGACTGTAATGGAAAAGACGTAGCAAAGAACTACGATAACTCACTGCAATTTGTTGGAATCGGCTGCCACAAAACAAAATTTGGTTAGGTTCGGCAGAGAGCCAAACTCCTGAATACCAGCAACTGACTCGCAATGGCGGGGTTTCGCATTTATCTAGATTACCTATAGTGGTCGAGTAGTGTGGGAGTTTATCACCTCTGATGTTGGACGTTCAAACCTCGCCACCGCTGGTCAGCTTGATAGTGGACAGTATTCTTCTGTCGTCCATCTTGTTACCACGCCCAAACTGGTTCACGACTATCTCAAGTCTTGCGGTCAGGGTTGACAGTTATCTCCAAAAATGCGGTGGGAATTTGAGACTACAGAGTTATCCTCTTCTACCGCAGTTGCAAGGAGTCATGGAACAAAAGTGCTTGACTTATGCCACTCGATCCCTACCGGTCTGAATTTAGGTGTCGTGACAGAAACACCGAATGGAGACAAACACGTATTGGCATTGTTCCCTATGTCGATGAGTAGTTATGAAGCTCCGGAATTTCCTATACGGTTTGCACTGCATTCCTGATGTCCACTTTCATTCTAAGCTATATCCTTCGTTGTCTTCAACCGCTGATCATCTCCATCCCTTTGACTCTAACCGGGTAGTGCTAATTGAGGACAGTAACAATGATTGCTTCTTGGTACTCCCTTAGCAAATTGTCCCAACCACCACATACTTTCTTCCGCTCTTGCCAAAGGTTTGCAATTAGAGCTTATATGAGTAAACAGTGAATAGGCATTTGTATATATATATATATATATATATATATATATATATATATATATATATATACATTATATAAATATATATATTTATATATATGTCACAGTCATCAGAAGACGTAGTTTATTACTTAACAGTATCGAATTCACAATTCTGTGTCACCTACCATCCAAAATTTTTGGCGAAACTCAAATAACTCTATGTCCATAAAATATGCATGCATTTTGAATTTTGTTATGCCAACACGGATGTCTCTGGGGAGGGGGGGGGGGGGGGGGGGTTGCGTGATGCGCATGTGGTTAAGTAGGTGAGGAGCAACCTAAAGGGTCCTGAACGTGCTTTGTTGGTAAGGCTTACTTACTAAGTGTTTTTGTCATTTTGTGATACGGAATGAAATTTGGAACACGTCATGTTTCTGATGCGTGCATAACCCGCATAACTCACGTGACCTATTGACCTTTGATATCAAGTACACGCAGTAATTTGTTTGCTACCATTGCTCAGAATACGATGTCATACTTGTAATACTTTTATGCGCTTTTCTTTGTCCGTGAAAACGTGTTTTGTCGCTGGCAGTTGTTTGTAGATTCAGTTAAGAATCCAAAATATATTAAGACATCACAGCACATTGAGAAATCGGAAAGAGGCTTTAAGTTTCCTTACAACCCCCGTTCGAGTCGGGACCAGAGTGTGTCATCGAGTGATAATGACAGGATTTTGCGAGCAGAAACGTAATACGAGTGAATGGTCAGTTTACTTCAGTGGTTTTGGTACAGAATCTGCTCTACCAGAATGCAAGAATACGCATGAGTTATAGACGTAAAGGGCGATGGAGATAAAACATATTACGCACAACACTGTCCGTAACGGTAATAACAATCCGACTCAGCATCTCTCAAAGTTGAATAATATAACATTAGTCTTAATAATGATAAAAACTACGGTATTTTATTGTTCAGGATAATGAGTTTACATGAAGTAAGGGTACTTGTTCTGCAATTCTGTTATTCGTTTACAAATGCATATGCTGATCCAATGTTGTTAAGGGTAAGGAGCTGATTTGTTTGGTTTATAAGTCTCTCTCTCTCCCATAATTCAAACTAACGATGAATAACGTATACAGTCGAAATGAGGACTATATCTATGCCTTTGTAGAAAATTAGAAAGAAAACTGCTATTTATCAGAGAAAAGGAGCTGTTTCCAAGGTCAAGGCAGCCTATGTTGAACGTGTGGGATGAAATCTTTATAAAAATTCTTCATTTGGGCAGATTGGAAAAAGCCGATTTCGTGAGGCCTTTGGAAGTGCAAAACGGATGGCGTTGTTCGTCCGAAGTCGAAATGACCCAGGGGATAGGGAAATATAATTGGTTATGATGAGTTGGATAGATACGATAGACGATAAACAAGAAATCACCGGGGTCATTACACTCGCTTGGAAACCAGCAAGATTTATTGGTGCTATATTGGACAATGCCACCGATGGTCGCATATGGAGTCAATCAGGATGATTGTTAATTGTTCAAGGTTCAGGTCTCTATGGTTAATATCATGGAAAAAGAGCATGTCCTGAAGAAAAAGGTAAGGAAAACGAAGTATATACATCGGTGTAGAAAAATCATATGTTGGTCATTTAGTTGAAAATGAAATCCGTTCTTGTAATTCAGACAGTCAGCCAGCGGAACGGATCGCATGAGCTGTACGTGTGTGTGTATGTGCATGATGGGACGACGTCAAGGTTAGATCTATGGGAAAAACCCAATTGACTGGGAGATGATCGGTGGATTGATCGAATTTAAGGTCAAGCTCGCACGCGTGCACATGAAGCCCACATCCAGATGCAAAGATAGAACCGGACGAGGAAAACGATGTGGTGAAGGGGCGTCATAGTCATAACTGGAAATAATCATACCAAATGGTCACGGCGATTGGTCGATCGGCTGTGAATGAGTGAGCAAATCATCTTGTAGGCAGTGGGAAGTGTCTTATGAACTGCAGTCGCGAAATGTCAGAGGAGGGCAATCATTTCGGTAGGGGTATTCTATTTTATTTTTCCCGTCCGCCTGTTTTCAAGCTGTGCGCCAAGGAAAACAGGGGACGGTTGGAGAGGATAGGGTAGATGGAGTACTATTCCAGGACTTGTTTCCGGCCGCAATAATGCCATAATGTCCAGACCGAAGCAGGTGATCTTCTTGGGGATCAACTACTGGACCCTTCAGTTATCCGAAACTTAACACATAAGTCAGCAGGACTAAGCGTGGCATCCGTAACCCACTAGGAGCTGGTGACTGATTGCTCACTTCATTTGCCCTTTGGATGAGGCCAAACATCTCCGGTGCCCAGTATACCCTCCGCTACAGATATCGGTGAGTATACCGATGTACGCCTCGTACGCCACCCATGGTTCGTTTGGAATCGGGGTTTAGCCATCTCTCCTAGACTGACTATAAGTCAGTCAACCCGGCGGGGAGCGCCGGCTGTTCGCCTTCGTCTTCACACTTTGGCGAAAACACTTCCACCACGAAAAAGCAGTGTGCAGGACTTTCTTAGGAGAATCTATGGATCAGGCTTGAATATGGTCAGTGCTTCATCACTGTTGCTGTTGTTTTATACCAAAGACCATTATAGTAAATGGATAAAAATGGCTTGCCTCTTACGTACACACTTACGAACTAGACTGTAGGGCTGGGATTTCTTTTGTAAAAAAACACTGCTTTTGATCCAGCAGCATAAGTGGAGGAAAAAAGTTGATGTACAGGGAAACGATTTTGTTCAGTTATTCTAAACTAGTATTCTGGTTCTTGCAAGTAATGGGAAATCTACTTGCATTTTCCCCAACTTAAAGTCGAACACCATGGGCCAGAAGCGAACCGGAAACCATCCAGTTACGGGGTGGATGCTCTACCAGTTAGGTTATATAATGTACTCTTTGAACATGCATAAAACGAGTACTAAGGATAATGGTAAGTTTTCCATGATATGGAATATCGGTGTTGTTTGTAGCTCAGATTGATGGTTTGTATCTGTTAGTGATCGTTGCAAACGTTTCATCATCAGTCGAGGACCTGCACACTGACGAATTCACCTCGACTGGTACTGAACCGCTTGCAACCTAAAGGCCAAGCTCAGCGATCACCAACTGATACAGATTGATAGGTGATTGATCAGAGTGTTGATAACAATTGGGGCCACATTTTTTTCAATCATTGAACTCACACCTATCTGCTCTGGGTTTGGTAGCAACCTCTCAGCATCGTTCATCCAAAAGTCAAGTAAATCAAAGCATAATGAACAAATCAGGTGGCGAAGAAACAGTGCGAATTCAAATACACCACTGACTGCGGCACCTGATCTTATCACCTTATTTGTTCAACCATCTGGTAGGCTGATTCCTTAGACTCCTAACTGGAGGCCAAGCATGTCCTACTCGGCCAAGCGCGCTGGTTGTAGTTTTCATATCTTTTCATCGCACCACGGACTAGACACTTCGACCCAATATCCAACCACTACTCACGTCGAAGAACGATTTTTACTGGAGGCGTCCGTCTATCAGGACAAGTGTTCTTACCACCGTAATTTGCTAAGATGATGCACCAGGTGCCGCGGTTCTCAAAATCTTACACCTAGCTTCAGCATTTCTAATTCAGTTTTCCCAACTTATTCGATAAGAGCTGTGAAAATACAGATGCTTTTTGGAGGGGCCCCCAAAAGCCCCGGAAACAAGCACGTCGATCAACATGAACATGCCACTCTAAACCGCCTAACCGATCCGTGTCCACATCAAATGTTGTCCAAAGTTCAACGCACGATCGGGCACACATTCTGTGGGCCCGTCAACTATCTTCCTGATTTGATAGCGACCGTCGAGTCAGTCGACCTCACAAGTCTGTGGCCCCATCTTGTACTGAAAGGTGCACCGAAACGGTGCGTTTCTATTAGACAGTCTCTGTATATAAAAACTCGAGGCTTACATTGATCTTCCATACCAGTTCATCACGTGACGTAGTGCGCGTTGGAGTGACCCTTTTCTCTTTTTTCTGTCACTTCGCAACGGGCATTATTCTTGGGGCCAACACTCTGCTATGTGGTTGTAGGGGTATCTTGCTTTTTCCTAGTGGAAATGTGTCAGATCTTGAACACGCGGATGACAGAGTTTCGTGTAAGTTGTAAGCTTTGCTGGACAGCTTGAACAACTTTGTGGCAATGTTCGGTATGCATTTGCACCTTCAAAGTATAAATTATAATTGCAGGATTGGGTTGATCCAGTATCAAGTATTTCGACACCTGGGGAGACCAAACACCAAGTGAATAATTTATCTAGGCAACTTCATTCCATCCGGATGTCGGATGTCGAATAATGTGTCGACCCGCACTTTATTTTTACAAACCTCTGTTATCTCGGATGTTGTGGTAATATCTGATTTATCTATTGAGGATGAAGGGGGGGAGGGGGGTCACACTGTAACAGTTAGACCAGTTCTGTACTATTCAGAAGCGTGATCGTAGTGCGTGGAGGACACACGAAGATTATCAGCACCCAAACACCGATGTCTTCGTAGCATAATTCGAATCTGGTTGGAGTAGCTGATCAGTAGTGCTCAGAATATTAGGTACTTGGAACGAATAAGTAGACAAGGCAGTAAATCTTCATATGGTTCCGGATAGACTCCTTCGGTGTGTGACGAAAGCATCCGCAAACATTTATGATCTGCCAAGGACAGTAAAACCATAAACATTTTGCTTGTCATAGTTTGCTTTCCTCTGTTTCTAATTATCAGGGCAACAAACAGAATGCGCCGAATTCTAGCGTCACTCTTACCTTCGTGTTACATTTACTTTTTTGTTTTACCAAATTTGGGTATTCGAGGGTTGCTAATGGATGTAAAATATTGATCGGAGCAGATAGACGACAGCCATTATGAGGTGAAGCATTTTTTCCAACCATCTCAATCGCGTACGTAAAACATGATAATTCGTATTTAGATGGAGCAGGGGGAAACAATGAGAACGGATAGTGTCGAACAAACTAGAAAACGGTCCGGCAAATCTGATTGGTTAACCCCAAGGCAGATATCGATTGCGGATCAACAGCTTGTGCATTCACGGTTGGGGGGGGGTCAAAGTCTAATCAAAACAGCCTTACAAAAGGCTAGGCGATTTGGGTTCCGATTTCGTCCAGTCACACGGAACACTCAACCCAGATCAATCTGATGACGTACACCACTTTGTGGACTAAAATAGACACATACATCTCGCACAGAAGGCCTTTTTTTGTTCCGTTCAAACGGATCAGTGAGACCGTTTCAGGTTTTTTGAACAAACACTCCTTGGTAACATCATACAAGCTTTAGATCGTCTTTCAACGTTACGGTGCAAATTATCATGTTTTACAATTTCCTGAAATAGTGTCACTTCAGACAACGCCAAGGCGCGCACATGAATGGTGAAACTCACTATTCTTTACAACTGCTCCCATTAAGTTCACAGTTTTACTGAACAGTTGGTTGCAAAACTGACGGGTCACGTTTTCGCCACACATTTCGACGATACTCAGTTTTTGGTTTCTTTTGAAGACAATTTCTTTAGTAGGAAACTGGAAGGTTTCATCATTCATATACCATGTAGTATCTACACCCAGCTCATCACCGTAAATCCGGGGGGGGGCACTACTACAGAGCCATTTCATTTGACTTGTCAGGAATAGTCGGTTGATGTGCATATCTACCGGGTCTTAACCGAGGCCCAAACATGTCAGCAAACGGGACTGTGGGTTCGGCACGTTTTGCTAACTTTTAGCCGTTTTCTTCAAGTCATCCACAAAGTCAAAGAATACCAAACTTGACATCTACTGTTTATAAAGAATGTTGTATTAGGTGCCAACCCACGACCGAAAACTATTGCTAAGTAACATTGCTTCGTAGTGTCGTAAGGCGAAAAAGAGCACTCTTTTGCTCGCGAACAACCTTTCTTTATTAGATTGAGTGAGATTATATAGGGGTTTGATCCTTATACCCAGCCGCTGCACAAAAATTGTTGATCGGACTGGCGTGGTTGACCAGGTCATCCAATGGGCTGGTGGTGAAACTAAACACAGCTCAACAGCATTCATCTCATTATATCGATCATCTATCCTGTTGCTCGTCTTCCTGTTGTCTGAAGCCTTGGGCTCGGTACTGTACAAGCTGTGCTTGCGCATTCCGTGACTCACTCTGATCGTGTTGATCTTCTGGGAAGGGGAGACTATGTGTTGTCTACAGATCAACCACTACCTTACAAAAATCAGTTATATCTCATCTTAGGGAATCGTGGAAGTCCCTCTGAAAGAAAGTGCCCTTGTGCACCAGTGATACGTCAGCTCAGGCCTTTGTGTGACACGTTATCTCTGCTCCATTGCAAGGTCTGTTATGCCTAGTTGGTTCACAAAACGAAGCCAATTTCAAACGATGCAACGAACTAACAACTGGGAAATTGAAACTATCCGGCAGGGATATAGTCCGATTAAGCTGTTGTGAGTGTTTCCGGAAATTTCCGTTTGCATGTTACCTAGTCATCAGCATAGTTTTCCGTTCGTTGCTACCGACGCGTCTTTGGCATTTCTGCTAATCTCGTGCGACATGAGTAGCACAAATACAAACTATTCGCACAATCACGGTACTTTGTTTATGAGGAACATGACTCAGATTTTATGACAAATTATCCTGTATCATTTGAAGTGATGCCAGATATTTTAAATAGATTTTCATGTTTGGAACACTACTTGTGTTTCTTTCAGACGCATACCGAAGATGAGCTTCCCTTGGAGTGAGATAGCCAATGTAACCTACAAAAGACTCAAATTTATTGTGACATCCGTGGACAAGACGAGCGAGGTGAGTTGTTTGAATGTGCTTTTTACTTCCCGTTTTTACCCAGATCATGATTGTTGCATGACTTTTTCCCCCACAGAACTTGTTTTTGTGAGCATCTACATTTTACGATTGGACTGTTTTTGCTCGGTTTATTTTCCTCCAGAAGCCCAAACTAAAAACGTCAAGAGAAATAAACAATAAACAAATTAGAGTACTAATAACAAACCGTGACTTAACATGCTTCATTCACTTGTTTGTTTTTATTTCTAAACATTCGTTTTGTATTGCTGATTTTTGATGCTGTGGCCTGTGACTAGAAGCCGACGCTGTTTTAAATTAGTTAATAATTCATGTGCCAATCCTGATTCAGCCATATACTTTCGGCCAAGTAAATGGCTTCTCCACTCTCGGACAAAACATAAAATGTCGAAGCCAAATCGATATCCTACTGAGTCTACGAGTGCATGTCATGGAACTTTCGAACAGAAGAAGTTGGAGGGTAATTCGCACATTCTGATTGTGAACCGTTTGTACAGGATTTGTTTATCTTTTGTTATACGACCTGAGCGCAAGGCTTTTGACAGGGCTCAAGACCAATTTAGGTCTACCGAATGGAGAAGTACCCGACGGTATCCGTCAGATTGGAACTTGGAAGCACGGGTTTGAAGGTTCTCCATGGTAACCGACTGGTCAGTGCCGATTTGTTGACTCTGTGATAACCTCCCGTAGTGTGAATGTTATTCCTCTCGGAAGGTCATACGTGCGGACTGCGCTTCCACAACTCCTGTTTCACTGGCCTCATCCTTTTAAGAGAATTCACGTCACTTCGGCGCACAGTGTGAAATAGTATGTTCATGACTAAGTACCACGATTACTGCTTGTAAAGGAAATCTCCGATATCACTCACTCATATAAGAGTCTAATCGGGTTTGCTCAGAAGCCAACCCGTGTAATCGATAGGATTTGATCCGATTTCGTGAATCGGCCACGCATGACCTCTATAACACGCTATTGTCAAACTATGCATCCTTATTTGAGCGAGGTTTTCTGCTATTCCGAGGCAGATCCAACATCCAGGTGTATCAAAGTAAACAAAACTCATATCTAGTAGAATATCGCCGCGTGCATAGAAAACGCTACTGATTTCCTTTACTTCATCGAAAAACCGTTCTTGCTATCAGTGTGGCATTACTATTTTGTCAAGGGTCACATAAATGTTTTATGAAAGAAGTCCATTTAGTTGACAACTATGATGCTAGAAGGAGATACGGGATGGTTTTCGATATTTTACCAATTTTCAGGGCGTCCTCAAGACATTCCTGAAGCAAAGATACTAATCGACATAAACGCGACAAATTGGGCCGCTCAGTCAACACCCTCCATGCCGCACGTTGACTCAACTCTAATTTATCAGGCACGATCGAACGTGTCAGACGTAATCCAACGAAAACCAATCAGCCATATTAGTCGATGTCCTAATAAGTTAATCAGCCTGACAAAGTTGCAGTTTTGCACTGGTGATTTAGAGACTTTACCTACCACATCGGAGGTCAGAAGTTCGAATCCCGCTGCCGCCGATCGATTTAGTGATAGGTAATAATCCACTATCGCCCGGCTCGCTACCATGCCCAACCCATGAGGACCTTATGCGATTCTCCTCGTCAGATCTGAGGAACAAATTGACGGTTTTATCTTGTAATTCATTGGGACTCCAAGACAATCATGTAATGAAATAATAATGAGCGTACGGTTTAAATAACGGATTATCGGCTCGTATGATTTTCTGACATTGTACACTTTGGTTTATATTGGCGAGCTTCAACGACATGAGTTGTCAGCGAATATCTTGCACTCAAGCTGTCGCAAAATAAAACAAAACCTAAGTGTTTGAAATGGACGTGAATTTAAGTTATTGAAAGTGGTTTTCAAATGTATAAAGTAGCGAAAAGACAAAGTCTGAGATACAGTTATATTGAGCAAACTCTACAGCCCAAAGTGTAAAGACGTGTCCGGTTGTTCAAGTAGCCTCCACAAAGACCACTGTTGGCGCGGCGTGCACATTTCTACTTCATTTTGGGAATGTATTAACGACCGCTATGCCCCTTTTCCTGTCCAACGTTCTTGGCATGCGTGAAGGTATTGGCTGACGCATCGATAGACGGCTCAGTCCCGTTAGCGGGCAGCACGCAATCGTCTGTCCGAAATCGATGGCAAAGCTGGAGCGAAGCGGATCGGCGGCCCCATCAGTTTGTAACAAAACGGAACGAAACCATTAAATCATCCGCCAGCAGTCATTCTTACCTAACTGAACGAAATCGACCAGTCAGGGCCCAAGAGTTGTTTTGAACGAATGGAAGGAAATCAGTCAATGGTGTTTGTCAATAGAAGAGTCGATCAGTAGACGTTCTGGACCAATGTGCTTCGTACATTGTACTTGATTGCGGTCACATGGCATCCTATATAAACTGCCTGTCTTATGTTGATAAAAGGAGATTGTTCGGAAGCAGAGACGTCATCTCAGTATAGTTACTGAGGCGGAACAAAACAGCGAGTTCGTCCGACTGATGAGATTTGGTTATTGATCTAAACCTCTTAGTCAGGACCATCGTTTTGTCTACGTGGGTTTTCCGGTTACCCACATGTTTCTCAATAAGTGCTATCTCGACCATCTCGGCTTGCTCCTGGAACAGATAGATCTTTTCCGTTTTTGTATAACTCTTGGTTGACCAACTCGATGGACTCCATAACTAACTGTTGTCGTTACCAATGCAGTCTCCATCATAGCTCTACTTTTTCCTCGATTTATGACAATAACGTCATTCTGGACGCCTTATTTGAACTAAATAGAAGCAAAAGAAAGCACAGAGCAGGAAAACTGAACCTGTCGACGTTGATTTTCTAATTTGACCGGTTTTAGTTTGAACAACTAATATTCGTGCACTGCAGACACAGATCCTTGTGATGCTGCTCCTCATGAAAAACGCCGATCGATAGCAAAACTATTGAGCATATATAAAAAAATGAACGGAAAACCGCAAAAGGTACCACTAAACAGATGAAGAGATAGTGAGAATAAAGGGACGGAATCAGTCGTCACATACCACAATTGTCCTCTATTTCTAACCATTGAATATGAGAACTTTTTAGGCTCCTCCCACAAAGTCCCACACGCCCTTCATAATCAGTTCTCATGGTCACACTTTTCTTTATTGTAATAAGCTAATTACCCTTACCTGCATTCAAACTCCTGTCGGAGTGGAGTGTTACACTCTACTCGTGAGTAGATGTGCCACGAACAGAAGTTATGGATTCCGGAGAAACAGAAACTTGCCAAGTTTCCATGGACAAAACATATTGTTATAAAAATGGCACATGTATACACAAAGTAGAAAAATGTTCCGGACTGATATATATATATATATATATATATATATATATATATATATGTTCGATGCAAATAAGGTTCTAAGTTGTTATCTCTTGGTTTTTGATGTTGTTCTGATTCCTTCTTGTCTGTAGGTGAACCATCTTCTGACACAAAGAAAGACACAGTGTGCCGAAGTGAACTTCCCGTGCGCGACTTATATTCAGAACGTCGCTTCTTGGTGTGCATTAGCGTTTAGCTCGATGATTCCTTTCATGTACTCTTTAATCTGCAGCTAATCTCCGCATTGCGAGTACGGAACTTTCACTTTCCATGTTCCTCGTCTATCCTTCGATCACTGTGGCCACGCCTCTGAATAGTACAGAAGAACTGGTCTGACCGTTGCATTGTCCATTCGATCAGTGATGGATGATCGGATTTCACACTGACACCACAAACGACCGAGAATGTCTTAAACCAAATTCTTCCTCTGTATGCCCATATGGATTGAGTCAAATGTTATGACTATTCAGATTTACTGAATAAAACGACCACTGGTACGAGTCGCGAATTCAGACAAAACAGACTATCAGTAGTCAACTTATTTTGACCGCCTAGACAGACGATCGACGCGATAGACGCTTCGCTTGTGTTGTTCAGCATTGACAATTCCGCCTGAAATCACCACGGTGTGTGTGGAAATACTGTTTTGGTTTCTCAGTTTGTACTTGTAAATACTTACGTGCCGCCAGGCGCAGACTACAGGAAATCAGTTGATTACCTGTACGGATTTTGGATTTAGTCAGAATGTTGTATCGATCACTCACATCGGTTCCCGTCAGAAACAGTATGCGCACGGAACTAGACCGTCAATGATCATCATAAGTTTGACTAACTACCCAATCAACGCCCCGAAATACACGAATGTTGCGGAGGGGTGCAGCACTTTATCTTGAGTTAAAAATGATTCATTACGGTTTTGGAACATGTTGGGGGGGGGGTGGAGTGTAGTTCAAAAGACTGCACTACTTATTCTATGTTACTCAGTGATCCAGTAGTGATGGGCCACAGACGGGTTTTCTCTACAGGATTGAGTCACGTGACCGATTGCCTGTTTTTCACGCATTCAAAGATAATCAGAACGACACTGATACACGTGAAATCTGGACGCTTATAGAGCACGTGATATTTTCTTGTATACAACTACGCTTGACTAGAAGCAGGAACTCAGAAACCCATATTCTGCAAGCCAGTTTGTGTGTATGTACAAGTTTACAAATCGCAGGTATGTAGCGGTCATTTATGAAGAAACAACAGAGATGAACCCATATTTGGAGAATGTCTAGGTAAGAATCATGTGGACAAAAGTGATCCGGAAACAATCTGTCATACTCTGGCACTTTTTCTGTTATAAGATGAACAAAGTAAAATATAAACTGCAGATATGTGTCATTATCTGGTGAAATAGTAGAACAATGATCACGAACACAATCCCCAAATTCAGCTAACGTGTTTATGCTTCACTGTGATCTTTATTGCACTTGAACAGGCTCCCCTTCTGACTTTTGAATTGTTCCAGTGGAGGACTGCGTGTCTTATTACTGACTCACATCTAAGCTCACATCTCCAGCCCATTGTTATGTGAATACTTTATTTCCTCACTTTTTTCATTATTGAAAGGGATTCCTCAACATTTTCCCTGTTAATCTTTCCTTGTGAATCCCGCTCACAAGCACAGATTTACTCTCATCAAGTATCTCTGAGACTGTGTCCAGTGTCAATAATTAGGCCATCAGTTTTTCGCGTAATTTGAACCTAAAACAGCTCAGCTTTCGCTTATGTTGTCTACTCTTATCTCTTTAATTGATTTCACTTTTGAATTGATGGCTTTGGGAGGTAGCAGCCAAAACTAGACCACAAAAGCGCGAGGTTAATAATTGAAAGAACTGAACTGCATTGATCACTCTTTCTCAGAACACCCAGCCACATGCTCTTTTCTCACTTGTTTCCATATTTCGTATTTTCAAACGCAAAGTCTGTAAACTGACCCTTGTGAGAATGTATTGTTTACCCCTATGGTATTGCAAGTTCATTGAACCATCCAGTTTCACCCTTTACTGTTTGTCAAGTTTATTCATACGGTTAAAAATTCAGATACATACTGAAGCTGTCGAGTAAAATATTATTACATTTGGGTGAGCACTATAAATTGCGCATCTGATATTTAGGCTGAACAAATGAAGTTGTATGAAGCCCTGAATAGCGGTCTGCGATAACAAACTGCACGTGATCGGAGCCGGCCAGTTTTGCAAGTAACCTTCACGAAAGACTGATCAGTCATGAGCGCACTCGCCGTGTTTGGCTCCATGAGGTGTGTGTGTATGTGTGTTTGTATTTGTGTCTATCGACCTGAATTTTATGCTTGATTAAGCAATACCCAATGGGCACGGGTGCGGCCGAATCGACTGTCTTAAATCGGATGTGTATAAGTTATCGTGATCAACTATATGTGAGCAGATATGCACAAATTTTCTGGACTGAGTGAATCACTTGTTCTGCTACCCCTTGCTCTTTTTTCCGACTTTCATGTGCTGGTCGATACTAAGCAGTAGACCAATAGGTTGTTGCGTGTAACTAACTGACCTACAATGCCAAAACACCTACCTATACGGCCAGGTTATCATTCAAACGACGTCAAGGTACGTTATGATCTGTACGCTCACTAGCTATCGACAAACTTAAAGAATAGCAACCTCAATCGAAACTGGTCTGACTTCACCTGATCTGATTAAGAACAGAGCTTATTGTTCATCTGTTTCATTCGATGCACAACTGATATTGACCCAGTTTGTGGCAAGAAGTTTGAACTCCACCACCACCGGTCAATGTTCGTGGTAAATAGTAGCACACCATAGTTGCTAAGTCTTATATAATTGCCCAGTCTAGTTCTCAAGTTCTAGATTTCCCTGTTTGCCTTCTAAAGCAGTAGTCCCGTGCCGTTTCAATATATCCCATCTACCACACTCCAATCTCGCCCAAGCATGGAGTGAAGAAGGTAATTCATATATTTATTTTCGCAGTATGATTCATCATCAAGTATCAATGCCAAACTCACCACCAGAAATCATGGAAGCACTGCACAGCTGTTTCATCCTTCTTACAAATTATCAGCTGGGTACATCCAGCGAGTCCCAACTGGAAATCAAACCCAAAGTGAACGATTGTGAGTCGAACACCATACTACCAGACTGTCCGGGCTGACTCTCAGTGGATTGTTGAGCATATACACTGCATGATATAATACTCTTACGTCACTGACTCTGGTCCATAACATCTAGTGACAGTGAGCAGTTCTCAACGTGTACACTGATCATTGCACCGATAAACTTCCTGGATGAGCTTTGCTATCCAAAGCAGTTTGAGGTCGGAGGGTTGGTCATTCCATGACATGGGAAAATGGTTTGAAAACCGTAAGCAGCAAACTTGGTCGGGTAAGATGTGTTCGGCTTCCCGGCCGGGTCACGAGACCTACCCGCCGAATGGTTGGATATATTAGGTGATGTATCTAAGATGTCGCGGCCAGTGGCCCGATTGCATTGGTGCCCATTTTTCCTCTTTACGACTTCCGCTTTTTACGCTCCTATTCGTTCATCCATTGACTCAGTGATGCTAGGAGGTGGCAACCAAACCCGAAGCACAGATGTGGGAAGTTGATGGTTGACTGAACACGAGTGATTTGATATGTTCACATGTAAGATGATGAAAAAAGACAAAAACGAGAACTTCGATATCATGGGTTCTTATAGGGAATGTTGAACGGAGTCTAAATTATTCTTGCTTTAGGACATTTCCATTTACACGGATCATACCATTCGTTTTGATACCCTAATTTACATATTCATGTTCTGGAATTTCAAATAGAATTGATAGGTCATGTTCAAACCTGGCACACCGGTCCTCGAAAATGCGCATTTCTCGATTCAGATCATCTCCATTTAATACTATATATCAAGACATCTATACGAATCATACATAGACATTGATCTAATTCATTGTCTACCC
Source organism: Fasciola hepatica (assembly GCA_948099385.1). Taxonomy (NCBI): domain Eukaryota; kingdom Metazoa; phylum Platyhelminthes; class Trematoda; order Plagiorchiida; family Fasciolidae; genus Fasciola; species Fasciola hepatica. The sequence goes on from CANUEZ040000132.1 coordinate 207,692, forward strand.
CCAAAACTGGTCTGCAAAATCCTTGCTCTAATTGGTCGTCATAAAAGCTGCCTTGATTGGTCGCACTACTCAGTTTGTTTAGTTTATTTTTCCGAATATTTTCGCACCATTTGTTGGTTTAGTGCATTCGTCTTCAGTCCCTTAGTCTCCGATATTCTTGAACGGGTTTCGCTTATCCTGCCACTCTCAATACTGTCGTCACATTTGTGCCCGCGTTTCGGAGCAGGCAACACTCGTGCACTAAGTGACTCATTGTGGCCTATGAACTCAGTTGAAGTCCGCGTCGAAGCTGCTTTAAATTATAAAATTTTAAGCAGAATGTATACTTAGGTAATCATTAGGTGAAACACTGAATGCCACCAGGCTAAGGTGGTTGGGACATTTGTTGTGCATTTCTCCAGATAGGATTCGTCTGTGCGTAATGTTCACTGAGTCTGGCAGTGGTTGGAAGATGCGCAAAAGTGACCAGTCCATGAAATGGAAGCAAAGTTAGAAAATTTCAACCAGTGAACTTGGCCGGGTAGGATCTTCTAGTCCGAGCCACAGGGTTAGGTTACCAGTTTCCCCTCACACAATCAGTATAAATAATCGGAATTAATCGAGTGGCTAGCGCTAATCCCTTCGGTAGTACGAACTTCGAACTCCACCATTGTCGGTCACATTCTGCGTAGACAAAACGGAACTGCCGCCTGAAAAGCCTTCTGGACTATTATGGGAATAATAGACCAAATTGAGAAGTGAAATATTTTTGGCATGGTTACATATCGGAGTGCAGTGGTATCTTTTATTATCAAAGTTATGGATGGTAAACTCTGCGTCTTGATATTTTGGAGAAACGGTCGCTCATGAAATCCACTTGACCGTCGCTTATCCATAAATGAAACAGATGATCTCGGCATAGAGGTTCTGATCAAAGATACAAATGGAAATGTATCCGGTTTAGTCAGATTTAGTGCGTCTTCTACAGAGAGTTATCATGGCAAAATCCATGGCATCAGCTAGCATCTAGCGAAGAGCTTGAATACGCCAGTTGTATTGTTGGAAAAGTTGAACAGCGGCGGTATTTTAAGCATACTTAGAAATTTTCCGAGGGGCCTTCACGTGTACCCAGTCAGGGTACCTATGTGACGAACCGTTGGGTTTGTATGATATGAATGCACACGATTCTCTGAATTTCCATTAACTTCGTAACCAAACCGCCTTTGACTGATTTTGCATCATTCGGGGTAGCCTGTTGTGATATATCAATGTAGAATGGGAGCTTCTATTTCAGGGTGCTTTCTGGGGACTGATGGAACTTTCTTTATTTGGGAAAGTTGAGAGGAGTACTTTTTCTATGTAGTCTTATACTTTCAAATATCCCAGAGTTGTTCCGATAAATAATGTGCGATAAATCCAAGTCTAAGCCAGAAGTAATAAGTTTCTACTTTAGCTACTGATAGAGCTGACAGTAGTCAAATTACGTTTCGCGCACGTTGGAGAAAATTTGAGTTTGTCTCCCAGAAATGAGAATCGACGTAATGGTGTTTACAAATTAGGGCTTCAGAGGTTTAAATTTTAATACAAATTGATTAGGTAAAGCCACAGACGTATTCCAACAACCCTTTTAGTGGTATTTTTACGAATATGAGGTTGTTCATCCTGAATAAAATGGTCAGTTTGGGAACCGTGGATGCAGATGACACTCAGTCTTAAAGATTTAGTTTATTCAGCTATCAACTTTGCACATTTTTGCTTTGGTTTTGATTGCAACCTCGCAGTATGATCAAGTTAAGAGCAAAAAAATAGAAGTAATCAGTGAAATAGCAGAAAACAACATACTGAACGAATATGACTATGCTGCTGGCGGCGACTCCCAGCTACTTCACCTAATATCTTCAGCCACCTTGTAGGCTGGTCTGTTGGATATAAACCAGAAAAGTTCACATATCCTGCCGGGGAAAGTTCAGTGGTCAAGGCTTTCATACCTTTCCGTCGTGTCGGATTCTACCTTCCAACCCCCACCTACCTCAGAGAGTATCGTACGCCCGGGAATTCTATCGGTGGGCATGCTCAACAGATGTCCCAGCCATCTTAACTTGTTTAGATTCAGCATTTCTTCACGTGTCCCACCACTGATTCCCAGTCCCTCCTTTTAAGAGCAATAGGCCTTTAATTGAAAAATACAAGTACACAGCCCGCGGAGGACTTATGAATTAGGTGTTCGGCTTAGTCAAATGTGACCATAAAAGTCATCAATATGAGAGCGAAAATCCAGTTCCCGTGCGGTTCTAGTTTGAACAACTATTACTTCCTGTTCCTAGAAAAAGACAATCAGGGGGAAAATGGACTACTAAAATATGGAGCGGGCCATATTTATCCAACCCTGGAAGTCTAAACAGCAAAAATAGCGCAACCAAACTCAACCTCCAGTGCTTCTGTTATTGAAGAATCGATCAATGACATTCCAATCCACTGAAAAAGGCCTTCCATTCACTTTCATGTTCGGTTTCTGTTCACATCGTGTCCATCATCAGTTGTTCCTACCTACTTTTCATTCTGGGAAAGTTACTTGATCATTTGGTTTGAACAATAATACAGAAAGCATTGGATAGATAAACGATGAAAACTAAGCAATAGGAGTGTCACTGAACGAGAAATACAGAAATGTCCCCTAGATTCGTTAGCCTCCCAACGGACGGCAATCCTCCGGGCGTGTGTAGCACACCCCAAACAGCCGTAGCACTCTTATCAGCCGTTTAATCAACACCTCACGACGAGACTGCATCTTGGTGTGGTGTGATGCATTGCGGGCCTCCATGATCCTAAGAGCTATCCACGATGATTTCTTAAGTCGAAAATGCAATGAGGCCTGACTGGTCAACAGGTGAAGACCAAAAGAAGTCCAGTCTCTCAACCAGTTCATAAGCAACGTCCATTTCTATCCATTATGCCACTGGAAATGACAATCCAGAAAATAAACACGAAGATTATCAGTTTACCGGCTAAAACCTCTCACTAGATGAACGTACGGGTGGAGTATTTGGGGCATCTCTCAACGATGTGAAAAGTCATGGCATTTCATCGGGCAGAAATGACCCGTCAAGGCTGACCAGCCCCAACCCAAAGGATATCCTTCTGTCCACACTCCGCTTTCTCCAGTTGGTGCAAGGAGCCAAGGACTGAATCCGAAAATCGGATCGGTAGCGAAGACAAGATAAGATGCACGAAACGATCAGGTCTCACGTGCTCTGCATCCTTCATTACCGAATCGTAAAAGGAAGCGATAAACCACGATACTTTGTGAATGAGGACTAGGCGATAGAGGGATCGCTTCTCAGACCAAACATTCGTTTCACCTAGCTGTTTTCAACGTCCACACACTTTGTCAATAGGAACAACAGGCTGCCTCAGCTAAGAACCTTGAAACCTTTGAAATAGTTGTGTTGTGTCTCCGAAACAGGCACGAAAGATCCAACTTCACGGTTAGCATTTCACCGTCCAGAAACAAACTCGGTTTCTCGTTCCACTCTTCGAGCGTTGGGCGATTCGGTGTCTAATGGAGTCAGACTGCTCGATGGGATGCTAGCTTAAACAACAGCGTGGCAGTGTTCGGTATCCGTTTTGCACCTTCAAAGTGCAAGACGCTATTGCACGACTGGGTTGACCCAACACAAAGGCTTCCAGTTTCTGCAGAGACTATAGACCAGGTAGAAAAGTTATGTTATCTGGGCAGCTGCATTTCACCCAGAAGTTGGATATCAGATGAAGTATTTCTGCTTATGCAGGAGGCTTGTTTGGTTTTTTCCAACCTGTGGCATCGACATCAAAGGTTGAGTGTATGCTGCAACGGTCACATCAGAGCTTCCTAATGGTTCTAAGACATGGCCGCCACGAATGGAGGATATGCGAAGATTGTCGGTATTTGAACATCAATGTCTTTGTTGCATTGGCCGAATCTGGTGGGAACACCGTGTGAGCAACGCTGAGGTTCGATGGAGAGTCTTAGGTTAACGAACCAAATCATTAGGTAGGACACTTACGCCCACTTGGATAAGGTGGTTAAGACGTGTGTTCCGCATGTCTCCTGAAAGGATTCCTCGGTGGTCAGTATTTACTGAGTGGGTAAAGTTTGGAAAATGAGAAGGGGTGACCAGTCCATGAAAAGGGAGAAAGGTATGAAAGATCTAACTTGTGGACTTGGCCACTAGTTAGATAGATTCAAGAGAACTTTCCACTTCATGGTTAGACACACTAGAGGGTATGACTGGATGTCGCGACCAGTGGCGCTCTTGTATCCACAAACTGTCTGCATCATCATTTCCTATTGTGGTTACCGCTAGGAGATGACAACCAAAGCCACGGCACCCAGTGCATGAGGAATGGTGGTCTGAACCGAACTAAAGTGTTCATTATCTACCTAGAAAACACTTGCGATAGGGTCTACTCGTTATTATTAGCGCTTTGGGTTATGGATGCTCGCACCCAGTCACTGTGTATCAATGTGAAGTCTGATCTCAACACCGTTGAAAGCCCTGTTTTGAAATTTGAGATCGATTCGCCAAAAGAAAAGGTGTGGCGTGAACAAATAGCAATATTGCGGTGATTGTATGGTCTTCTGTTTCATTAAACCTCCTGCTGGGATTTAGATAAAGGACATATATGCAAGAAAGAAACAGAAATCACTCACGCCACAGAGTGAGCAACCAGTTCTGAATGATTTGGGTTGACGTAGGTTCTGAACCAAAGGTAGTTAGGTCGCAAAGCCAAACAAACTCGTATTTCGAATTAGTGATTTGGACAGGCCAATTTGAGAGCGTTTGTATTGACTTTGAATATGTGGTCCCTAACGGCAGTCCACACTGATGCTAGATTATCACGTCTACCCTACGCAAAAATGGTCCGCACTGACGGTACTACTTTCACTCCGATAAAGTGATCATCGGGAATACAAAAATATGAGATTCAGTCTGCTAGACGAGTACGGCTAAGGCTTCATCTTCCAACCATAGCTAACGGTTATGCTGTCTTCTCTTCTGTATTCAAATTTCCTTATTCACTTTGGCCGTTTGAAATGAGCTCACACTTTGATCTACTTCACGATCTTTGGTTTTCTCTGCTTTCAGAAATTAATTTTTTACGCAACTCGTGTCGAGCACAACCAACGACTACTCAGTCTTTGCGTTGGTGCCCACGAAATGTATATACGAAGAAGTCAGCCGGAATCGATCGAGCTTCAGCATATGCGAGCACAGGCAAAGGCGGAGAGAGAATCAAAATCTTTAGATCGGTAAGCCAACTGCAACTCACATCTCTGTTTTTTACTTGCAAAATGTCAGTAGTCTAACTCTGACTTTGTCAATCCTTGACGGACCTTAAGAAATGCAGCGGTTATTCGAACCCTTCATAAGGATCTGCATTTTGATTGTTTTTAGCATAAATTTTCACCAGTTATTACAAATTCTAGCTTGACTGACGATTTCTCTTCATCGATTGGGTGGTTTCCCTGTGACTGAAGAATACCAAGTGCAAACCAGAACACATCAGAGTGAACGAGAATAACCACTACTGGGACCCAGAATGCTGATTTCTTGATATCTGAGTAAAGCATACTAATCAGATTGTGGCTAATAGTTCCAAATTAAAATTTTTAGTGTTTCGTCGTGTGTGCGTTACCTAAATGCACGTTACTTTCAGTTTCTATTCCTAAGCATATTCACGCAGCAAGTTGAAGAATGTCGTCAATTTAATTGCTGAACATCTAATTTTCTTCAAATTTTAAAAGATTTGAAAAGTGCAGCTTTGCTGATGATGAAATTTCTTCCATAGTGAACGGCTTCTTAATGCGTTACGTGCGCAAGAGGACGCCGAATGTCAATTGAAACAACTTTCAGCACGTTTACAAGAAGATGCCAGTGAACGAGAACGGATACGGAAAAAGGCGGAAGAATTGACCAAACGCATCAGCGAACTGGAAGCCCAATTGTCCACAGAGACCCGGTTACGTGAACAGTTAGAAGCTGCGCGGAAGCGGATGGAATTGAAAAATAGTGAATTTAGAACGGTAAGATAATACCTCATTTTGTCTTGTCTAACTCTGTTTCTTTTTAAGCTTGTTGACATTAAATTAACGCTGACAGAGCTGAAAGCGACAGGTGAGAAGTCTTCTCGGAAGAATCGACAGCATTTCTGGTAGCTAAAGGGATGGACTAGGCGTTCAATAGGGAAACTCTAGTATCTATATAGATTTGATATTTGGTTATGGTTCTATGGGGATACTTTACCATTGAAGGGATGGACAGAGTTCACAAAAGAGGGAAGTAGATGTATACGATCATGCAATCCGAGCAAATCCTAATGGCTTATGGAAGATGCATTGTGAAACGAGTATTCCACGAAGCTTGTTTGCCAGAGTATGATATAATGTTGATTCGTTACTTGCTTGTTATGGACTGGTAGGAACCTGTGCATACGACCCATGTTTACGGTGATCGTCAGGAAATAGGCGATAACTTTAAGCATCGAAGGAACACGGTATTATCACTCAAGCTGAAGTTGGAGAAGTGACCACAACACGATTGGAGAACACCAGAACGACTTTCGTTAGCCTGTAATAATTGTGGCATCCACACGAAATCTGACTCTCGGTGAAGGTAACGGTGTTCATTGCCACAGAGCGCAGCGTTTCGCCAAACTTCTGTTAGATCCGACCACCCTCCGCGGAGGTCAACCGGCGAATTCTCATACGCATCCATTCATGTTTATAAAGGTTATTTGCGTTCGATGCAAACACCAAGTTAGAAGTGAGAACGTTTGCAATCGTATGTTCAGTTGGATAGCTGTGTAAGCTTCTATTTATCAGAGATTGTTGAAGAATTGACTCTACCTGTTCCGTAGAAATTGAGTTTTTGTATTACCTGTTTCATTCCGTCATCGGCTCCTTTTACCGGTCCTCTTAAGAAGCAGGTGTGCGTTCTTTTTTTGACCCACTTACTCTAGGTAGCAGTTTTATGCTCCCAAACCATTTTGGTTCATTGGTGCCAAACATAATGTTCATATAGGATGCAAAATACTTATCGCAGAAAGCCAGTTAGTGCTACTGATTTTGGGGTCTTCTTTTTTGGTTGGCTGGTGATATGACCAACCGCCGATTGATAGGTTCCTCTCCTCAACCTGTCGACCATCGCAATCGATTCACTGTCCTGTCGCTCGTTTCGGTTATCTCCAACCTTGACCTCGTTTATGAACAGCTGGTTCTATCGCATCACATGACTCGAAGATAGGGCTGTTTTTTATCAGAGGCAGGCAGCTTGGTGACGAATTAAGCCATACCCTCAGAGTATGTCATACGTGATTGGTAATTTTCAGCAACATATTGTGTATGATTGTGTATCCAACCCCGGCCTTGCTGTTCACAGCATAACCGTTTGCTATACTGCCACCTAACCTGATTATGTGCCAGTTACCCAATTCTCGTGTACAGCCCAAGCACTGTGGTGGTGGTGTGTCAGACCCATGTCAACATAAGAAATGGATTTCGGATCCTATCGAGGTGGACGAATTTGAGCATTTAGATTATTCCGATGTTTGTGAAATCCTCCAAACTGAATTGCATGCATTATATATATATATATATATATATATATATATATATATATATATATATATATATATATATATATATATATATATATATATATATATATATATATATACTAGTCAATAGAACATCATATAAACAAATCTTTTACCGAGCACTACGAATCTTTTTTTGAGTCCGACAGGCTATCGAGATCTCTCAATAGGTGGTGGTTCATCAACACAAGTACTTGCCAGCTCTCCGGTTAGTTTGGTGGTAGACCGAAGTCTAGTGTCATCCGGTTCGTTACCACACCTGATTTTTTGGGACCTTACGTGGTTCTTCACTCCAAGTCTCAGGGTCTGGTCACCGGTTATTTCTAATAGTGCATTGGGCTTTTGCGGCTATAAGGTATACTTCTTCCATTACTTTCATGCGCAAGCAAATAATCAAAAATCGACCAACACCCTAATTTGCTTGAACAGTGTCATGTCATATCATTTTACTACAAGTACTGTCTGTTCATCCATCCTGTTCTGATACATCTTATTCTTTTCAGTATGGCTTTGTTGTTTTGATGGCTGTACTGACGTCATTTAATTCTTATCAACGGCAGAAGCTACTCCCGTTTACCAAGTGGGACCCATAACAATCCACTCTCAACATTGAATAGTCATGACAGACAGGAAGCATGTAACAATAGTATTTGTAATGTTTCGGTTATTTAACCAGGTTTTCATTCCCAAAGTGTATTTTCCGTTTAATTTTTTCAACGCATAGCCTGATACTGAATCAGAAGAACAACGAATGCGATTACTGAAAGAAAAAAACGTCATACAAGAAGAAATTGACAAATTGAATCACTCAGTCAGAGATTCGTCCAAACTCATTGAAGTCACACGAGCACAGTTGGCTACGATTGGTGCCAATGCACAGCCAATTTCGGAAAAGCGAAATACACTCAGAACAAATGGACACGCGTTGGCCGAGTCAGTCGGGCCTGATTCGATTGATTATCCACGTTTGCCAACCAATCCTAGACCAAGGTCGGAAATGCTGATAAGCCAGTTGGGAATTTCCGCTACAGATATATGTCCTAAAAATACCAACAACAACGCAAAAAAAGCTACAGCAAGAGTCGCCGTGGCAACGACCAACAACAACATCGGCAGCGACAGAAACTACAAAGAAGGAGAAGGTAGTAATAATGACAACAATAAGAACAACGACGACGGCGGCCCGTCACTAAAATGCACTGTTCTACCGATTTCTCCGGTCGAGGACGAAAATCAACCTCCTATTGAACGTCAAAATAATGCCACATTACTCAATAATAATGATTCATCATTTTCCGCCAGTCAGCAGCCCTCGAGCATATCCGAGACTTATCGAATCAAAGATCAAAGTGTATCAGAACAACTGAACTCAGACCACTTACTTTCATCCGTAGCCTCGTCCTCATCCTCTTCCTTATCTTCCCCCAATACTGCCTTGTCCATTCCCGGCTCACCGCCGAAATCGACGGGATCTGTGTTGGAATCGATCAATTTGAACACAACACAACAAATGGAAAATCTCCGTTTATCGAATGACCCACAACCAGACGATGACCAGAAACTGATGATCGTCAAACGTATTCTTTCCCAGTCTGCGGATAGTGGGGAAAGTAGTAGCCGTAGAGCGCAACGATCGGACACATCCACTGAGGAGTGCAAAGAGCTGTGTTTTGATTTGAACTATCTTTGCTCAGTTCATCCAGATAATCGAATGGAACAAATCAATGAGAATAAACAGAACTCCACAAACAGCAAGGTCGATCGAGACAGCCGCTCGATTGATTTTAATAACGACGGTGAGTTGCTGATCAGTACACTGGCTCAAACAACTGTTTGTTTTAACGGTTTAAGGGATTATGAGTGGAGAAAATCATGTTTGAAATTGTTTCACTTTTGTTCAGCTGAAGTTTCTCTCGGTATTCTGGTTTCACCTTATTTTAACAAAACGTTTTTGTTTTTATTGAATAACGAGTTGTGAAAAATCATGGCTCAGATTGAGAAATTCAACAAACTGTTTACCAGTGGACCTAATACTTGGGCTACAAAAGTTTCACTAGCAATCAAGGCTATGCCATCTCTGTGTCGTTGAAGGTAATCAGAATCATCTGTAATGTGTGCCCTTGGTTTTAACTTTGACCTTAAAAGCTGATAATCAGGATATAAACGTGATCTCCAGAATTTGGCTAATCACCTATTGACTTATTAACTTGAGCGTATGATAGTATCATAACTACCAATAGTTTGATAAACATGATCTTTTGACCAATGCTGCGCGCGGTTCAAGGGCTTATCGTGGGATCTTGGTAGGCATAAACCACAGGCGTGGGAAAACGCTACATTTAGCGGGCGTTAAACAATGCGCGATAAATGACACCTAATTTCGGAAGTTATGCAGCCTAAGTAGGAAATATATGTATTTCTGTGGGCCAAAACTTAAAGGATGTTAATTTAGAACCATATAACAAAGCCCCCTGGATGAGTATAATCAGCGTGTTGACTGAAAGGATTCCTGCAGGAACGTGAGTTATAACTCAAATAAAACATCAAGAAACTTTCTCAGTCGTGATTTATCGTTAATAAATATACCATGCTGAATGCTTGTAAAATTTCAATAGCATATCACTGCTCTTCTAACAGTGCTCATCTAAAGTCAACTCAATTCCATTCAATCTGTGCGGGATTTTGTGTGGCCAAAGCAAATCGTGTGTCCACACAGTGGTGTTTTCGGTGCATTTCCGTAGCTGCAAAACTACTGTTTCGAGAAGACAGCAGGTGCTCGCTTATCCGGTTACAGAGGGGGCGGCGGTGGGGGGGGGATGGTCAAGCGCCTTTTACGTCAAGATTTCGTTTTGCTGGCGTAACTACGAGTTTTGAACGGCGAGCGCAGCCTTGGCTCGAGACGTTACTTTAAGTGCAGCATGAAGTAGTTGAAATGGGTAATGCATACATAAATGGATACCTCATACAGTAGACCTTCATTCATAAGTGCTAAAAACCGCTAATCTAGATGAATCTGGCAACTACCCTAAAAACGAAGGCACATGGAACGGGTAACGAGCCACAGCGTGCACCTCAGCTGCAATTAAATGTAAGCAGCAGGCGCAAACCTGGCAAGCACTCCTAAATACTATAATGGTCATCGGTAAAACTGAGTGAATTACAATCAAACCCCGTCAATCTCATTTTTTAAGGACACCGTTTCATCCGTTAAAATGGTTTCACAACATGAGCTGCCATGACGTCAATCGGGCGAAATCTAACCCTGTATGTTCTAACACCGGGGCGGGATTTCCGTTAAACGAAATGCCGCTAAACTAAAGCCTCTCCCGTTATCTAATGATCTATCTCCCAGCTCACCGGCGATACAAAATGCAAGATGCAATCAGGATTCGTATCCTGAACCATCTCTTATTTTTTATTGAACTACCTTCGTGCTTACCGGCAATATTCAGGAAGAAGATAAACGCAAGATCCAGGAAACTTTGGGCCAAAGCCGCCTACCCGTGAATTATTGCTGGACTTAAGAGTTTTGATGGTGTATCTCTATGAGTGTATTCACTTGATGACAGGTTTTTTAGTTTATCGATCATTGAACTGTGGATCTATTTTCGTGCTACTCTATTGGTGATTATATATATATATATATATATATATATATATATATATAACGTCTGACAGTTGACTGGAATAATTGGAGAGTGCGTCGATGTGTCTCCACAATAACAACATACAGTGGAGATGATTTCGGAAGAAACCCCCAAAATTGAGCCCATTGTATGATCGAACGCTGACATCAGCATTGCTCAAAGGTTTTACTCTAAGGTGACTCCTGTACCCTTGCTTGTTACATGGGCGAGGAAGAAGCATGCGTTTGAATAAAACAAGTCTCTAAGTAAACAGTTCTCCTAAAAAAACCTGTCTTTCTTCTGTAAATCTCTGGAAACAAATGACCATTATTTCGAACTTCAATGGAGTTTTTAAACTCACCAATCAACTAATGCTTGGAGATGCTTGTTGATTGACGGAGACGTAGAGTGAACAACCGGTTCAGGTGAGACGGTAACCGAGATAATTCCTTTATCATTTGAAGTAGTAGGAGATCTAAAGTCTTACTTCATGATTCGGCTTGCAATGTTAACGTCCAGATAAACACTGAAAATCCATCAAAGCACTGTTGTACAACGTGCTTGATAAATCTAGTTCCACGCCTGAAGGTCTGTGTGCATATTCCAATCACTGTTGACAGTTTTTGGTAGACATCATTTACAGTCAACGATTCACAAACAGTTTTGTTGTCAGTAGCCAAAATAGAAGTATGAACGTCCAGAGGATCGGATCGTTTGTATGGGATGTCGTAGATCTGCTTTATCTGACTTTATAAAATTATCAGTAGTGTACACCCACCTGGAAGGGAGCCCTTAAGAGCTTTCTCGGACGACCCAGTGGTTAACGGATGTGACTGATGACAATCTAAACTTGGTTGATTCCATCATCTGCACTTATTGATTCTTGACAGGATGAGATAACTGCAGAGTGTTATCACGGCTATCAGTGATGGGTTCAACGTTGATGAGGCGCTGCAAACCAGTCTGTAACAGTTCCACTTTCAAACATATGTTCCCTGAATACCTGGGTAATTAAAATCCAAGGTGGCCTCATATACTCAGCAAATTGTTTCCTTTTATGATGTCTTGAAATTTACGCATAGATTTGTCTTTTATTCTATGTTGTGCGCACTTATATTCGATCTCCACTAGCGATGACCTGTTACATGAACATTGCTGATAATTCCCAATAGGTTTTTCAGCGTATTCACTGTTCTCAAAATTACTAAACTGGTCATTAGATCATTTAAAAGATGAGTTGAAATTACTGATTTGTCAGTCTGTCTGTCTTTTTGTTCCTTCAGCTTGGGGATCGAGTGCTCCAACGGCTTCTAATCGGTATAGCATGTACACCCAATCTTCCAAATATGATCAGCCCATGGATGCTGAACAAGATCAAGGTGCCGTTCGCCCATATTCCTATAACTTTGGTGAGTCCGCACCTCGTTATCCAACACTGCATCACGTTCGTCGAGGAAACACGAAACGGCGTGTAGAAGAGTTTGAATCCATCTGAACTGGAGTAATTTTCACGTTTCTTTCTCTGTCACAAACATTCACCCTGAATACCACAACTGATCAAAGAGAAACTAACTGATTTTTCGCAAACCACATCGCGTATTTCCAAATCTTCACCGCCAAGCCCCTCCCCACCTCGCCGAACCATCCGCGTCCCAAAACACTACTTCCAAAGTCATTATTTCAAGCTATTTCTTTTTTTCGCTTTTGTATGAATGTAGATTACAATCACTAATACTTATTTATATTGGTCTACAACCGAGTTCTATTTCTGAAAATGCGCAGTACAATTTGCTCTGCTCGAAAGACTAAGATTTGCTTTATTTTAGTTCGGGCGTTTTGCAGTTTCCTCACTGACCAACTGAATGTGGTTATAAGTAGTAGGATACGCACTTCGGAAATTCAGCGGATGCACCACAAATTTCGCTCTACTTGACTATAAATTGCTTCACTGGAAACTTCGATCAAATGCACCTTTTGGGGCACACTCCAAGTGGTTACTGTTCATCGCATTTTTGACATTTGATCTAGATCTTTACAGAACAGTCTGGATAGCCTGGTCCTAACGTGTGCAACTCACAATCAAGCAATGCAAGTAAAATATCCAGTTGGGACACGTCAGATGAACATTTCAGCTAATAAGTCCTAGAAGTGATGAGAAAGCAGTGCAGCGTTTCTGTGTCTAATAGTAATGAGCTCATTGTTGACATTGCATAAATAAACAATCCCCTAATCAACTGAAGTTCCCTACTAGAGACAAGTTAAAATCTGTCCATCATGCAAGAGATGGTTAGTATTATCATAGTCACAGAAAGAAAGAAAAGCACTCGTTTGTTCGTTGACAGCACATCGAATTCAACGTTTATTGTATATTACTATTGGATCACTGTGGTGATTCTGCCATATTCTCATGCAGTTCGAAAAAACCCAAATGGACCAACCAGTGTTCATTTGTTCAATATACATCCCGATCAGCATCCATGCATTTTGGCATACAAACAAATACGCCATGCACATATGACTCATCGTAGTCCAACCGTGGATATTGATTATTGCAGTACGCATGTCTCGCGGGCATGATCTGCTTTTATATCACGTGACAGTTTCTGACAGGTTTGAGCCCGCCAGTCATGTCGCCTGTGGATCGCTACTTGTGTGAATAAGTGTACCTTTTCGTATTCCATGCCTATATAAATGCCGCACTTCATGCTCTAAACAACAGAACATTTCAGTGTCAGTTGGTGTGTCTTCTGATTTCATTTCGGGAAACTCGGTCATCACAATCACGTGCATATCTTTGACCAGTGTACTTGTCTACATCATTAGTCATCCACCGCATTCGTTCACACCGAGTTCGAGTCCGAGTTGGGGCTCCGCGGATGTACAATGCTGATGACTCTTTACAAGAATGAAGCTGCTGTACACTGGCACAAACAAAGCCGAAAAGCTCAGTTAGCTGACGCATTGATCTTGATTGAGTACTGTCATGGAAAAGAACTACTTAAACGACTGAAAATGATGTGCTCCTTTTAATCGACTGACTCAGTGAATACAGGTGTCTTCCCGGCCTTGCTTTGTTACCAGCTCAAGAGCAATGAGCGTCGTCTACGCATATCATTTCAACTTCAAGTGGGGTCGTTGTAACTTTAAGTGAATGTTCGTTACTCTAAATGAATCCCACATGAGTTAAGGCGAAACTACCAATCGCACAATTCTTAAAACACGCTCGGGACTAGATCGTCAGTGATCACTCGTCACCAGCTCACGAAAGTTCTTTCCCATTGTGGCTGTGTGGGCTAACTCATCGTCGATAGACGGCCAAGCTTCGTTAGCAGTCAGTTCGTCCGCACCTGTCCAAAATCCAGGTCAAGGTTTGAGCAAACAAAAGCCCGAACGACAGTACAACGGATCAATAAGACGAGAAAAGATTCCCGTCAGAATAAACGTCGCCCGATGCCAGTATGAACCAAATAGTTTGTGGTGCGACGATTGGTGACGGTGACTCTTGTATCCTATATAAACTGTTTGTTTTCTATTACTAAAACAAAATGGGTCGAAGCCGAAAGAGCCCCCTCACCAGAGTTAGTGGCACGGAACAAAAAACCCATGATAACCCATATTCGTAATGCTGACTTCAATCACGAACTAGCTGAGTCCTCATTGATAGGCACACAGTACATACGGGAATTTGTTTGCGGAAGAGATGAGTCCACTGTTTTGTCTGATTAACGGTCCTTTTTCAAGGCGTCCCATGATCACTGATTTGACTACGTGACTAAAAGACAAAATGTTGTAGATAGATTGGGATAGCCAGAAAAACGAGTAATATCAGTGTTTCCAATTTGGTAACGGACAGTCTGACAAATGTCCCTTTGAAAAATATCAGTAATTATTTGATTGGGTTACTGATAGCTTTCAAGGAGGTTGATTACATATTAGAAAAGAAGAGCTTATTGGAAAAACAAACTGGGAAGAAAATGAATATTGATAAAATTTCCCTAACAGATTGTGACTTATTTACTTGAAAAGGTTTCAGTTTTTCAAGGCCTTGAATCATGAGATAAAGGGAATCGTCGAGACTAATCCTAAGTTGCCCTGTACAGGGAAATGTGACGAATTAACAACAGGAATGAAGTCTCAGGAATCGATGACAAGTAGCTAGGGGTAATGGTTCACATGTGATCGGTAGCATGCAACACAAAAGCTTAGTTGAAGTGACTTCTAAAATCATCATACGTCCCTGAAAGACTTCTTATAACGAGAGCAGTGAAAGGGTTCAGCCCATAGCTCCAAAGGCGCACTGCACGATTAGAGACAGGCGGAAACTGGACCCTGAGCCGTGGAATGAAGAGTGCCAAAAGGTCTCAACATGTCAATCTTGATAACTATCTGGAGGACAGTGAAATATTGTTTACGTCCAACTGAGCGACGGTAGTGAAATTCGAAAATCTCACCTCTGAGATGGTAATCAAATGCTGTAAATCACTCGACAAACTTCGGTCGATTGACCTCGAAAGCATTTGTGGATATCCTTTTGGAAGAAGCACAAAAGCAGTTTGCTATTTTATTTCATCACGTGCACTATCGTTCGAGACCGCAGTATTTATTCACAAGAGAGAGAGAGAGAGTGATTCAAGAAAAAATGATATATACTGAAGTCAGCCTGCAACGTTTTACACGATAACGAAGGAAAAACAGCAATGAGGTTTATATATATATATATATATATATATATATATATATATATATATATATATATATATATATATATATATATATATATATATATTAACGCCCACCTGGTTTCAGACTGCATGTCAAACAAAACATGGTACTATCAGCAAAGAAAGGGGTACACGAAAGACTAAGGTGATAATTCTGTAACATACACGGAAGTGTAAATAAGTAAGATTGCTATCCCAGAACCATGGAGTCAGTATCGAGTCGTACACGAGTAAATCTATGACTGACAGAGAAAATGAAGAGAATTGAACCTCTTACAAGTCAAGTCAAGTAGACAAGCATGTGTTTTCATGAAACCCGATAGGCGAATATTCAGCAATACAATGTACGCTCATTTTTATCAAGTCAGGATTGTAAAACGAATTTTCCTCTTTATCTCTAGTGAGCCTTTCCTTGGAATTATAGGCGACAAATTCATGAGAAACTTTCATATGACCCACTTCGAGTGAACTGCGTTAGACAATTGCTCCAAAGGTTTCATTGCTCGGGGATTCGTTCTATATCTAATATTTTCCCCTTCAAGCAAACAATCAACTCGGTGGTCAAAAAAGGGGACCACGGGTCACTCATTATCACTGCAGCGTGCGAAGCAATCAGTAGACAGAACTCTTCCAATTCTAAATGCCGCAAAAACTAGTTTGCATATCATCAAAAATTCACCTCATTCGGGAAGTTACCATTTAGATTGAGAGTCCCACCTTCATTCCCTTACTGAGTGAACAATTCGATTTCGGATAAGCAAATTGTGAAATGAATATGAGAAATTCGACACACGAAAATTTTGGTTAGTCTCGCTGAAGTGATCTTCACACTATCCAATCTTGTCCACTTAATTCTGCATCTCTACCTACTTTACAATGTGAGCAATGACGTTCTGTAAACAAAGCACAGTAAGTGCAACTCCTCGAAAGCTGCAATAAATACATTCTGAACTCCACTTTCCGTTTAAAAATATTCCTAAAAAACAGGGTGCTCAATGAAACGCGCACCGTCCGTATACAATCACATTTTCAAGTTGTCTCGAAGGTAATGTCAACAAGTTCGCTTCTGCATGACAGGTTAACTCAAATTCAACTCAGAATCAGGCATGTGCGGACAGTCCACGAAACTAGACGACAACCAAACAGTCAGTTTGGGCACTGCCTGAATATACGAATCAGACAAATAAAAACGAAATTTGACTGGACGCCTAAATGCCTCTTTCTAGATTGTTCAATCTGTACTGTTGGTAATGTGTTGTCTAGTGCTACGACAAACCGATCATTTTGCACGCAGTGTTGACACGTCTTCATTAACACTAGAGGACTGGAGTGTGATAATACATGTAACCAGAAATGGTATAGCAAGACCGCCTGTGGGTAAACAAGGGAAAATGGAGTATGAAGGTTTGTAAAGTGAGAAACAGACTAGAAGACGAATTGGTGATATAAACAGCTGCTTAGACTTATGTGAGATGTTTTAGGAATGGCGCTACTGACAATTGAGAACTGGACCGTGTTAATTTTCAGATGTAAGGAGCTAAGCTGGTTTCCAATTGTACTTCCAATCACCAAAATTTGATTGACTAATAGAATAGTGGTCCAACAGGCGGTAACATGCTTATTGTAAACTATTCTTGTCATAACAGATTGTCGTCAATGAGTACTTTACACGTCAGTGTCCATAGTCCGGGAAAGAAGACTTACGGTTTTAACTATTTTTGTGAGAGATTCTCATCCACCTTGTGATGAATAATAACGTGATCGTGTAGTTGTATCGATAGTCTTACCTCGAAGTAACTTTCAGTTTCACTAAGTTGAAATGGGCCACTCGATAGACATTCACTCTTCCTTCTCAGGAGTCTACCAGGTTACACAAACGTATCAGGAGAAATCTTTCTTCGTAAAGTAGCAACTAATGCAGCAATGAGCATCCGTTTTTTGAGTCCAGAACGATGATCACAACGAAAATTGGTTCAAGTCCCCCAACGGCCCTGGCTGTAAGCCTATTACATCCCGTATGAGCGTGGTAGTGACACAAGTTAGGTATCACTTGATACGAAACCCATTCATTCATGCAAGAGTTACTGAGCCAGAATTGAAACATCCACCTACTAATCATTCCTACGTCTCCCGATTTCGAAGTTAGACACTTATAGTCCTAAGGATTAGTTTCTTACACTTTTATTTCGCCTACAGGTATGATGCTAAAAGGCTGAGAAAGTAATCACTAGAGACATATTTTTGCCTACATTCTGGGATCTGAATTCAATCTAAAGTACTAAGAAATTAGTACCACTGTGCTATAACAACTATTAGTCCATTTCACGCCAGAAGAGTACGCTTGAATTTGCGAATGGTAGTTTTTAACAGCGGCAGGTCCTAATGGCACAATGGTCTCGTAAAAGTACTCAAAATGAAACAAATTTCAAGAAGACTTCACACTTTCATCAGAGTTAATGAAAATAACGGGCAGCAGAATTCAGTTCATTCTAAGATTTATCCGGCCCTTCAGCCTGTTGAATTTGGTTGCTACCTAACAGCACCGTCTAGTTGAAGAGAGAATGAATGGAAGCATAAATTGAAACGGATCCAAAAATAAAGTAATAGATGGAAATCCCGAAGAAAGTAAACGAGAAGGAATGCAAATACTCTACCGGTCGGAACACCTAGCAATACCATGATGTTCCCAACCATCTGGCAGGCGGTTCTTGTGAACAACTAGCCGGAAATCCAATACGACTTGCCACGCCAAGTCCACTGGTCAAAGCGTTCATACCTTTCTGCCATGTTGTGGGCAGACCACCTAGATTTACCATTCAGCCGTTACCTGACTCGGAAAACAGTGTACACCAAAGAAGATCATCGGAGGACATACGTTACACATGTCCCAGCCACCTTAACCTGTTTCACTCAGAACTTGTTCCAGTAATCACACCCACAGGCTAATCTCAGCATTGCTCATACGGTGTTCCCACCATATTCGAACAATGCTACGGATACATTGATCCTCAAACACCGACGGACTTCACTCATTTTCTGGCCTTACGGACATAATTCTCAGCTGTACAAAAGAACGGACTCAACCGTCTTAGTGCTCACTAGACCCTTGACAGACAATGGAAAGTCTCGCCCTTGCCGCAGATGACTGATATTAGCAAAAGCCCAATGAGACTTCTGTATCCGCGATGACATTTCATCCAATATCTGACTGCATACCGAGATGCAACTGCTCAAGTAACAAAACTTATACTCTTCAACTAAAGCTTACCCATTCAAGACTAGGTTTGAAGTGGCGCAAACCCTATCCTGCAGCAGCATTCTACACGCTTAAGGTACAATGCGTGTCCTAATTATCGCCACACTCTGTTTGAAGTTATCCAGGAAAGCTTGAAACTTACTTGGATCTTCACTCAAAAGCACAATATCGTCCGCGTACTCCAAGCCGAACAGTCTACCACCAGAGCAGAGATTGATGCCGTTCTACTTCCACGAGGATAGAGCTATCTCAAGGTCCATTTCAACTTTAAAACTGAAAATAGAATAGCAACAGAGGATAACCTTAAAGAAAACCGTTTCTCGCAGTGAGCTTAAGTGAAAGATCGTCGTATGCACGAACACTTCTTTGGCTGTCCACGTACAAGCATCGGAAAGGAAAAATAAATTTCCCTGGCACGCCCTTCAATGAGAGGCAGTGACAGAACTGAACATCCGACTGAGTCGAGTGCCGCTTTCGGATCAAGAAAGACAGACTGTGGGCCTACGGAAGGTGTGCCTGTGCTTTAACGTTCGTCAAAGAGTGAGCATGTGATCCATACAATCACGACCGGGTCTGAAACCATTTTACTTCTCACGCGTACACATTTCACTGGCGCTGGGTAGTCCATTTCGGCTTATTACCTTAAACATTCGTGACCTGACATCAGTGGATACATGAGCATTAAGAAGAAAACCAGTCACCCGCTGTTGGTTGCAACTGCGCTGCATATCCGTTTATGGTTGACACAGAAATTTCTATTCTCACATCGACATAATATCCGTTGTCACCTAAGATCTGGTTTTCTGCAAACCACTGCAATGGGACCTCGCGTACTCTGATATCATCTCTCCACATCTTCACTGTTTATTTGCTTGGAAGCATGCGATCCTTTTTTCAACTCTAACTGATTGTTTCTTCTACGACTCCATTTTGAAATCCCCACGTAAGCATCCAACTACTATTCGTGATGCTTCACCAGCATGCTACATTCCTTGCATTGTATTTGCTTTCATGACCACCTTAACGTGAAACTTCCTTCTCTCCATATCGCACTGGAAAACTCCTATCTAGAGAGGTACAACCATATTTAACATATCGTACTCACCTGCAAACACTTCTCAGGCTTTCTAACTGTTCCACTGATTATACCCCAATGACCCAATGCTGGCTGTATTCCCCATGGTGACTGGTTATTGTTTGGAGAAAATACGCTTTCGCCTTTCCATAATGGCCCTTCAGATATCCAGTCGGAGCATCCACGCGTTTTTTTTCTATTCATCCCCAATTTACTTTGATCTCTCCTTCACTCCTCTATTCTCATTTTCCTGTTTTCGTCCTAAACGACTGCACTTCCTGTGGCTTGGCCTAAGACCATTTTCGACCAATGGACACTTTACGGACAATTTTTGGCATCTTGTTTGCGCACGTTGTGCATTATTTTTGCCCATTCTTCCTGTTCATATCGTGACTTTCACCTCCAGATGGGATCGCTGATTCTCGCAGACTCAGTCGACTACTTTACACAACGAACGTGAATTTCTCCAGTGCGTCTGCTTGCTTCATTCACTGAACCCGATTAGGCGTCCGTGAATCATTGTTTACACCATTCTTGTATATACCGCTTCTTCAACATCCTTTATTAGAACTTCACCCGTCATTTTCATGTTTGGCTGATTCTCCACAACGTCCTGCCCCTGAAATCAAAACTGGTTTGCATTTGCCGAGTTAACCGTTGGCGCTTTAGTTCGTTCAAACACTATCCAGCTTCTTTGTACTGTTGCTGAAATGTGCGATTCTTACTTTTGAAGTTTGTAAATACCCCATACTACTGTGTGTTGCTGTACTCTGTGATCATGCCTTGCGCATGTGTTTCGACAACGGTCGAGAAATATATCATTACTATAATCCCGGCGAGCAGTTTGGTAGTTTCTCTGTGGTTTGCACTAGAGGATCTGTCACCTTCCATGTAAGTCAGCACAGTCAGCCATTCACACGGTACCCTGGAAGTCCGTTTACTAACCCAGGTTAATGGAAAGAACTTTGGTAACTCCGAAACCAGAGTTGTGTCCCCATTTCCGAAAAGAGATGGAAACAACCCCTTCCGGTCCAGCAGATTTGTACCTTTTCAAATAACAATATATTTCGCAGACAACCTCATTTTCTGAAAAGGGAATGATATCTACTAGCACTTTTCTATTTCAGGTATATTCGGAAGGTCCACAGTTGGCCCGCGGTGGTCCAAGGGTTATCATGGGGAGCTTTCAAACCTTCGGTCTCATGTTCGAATCCTGTTGCCACCGCGAGTCACGTTCCCCAGTTGACAGCTTCAAAATTGGTTTCAACCTCCTTCCTGAAATATTGTATCTTTATTACATAATAAAAAGAAGTGAAGAAAAAGAAAGAATAAACTGAATTGTTCCTTTGGGTGCTCCACCTAACGGGGCAGATAACGTTCTAGAGTGTGGAGTAGTAAGCCATCGGATTCCCTGAATAATTCACTTAGACCCAGATCGCATGTTCCGATACCTCTAATCAACTGTTAATGTTTTGACTATTGCCGTCACATGCAGCCTTCTCCATATCAATTCCCTCCTCAATCCATTACTGCTCACGGTCGTTTCTCAGGCTCCCAGTTAGTAGGCGTCCCATGGATTTATGCACCTTATCGAAAGTCGCGTACAGAGGGACAGGTCTATGGGCTTCCAACAAAGGAAATGATGTCGAAGATATCTGTCAACTGTGGGGCCTATTTAACCCGGAGCTTTTGTGACTCTGGAAACAGCATATAGCTCTACCTTGATCTGTTGCTAGCGTCAGTCTGGGTCCTGGACATTCGTCTGCATTAACAACCACGTAGACTACTCTGCCTGAGAAGCAGATCCTCTAGAAGCAACTGTGCGATGTGAAAGACTTTAGCCTTGGTGTGACCACGTACGCTACGCAAACAAAATCGTGCACTGGCTAAGGCGTGATCTGATTCCACAAGCGTAGACCAAAAAGCATGACAGTCTGCAATTGGTCCACGCTAGTGGTGACCAATGACAGTATGGTCAAGCTGAGTCCAAATATGTGAAGACGTAGGAGAATGTCACGTCAGAAGTTTGTACTCGCCAGAGACAACCTCTGGTCAGAGCACGGATCGATGAGATGATTGCCGTTGTCAGAGCGATCGGCCGGGATAGCGAACCGGCCTCTAAAGTACCTTTCGGAATCTCCCAAACGGCCCAATTGGCCGTTGAAATCCCCAACAATTGCTACCATATCCTTCGAACTCACACTCCGGAGCAGCTGGGACAAATCTTGGTAGAATTCATTCATGGACTCGGAGGAACTGCAGTCAGTTGGAGCATATACAGACATGACAAACAAGTATCGATGCTCCAGTTTGTTACTGTTGACTCTCACAGATTCATCCAACCGAAGTGTACATAAAAGATAGCTGACTGAAATCCAGTCTAAAACCATACGCTCAGCTCTTTTGTGCGGAGCGATCCCGACTCAAGCCTGAACACAGGCACACAACACTGGATCACCAGACAAACGGTGAATAAGACAAGAGACTAAAGTTGTTTCTGGAGTGCGAAGGGTTATTACAGAGGTGGGGTCTTGTATTCTGGTTTCGCAGACACGGCATACATCTATTTTGAAAGTGTCAAGAATTCTAGCTAGGGCTCCCTGTTGCTGTGCCTGATATCGTGGGCGGAACTTGAGAACAGCCAAGGTAAGTCAAAAGGTAGGCTTAAGAAATTTGTTTAATTTATGTCTTACCCTGAATGGCCTCTTTCCTCGAAGCCACGGTAACCCTTGGCGTGTTGCCTAGATCTTCAATTAGAATCTAAAGGGCAGATATCAGTAAACCCCTTTACGAGAAAGATGCTGGAAGTTTCTAAGCTAACCATAAGTCGCGGTTGCTTATCGGATTCAATCCTTAGTCCTGTGCACCAACTTGAGAGTGCGGAATGTGGACGGGAGGATATCCTTTGGGTTGGGGCTGGTCAGCTTTTGACGAATCATAGCTGCCCGATGAAATTCCATGACTTTTCACATCGTTGAGAGATGCCCCAAATACTCCACCCGTACTTTCATCTAGTGAGAGGTTTTAGCCGGTAAACTGATAATCTTCGTGTTTATTTTTTGGATTGTCCTTTCCAGTGGCATAATGGATAGAAATGGATGTTGCTTATGAACTGGTTGAGAGACTGGACATCGTTTGGCCTTTACTAATTGACCTATCAGGCCTAATTCCATCTTCGGCTTAAGAAGTCATCGTGGATAGCTCTTAGGATCATGGAGGCCCGCAATCCATCACTCCGCGCCAAGGAGCAATCAAGTCGCTGTTGGAAATAACGCTGGGTAACAGATTATACAGAGGGTTTCTACGGCCGGTCAATAGCCCACCTATTATCGCCGTTAAAAATCAACCTGTGTGTTGTAGATAGACTACAATGGAATGAATCATGTACGCAGTTTTCGTTTATTCTCAATGCAGAGTAAAACCTTTAGTCTCAGTGGCACATCAGTTGAATTCGTCAATTCGCGTCTCTACCATACAATGTTTACTGGTGACCACTATTCGAGACTGCGCATAACTTTACTGCACACATTGTGGCTTTTACTCAGTTTTTCCTACCAACAAGCTTTTTAGTAGCTCGTTCTCTATTTAGACCCCCCCCCTCCCCGGGATGTCCACAGTATTTTTGACCACACCACAATGTGTGGAACTTTGTAGGAAGAATCATCTTATGGCTGGTTTAGCGACAGCGGTATTGAACATATACTTGCGCTATGCGACAAAACAAGTAACACACTGTCCGGAAATGATGAATAACGATTCATTGCCACATGCGCTGAGGATGTCACATCGGCTGGTGATGAAACGTATACGATCTAAACGCCAAGCTCAGCGGGAAGAACATCGTCGCAACACTGTCACGGAGTCGCGTAAACCTTCCTGGAACCAAATAAATAATTGCCGTAAAAGTGACTGGACGAGTGGCGCTGGGGATGCCACTTTGTACGCTTTTCCCAAGTCTCTTCATAGATTTTGTTTCCATAATTAGCTCTGATCATGCTGCGGCCTCTCTGGAGAGCGACGCGCCTTATGCTGGCCCAGTGGCCGGGTTGAGCCAAACACGAACTGGAAACCTTAACCTGAACATAAGGTCACGAGTTCACGTAGACTGCTGGAACGTGAGAACTCTCCTTGACACAGTAGCCAGTGCTTTATCATGCGCACACTCTACGACTATGGAATTGACGTAGCTTGTCTATGCGAAGCACGCCTACCCAACTCCGGCAGCCGACATACTCAAGGCCCTCAAGTAGATGCATCCGGCTGCAAGTATCACAATGGGTCAATAGTAAAATCAGGGCTTCAAGGATTCGCGATCGCAGTGAGCATTTGAGTTCACAGCGTCCCGATCTCTTTGTAACCAGTTTCACTAAGAATAGGGTTCAAAAGCACTCCGTTTTACCTGAAAGTTATTGAGGTCTACTCCCCAACGCTATTTGCTGACCCAGCCACTAAAGATGTCTTCCAAAGTGAACTTCAGAATTCAGTCGACCATGTTCCTAGGTGTGATATCCTGCTAATTTTAGAGGTTAGAACTCCAGCATGGGATCAACGGACAAGTATAACCAACATTTATAGGGTAAATTTGGCCTCGGCCAGAGATGCCCCTGGTCACGTTTGCAGACCTCAGTTGACTGGTTGGCACTAATATCCATCATCCGAAAAGACACCTGCTGACTTGGTGTTACGATTACAATAGGACAAGGCACCAAAGCAGATAAATGTTGGTGCGTTTGCTTTGGGCATCATCGGCTGAGAACCGTTGGGCATGCCGGAGCTGCCTAAAGGGAAACTGAAACGGCACAGACCACACACTGGTACTTTCTAGCCTCAAGTTTCACCTTTCAGCACGAAAAATAATCTCGTCAGGACTACAGAGCAGATATTTCTAAGCTAACCACCCCGGACAACATTCAAGCCCTGTCAAATGTAACCTCGTCCGGACCAGCTGGGACCGACTAGGATGATACTGTAGATGGGTAATGAACGGGATTAAAAGTATCTATTGTCCACACCTCCCTTGAACACCTGGGAAAAACCAAGAGGCACAGAAAAGATTGTATCTCTTCATAAAACGTTTACAACTGCGCTTAGGCTAGAGACGCAAGACTGCGCAATTTACATGATTGCCATAACCTTCGCCGTGAAGCTAGACGCTCGGAGAAGAGCCGCCGTAAACGTTATTGGTCTGAAATCGCAGGCCGGATGGAGACAGCCGCGGCTATTGGCGATTTAGGAAGGCTTTTTTGACTCATCTGCCCTTCTTTGGAGAAGGTGCAAACTCCTCCTCCTCTAAAGCTGCACGACGACAACGACCACCTCATATAGGGCTGCGACTAGAAACTTCAGAGAAAAGTCGAACACTAGTCGGCAGCTCATTCAATCAATCTGTGTAACGGCACCAGGCGAAATAGAACCATATGCAGTCAACATCGAGCCACCCAATGAATCGGAAATCGTCACCACCGTTCGGACTAAGAAAGAGAAGAAGCTACTTGGAGAGGATGACATCCCATCTGAAATCCTCAAATCACGTCTGCCATTTATATTGGACCGACTAAGTGCCCTGTTCCGTCGTATTTGGGACAGCGAGGTTTTGGCCATTCTTCTCTATCCTACTCCGGAAAAGAGCGACAAAATGGTCCGCACAAATTACAGGAGTATCAGCGACTGAACTTTTTGCCAACATTCTTCTAAATCGCCTTGTTGCTGTTCGGAGCCAGCAAGAACTACCGAACTAGTGTGGTTTCCGTTCAGGAACAGGTTTCGTTCATCATATCTTCATGCTACAGACAATTTCCGAACATCACTATAAATTTCAGGAACCTGCTTCAGCGTGCTTCACTGGCTGTTGGGCAGCGTTCAAATCCATTGACAAACAGTCACCCTGGAACGAACTGCGAGGCAACCGGATGCCCGAAAAGTACATCAGACTGACGGGATCCTTCTACTAGGCGACATAGGCATGCTTCCGCGGCAATGCGGTAAGTGTTCAGAATTCCCAATCGACTCCGGCCTCGGCCAAGGACGTCCTCTATTACCAGTCCCACTTTACTAAGGTGGATAATGTCTTGCGCCCTCAACAACTTTTGAGGAATACAACTTGGTCATGATTCCTGGTTTGCAGACCTAGAATTCGGCGACTTCATTGTCATTCTGGGAAAGGATCACGGAATTCTTCATCCAGGTATCGATTGTATCGTTTGTGAAGTCAGTGTTGTTAGTCAGGAGATAAGCACTATAAAAACGAAATTCTTCAGGACTTCGCAAGGTCTAACACACTCCATACGCGTTGATGGCGAAAATCTGGAACATGTGCACCACTTCAAGTACCTGGGTTCTACTATTCAGCCGAAAGTCCAGGTCATGGACGAGGTTAAGCCTCGTGTGGACTGCGCAAGGAGAGCTTTCCTACAATTTCGCAAATAATTGTGGTCTCACGGCGAAATAAGCCTCCACAAGAAGCTCTACCTATACCGCGCTGCCTTCCACCCAGTTCTTACGTACGCGTGGGAGACTTGGCCGTTGAGATTAGACGGCACGAAAAGACTGGGGAGCTGTGAACACTGTTGCCTCCGCTACACCACCAAAATCGAGTGGCGTGATCTCTTCACAAACTCCGCTTTGCGTCAATACTGTGGGAATAAAGAACGACTTTCTTTGTTCCTCAAACTACTTCACTTAACGTGGTTTGGTCCTGTCCTTCGACGACCTGAAAAGGAACATACGAAAAAGATCCCTCTGCCATCACCCAGCTCTTACAGGAAATGTCGCCTTGGTGGCAACTACAGATATGGGTTTGCACTGATATGACAGACATGGATCGCATAGGCCTTCAGCTGGTCTTCGAAGTACGAGACTTGAGCAACAACTGGATTTTACGGTGTGCAAAATCTTGCCGCAGACTGCAACTTCTAAACAAAGAGCATCAGAGACAAATAAGAGGCCGAATGATTCTCTCGCAGGTGATAGTTACATTAAAGTAAAAAGTAAGCGTCAAGCCTAGTCAGCTATTCAGCACACATCTACGCAAACTCATGATGGTACTAGCCGAGTGGACTTTGGAAAAACCCGTCGGACAAGACGGGAGAAAAACTCATTCAGTCATGCCCGTGAATGCAACAATCCCATTAGAATGACACTTTCGAGATTTTCTCATTTCCAGTCTAAATAGTACATCGTTTTCTCACATGGGCACAGGCTTTCGGCTCGTCTTACTGTCATCTACTTTCCATCAGCGGGCTGAAGTGATTGGAGTGGCGAGCATAAACTGTGTGCGTAGGTAACCATGACTGATAGTAGTTACTAGGCCGTCATTGAAAGCAAAGAGCAGAAGGCAAACGATACAACACTCAAGAATGCAAATCGGATTTACTTTAGATCTAGCCAACAGATACACAACGTGACCACTTTGTACATTTGGATGACGTTAATTAGGGTTAAATGTGATAAAGCCGGTGATCCAGGCAGGTTGTCAACGTTGATGACAACCTTTGCTTTCATTACGTCTTTGATGTTAGCACGTATACTTAAGCCATGTGTAGGTATTTGCCCCAAAGCAGCAATCATTGACCACAGTCCACTGGGCTTCTCAATTCATCGTCCAAAGTATAGCACACATACCCACAGTCTGAGACCTGCTTATCTCCTCAAAGTTGAAAATGGAAACAGCCCCGTGCTCGACAGTCACTCGTTATTCTTACTGTATTCCACAAGGGTTTTCACAAAGGCTTTTTCCTATTTTTCCGATTTACCAGAAAAACCTAAATAAAGTGTGCCAGGGCTGTCTAAACATCACATCTCAAGTTTTAGGTTCAAACTCCAAAGTCCTGATTAGCCACTGACTTTCCAGTCATGCTGCATCTTTGGGCAATTAAGCCCAAGGAACTCTTCTAGTCTGTGACGTTCCCAATAGATCAAAATGTACAACGGAGTCGTCCTTTTATCCTGTTCTTGGGATTCGGAAATTTGTCTTCTAGTCTGTTTCTCACTTTACAAACCTTCATACTCCATTTTCCCTTGTTTACCCACAGGCGGTCTTGCTATACCATCTCTGGTCACATCTATTATCACACTCCAGTCCTCTAGTGTTAATGAGGACGTGTCAACACTGCGTGCAAAATGACCGGTTTGTCGTAGCACTAGACAACACATTACCAACAGTACAAATTGAACAATCTAGAAAGAGGCATTTAGGCGTCCAGTCAAATTTCGTTTTTGTTTGCCTGATTCGTATGTTCAGGCAGTGCCTAACCTGACTGTTTGGTTGTCGTCTAGTTTCGTGGACTGTCCGCACATGCCTGATTCTGAGTTGAGCTTGAGTTAACCTGTCATGCAGAAGCGAACTTGTTGACATTACCTTCGAGACAACTTGAAAATGTGATTGTATACGGACGGTGCGCGTTTCATTGAGCACCCTGTTTTTTAGGAATATTTTTAAACGGAAAGTGGAGTTCAGAATGTATTTATTGCAGCTTTCGAGGAATTGCACTTACTGTGCTTTGTTTACAGAACTTCATTGTTCACATTATAAAGTAGGTAGAGATGCAGAATTAAGTGGGCAAGACTGGATAGTGTGAAGATCACTTCAGCGAAACTAACCAAAATTTTCGTGTGTCGAATTTCTCATATTCATTTCACAATTTGTTTATCCGAAGTCAGCCCTTTGCTCAACTACACAAAAGTATATTTGACCACCGACAACACGGAATTCGGTCGTCTTCTTTCTCGTTGACACAAAAAATCAGTCCGAGTTTTCAGTGGTTCCTTGGAGCAAGAATAGCACCAGTGATGATGTTTGATGTGTTTCAAAAGATTTTCAGATTTCCCGTTTTCAATGCAGTAAAACGTTAATCCGAGGTTCTACTCCTCTGTAATGACCGTCAACATAGGAGTCAGTTAGACTATTCAGCCTACAGTTCACAAAACACGGCACAACACAGCTCTGTGGCAACGTACAGGGAGGAGTTTCATCCAGTCAGAGCCAAGATGACCGGGTACTACAATGGCTCACTTTGAATGGTTGACTTGGGATTTTATGGTGTTTACCTTTTATCTTGGATACTTGTACGATTAAGATGTGTAGTGAAATTAGCGTGTATTTATTCAGCCTCAGTATTCTTGCTACAATAGCGTACCTAGTTTTCGGTGGGACCTTTTCAATGCATCCCATTACTTCAAATATTTTGAATAGCACAGTCAGGTTAGAGGATACCTGGAACACCTTCCTGCTGATCAATATGTGAAATTTCTGCCAAGCAATCTGGAAGACCAGATTTACGAACACTTAGTGTTTGGCAGATGTGTACTTCATGAAAAGGTTTCGTGGAGATTTGACCTCATATGAGTCTCCTTGACGGGTAGCGGGAATATCATGATAGGGATCAAAATTCGAGTGGAACTAGTCTGCATTTGACCAAGGAGCTCTATAAGAAGTGGAAGATGCAATTTTTTGAAGTCTGGCATTGTGCCCTCGGGGTGCTGTACCAAATCTAAGAAAGTAGGAATGAACCCATTGAAGAGGGTAATTTCGTATAATTGCAAAGATACGCGTATTCAGCACCAGGGTCTATTTGCATTTGGGGAGGGTGGTGCGGTTTGGCTTGCGGGTGATTGTACCTATGGGATACACAGAGAAATTGTGGATTAGTGGTCCAACGGTAATCGTACAAAATCGCCTGTTGTGGTGGAACGTCCCATACTCCTACGAGGCTAACCAACTAATGAGTGCCGATTAGTTGGGTCATACTCCAAAGCCACTTCTGGTTGTCATCTAACATTTGGAATTTGACCGTAAACCTTAGAAAGCCACTTCTAGATGCTGCAGGCCCATATTGACTATATGTTTCATTGCTCCGGCGCAAAGGCAGCTGTAGATCCAAAGCCAAGCATCACCAAAAATGGATGTCTTTTCAGTATTTCTGATTTTCAAGGAATGATAGAAACTGAGCTAATGCTTCTGTACTTGGACAACCTTTACTATGAGCATTATTGGTGAGCATGATCTTTCTGCCCTATCAAGCAACATCTAATCCATTATATTGTCCCCAAGGCCCTGAATAAACATTACTCTAAGCCAGTTCCACCTGCACTTGAGCATACTTGTTTCTAATAATTAAAGTCAACGCATGGAACTATGGACTATTGGTCTGAGGAGCTTGGATGCTACAAGATGAATCATTATACACAATATTTCTCGTACATTACAACTCTTCTGAGGCAAAACCGATGCCTGGTAGTTGCCGGAGAGATTTGTTGTCCACCAACATAAGTTATTATGCGAAATTGAAGATGTTTATAACACAGCATTGTGGGTAAATGTAATTCACCAAAGTTTCCGTTACAGTGGGTAACCTTTTTCAAGGTGGTTTTTTGCCGAAAATTTAATAATAATTAAAATTTTAATTTTCACAATACTAATTATCTCGCTTTATTTTTTTATGGACTGTTTGTTCAACACAGAAATCGGATTGACTGCAGGCTGGAAGCAGATCATATAACAAACCAGACTGAAAAGTTAACTAACACCATTAGTTCATCACAAGATCTGTCCACTTTCGTTTAAACTTGCCCACTCCGGTTTCGGTTATTGGTTATTGGTCCAGTGCCATCGATACCATTGGTAGACCAAGCGTGTTCAACGAAAAGCTCTCACACTTGACACCTAAACGAGTGCAAACATACACAGAGGTACAAGATGAGTAGGGACATCCGAGTATGAAAACCCTGAGTGAACTAATCTTCGACTGAACTGTTAAGTGCCCAGCTTTGAATTTAGCAGCGTTAGGCGGATCATACAGCACGTGACACGATAACCTGTTAAACATTCACAGCCAAGTTTCTGTAAACTTTTTCAATCTCTTTCTGTTCGTTAGTTCAAACATCGTAGAATCCTTGACGTTTATTTTTGTTTTCTTCCTTTTATCAAGTCACAAATCTGTATCGTATTCATTGCGTAATGAACTTCTCTATGGGGCACTTTAGGCCGACGTTATCTTAGGAACATTTTACATCCATATAGAAGTTGTAAGTTTAGATATTACACTTTTGGAAAACATAGGTTGGCGAACAAGCTCGTTTTCAGTGATTCGTACACTTTCTTCGTTACCACTGATGAAAATAGGAGCCATTCGTCATTTTTTGAGGTCACTGTCCATAGGGTTTCGTCTGTAAACATCATTTATACTCAGCAAAAGCGGTCTACTACAGGCTATTTCACCCACCAGAACTATAAATAAGATGCTCAGGGATGGAACTAGTGTTGAACAATACACGACTTGGAAGTCAATATAATCTACAACGGACAATCAACTGGAAAACAGAAGTTAGTCTACTATCAACAACTCACCTAAGTTATGGGAACGATAACTGCCTTTTTGCTACCTCTGAGGTAGCACTTTTAAAGTACGAAGTACCTACTCTGCAAACCACCGAAGGTGCAACTTAGATGACACACCACACGCACGCTACACACACACACACACACACACACACACACCAAAGACTAGCTCTGGTTACCGGCGAGACCTGTGTTAAGGTTCGATCAGAATAAATCGGTCCAAGCTACAAAAGAACATTCAAATCGAATTCGAGTCTTGAACCACGTCTGGGTTGAGCTATTGTGCAAACGTTAGTCAATTGCTTGGGTCTTTTATCTTCAAAGCACACGAACACGCAAAACGTCGCGTGATGAAATGTGCCATAAAAAATCTAGTCTGCTACTGGTTTGTATCCGTTGGTGATCTTTGGGCTTGGCTTTTGGGTCGCAAGCGTTTCATCACTGATGATGTCATCTTGACTGGTGATGAAACTTTTCGACCCAAACGCCAAGCTCACCGATTACCAATCGATACAAACCACCAAACAGAGATACCAACAACAATAACTGTATTCAAAATTATAGTGAACGAATCTGCAACTACTCAAACTTTGAGAACAGCCCTCGAAGGAATTCAGTAGCATTATTCAATCCGTGAGCTTGGTTGAGCAATTGGTTTTAATTTTCATGGCCAGCCAAAGATGGACGCTATATTATATAATGTTGACATAGGGGAAGCTTCTGAGAGCCCTAGAGCTAAATTGCGGGATTCCGTGCTAATCGGGGTACTTAACCTGATAATACGCACTGAAACAGCTCCATTCCAGGTCAAGGTACACCGAATTACGAGAAAGCTTATGCTCCAGATTTCTGAGTTATGTTTATTCATTAAATATATATATATATATATATATATATATATAATGTGTGTGCGTGTATGTGTATAAGCACTGGTAGCAGTAGTTTGTTGAAGTGCAGATGTCCGCATTCAATTTCGGTCGCCAGGAAGTCTACGAAACTGGTGGCTTTATCTTCACAGCACCGAAATGACCCGTGTGTAATTCTTCCAGAACCGCCGTATGCGGTGGATGTGATATGAAAAGTCGGTCACTATGATGTAATACTCATTCCCGACTGTATGCTGAACTCCACTCAGTACATAAAGAATCGTGAATACCTCCAGTTTCCACAGACTTTCGACAGCCAATATCAGTGCTGAATAGAAACGTTTCATAAATTTTATCAGGTACTCCCACGAGAGCAGCTGGAGAAGAAAACAACAGTGTTTGGTTAATGCAAAGCCCGAGTATCTCGATAAAACCGTCAGAATTTTGGGATCATCATGCCGGGTCGATGTAGAATACCGTAGTTATCAGCAGCCAAGGAAACGCTGCATAGCTGAATCATGGCAACAGCGGACCTTGAGATTAGAGTGGTTCGGTTGAATAGGAATTGAAGTGCTTGGGGCTCTGTAACAACCGTAAAATTTATTCCAAAGAAGTGCTTGTGCAGTCGACGCACCATCCAATAAACCGTCAAAGCTTCTTTCCAAGTTTGTATATAGCCCCTCCCTGTGGCTTCGAGAAGAGGCGAGATTCCTATTCTCAGATACCCATCCTGTTTCATAACAGCTTTTATATCCACTTTGGGAGCATCGGTGACAAGTTTGATTTGATTAGATGATGTCATTGGGGCTAGAGTTGGTTCGCAGCTAAGATTTTGTAAAAGGCCGCGAGGTGTTTCCTCTCTTTACGTCCAAATTACACACTTCTGACGACTGACCCAAAAACAAAGGTTTTTGTTTTTGTCACAAGGTTCAAGACCAGTAGGGATTGATGGCGACTGCGCTTTATATGTTGGGACTCTATGCCAGCTGGTGGAGTGAAGTGATGCAGATCCGGCTGATATTCATTCGCGTTAGCTACGAAGCCAAGGAAATTCTATTCCGTAAAGAAGAACTTATACTCTGTTTTTGTAATTTATACTTTTCTTTCCAAGAAAATCTCAGACAATTACTTTGATCAGTGATATTATTTCTCCTTCCTGGACCCACAGATAAGCACCTCGTGCTGACATGCCTTTGCCCCGTCGATAACATGAATTGCTTGTCGATGGCATCCTGAAAATGCTCGGAAGTCATTTGCTATCCGAAAGGTGAGAATTTATATTCAAATATACCTCAGGAAGTTTCTATGGTTATTAGTTTTCTGGGTTCTGTTCAAATCGGAATTTGAAAATATGTATTGATGAGCTCAATTTATGAGAGGCACTTGTTGTCGGGCATGCATTTCATGAAGCCCTCCGGTTAGACAGTGGTTGCTACAAATCTTCGTAATCGCGGATTCAAAGACGGTCAACAGTCACCAAGAATACGAGGTATCTGTCCAAAGCTCCTCATCGCCATCCTTGTTGGAAAACCCATGTGGATGAGTTCACACGTGCCTTGACACCGTCTTTGTTTCTCTTGGTAAAGGTTATCAGGACTGCCTTCCGCTAATCGTACTGCAATAATCATCAATTCAGAAATACCGGATCACCACCAACTACTAGTCGCACCATTTAAACCACCAAGCTTCCTTTTATGGTCACGGCGTTGCACATTTACCATCTGAAGAATCAAATGACCTTCTTCAGCCTAGCATGTGGTCTGAAGCGTTACTGATTGGTCAAGGCATTCAGCACTTTCATCGACAAGATCGATGCGCTGTCGACTGAAATCAGGAGTCGCACAGGTACATACTCGCTGTTTATTCGTATTATTATTGCAGTCACGTCTAGCAATGTGGAGCGGTGGCCAGTTAAGCCATAAAATACTCATGGCAGGAGAGTGGACTGAGTTATTCAGCCGGATCAAGTGGGATACTGCTTTAGAATTGATGGATCCACTGGTCCTGGGTATCTGCTATGAACTGATGCCGCAAGCTGCATTGAAATTGAAACGTCCTATAGAAAAAATGTTTGGAGTCACTCAAAAAGTTCGCCATATGCACCGATTATTAGGAATCACTTTCGAGGGGTTGCTTCTGGGTTGTTGGCACGTCTGGTGGATACTGCCGGTCTTCCCACACAAATAACATTCAGTACTACAGAAGCGACAGGTAGGTCGGAGGTGAAATTCGCTTCGAGAGAAAAAACTTTAACTCGGCACCGGTTACCATTCAGAAGCAGTCTTGTTTACTGGCTTCGAATGAGGTCTTCGGTATGAGTCACCTGGGGAGCACGATTCAACTTGTTGACAGTGCACCACGGGATGTTCAGCCACCGTATAAGAGCCGTCATCCGATCGTATGCATAACTACGGAGCCTCAGCGAACGTCAGCTCTGGCTTCAGCAAAATCTTTTTCTGCTTCTCCCGTTTGTTCACGCAGGCAATCAGTTGATCCCTCAGCTGAGTATCCAACTGATCCCCAAAGCTAGACGTTCCTTGAAGATTGAGCATGTTAGAATGTTTCATTTGCCAGCGGAAGTAGTATAAGCCGTACAAATCCACCTGGTCAGAATGCTGGACTAGAGGCTCTCTGTCCGGAGACTGAATCCTGCAGCTGTTGGTCACTTTCCATATTTGGCAGCCTCTAACTGGATGCGAACCACTTGCTGATTTATTGTACAATAATTGTATGATGAAAAGAATGAACCAGATATCTCAGTTATTCGATCCTCTATCACCTCTACGCCTCAAGGATATCCAGTTTTAATCCACCACTGCCGATCCCACTAGTGGTTGGTGGCAATCCGTAGTTATTCTACTGGTGACTTCGCCCAAGATATTGGGATTCTATGCTGTAAAGGTCTCCCTTTTATTCTACGGATCAGAGGTGCCATTTATCTCTGACAGTACCGTGAGCATTTAAAAATCTGGCCGTATGTCTGCCTTCACTGCTCTGATGAACAAACAAGGAATAGAAACAATGCTTCGTGTTTTCATAGCCTACTGTTTGCGAAAGCGCAAAATAATTTATTGCGGCTAGTGAACCCATTCGTCTGATCCCTTGGCTTGATTCCAGTTTTGTTTGGAA
Source organism: Fasciola hepatica (assembly GCA_948099385.1). Lineage (NCBI taxonomy): Eukaryota > Metazoa > Platyhelminthes > Trematoda > Plagiorchiida > Fasciolidae > Fasciola > Fasciola hepatica. Next base: position 243,314 of record CANUEZ040000132.1, read on the forward strand.
AAAGGCTGACCACAAACCAATCGTCGCTTTTAGTTGTTACTTCCGTGCACATGGTGATATATCATGTAGTGGTACCTAGTAAATACTCAATCAAAGGCAGTTGGAACTTTCTACAAGCTATCAAAAACATCTTTTCCTTCTATTTAGTCCTTTTTGTAGAGCAAAAAAATCAACTGTAATCCCATTTGAATAGTACGGAGCGTGCATGGACGGAGAATCACACAGGGATTCTTCCAAAGTTAATTCGTCGGCTGACATGGCTAAACTTCAGAAACAGGACTTCCTATCCGTACACGCTCCATACGATTAAAATCAGATTAAAGTTGTACATCAACTATGGAGAACTCAAGTGTAGGGATGATTGGGAAGAGGAGTACCGGGTACGTGTACCTGATGTGCAGCAACAACAGAAAAACCGGTCTTGTGCTTCCAGGGAATTTTTTCCTGTCATTCAGATATAGTGCAACACTATTCATTTGAAAAAGATCAGTTTTAGTTTGTGAATTATATTCTGATCGTATTGTTGTAGCAGGCCTAAAGTGGCAAACACAGTCTTGACTTTCCGGTACTTCTGATGGGGCAAATGCAGTAAATATGCAAAGTTTCACCCATATTCAATAGGATGATCCATAGGGCTAACACGAAGACACTCAACTGAATGGCAGTCCTGTCGCGATGGATTTTTGTGGACAGATCAACTACTGGGTTTTTCCCACAGTCTCGTTGACTTTTGGCCAAGGGAGCTGTAGTGCCTTGACCAATTGATTTCACGAGCACGTGATTAATCCGTATGTAAAAGTCATCAAAAGGCGAATGTAAAATTCACGATTCAAGATTTTATCTTAATTTACGGCATATCTTAACGTAACTGACAATACAAACAGACAATAAAAATGAAAGCGATTCTCTTCCTCAAAAGCCGCACTATCCTTTGACTGTCAGCGTCCTCCGATTCGTAGTTCATCTGAGTGAGAATAACTCGAACGACTAAAATTGAAAGAAATTCGTCGTAACGATTTAACTTACTCGTATGAACTATTAAAAGTTTCTGTTGCTTTCTTAACCTTGTTGTAATTTTCTAGGTCGTACAGAGGATCTTATGCGGAGTGTTTTACCAAAGAAGACGTCATTGTCAAGGTCTCTAATTACTGACCGTGCTTATAACTACCAATGTACCGTCGTTAATGATTTACCGAGGAATCCCAGTTTCGATATGGGTAGTATTGCGTCGCATGTGGATGATAGGACAACATTTCCCCGGACGCACACGACATGTCATCCACATACAATGCCATACTACTCATATCGAAAATCCATACTTGGGACCATGTGTCTTCGTTCTGAAGGTTAGCCGTGGTACCCGACGAATTAACTTTGGAAGAATCACTATGTGATTCTAAAATTGGACTCCCCGTTTATGCATGCTCCTTTCGATTCAAATGAATTGTGAATTCCAGTTTGTTTTCCGACCCGAAAGACGAAATAATTTTCGAAGTCAAATTCTATTTATGACGGCTCCTTTCTGTGTTCTTCTTGTTTCCTAGAGCTTAGCAGAGAGTTTCATTTATTTTCCATTGCAGTCAGGAGTCGCGGGAAAAGACTGCATCGGAAGGTTCGCGGGCACTCGAAAAACCAGCACGCTGACTAGAGAGCAGTTATAAGGCATCAGACTGTTTTCAAAGTTCAGATAACTTCAGTATTATTTTCGAAAACATTTGTTCCTCTCCAGGAAAACTCCGGAAAAACATATAATATCATTTTGCAAATCAAATCAGGAAACTTCAGGAAAATTCCCCCCCCCCCCCCAAGAACTAGTTGGATAAATAAACGGATGATGTTCATATTTGTGGGTATGGAGCTTTCAGTGATGATCAGTCAGCGAACTCAAGAATTCGTGGTGTGGTAATCAGTTTTATCTGTTGCAGGCGGAACAAGTCCTCTCATCCCTCATTTTTCAGCCCAATACGATGAAGATCGGTTGCATTAGTTTTCGTTGGAAGCCACCTTATCCAGACTCCTTCAAACATCCTGTCCTGGTCAACACATATTTTGCACCCGAAACTCCTACCGATGATATCACACAGCTCATTGACGGTCTTTTCAACTACTTCATTGCACTTCTTTAGCGGACTTTGTGTATAATAGAAGGCCCTTAAACAATTATGCTATGCCAGGCCAAGGCACAAGCTAAAAGTTTAATATATGAGACGCAGGTTCGACGTAAACTCTCACCTATCGAATCCCATGAACCTAACCCCCTTACAACTGGACCCTTCCTTAGCATTTTACAACAGGTCAAGTGCTATGAGTCTGGCGGACCCGAATTGCTCTCTTCAATGTGATTAAGATTCTGCTCTTTCGATAGGACACTCTTTTTGGCTGATCTATTTATTATTTTTATTGAGTCTGAAGATGTTTTAGATAAAAAGATGGCGAAACTGATGTTTTTCAATTTGAATCATTTCCATTGAACGCTTCGCTAAAAAGACGGAACATTGCGGTAATGTCGACAGCAATGAAAAAAAATTGCTTCTGGATAACCAGTCATTCACTGGAAATCTGAAATTCAACTATGCACACAAAATGGTGTTTCACGTTCAATACATGTGCTGAATTGCATCACACAGTAGTTTTGAGGTTGAAAACAGATTCATAGATTAATGCAGATGGTGAACAATTGTGTGATTATAACAACTAAGTAAGAATAGTGAGTTTCGTTACCAGTTATGAATAGTGACGACCAGCGCCGAGTAACGCGCTGTCCAAACGGATACAAAAACATTGGGAACATTACCCAAAAATATTCTACAGGACTAAAAATCAAACATAAAAAGAAATACAAAAGATTCATACATGTTACAGTGAACTTTGAACACTTGGCACCAATAATCCAGAAACAGACGATGACCAAAATTCTGTCATAAATAAAGTGTTGCTGGAAGAGAAAGAATAATAACGAGGCTTTCTCTTTCAACAGGACATTATTTTTGACCGACCTATTTATTATTTTTAGTGATTCTGGGGTGATTTTGGACTGTTGGAGATCTGTACGCATCACACCTGCACCTAAGGAAGATTTTAACAAGTATCGAACTACAGCCTGCACATCTGCTTTGCCGAAGGCATTTGAGAATGTACTCAGCCACCGAATTTTTCCACAGGTTTATTCCCCTGACCCGATATGACAGGCCTACAAATTCTCTCTGTCAAACCTTGATGTCTTTGCCTACATTTGATTGCTCTACTTCTGCTGCTTTTGATTGCGATCGCTGTATTGCCAGACTAATTTCTTCTGACTACGCGAACGCATTCGGTTCTCTTAATCGCAGTGCTCTCCTGTGTATTCTGTTTGATGATAGAGTTCACAGTCACCTTTTATGCACCTTTCTTGTTTATTTTTCTAATCCCACACAGTGTATTTCCTGTGGTGACCAGCTAACTTATTTGCTTTTTAGGATGCCTTTCTATCCCCATTTCTTTTCTCCCCTTGCAATTCTAAGCTCTCCACTTCAGCTAATTGCACTGACCGAAAATACACTGATGACTTTGTACTTTTGTGTCCCTATAACGATAAGGAAAATTAGGATTTCCTTCAAAAAAGTGCAAATGAAACTTTCCATTGTCTTCTGCATGATGTTCTCAAATGAGTTGATTTGAATTTGAATCACACTATAAAACTTTTTTTAATAATATCTTACTTCTTTTCATTGATAAGTAGTATCTCCCTACAGCTTCTTCTATGGGTTACCTAGGAGTAGCTTTCTCTAATCCTCTACCGTTGGTGAACTGATCATGTTGAAAGAGTATTCATAAAAGTCAGAAAACTTTCCTATCAACCTTGGTGAGACCATTTTGAGTATCTTATAATCATGTAACTGAATTTGTAATTTCTTGTATTCTACCACATAGGTTTTACCATTCCCCTGTAACTTTTTCTGGTTTACAAGTCACAGATTTTGATCCTATAACCAAGTCTTTGAATTCGATTTCACATTTCAGTAACATTATGAGAGATATTCCAACTGACTTAATTATTAATAAACATTATGATGCTTATGAAAAATCTATTAACCATCGCCTTCAATCCACACATCCCAAAGCCATCTCTTACTTTTCAACATGACCGACTTTCAGAATACTTCCTCAAAGCACATCTACATATCTAACTAACCTCAGTCCTTACCTTACCCACTACTCGCAGACCCCCAGGAAGTAATCAGCGATCTCATTGCTCACCTTCGTCGTTAATCTAAGAGTATTTATGGCCTTATTTCGTTTCCACACCTTTCTATTCACATTCCGATTACCCCTTATAACAACTTCTGTTGGATTCCACTCTAAATTATGTACGTGCTGAAAATATTCTTAAAATTGGGTGCACAAAAGTGTTTATTGATTGAAGTTGGCACGATCGGTGGAACTAAACGACCCATCCCGCGTTAGATTGTGACCCGTATCAGTCACATGGGGCAGTATTGCTCTGAGTACTGTTTTATTGACTCGTTTGACAAACCGTGCTGGGCAGTGTTCTTGAACTCTGTCGGTTAGAGGCCTGTTTGTTTCACTGATGTATTTTGCTCCGCAGGAGGACCATGCCTTCGAGCACCGTTAAACGTTTGCATGTATGCTGTATTATTTCGATGAGCAGTATCAAAAAGACAGATCTGTGTTTGCCATTAGTGGCCGTGGATTCCGTGAACTCTTCCCAGTCAGGTATAAACGCGCGTTATGTGCCATTACGTAACGTTTACAAAATGCATAGATGTATTCTCACCTAGGTGATCAGCCATAATGAGGACATGGTGATCAGGTTAATAGTGGGCATGTTTTTACAGTGAGTATTGACAACTGAGTCAAGTTAAATAAACACAAGCAGACAAATGAAATAGCTGGAGTGATTACCAATCAGAAATTGCGGAACAATTAAAATTGTCATGATGACCAATTACCACTTCTTAAGGTACGGTAATCACATTCAACAAAGCTCTGGAAGTCCGACGACGGGTTTCAGTACAGTTCTTATGAGAAAAATTATAAATGTTACAGAAACCATTCAAACCTCAAAGTCGAGAGCTTTGTGCATTAAAGTCGGTCAAGAGCAGTTATATTCAGAGGCGCTCGAAATTCAAACGATTATAATAACGGGGATTTCTGCTGGTAGTAAGGCGAATGGTCTTGATCAACAAAGCACTAGTTAAGGGTCACGCAGGACCACAGTGTAATAATAATAATAATAATAATAATAATAATAATAATAATAATAATAATAATAATAATAATAATAATAATAATAATAGTAATAAAGATAGTAATAATAATAATAAAGATAGTATTAATAATAGTAACAATAATAATATAAAGTGGAATGCCCAACGTGAGAAACACGAACTGCAGGTGAACTGACATGAGCCAAATGGATCGGTTGAATTTTGAGTGAGAGAGTCTCAAAGGTACCCATGCCAGGGCCTAAGTCATTAAGTGCTCTGTACTTCTATACACCTTAGAAAACTCCGATTTCGCGTCCCTGGTATGACTCAGAATGCCTTGATGTGGTCATTTCGTTGGCACAAACTCGGAAAAGATGTATATAAATGTATGGGAGTTGTCTTTCACAAAAAATCAACTTTCTATTATTTATTGGGAAGGTTTTCAATCCACAATGTTTTTCGGGGAAAACGGAACAAGAACGTGGTTTTGACAATTTTCACGACAAAAATGCCTGAATGACTAGCGAAATCTCCAAAATATGGTTAGGGAAATTGAATGAAGTACTTTCCAAAGAAAATCGTGCAATTTTGGACAATTTTTCAGATCATATGGGAGAAAAGTGAGCAATATCCGTATTTGTATTTTGCACTAAATTTGACCCTATTCGTCCACCCATATGATGCTCGGATTATTGGAGCATTTAAAGCGATTCGCACCGAAAGACGATTCTTCGGACCGTTGACAAACTGTTTGATTTTACTGATAAACTGCAAATTGGCAGGGTCTTCAAGTGCGACTGTGAAGTCCGTCACATATGCAGATTTTTATCCGGTCTCATTTTCGGTACAACCGCTCTTTGTTGGGGCTGTTGTCATACAAGTAAGCTGGCTTCATGCTAATATCGATTGTGAAGTAACCTTGATGAATTCTCGGACATTATTTGCTCAGTTTGTCGAGTCATCTTGACCCTTTATTTTGTATGTATTATGCAAAGATTTCAACAGGTTTGATATGAGCTTCCTCGTCAACTTGTGCTTAAACACTATTGATGGTTTTCTCAGTAGACTGGATGTTCATCTGGATCTATGCCTTGTAAACACCCCATTCTACCCCAACTTGTTTCGTATTTTTTGCAACCCTCGATAAAGAGCTCTGATCATGCCGTAGTGAACGCTTCTTCCATGATCTATTGTAATACTAACCTCGAGCACTTCACTCAGATTTGCAACCTCAAGATCGTAAGGCGACAGTGCCACCCGGACAATCTGTCGAGACTCAGCGACACGATGACCAACTCTGGGTAGAATTAAGTTCTATTCTTCAGTCCGACGTGTCCTTATCCCGTGAAAATTTGGCAGAATGTTTAAGCTTTCCTACTATGAACGTTGTCGCACAGGAGCAGTGTACATCCTTTACGACAGATTCTTATCTCCATATCTGAAACAATAACATCGAAAGAAGGAGCGAGCTTCCAAGGCTAGAGACCATGCTGCGGTCAATATGCTATCCAAGTCTGTCAAGGTGGAACTACACAGACTCATTGCACCCAAATACATGATCCATAACTTTCAATGAGAACTGCCGTAATGCTTGAAAACCATCATGCAGTTAAGTGGTTTGAGCTCTAGTGAGCGTCCACCTCCGACAGATGTTGAAAAACTTAACCGATGCTTCACTGGTGCAGCTGAACCAGAAAGTACACTGAATTCGATTATGAACTCCCAACGGAACTCTGTCTCGGATTTTATTCCTCCCTCGAAAGTGTCAAAAGAACTAACCCAACTCTCGACAAACAATGCCATCGGTCCAAACGACCTATCAGCGATAATCCTAAAGGAGTGAACAAAAACTCTCTCCAACAATGTCGGAACTATTCACCAGATATTTGACTCACAAGCGTATTCCCGACTGCTGGAAAGTGGCCTCCATTTTTCGATGCTTAAAAAAGGGTCATCAAAATAACGTCCTATAGACTGTACATCAGTTGCCTTCAAAGTGTTCAGAAAGCTCGTTCTGAGTAGAATCTCAATCCTCTGATCAATGTCCTAGATCCCAACCTGTTTGTATACCGAGGCTCCCACTCGACACTGGATGCTCTAGCATCAATTACCCACTTTATTTTATCCTCATTAGACCACAAAAGCCAGGCGGTCAAGGCGTGCCTTTTTGATCAGTGACGCGTTTAACTGTGTCGACAGGCCGAAACTAATCCAGGTGCTTGAGAACTGCGGAGTCAGTACATCTCATATACATTTACTGTCTAATTACTTTTACAATCGCCAACAATTCACTTGATTTATTGGGTAAACCTGTTTAGTGCCTCTTTGTACAAGCGGTGTAGTATTAGGAGCCGTTCTGTCACACTTTCTTTTTCTAATTATATCTCTCGCACGCTTATATACGATGACAGTTTGGTCATCGAGCAAGCTGATGAAGTAACCTTTGGCATGTTCTACTCCATTAGATCTCTTCAAACACTCTTGCAGCAAACGGCCACTGAACTCACCAACTTTTCCAAGTGCTCTGGTATCTTATTTTGTTCTCATAACATCACTAAATATTCTAATCTTTTATCTAATTCTGACCTACCGATAAACGGTATGCACACTTCTAGAACATCACCTAACAATTATCTAAGAGTCCATATCAGCCGTGGTCTTTCCTGGTCCCATCATGTCGCTGCAATTTTCCAAAAGGTTAGACATTTGCCATTTTGCGTGCTACTTATGAAGCCTTTTTCTACTAAACTCCATCCAATCAAACGTTTTATATTCGCATGTATCTTAACGCTTTGGTTCTTTGCTTCTCCCATTATTTTTCCAGATTTTCTTGTGAAGGACTTTAAACTTATCGTCAGATACATCAAACATCTTTCTCGTTGAAGCGGGATCTCCTATGGTCAGCCGTGGTCAAACGGTTATCATCGTGAACTTAGAACAATAAAAACCCGGGTTTGATCCCCACCACAAATGGTCACTTTCCCATTTAGCAGCGTTTCATTGGCCGCGGCCCCCGTCCGGAATTGTTGTTCATTGTTGTATAATAAATAGAAAAGAAGTCAAAGGACTATATATTATTTTTGTATTTAGTTATCTCAGCACGTTATATCGCACTATACGAGCACACACACTTGACACAGAAGGTCTCAACTTACTAAGGCTCTATAACACAAATTAACTGGCATTAAGATGTCACACACGATGAACGCTTACCGCAAAGTAGACACAACACAAATCCCAACACGATACCTAATGAACGAGCTGTACGAAAAAACACAGGGCACAAGGCCACGTGGACTCACAGCACAGAACTCGAGACCCAAGCCATGTAGGCACACGAGACGCAGAACACAATCACGGACGAGGAGTTATACCTGTAGCCTCGCAGGATTAGTAGCACAGTTGATTGCGTTGGCCCAATCTCCTAGATCTGTCGTCACACAGTGAAAATAGCCCTCGGCTGACCCTCACCTCGAACACAAGGCGCAAACTTCAATGATGCTAGTCCATCCGTCGGCTAGAGTGAGAAGCCAGACACAACGGGGTACCACGCGTTTATTGGTGACGACCAAACCAAGTCAAAATGAAGTGTCAACTTTACCGTCCATATAGCCCCTACGAGCGACCCTGTAAAAATCAAGTATGAACCAATCAACGAAGTCACGTGGGCAGCATAAAGACAATAATTGGAGGTAATCATTAAAATATCGCACTGCCGTGAAAAAATTAATTTCTTTACAAAAACTGGAATGCGAATTATTGAAAAACTAAGCATTTTTGTGGGTGGTTAATGTCGGGGTTGAATCCGTGGGTTCGAACAAGCATGAAAAGTACATTTTTCTATATGGAGTGTCACCCGAACAACATTATATTGACGAAACGTCATTCTTTATGCATAATCGCCAGAGAGTTGCACGTGAAGCTCGTTCCGGAACGAGGAAACCAAAGACTCGTATAAGATTGGCTTTGACCATCAAGGCATCGGGATTAGAAAGATTACCTCCATTATTTATTGGGATGGCTTTCAATCCACGATGTTTTTCGGGGAAAACGGAACAAGAACGTGGTTTTGACAATTTTCACGACAAAAATGCCTGAATGACTAGCGAAATCTCCAAAATATGGTTAGGGAAATTGAATGAAGTACTTTCCAAAGAAAATCGTGCAATTTTGGACAATTTTTCAGATCATATGGGAGAAAAGTGAGCAATATCCGTATTTGTATTTTGCACTAAATTTGACCCTATTCGTCCACCCATATGATGCTCGGATTATTGGAGCATTTAAAGCGATTCACACCGAAAGACGATTCTTCGGACCGTTGACAAACTGTTTGGTTTTACTGATAAACTGCAAATTGGCAGGGTCTTCAAGTTCGACCGTGACGTTAGTTACACTTCCAGATTTTCTTCTACATAATCACTTTTATCTGGTCCCGTTCTGGCTTTTACGCACCAAATGTTGCACGGTAAAGTTGTGCTTTAACGGTCTCACTCGAGTGGATGTGTAAAATCCTTGGAATTATTGTATAATTGGTGCAAACATCTCTTCGAATATTGGTAAAAACAAAGTGAAACGATTTATCGGGATGTAAATCAGTCACCCTCGGGAAGATCGCGTCGGATGGAAGTTTTCTTTGCTTCGACAAAACTTTTTAAAAAATCGTTTGCCCGTCTTAGCCCGCTTCATTTTTTTCTTTACTGAGAATTTTTACCAGGATTAACTGATTCTAAGAGGAGACGTGAAAAGAAGTTATTGGGGCTATATTCACACAAGTTAGCTGGTTTCACGTGATATTGGAGGCGAAGTATTCAAAATTGATGGTTTCCTACTATTTCGTACCAATCGTCTAGTTCCTTATCGAACACGTGGTGTTGGTTTCATGAGGTACCTAAATGAACGTTGGTGTAATTTTTGCCGCAGTTTGTTTACATTTTCTAAGGCTCGCGTCTACGCTTGTATTTTTACATGATAGTCTAACTATCTCGGTCATCATCGATCGATTCTATCAACCACTCATTTCTGTGTAACAGCACGTCCTTCTGTCGTCTAGTAATTACGTTTCCAGATGACCGGTTATCCGAAACAGAAAATATCTCCTAAGAATCGGGAATTTCGGATCTTTGGCCCGAAACCACAAAGTGCTTCAAAAATCCCAAGAACAACAAACTTGCATTTATACCCATTGCGTATGATGTTGGACATTATTATTCGAACAGATATCGTAATGGAAGCCCTTCTGTTACGGACAAATGGGTTGAGATGATTCAAAGGCGGAAAGCTTTCTCACATGATCTAGTAAGACGGAGGAGAACAAGTGAGAAAAAAGGGTAGTTTGTTGCGAGAACGCGCGCATTTCTTGTGCTCAAAAATATATCCGTAAATACTTTACTGGTATCGCAACAGCTGCGCGGGCTTCCTAAGAACCGTACGACTAACATAACTACAACAATCCAAAGATATTTTACATAATTAATAATAATAATCATATTCATAATATTAATATTAATAAAATATTAGTATTAATAATAAAAAACAATAAACTTGCTTTGTTACAGTCAGTTTCACAAGGGGTATTTCCAAACTGTTCAACTGATGCTCAAGATTCACCGTCATCTAGGACCACTTGCCAGCCACTGAAAAATCATCAAACGAACAAAACATACCCTGTTAAACAACCAAGGGATATCTGTTTATCAGTACATCTCCTCCCATATGATTGATCAATTCGTTTCAATTTGGCTGCGGAGTCACCTACGTTGAGCGAAGAGAAACACGATTACGTAATCTGGTTCCGGAACGTATACCACATTTGGGTTCAATGCGCAACGGTTTCAAACAGCAACGATCGGTGAACTAGATAAACTTGTTCGATTGCGAACACCACATTTGGCACAGATCCCAAGTAGCCAGATAGGTGTGTAGGAGAAGGAATGATTGAAACAACATGGTGTGAAAAGATACTAAAGGATTTATTAAGAAGGAATCATGAATCGTTTTTATTTTCGGGTTTTTCGACATAAGTTTCGGAAGTTGAAAACTCCTCTGATAGAGGAAGCGTTCTGCGTCAGGAGGCCATGGTCAGTATCCTGTATTAGGTATTGTCTGAAGTATTGGATTGCTTTCCACCAAGTGGTATACGGTACAGCAGCTTCGAATCCATTGTCAAATCCATCCCACTCGTCCATGTCTTCGTTCATTTTGGTACCGGATGCCACCGTGTTGCCGCAGTCCGCTTTAAATTCTAGTATAGCAGTGTCATCATCGATAAACTCTTCAACGGTCAATAGATCCAGCACTTATCTTTGAAAATACGATGAATAATTTCGGATTCTGATTTTTCGATTTCGTCCACTAACCCAATTACTTCCGCTGCAGTGCCGTTTACAACAGTGCCATTGCCACCAAAACCAGGAATATTACAAGTGTGACGCCAAATACTTGCAAGTGTTTTCGCAGTCATTTTCTACTGGTATGTCTTCGCCAAATCGCCTTAAAAGCTCGAATAATCCAAGCATCAAATGGGTGGACGAATAGGGTCAAATTTAGTGCAAAATACAAATACGGATATTGCTCACTTTTCTCCCATATGATCTGAAAAATTGTCCAAAATTGCACGATTTTCTTTGGAAAGTACTTCATTCAATTTCCCTAACCATATTTTGGAGATTTCGCTAGTCATTCAGGCATTTTTGTCGTGAAAATTGTCAAAACCACGTTCTTGTTCCGTTTTCCCCGAAAAACATCGTGGATTGAAAGCCATCCCAATAAATAATGGAGGTAATCTTTCTAATCCCGATGCCTTGATGGTCAAAGCCAATCTTATACGAGTCTTTGGTTTCCTCGTTCCGGAACGAGCTTCACGTGCAACTCTCTGGCGATTATGCATAAAGAATGACGTTTCGTCAATATAATGTTGTTCGGGTGACACTCCATATAGAAAAATGTACTTTTCATGCTTGTTCGAACCCACGGATTCAACCCCGACATTAACCACCCACAAAAATGCTTAGTTTTTCAATAATTCGCATTCCAGTTTTTGTAAAGAAATTAATTTTTTCACGGCAGTGCGATATTTTAATGATTACCTCCAATTATTGTCTTTATGCTGCCCACGTGACTTCGTTGATTGGTTCATACTTGATTTTTACAGGGTCGCTCGTAGGGGCTATATGGACGGTAAAGTTGACACTTCATTTTGACTTGGTTTGGTCGTCACCAATAAACGCGTGGTACCCCGTTGTGTCTGGCTTCTCACTCTAGCCGACGGATGGACTAGCATCATTGAAGTTTGCGCCTTGTGTTCGAGGTGAGGGTCAGCCGAGGGCTATTTTCACTGTGTGACGACAGATCTAGGAGATTGGGCCAACGCAATCAACTGTGCTACTAATCCTGCGAGGCTACAGGTATAACTCCTCGTCCGTGATTGTGTTCTGCGTCTCGTGTGCCTACATGGCTTGGGTCTCGAGTTCTGTGCTGTGAGTCCACGTGGCCTTGTGCCCTGTGTTTTTTCGTACAGCTCGTTCATTAGGTATCGTGTTGGGATTTGTGTTGTGTCTACTTTGCGGTAAGCGTTCATCGTGTGTGACATCTTAATGCCAGTTAATTTGTGTTATAGAGCCTTAGTAAGTTGAGACCTTCTGTGTCAAGTGTGTGTGCTCGTATAGTGCGATATAACGTGCTGAGATAACTAAATACAAAAATAATATATAGTCCTTTGACTTCTTTTCTATTTATTATACAACAATGAACAACAATTCCGGACGGGGGCCGCGGCCAATGAAACGCTGCTAAATGGGAAAGTGACCATTTGTGGTGGGGATCAAACCCGGGTTTTTATTGTTCTAAGTTCACGATGATAACCGTTTGACCACGGCTGACCATAGGAGATCCCGCTTCAACGAGAAAGATGTTTGATGTATCTGACGATAAGTTTAAAGTCCTTCACAAGAAAATCTGGAAAAATAATGGGAGAAGCAAAGAACCAAAGCGTTAAGATACATGCGAATATAAAACGTTTGATTGGATGGAGTTTAGTAGAAAAAGGCTTCATAAGTAGCACGCAAAATGGCAAATGTCTAACCTTTTGGAAAATTGCAGCGACATGATGGGACCAGGAAAGACCACGGCTGATATGGACTCTTAGATAATTGTTAGGTGATGTTCTAGAAGTGTGCATACCGTTTATCGGTAGGTCAGAATTAGATAAAAGATTAGAATATTTAGTGATGTTATGAGAACAAAATAAGATACCAGAGCACTTGGAAAAGTTGGTGAGTTCAGTGGCCGTTTGCTGCAAGAGTGTTTGAAGAGATCTAATGGAGTAGAACATGCCAAAGGTTACTTCATCAGCTTGCTCGATGACCAAACTGTCATCGTATATAAGCGTGCGAGAGATATAATTAGAAAAAGAAAGTGTGACAGAACGGCTCCTAATACTACACCGCTTGTACAAAGAGGCACTAAACAGGTTTACCCAATAAATCAAGTGAATTGTTGGCGATTGTAAAAGTAATTAGACAGTAAATGTATATGAGATGTACTGACTCCGCAGTTCTCAAGCACCTGGATTAGTTTCGGCCTGTCGACACAGTTAAACGCGTCACTGATCAAAAAGGCACGCCTTGACCGCCTGGCTTTTGTGGTCTAATGAGGATAAAATAAAGTGGGTAATTGATGCTAGAGCATCCAGTGTCGAGTGGGAGCCTCGGTATACAAACAGGTTGGGATCTAGGACATTGATCAGAGGATTGAGATTCTACTCAGAACGAGCTTTCTGAACACTTTGAAGGCAACTGATGTACAGTCTATAGGACGTTATTTTGATGACCCTTTTTTAAGCATCGAAAAATGGAGGCCACTTTCCAGCAGTCGGGAATACGCTTGTGAGTCAAATATCTGGTGAATAGTTCCGACATTGTTGGAGAGAGTTTTTGTTCACTCCTTTAGGATTATCGCTGATAGGTCGTTTGGACCGATGGCATTGTTTGTCGAGAGTTGGGTTAGTTCTTTTGACACTTTCGAGGGAGGAATAAAATCCGAGACAGAGTTCCGTTGGGAGTTCATAATCGAATTCAGTGTACTTTCTGGTTCAGCTGCACCAGTGAAGCATCGGTTAAGTTTTTCAACATCTGTCGGAGGTGGACGCTCACTAGAGCTCAAACAACTTAACTGCATGATGGTTTTCAAGCATTACGGCAGTTCTCATTGAAAGTTATGGATCATGTATTTGGGTGCAATGAGTCTGTGTAGTTCCACCTTGACAGACTTGGATAGCATATTGACCGCAGCATGGTCTCTAGCCTTGGAAGCTCGCTCCTTCTTTCGATGTTATTGTTTCAGATATGGAGATAAGAATCTGTCGTAAAGGATGTACACTGCTCCTGTGCGACAACGTTCATAGTAGGAAAGCTTAAACATTCTGCCAAATTTTCACGGGATAAGGACACGTCGGACTGAAGAATAGAACTTAATTCTACCCAGAGTTGGTCATCGTGTCGCTGAGTCTCGACAGATTGTCCGGGTGGCACTGTCGCCTTACGATCTTGAGGTTGCAAATCTGAGTGAAGTGCTCGAGGTTAGTATTACAATAGATCATGGAAGAAGCGTTCACTACGGCATGATCAGAGCTCTTTATCGAGGGTTGCAAAAAATACGAAACAAGTTGGGGTAGAATGGGGTGTTTACAAGGCATAGATCCAGATGAACATCCAGTCTACTGAGAAAACCATCAATAGTGTTTAAGCACAAGTTGACGAGGAAGCTCATATCAAACCTGTTGAAATCTTTGCATAATACATACAAAATAAAGGGTCAAGATGACTCGACAAACTGAGCAAATAATGTCCGAGAATTCATCAAGGTTACTTCACAATCGATATTAGCATGAAGCCAGCTTACTTGTATGACAACAGCCCCAACAAAGAGCGGTTGTACCGAAAATGAGACCGGATAAAAATCTGCATATGTGACGGACTTCACAGTCGCACTTGAAGACCCTGCCAATTTGCAGTTTATCAGTAAAATCAAACAGTTTGTCAACGGTCCGAAGAATCGTCTTTCGGTGCGAATCGCTTTAAATGCTCCAATAATCCGAGCATCATATGGGTGGACGAATAGGGTCAAATTTAGTGCAAAATACAAATACGGATATTGCTCACTTTTCTCCCATATGATCTGAAAAATTGTCCAAAATTGCACGATTTTCTTTGGAAAGTACTTCATTCAATTTCCCTAACCATATTTTGGAGATTTCGCTAGTCATTCAGGCATTTTTGTCGTGAAAATTGTCAAAACCACGTTCTTGTTCCGTTTTCCCCGAAAAACATCGTGGATTGAAAGCCATCCCAATAAATAATGGAGGTAATCTTTCTAATCCCGATGTCTTGATGGTCAAAGCCAATCTTATGCGAGTCTTTGGTTTCCTCGTTCCGGAACGAGCTTCACGTGCAACTCCCTGGCGATTATGCATAAAAAATGAGGTTTCGTCAATGTTCCAAACGTCGTCCAATAAATGCCTTGACTTGGGAAATTCCTCAGTTTTTTTTAGTTTGTCGCGTTCTCGAGTGGTTGTTTCCATGGAGGCCGATGCAGCTTCACCATGAAATTGGAATGGCGTAAGTCCTTGGCATTTCTGAGAAAAACACAACCAGTCATTTGACGGTTCGAGACTTCTTTCTTCGAGGATTCCTACTAAGTTGTAGAACTTCTTTAACATGTGCACCGTTAAGTCGAGGTTGAGGATGTTTCTCAATCAGGCATACGCATTCGCCCATTGCAGCCTCGAATTAGGGGTGATTTACTTGTCGATTACGAATGGGAGTATTGTCTAAGCCAACAGTACGTTTGGCTCTCAGCTCCGTCTCTTGTTGGAGCATTTGACTGACAGTTGATTGATTAATCTTTGGAAATGCCGCCTTGAGATGATTTGCAGTTGAGACTTAATAACTTCCATTGTTGTGGTACCAATCCAGCAAACCAACATTTTCATCGATGGACAGATCAGATCATTTTAAAACATTTTTGACTTCAATCGAAGCACGTTTTTTTTGAACGAACACGTTTCATAGTAGCTTTTACAGCCATTGAAATGTTTCAACAAAAATGTATTCTTGAACTGAGGACCCCCAGAATTGTACGTTCACTTCTAAAAATATGTGTAACGCGAATACTAGAGAGCTTCATGCACAGTACCATCCAAACAAAGTCGGTTTTAGCAATTTTATATATCATTAGACAGTTATGCATGTGCACAATTTGTAATTAGACAGGCTTATCTGTAATACATCACCGTCATCATCAACTCGGCTCAACACTCACTGATGACGTAACTCCAGATTGACAACGGAGAGGACGTTTCGGATAATTTACAAGACAAATCTTTCATCAGACTGCTTAGTTTGGTCGAGGCGACGATAAATCATCATTGTTTGTTGTTGTTTGTTGTCCGTTGTGTGTTTATGTATAAACTGTGATACCACTTTTTTCTCTGATACGTACTGCGTAGAAGTGCATCGAAATAATCCTAGACAGATCGAGCAACTCTGTCATTCTGGTTTCTCTGTTCACAGACATCGTGTTAACCGGTCGTTGCAACAAATTGCTGATGCAGTAATTTTGAACAACATTTCTAGGATCACAAAATACACCACTTGCCTCCTAAGTAACGAAAAATACTGCGTTTTGAGAGTCATTCAGAAATTCCCAACACCTGATTCAGTACTTTGCCCGGACGAAAATCGGACGACGACGTTTTGGAGTAGTAATGATCAGTTAGCAATCGGCATATTGTGAATTGAGAGTAAATGCTAATTCCAATGTTAAAGTTGGATGCACCATTTGGTAATTGTGATAGAAAGACAATGGTAGACAGAATCTGAAAATACGACTATCTAAAAGAGTTTCAGTTACAGTGAAGTGATTGTGTGACGAATGAGAAGAGTTATGAAAGTTTACAAATCATAAAGTACAGAGGATAGTTATTGTAGTATCCAGAACTGAGCAGATTATCAACAGAACATTGTATTGTGGAACGTAAGCAGTGAATTGTACAATAGCCAACAAACGTAGAATTTCGAATGTGAATCGACCGATTGCTCTGGTTGCTATTCAAGTCGGAAAGCACAGCTATGAGTACTGTGCGTTCAAAAGTTGAGGTGGTGCACAAGTAAAAATGTGGGTCATGAACGAAGGGACGAGAGGTTTGATTCCTATATGTGACAACCCTTCTGACAGATAGTTATGCACATTTTCTGAGTAATGGAAGCATGGAAACGCTAAGTAAGAGCACTAAAGACGAACGATACGTAAATCGACAAAGTTTCATATTTGAGAGAACCTGCATAATTAGTGTACAAGTAAATTCGGGGTTACGAGAGTGTGTCCCTTGATGAACGAAGAGAATCAACTCAAATACTAGTATGAGTTAAAGCGAACACTTCAAGGTCATTCAACGTTGTGCGGAACCGATATTTCCTGGTTGTGATTTGGGCTCTACTTCCTGTAGATATTACTTATTTCGTTAGCCTTTCTCGCATCATTCTTATTGAAACGGTTTTTGCGATTGCACGATTCCTGTATCAGTGTACATATTTCACTTTCCCATCCGTACACATGTTTACTCTACAAAAATACTAAACGATTTCGCTTGATAGGGATATGGATTGATTTAATTCTGTTTGTTTTCTTGAGATTTGTTTTCAGTTGATTGCTCTTGGAGTGAACTTCTTCTCTCTTATTGTCTACGGTTGATTTTGTGCTGTTGCGCTCAAGAGTTATACGTGGTTGGGATGACTAGGCGTGTAGAAATGCTGTGTTTGTTGAAACACGCATTCCGCTGAGTACCCCGTTATTTTTTTTTTTCTTCCAGGAATTTTTCGGGTCATATTTTGAACAATATGGCGGCCTTCATTTTAGGCCAGTTCAAATAGACAAACTGACGTTTTCTTTTTCTTGCGGGACAGCAAATCTGATGGTTTCATCATATTCTTGAGCCGACTCGTATTCATGATCATAGATATCGCCGCATCATTCGTGGACTTGCTTCTTTATGGTTCGTGTATAATACTTGTAAATCGTGCTAACCCGAATTTTGTCTCGATCGTCGATAGTTTCCTTTGGCTCATTTGCCGTACAAATTCCAATTGTGCCATGCAACTTGATCTGAATTATGTTCTCAAACCTCTAGCAGAGTGAGTTGATTACCGATAAGCCGGAACCTCTTTTAAGCTCTTTTTTCTCTTCCTTCTTTTGGGTGACTACCTCCTGATCGAGATCAAGTCGGCTCCATAAGTGTCACGAAAATGATTCATGGAGATCCTAGGGAATACAGTAGGATCCCGTATCTCGGACACCTTTCGGTTACGCTTGAGCGTATTTTCAGTTTGACCGAGCTATCCTTTACCTAAGCTTGACTGACTGACTTCGTGTAGGCGGACAAGGTGGGCAACAAAACACCTCGTTATTTTTACGTTACTGGCACTGTGACAAATATGTTATTGTGCCCCATAATGCAGATAATACAGCAGACTGATCGGGCTTCTGCAAACTTAATCCACATCGATTGGACATTCACGTCACCTCTGATCATCCCCATTCCATTTCGTCTCTGTGGCTTAGCTGTAGGTTGGAATTATCAGCATCACGTTTCTACCAGAATGTCCGGATATGTCCCGAGAAAGTTTGTTTTTTGTGAAAGACAACTCCCATACATTTATATACACCTTTTCCGAGTTTGTGCCAACGAAATGACCACATCAAGGCATTCTGAGTCATACCAGGGACGCGAAATCGGAGTTTTCTAAGGTGTATAGAAGTACAGAGCACTTAATGACTTAGGCCCTGGCATGGGTACCTTTGAGACTCTCTCACTCAAAATTCAACCGATCCACTTCACTTGCAATTCGTGTTTCTCATGTTGGGCATTCCAGTTTATATTATTATTGTTACTATTATTAATACTAACTTTATTATTATTATTGCTATCTTTATTATTATTATTATTATTATTATTATTATTATTATTATTATTATTATTATTATTATTACACTGTGGTCCTGCGTGACCATTAACCAATGCTTTGTTGATCATGACCATTCGCCTTACTACCAGCAGAAATCCCCGTTATTATAATCGTTTGAATTTCGAGCGCCTCTGAATATAACTGCTCTTGACCGACTTTAATGCACAAAGCTCTCGACTTCGAGGTTTGAATGGTTTCTGTAACATTTATAATTTTTCTCATAAGAACTGTACTGAAACCCGTCGTCGGACTTCCAGAGCTTTGTTGAATGTGATTACCGTACCTTAACAAGTTTTAATTGGTCATCAAGACAATTTTAATTGTTCCGCAATTTCTGATTGGTAAGCTATTTCATTTGTCTGCTTGTGTTTATTTAACTTGACTCAGTTGTCAATACTCACTGTCAAACATGCCCACTGTTAACCTGATCACCATGTCCTCATTATGACTGACCACCTAGGTGAGAATACATCTATGCATTTTGTAAACGTTACGTAATGGCACATAACGCGCGTTTATACCTGACTGGGAAGAGTTCACGGAATCCACGGCCACTAATGGCAAACACAGATCTGTCTTTTTGATACTGCTCATCGAAATAATACAGCATACATGCAAACGTTTAACGGTGCTCGAAGGCATGGTCCTCCTGCGGAGCAAAATACATCAGTGAAACAAACAGGCCTCTAACCGACAGAGTTCAAGAACACTGCCCAGCACGGTTTGTCAAACGAGTCAATAAAACAGTACTCAGAGCAATACTGCCCCATGTGACTGATACGGGTCACAATCTAACGCGGGATGGGTCGTTTAGTTCCACCGATCGTGCCAACTTCAATCAATAAACACTTTTGTGCACCCAATTTTAAGAATATTTTCAGCACGTACATAATTTAGAGTGGAATCCAACAGAAGTTGTTATAAGGGGTAATCGGAATGTGAATAGAAAGGTGTGGAAACGAAATAAGGCCATAAATACTCTTAGATTAACGACGAAGGTGAGCAATGAGATCGCTGATTACTTCCTGGGGGTCTGCGAGTAGTGGGTAAGGTAAGGACTGAGGTTAGTTAGATATGTAGATGTGCTTTGAGGAAGTATTCTGAAAGTCGGTCATGTTGAAGAGTAAGAGATGGCTTTGGGATGTGTGGATTGAAGGCGAGGGTTAATAAATTTTTCATAAGCATCATAATGTTTATTAATAATTAAGTCAGTTGGAAAATCTCTCATAATGTTACTGAAATGTGAAATCGAATTCAAAGACTTGGTTATAGGATCAAAATCTGTGACTTGTAAACCAGTAAAAGTTACAGGGGAATGGTAAAACCTATGAGGTAGAATACAAGAAATTACAAATTCAGTTACATGATTATAAGATACTCTAAATTGTCCGAATATTCCCACAGGGCACATGGAGAACAACACAAGGTGGCGAACAAGCTCGTTTTCAGTGATTCATAATCATGCCATTACATCACTTTTTATATGAACAATGTTGGGTGAACAGAACAGAAATCAAGATAAGGCGATGAGTGAAAATGTAAGTGGGGGAGAGGGGATCAGTTATCACATGCGTGACCTCGATCCGTCTCTGGACCGTGAATGGGTGTCTGCGGTGTCATTAGTCGGATCAACGGATCAGTGGTTGGTTCGTGGGTAGGGGTGGGCCAAGGAAGCCTTAGCGCTTGCACGAACTGATTTTGGGCGCACAACGGGGAATTGTAGAGACGAATGCATACCGCTTCCGCTGTGGCTAGAACACGGCTCTTCACCAGTCTTGATTGCCCACTTCGGACTTTGTAGATTGGCCGGAATGCTTTGGTCACATTCACTGAATGGTTAGACTGAACAAGGTGTGTACACACAGCGCTCGTAATTACTTTGATTGCTCCAGTGTTCAACCAAGCTGGGTGGTGTTCACGGACTCTTTCGGATAAGTGTCTGGTCGTACGGCCAATGTACGTTGTCCCACAGGAGCAAGTAAAGGAGTACACACAGAAAGAGGCCATAGAATCTGACACCTTACCTTTTTTTCGTAAATACACACACGGCTTTGATGTAAATACAATATGGAGCTTTGCTGCGTAAAATGTTTTGTCGACGGCTCCTGATAATCTGCTATTTATAATATCCGCTGGGATATCACCTTTGAACGGCAGGCGGATGTATACTGACTTTTTTGGGACAACTGTGGTTTTCGCTCTTTCTTCCACTTGTCGCATTGTCTTATCAGTGAAACGATCCGGATATCCATTTTTCAGGAGCACATTGCGCAGAGAACGCAGTTCGTTGTCCAGTGTGTCCTCAGTACAAATTTTGCGCGCTCTATTAATCAGGCTACGGATTAAGTTGCGCTTAAATTGGAGTGGCACGAAACTTTCGAAGTGAATGTACTGCCCATTCCACGTTGCTTTCCTGTGCACTGATCGTTGAGCTGAGCCATCCCCTCGCCGGCTTAGGCGCACATCTAGGAAGGCTATTTCATTGTTTGCCTCTTTTTCCATCGTAAACTTGATGTTAGGATGGGCTGTGTTGAATGTGTTTAACATAAAGTTTGTGTCCATGGTGTCGTCTGCCACACACATTATATCATCCACATAGCGTTTATTAGGCACACATTGCCTGATGGTGAACTGCAGTTGATTGTTCTCAATTTTCGCCATGAAAACATCGGCGAACAGTGGTCCCAAGGGTGATCCCATTGCTACTCCGTCTTTTTGACGATAGATTTCGTCATTGAATTTAAACTGCACGTTAAACGTGCACACAAAGAGGAGTTGCATCAGTTCGTCCACCGGAAGGCCCACGCCGATGCTGTTTTCTTGAATATAGTCGTGCAGATAGTTGATAGTTTCACTGATCGGTACGCTAGTAAACAATGAAGTGACGTCAAATGTGAACATCTGTTTTTCTCTCAGGATTATATTTCGGACATTATCCACGAAGTCGAGAGTGTCTCGTAAGCTATGTTTTGCGATTGTAGCTCTCACTGGCTCCAGTAAGCCAGTCAGCCACCTGGCTACTGCATGGTAGGGGGAGTTACACATGTCTAAAATGGGTCTTAACGGTACGCTTTCCTTATGGACTTTTGGTAAGCCGTACAGCCTGGGGATTATCGTCCCGGTTGGTCGTATCCGTTCGAATGTGGTCGAATCTATGATCCCTTTTTCCTTCAGTGATCGTAATCTCTTGGAGATAGACTTTTCTACCTGGATCGTTTTATCCTTCTCATTGGAGGCATGGGTGAATTTGGACGAATCGCTCAATATTGTTTTCATCTTTTCTATGTAGGTCAGTTTATCAAGAATCACGATACCTGCACCTTTATCGGATCTTGATAAAATAATATCTTTATCTGCCTGTAAACCGTTTAGGCACCTCAAATGCTCTGTCGTCAATATGCTCTTTGTTGACGGTTTGCTGTCCCGGTATTGGTAGTAAGCGTTAACGAGAGTGGACTTCAGCTTCTCCATCTCTTGTAATGACGATGGGTTCAGGTCTGTGAGTTGAGCAAAAAGATTCTCAAATTCGACTTCCATATCCATTTGTTTCCCTTTATTTTTAGGGCCGCAAAACTTCGGTCCTAGTGATAATACTTCGAGCAACGTTTTATCCAAACTTACTGATGAAAAGTTGTGGATGAATTTCATCGGGTCAGAGGGGAACTCACCAACTGGTTTCATTGGATTGATAAGTTTTCCCGGTGAAGCGAGTTTTCGCCGAGTCCGTTGATCCGACTGATGACACCGCAGACACCCATTCACGGTCCAGTGACGGATCGAGGTCACGCATGTGATAACTGATCCCCTCTCCCCCACTTACATTTTCACTCATCGCCTTATCTTGATTTCTGTTCTGTTCACCTAACATTGTTCATATAAAAAGTGATGTAATGGCATGATTATGAATCACTGAAAACGAGCTTGTTCGCCACCTTGTTTTGTTCTCCATACTCTAAATTGTCTCACCAAGGTTGATAGGAAAGAAAGTTTTGTGACTTTTATGAATGCTCTTTCAACATGATTAGTTCGCCAACGGTAGAGGATTAAAGAGAACTACTCCTAGGTAACCCATAGAAGAAGCCTTAGAGAGATATTACTTACCAATGAAAAGAAGTAAGATATTATTGAAAAACGTTTGATAGTATGATTCAAATTCAAAACTGGATGGTTAATCAACGCATTTAAGAACACCATGCAGAAGACAATGGAAAGTTTCATTTGCACTTTTTTGAAGGAAATCCTAATTTTCCTTATCGTTATAGGGACACGAAAGTACAAAGTCATCAGTGTATTTTCGGTCAGTGCAATAAGTTGAAGTGGAGAGCTTAGAATTGCAAGGGGAGAAAAGAAATGGGGATAGAAAGGCATCCTAAAAAGCAACAGAGTTTGCTGGTTGCCAGGTAAATTTTTCCAGTTGGCAGCCACTGATCGGGCAGCTTAAATCTACCTGAAACATCCTACCAATGTTAAAAATCAACAATCGCAAGTAACAGGAAACCGTGTGACAATCATCGATGGTCATTTTTGTTGTGCACTTGGTATCGTTTCCGTTTAAATTTATTATTTATATCGTGTTGGCCCTTGTTGTCACTTCGTAATGACCAACTATCGTGTCATGGGATGTGCTCGTAGCTCCTACGCACCTAGTGGAGGCAAACCCAACTCTTGGTCAAGCCCAAACTTGATTTACTACTCTTCACACCTGTAGAGACGCCATAGAAGCCCTGTCATGTGACAAGCCATTAAAAGGCATATCGACCATCCGGTCAACATGTACAGCACTCAGATGAGCGGTCGATAACAGTCTGTGAATACTTCATAAAGCTCAGAATGCAGTATTTCGGTCGCTATCACTGGAACTCAAAACAAAACCGTGTCAGACGGTCATAGGAAGCCAATGAAAGAGCTTTCAGGTAAAGTTGCAGGATAACCGGCAATCGCAATTACCACGCTTACTGCAGATCAATGTTAGTATGGTGTCGGATTATTGGTGACTATCAATAACAAAGCGCATATGATTTGTCCTTACTTGGTCAAACTAATGGTGAAATACATGGATTATCCGGCTGAAAAACTCAACCACATTGCCGGTGGTGGTGTGCAAACAATTTCTCAGACAATAGAATTCGAACCGTCAGATGTGGAAGCCCTCATTTAGAAGGTTGGTGAAAAGAAAGGCATTATTGGTTCGTATTTTTCCAGCGGGACAGGAAATCTGGCGGGATTTTTCATGCATAACAATATGGGACTGACTCGTATTGGTGGGCACATTACCTACCGCATCGTTTGGGGACTCGCTTCTTTATGGTCAGTGCATTATCTTAATGAATCGTACGCACCCGAATTTTGTCTCCATCGTCATTAGTTGCGTTTGCAAAATTTTCTAAACAAACCTCGATTCAATCAATGCCGTCCAACTTGGTCTTAGGCACGTTCACAAATCTAGCAGTGCGAGTGTATTTACGAAAAGGCCATAGGACGGTTAAAGCGTTTACGCCTGAGTGGGTGCTCATGTTGATCGAGGTGGCTGTTGAGTAGTTCGGTCACCTAGGTATGACCGAATATCGACTGAAACTAATCCAACGTGTTTTGTGTAGGCGTACAGGGCGCGCGACAGTTCAGCACAGTTCACTCAAACATAAACCTCGCACTTCTGAGCTCCGATTTCGGTTGCTTACATGCGTTCTGCTTGGTCAAGTTCACTGATCAAGGTTTTCATACCTTTCTGCCATGTTGTGGACTGGCCACCTCGATCAAACATCGAACCATTACCTGCCTCGGAAAACAGCGTTCGCCGAGGAAGACTATCGGTGGGCAATCGTAGCACATGTCCCAGCCACCTTAACCTGCTTAGATTCGGAACTTGTTCCAGTAACCGCACCCATCGCCTAATCTCAGCATTGCTGATACGGTGTTCCCATCCTACTCGGCCAATGCTACGGAGACATCGGTGGTCATACACCGACAATCTTCGCCGATCTTCAACTCTTAACGGTCATGTTTCTTAGCCACATTAAAAAAACAGATCTAACCTCCGCAGGGTACACCCGGCCATTGACAAACAATCGGATATCACGCCGACGCCACAAATGACTGATGTCGACAAAAGCCAAACGCGCTTTCTGTACACGCGATGACACTTTATCCGATATCCGTTCACCTGAGGAGATTTAACTGCCCAGGTAACAAAACTCATCTACTTCAGCTAGAGCTTCCCCTGTCAACACAAGGTTTGGTGTTGAGCCAACCCAGTCCTGCAGCAGCATTCCACACATTGAAGGTGCAAAACGCATCCCAAACATTGCTACATTGCTGTTTAGATTTTCTAAGAAAGCTTAGGACTTACCTTGGTCTTCACTCATAAGAACAATATCATCTGCGTATTCCAAGTCAGATGGTTTACTGGCTGAGCAGAAATCGATGCCACTATTCCCACACGATGATAAGACTATCTCAAGAACTATTTGAACAACAACATTGAAGTGGAAGGGTGCAAGAGGTCAGCCCTGACGCACACCATTTCGCGTGGTGAACTCGGGTGAAAGATCGCCGTAAGCACGAACTCGGTTTCGGCTGTTCGCGTATGAGAACAGTAAAGGCTGGGCACCATGTAATACCACAATACTGTTGAGATATTCCAGTTGCCTTGGCATATATGTTTTTAAAAACCTGTTGGCAGTTTCAGTCCTTCCCGATGACCGTTTTGTGGCTGTGCTCTGAAAATTGCCTGTTTCTCGCCAGTACCAACTTCAAATGCTCTAACCACCAGTACGGCACGTGGTGTCCGGCGTCTTCCAGTCAACAATGTACGTAAATTGACCAAATCGCAAAAAGTCACAAATGGTGGAGTTGTACACAAGACTACTAATCGTAATGGTGCATTCCTGTTGACCTCCGACCACATACTAATTTGCACTAAGTTATCCATGAGCTTAAAGGGGTGTCTCAAACGTGGACCACAACGATCGTTATACTGATTAGCTGTCCCAAACGCTTCACCAATCCGTCTTCCAACACACGCTTGTTGAAAAGCTAGAATTCGTCCGACCTAATAACATCACTCAACACTGGTCACTTTTCCAGAATGATCTGCATTTCGCTGGTCAGGTGAGTGTTGGCCTGCCATGTCGCGTCGCCGCATTCCGGATTTCTGCTGAATCTCTGTGTTTTAACGACACACATCTATCGATCTAGGCTGGAAGCGAGCCTAACGAGGCACAACTCGAAACGAGAGGCGAGCTGAACGCAAGTCTTCGCAGAGGTCGAAAAATCTGGTGGTGACAACGTACTTCGGAGATGATGGGGAATTCTCGCTTGCTGATCTATCTCATTCGAGTCGCTGGCAAAGAAACCATTGAGCATGAGCAAAACTATCTGTGAAGTTGACGGTTCGCCAATTCAGCCAGCAGCTGTTTCAGCAGATCCACCTACTGAGGTGGAGGTCCATAGGAAAATCCATGCCCTAGTGTCACAAAGCTCAAGTCTTCGATGACCTTGCTCAGCTCTGTTCAAAGATGGTGGAGTAGGGTTTGTTAGAGAACTTCATGTTTCGCACTACAATTTTTTGAAATCCAGAGCAGGTCCCTCGTGTTGTGGGGTCCTACCAAGGAAGAACTCCCGACGGCATCTCATCCAGGCCGATAAATTTATTGCTCTGTTAGTCGGTACTCATTACCATAAAACACGCACGCAGGCAGATCGCCCTGAATCCGCCCATGCCATAAACAGCCTGTTCCAACCAATCAAAATCTTAAAATGAGTCTTGCTTGCTTGCTGATTTGTTGCCCGTTGAGCGGCCTTACTTGGCCGCACGCGATTGCATGCACTGCTTACACATGCGATTGACGATCCCTTGTTCACTCACTTACTTAAGAATGAATAAACGGATTTCCTACGAACCATTTGCTGCCATAGCATTCACAACTTCGTTCTTGTGATGAAAATCAACTTTTGTCCCCATCTTCAAGAAGGGCTCATGTAATGACTCCCTCAATCACAGGGGCATAAGCCTTATTCCAATAGCGTCCGCCTCACCTCACAAGTTGTGCCAAACGCATGAAAACTCGCAAGCAGCAGCCTGGGTGTCACGCCGATCCTGAATGCACCGAACGAATCTTTACATGCCGACAACCAACTCAGGACTGAGACCGTACGACCTTCGAATCCCTCGATAGATTTGTATTATGTAAGTGTTTGTTGAGAAACGGAGTACTTGAGAAGTACCATTTGGGCCTCAACGAGTTGTAGCGTCATAGCTCAGGTCACCTCTCACGACTATTTATTCTTTCTATTGGAGTAGGTCGAGGCCATACCATGTCCCCACTGCTTTCTAACTTCACCACGGAGGATGCTGTACAGAATGTCTTGTCTGGTCTGCTAAATGGTGGATTAGAACTTCTCTCAGGGAACAGTTTTCGACTTAGAATACGCCAATTGTATCGTCGTGCGGCGTGATGAAGAACGGGCTCTGTAAGTTGGTCAACAGAATGCCTTCGTTGCACTCAGGCCCCTACAAAAACGTCATCCATCATAGGAGCAGGTCGTTTTGTGGGAAATACTCAGCTAGTGTTCAAAGCCAGTGGCGGAAGAGTGCTAAATCGTGTAGCGCATAAATTCAAAAAATTGTTGAGAGTTTGCTCAGATGGCTTGGTGGTTAGGTGTTCGACTCAATCGTTCAGTCCGGAAACGAGACCCCAGTGTAGGCACGGCTGATGGGCATTGTCAATGAGTCCTAACAAGGAAAAAACAGCTGCTTCTCTGGCTTTTACCGATGAACTGAACATTCGCACCGTTCAGTTCAGTTCAAATAGCTATCATTTTGCACTGGGTACGGTGGCTCTGGTTGATATCTCGCAGAAATAACCTCAGTCGGAAGTGAAAACAGTAAGAAGAGAACTATAAACAGTACCAACTTGACAAAGTCTGTGGATACAAGAGCGCCACTGGTCGGAATTCCGAGCTGTATCTTCCAACGTAATCAATCATTGACTGTGGGGATCACCCGGACCCAACCCAGGAAGTCTAACATACCCTCCATGGCCAAGTTCACTGATTAGGCTTTTCATACCTTTCTTGTGTTATGGGCAGGCCATACATACATATTTTCCAATCACCCGGCAAAAGTTCAATGCCACTATCCTCACCTAACAAAAGTGCGGTCTCCAGGACCATTTCAATCATAAAGTTAAAGAGAAAAGCAGAAACGGGGAAACCCTGACGTACACCATTTTTCAGAGTGAACTCAGGTGAAAGATCACCGCAAGACCGAACTCGACTTTGACTGTTCATATACAGGGACTTAAAGATAGGAATGTATTTCTCTGGTACACTCTCAACAAGTGGCAGCGCCGGAGAACTGTGTGGTCGACTGAATCGAGGGCCGCTTTACCATCAAGAAAAACGGAGGTGGTGATGTCTGTTCGAAAATTTGTCGGAGTGAAGATGTGATCAACACAATCTCGAATTAGTGTAAACCCAGCCTGATTCCCGCGCGAGCAGTTCGCGAGCGTCAGATAAGCGGTCGAGAATAATTCCATTGAACAGTTTGGATGCGACGCCAGCCAGAATAATTTTCCTGTGGTTTTCATAGGAGGACCTGTCACCCTTCTTGTGAGTCGGGTCACCGATTCACACCAACTATTTGGAACTTGTTCAATATCCCATATGAGATCGCGGAGTTTTGTCAACTCCGGTAAAAGTTCTGTGCCACCATCTTCGAAAATGTACGAAAGCAACCTAACAGGTCCGGCGGCCCTGTCATCTAAAGTAGCAAGTTGTTGAGAGCCATTCCAGATCGGCAAGGCAGAAGAAAGAGAAAGCAGTGGCAATCCAGAAGAGCAGCTATCGACTGGGCAAAATAAATCCCATCGACAAACGAGCGGATAGTAGCAGAATCCCCGTGAACAGTAATGTTGCGCAGTGATAAGCTCAACGCCGACAGGCAATCGAAACGGAGTAGGCCTGATTCTACATTGGCAGAATGCCGCCATAAAATAAACTGGTTGATCAACCGCGTCTCGTGATTTTGAGCAGCTAGACTTGGCCGATATCACCGTCTCTCGTGTATGGTCTCTTAGCAAGTATTCAGCATCATCGCATCAATGAGGCAATGTGACGCAAAAGCATGACCACCAACCGAACGCCGGCGCCAGTCATTGTGAGTCAATAAACTCGTTTATCACATCGCGCCGAAGAAACAAAGACGATGTTTGATAAGAGATAACTATATTTCATTAGATCAGAACCGACTTCGGTGCCCAGCGCATAGAAACAATAATGCACCATGTCGTGGGGAAGTGTGGGGTTTTCGGTAACAGCGTTGTCGGATACTGCGGTTAACGGGTTTTCGATTGGAAATTTTTTTGGAGAAAGGTTACCAACGGTAACCAAAACGCCGACTGGATACCATTTTTGACAAAAACTTTGCTACCGATTGTCAAACGTTTATAGGCAACTACACTTTTTTCGGGGGTCCCTCGGTAGCAAACCGTGCGATTCAACTCTTTCAGTTCTCTTCTTTATGGAACTGCACGTGGGAAAAGAGGGAATACGGTGGATGGGATGGACTCCGTAATTGCACACTGAGATACAAGAAATACCAGTCACCTGAGCAGAAATCCCTTATTCATGTTTGTGCCATATGTTTGCTATAACCATTTTAATTACCTACTTCTCACCAAACCATTGTTTCAGCGAAGTACAAAAGAAAAAATCTTGCGACACATTTTATACGATGGAACCTGTTTCGAGAGGATCGGTGGGCCAGTGGGTGGGCGAAAATAGAACGGAAGGGCACGAAAAGAGGGAAGGGATAAGACGAGGGGGAACGAGGCCAGAAAAAAAGGAAAAACAATGCAAGAGCTTAGGAAAAACCGAATCAAAACATTGCTAGAGATACTGACTGTAAAACGGACAGTTTTGTGCGCGGAATCAGCAAAGGACAGTGAAAATGGCAACACGAAGTTTTTGAACGCACGGGTAATACACAAACAGCACGAAACACTTAACCGGACCGAAATGGTTGTACCCTGATCAAATGACGTACACGAGCGACCACGTAGACACACATGTGCGAAGCTGTGAGAAGAGAGGATGGTACCGGAACAAACGTGTGGGGCTATTTTGTGCAGGCAGAGAACGGAGGCACGCCGAAACAGTAGTTCCGTAGTGACATGATCAACGATCCAAGTTTCATCGAGACATTAAGGAAAAACACAGCAAAATCTGTGACCGAATTGGCCTCGTTCAAACGAAGGACAACACGCAGTGCTTGATACAGAGACATCAACTGCGAGTTAGAATAGGGGGATGATAGACCAAAGTGGCGGCGGTGGTGATAATGGAGACGTGGAACGGAATGAGAATGTTTAAACAATACACAAGAGACGCGCCATCGCCAAAATGTAAGGCAGGGTAAAGGAGTGAGTGGGACGATGAGATGCGGTGATTGAAGGCACAAAGTACAAGACTAAAGATGACCAAGGCGTAAAATTTGAACTGAAGCGGGAAACAGAAGACCAATACCCGGAGTTCTACAGAAACGGTGCTAAACAGGCAATCTGGACAGTGAGCGAAACGAACGGGCGGGCGAGCATGCGGGTGACGATGCACGCGAACCGACCCACCCACTTAGCCCCGACCCCCGAGGAAATATCCACGGTTCCATTTTGTAATAATCAGAGGTCTAGAATGAGACAGGAAAAAGGAGGAGGAGGATAGGACCACTTTTTGATACGGGGTAATACGGTGGTGGCGTTGGTAGTTGAGGGTGGATCAGCGTGTGAACAAACGTTCATCGGGTAGTAGTCAGGCGAAGCAATTCGCTTGATTCCTTGGCAAAGTAGACCACATCAGGATCACCATCGGAACCGAGCATTTCCAATGACGGTTTGACAAATGTTTGAATCGCATTCGAATCTAACAGATGTCCCAATTTGCCCAAGATCTGACATACCTAAAGAAGAGACAAGAATAGATGGAAACACGAACATGAACCGACAAACTAAGTGTGTGACCTTCAAATCAAAAAACTATGGAATTCAGATTGGCGTGATAGTGAGATATCTATCACCGAATCTAACCGGTGGTGGCGGGGTTCGAGCCTCAAGACGAGTTTAGCAGCCCGAAATTTTATCAATATCAATAATAAACTTTACACTGAAATCACTAAGAATGAAAATCGCGTATTAGGCTCTTGGAATACAGCACGAGACGAAACGCAAATCAACAGAATTAACTGCATCGCACGATGTCACACAGCAAGAATGTTGATGACTGATTAGAGAGAAAGCTTACACGAAAACGGACATTCGGAACTGGATCATGTCCGAGTTGAATGATCGTAGGTAACAAGTGCTTATGCAATAGCTCCGATCGACACGACTCGGCTTCGCCCAACTCTTGCAGTGAGGCCAAACTTATCATGCGGCGCAGATAATTTGGATCATGTGCCAATTGGATGAGCTGGAAGACAGGGGAGTGAAGAATAGGAATGAATGATGAATTATCAACCAAAACAAATGAAGTTTTTTTGCATCTGGTTTCAGCTTTATTAGTTATGGACCTCACGAGTCACTGTCCTGAGTTTGGTTGCTATTTCGGCAAACCACCAGTGAAGGTAGAAAAGGAGAGAGATAAAAACAAACGATTTCATTACAATTTGCCGTGCGGCAATAGTTGTTACACTTGGTATAATCACTGGAAATTCCAAATCATTATAGAGTGTGGTAAGGGCTTGTAGACTGACCAGTTTTTGGAGAAAAAGTCGATGTGGGCAAACCAACGACCAGAAAAAAACGTCGAACACTGATTAAAACTTGGAATCAGTTTACTGTGGCCGTTGTTGATGATTACCGTTGGAACAAGCCACATGACGTGTGTGGAGAAGCAAATCATGGAAGAAGCCGGCGGCGGAGGGGAGGGGGGTAGCTAAACTGAGCCTTGAAGTGCTCCACCCAGCCTTTGAGACACCGCTGATGAATGTGGCTTAGCGTATCGTCCGTTTCACGGATAGCTTACCTTACACCTAGCTGTTTTCCACAGTGACACGGATGAGGTGCAACAACCTGCAGGATTCTGTGTGTTCCATAGCATATGTACATTGCAGCCACCAGATTTCGTGGTCTCAATACGACTTTGCGCCGAGTTCAGACTTCAAAGTGGTGCGCACTGTTGTGCTCAGTGAAAGCCGGGATGGGCCGATGAGTTATGAAGACGCATAGAGTCAGCAGAAACCCGAAGTCCACACCAAAAGAATGCATACCATTTCCATTGAACAACTGGAGTTCATCAATACTGCTGGGTATGGCCTCGGCTAGCTACTCAGTTAGCACGTTTTGAAAGTCGGACGGACGAACTGGTTGGTTCACCTTGTTATGTAGTCAATCCGGCTTTGCACATGCACTTTTAGAGCCCATGAAAGGGATGATGACTTTTTTGGAAGCTCGAGGTAATAGCAGTTACATGTTGGAAACAAGAAACGGATTTGAAAAACGAAAAGCCGAGAATGAATTTCCACAGTCAGGTTTGCGCAGTTCAATGAACGAACCAGAATCAAGCCGATTAGTCCGAGTTACAATAAACCATATAATTGATTGTGTGGATTTTTGCAAAGACATTGGGACAGTGCTGCAAAATCCGCAATTAATCCAACGGCGACTATCAACTGTGGTGCAGCGAATCTCAAAACCACACCGAACCGATTTGCGTTCACATGTCAGAATGTGGTAATCTGAATTCACTTTGTAAAAAGCAGTATATAGGCAATCAGGCAGGTGTTCAGGTGTATCAGTTTGGAAATTACGTGCGATGACTGAAATGCGTTGAGATTTGTTATAGTTGCTATATGATGATGGATTTGGGGTCAATGATGAATTGCTTACCGAACTGGCACGTGCAGCGCGCATGTGCGTGTTACGCCGACTGATTTGCATGATAAGTGGGTACAACATCAAATCCTGTGCGTTTCAAGGAAAAAATACTAAGGATCGGTTTTGAGCAAAACAGCTAGGGGGTGCTTATAAGATATTAAATATTGATAAGCCACGGGCCGATTGTGCGATATGCTGGAGAAAGCCGCACAGAAATGGTTGTCTAGACAGAATTAGTGTTTCAAAAATAATCAGACGACAACAGCTCGCTTGCTGGGTGATCTAAAAGAAAGAATCCATTTTGGTTAATTTGATTGGCAACCATTTTTGGCCAGCAGTGGTCAAATCCCTAGCTGATGCACCTGAGTTCAGTTCATTCAACTACCAAACTCGCAATCCTGTGTTCTGGTACTGGTCGCTACCTCACATTATCATCTAGTTGAGTACGTTGGTTCAAACCCCACCAATGTCACCGGCGAAAGTCAGCGGCCCGTGATCACTGTAGAAGCTCGAAAATCTATAGATCTTACAGGTATTGACCACTCGATCTTACGCAGTCCCGATATGATGACGGTAAAATCAGAAATCGTGAAGACGGATTGAATACGCTTACGAACGGCAAAACGATAGCTAATACTGAATTACGATGGATTGGGGCGGCAGCGTTCAATAGACAGTTATAGCAGCTGGGACTGGTACTGAATGTAAATATTGACAATAAATCCAAGTAGAACGCACGACCAGTTGTGATGAAACTGAAGTCTTGGTCAAAAACAGACCGCTGGGGCAGTCAAAAAGTGAATAACCGTAAGAGAATACATGCAAAGTGGGAAAACGGACATGGCTTACAGAGGGCGGAAGACAAAGTACGGTTCTATGGCGTTTCAAAGTTCAACCGTGCGCTCTGCGCTAAGCGGGGATAGGAAAGAGAGGCGGATAAACACCAGTGGGGAGCGTGCGTGCGTGCGTGCATGTGGCAGTATACGATTGGTCGATATAATCAAGAACTGCAGCGGCGCGTTTCAAAGGTTAACCCGTCAACCTTACCGCAGTTCCTATCCACGCCCCAATCATCCCATCCGACATTAGTGGGAAGAACGAGTTCTATGACAGTGGCGAATGGCATTCCCAAAAGGAATATGCCTCGACACGCCACATTTTCAGGAAGTTCGGCCTGGGCCAACGGTGTAAAAGCCGCGATAGACTAATCAATTACTTCGGTTTAAACTGGTTATACATAACCGACCCACGTATCCAGCACTCTAGAAGACATCCCATATCGTATTCCAATGACGGCAGAGTAGCTCACAAAATTGACTGTGCTAATACAGTCACGGTGGATCTCGTCAACAGAAGACAGCAAATTGTATCGCTTCGCTGAGGCAGGCAACAAGGGAGGATCAGATCACGTGCTGGTATGTGCAAAGTTTAGCCTTCGGCTGACAATCTGTATGAAGGCAACTGCCCAGAAGCGTCCCAGCGTGCAACTGTTACACTCCCGGGATAATAGGGAGGATCTAATAAAGGAGACTGAACTGCGGCTGCCAACGGACACATTCAACTTACACTAAACGATGAACTCGGTCGACCTGCTGCGGGCTAAACTGAAAGTAGCAGTATACCGAGGCGCAGTGGGTGGACTAAAAACCACGAAATACCCTCAAAAAACTGGAGGATACTCTTCGTCTTCCAACCTTGGCTAAAGATACCCGCTTATCCGGTTGTTCGGAATATCAAAACCTCAGGTGAGAGGCAACCTGTTCCGCAAAGAAAGATCGATGCAATTACTGGCATGAAATTGCGAATAAGACGGAAACTGCAGTCGGTGTTTGTCACTTCGCAAGCCCCTTTCGCGTCATACGATCAGCGTCGCGTGAAAAGTCCATTCAATCTATCTTGTGCGGTTCTGGCGGTGTAACCGTCTCTGACATGGATGGTAAGACAACTAGATGCGTGGAACATTTCACTCAGCTCTTTAATCGCCTACTAGATATTGACTCGACTTCAGCTCCTTGAATAACATCAACTGTGATCTTCCGCCATTAGAGATAGCCAATGCGATCGACCGTTTAATATCTAGCAAGTCCCACAGTGAAGGCGGAACCCCGATGGAAATCTACAAGACATGCTTTCTGGTAGTAACCGGGCCACTTCAGGCCCTATTCAACTTGATTTGTGGAACCGAAAAATGTCAACCCAATTGGAACACCTCAGTTCTAATTCCATTTCCTAAAAAGGGTGACAGAACGGTATGTAGAAACTACCGTGGTATCAGCCTGCTAGATGTGCTTGCAAAAGCGTTCGCCCAACGCGTACCAAATCGCTTTGCTGTACTGAGATATGCACGAACTGGGTCCGACCAGGGAGGCCTCCGCCCAGGCAGTGGATGGATCAACCAAATATTTATCCTCCGGAGGATTCTGGAACACTGAAACAAGTTCCAGCACCTCAACGTCACACGCATCAGCCTTTTGCGCCATTTTTGGCTCAACAGGTCGCGAGTCATTGTGTAAGATAATGCTTGAAGACGGAGTCTCATTCAGACTGGTTAGTCTGACAAAGTTGTATTATGTTGGAACAAAAGCGTGTTCGAGCCTACGGCGAAGACTTTGCCGTTCGAACTGAATTCAAGAGTACAACATGGGTACCCGTTATCTCCAGTGCCATTCAACTCAGCTGTAAATTGGGTAATGCAACGCGCAATGGACGATTATCACGGCGGCGTATAGACGCGGCCCGAACGGCATTTCCACAGCTCCGAAGCGCCCTCTCGCGGCGGAACGAGATTATTCTTCAAACCAAGCTCAGGGTGTTTGGTGCAGTAGTCCGACCAGTCTTACTGTATGGCTATGAAACCTAGCCATTAGTGATTGATGGTAGACAGTAGTCCACTGTCGTCCGTATCGTTACCACACCTGACTTATTGGGACATTATATGGTTCTCAACCCCAAGTCATAGGGTCCGGTTCCCGGTTTTCCCCAATAATGCAATGGGTCTTTGTGGTTATGGGGTATATATCCCTCCCACTGCACTCATGTGCAAGCATGTGATAAAAAATAAGGACTAAGAATATCAGGCGACCACTAGTTTTCGATCGCCTGCGCCTTAGTTCTATTTTAAAAGTAAAATGGGGTGACAGAATTTCGAATGAAAACCTAAGAAATAGCTGCCGCATCGCTCGTTTTTCAATGCGCATACAATTGTACCGACTGCAGTGGTCTCGGAGATGTCCACCTTCAAACTCTCGGACTCATGATTATTGAACAAAACCTAGGCGGGGGGCTTGTCCAAGTAGGACATGCTAGACTTTCAGGTTGATTTCCACGAGACATATATCGATATGGCTAGATGACAACATCAATGGTGTAACTGCTTTCAAACTCTTTTGTCTATATGGCTATCACTTATACTCTTCGTGTCTATTATTCTATTCCCTATGCTTTGATTTATTCCACTTTCGACTGGGCGATGCTGTGAGGTAGCAACCAAACGCAGAAAACAGAACTGCGAGGTTGATGAATAAAAGCAAATGAAAAGAAAATTGGACCTAATACTTTGGAAAATTTCGTGGTGGCTCATAATGAAATATTAGTAAGCTTAAAAGAGTCATTCAAATACGCAATTAATTCAAATATTACTTCTACCTGCCTCAGCAAAACGTCCCACATCAAGGTATGAAGGAGTCCTAAGTATCATAGCCTGCAATGCTTTATTTAGGCGTAGAACGTGATCGCCGATTGCTTATTTGTGGCTACCCGAACAGGCAAGTCATAACAAGACCTAAACAAATTATTCTCAGAACGTGCCAATGCAGAGAAAACAGCAGTGTATAAATATTTACCCACAAACGATTCGAAAGTCATGCTAAGTGACAAACACTGTACTGGGAATCTTACCCTCGGCACCACTTGGTTTGTGGCCCAATCCATACCGAACTGATCCATCAGTTTACGCAGATTGGTCACCGCGGCCTCACGAACCGCATACACATTGTCCATGAGCCAATCGAGGCACAGATTTGTCAAACGTTCATTGAAACACTGCAGACCAAGTTGACTGGCCAACAGTGGCATGTATTCAATGATGGCCAATCGTACACGCCATTTTGTATCACTGGCCAATTCCACAATCGCCGGTAACAAGCTCTGACTGAGCTGCGCAATCCCGATAATCTGATTGACACATTCCAAATTGGAAATTATATTCAGGCGCACCTGCATTTGAATCGGGACAAGATCGGGCCAGAATGAAGACGATTGGGGAACATATAAATTACAGCGCATAGTGATCAAGGGAAAATTACATGCTAAGATTTTCAATAATTATGTAAACTGATTATCAAGATTCGTATTTCCCGTTATTCGCTGAGAAGACAGATGGCTAATGGATAGAAAATATGAGGTACCGGGCGCATTTGGTCGAACTAGTGAGAACAGAAAGACATCACGAGATGCAACCATTTTGTTTACTACTGTTGGCTACGAACCTTAGGCAGTCCAGTTCATCAATGCTACGGCAGATGAAACATTACAGTTAAGCAGGCCGAGCTGAATGCTCGTTTATCGGGTTAGCGCCGAAATAATCAGGCATTTTGTCCGTTGGTTGGACGAATCGCTGCTTACTTCAAACAGCGTAGAGGCACATGTTTACACGGTTGTCAAAATACATGATGCGATACGCTCTGGCCATGCAGAATCACGTGAAATGTCCGGCTGCCTCCACCAAGAAACACTTAAATGTATCAGGACACAGAGTTGACCTGGCCCAATCGTTCATGGTAATGTTGCACAAGCCAACACCGAAGCTGCTGGAATTCAGCGAAGCGATGCTTATCGTATTGCACAAGCCAGCGTTTCATGTAATGTGCTCACCTTGTCACCTCGCCTTCCTTCTTCAAACGCACTGCACAAACTTCCAAGTAACAGTACCATTTATGAACCGGAATGTTTACGAGAATGAACACAGTGTTTGCATCTTGCGCTTTCTTATTCCTGTTCTCACAAACAGTTAATAGTTTTTCCACGAAGTGAAACCCCATAAGAACAGCTGCATCCTTTCAAACGAGTCCGAATGGCTCGAACGGAGAGGAATCGCTGACACTAACAAGTACGCAGATCCAACCAACGAAGCTTGGTACGCTTATATGACTAAGTTTATTGGTCAGAGTTGGTCATATTTTTATTCCATGTCATAGACTGGCTACCTTTGCTAATATGACAACCACTACATACCCACCTCAGCGAGCACTGCAGGCCGAATAATTCTATCCGGAGACATGGGCAGGGTATGTACCAACCGAAGCAAGTTTTTGTGTTTGATCAAATGATACGTTTCGTGTATGAATACTCTCTTCTTATTTCATTATACACTTGCATATGGGTATAGTGGAAGGGGTTTTACCCCATAACCACAAAGACCCACTGCACTATTAGGGATGACCGGGAACCAGACCCTAAGACTTGAGGTGGAGAACCACATAATGTCCCAATAAGTCAGGTGTGGTAACGATACGGACGACAGTGGATTACCGTCTACCACCAAAATAACCGGCGATTGCGAAGATTCGAACCTCTGACTTCCTTGGTAATCAAATGCTCTAAACTACTCGACCATTCAGCGCTCGGCATCCCCACTGCACTGCTCACCGGTTGGTTTTCTGTGGAAGAATATTTGAAAGTACCCAGATGAGTAACCTGGCCTTTGTATTAAAGGGTGTACATATGGAATTTGTACTTGCAAGCGTGGCCTGCAAAACAGTAGGGTCAGATGAAGCGTGGTGACAACTTAGACCATCAGGCGGAGATTGAAGTACTCCGGAGTAAGATGATGACATAGTCTTCAGGAATTATTGATCCTGGTATGGAATTCCGGCGCAGTAGATAGATCAAACACACGGTGAAAACAACCTTCGAGTAGATGCTTCGAAGTCAGTGGCTTCATTTAAGTCCATCACGTTGAGACTGCACCTTGGCATGGTAATGATAACTTGCGTGCCTTCATGACCAGAAGAACTATGCACGCTGGCTTTCTTAAGTGGGAGATGCAATCATGCCCGATAGGTCAATGGGTAGAGGCCAAACGAAGTCCAGTCTCAGAACTAGTTCCTGGGCAACATCTGGTTCTAACCACTATGCTCTGGAGAGGACACTCCAGCGAATAAAAACAAAGAGAAGCGACTTACTGGTAAAAAAACCTCCACTAGATGGACGTAAGAGTGGAGTACGTGGGGTTTCTATCGACGGTGGGAGAAGTTGTCGCACTTTCTGGGCAGCTATCTACCGCCTAAGCTGGACAGCCCCCAACCTAAATGATGCTCCTCCGTCCACGTTCCGCTTGCTCCATTGGGTGCATGGGGCTGAAGACTGAATCCGAAAGGCAGAGCGACAACAAAGCACCAGTAGAGACAAGACAAAATGCGTGCAACAATCAGGTCTCACTTGACAGAGCAGAAGTTCCTTCACGGGTTCTTCAGTTACGTTCCCGTTTTGGGTCAACGCTTCATTGCCTTGTGGGTCAGATTTTTGAGTCAAAGGCATCGATTAGGCTGCCTGCAGAAAAATTTTCTATGTGACGTGGACTGCCATGAAGCATGATTCGCCCAGAAACTTCCAGGACCCTTCCTGTAATGGGCCTTACCAATTTTCTATCCTTCAATTTATGATCGATGAAAAACCCCACGGGTAATTGCGTTTCTCAAGAAAACAATAGTTCGGGAGTCGGGAATAAATGAAACGCACTTCTCGAGTCTACATGATAGCTTCAACTGGCTGCCTTCAACGTCCGTACAATAAGTGAGATAGGGCAACAAGCTGCCCTAGCTAGAACGCTTGAAACATTGAAAATAAATATATGCCATGTCTCCGAAACACGCGTACAAGACCCCACTTCTGTGACCGCTCTTCGCACCCCAGATGCAGCCTCAGTATCTCGCTTTACTTTTCGTGTGTCGAGTGTTCCGGTGTCTAGAGTACGTGGTCAGGCTGGCGTTGGGATTGTTTTGAGCATGACAGCTGAGCGTGCACTGTTAGATTGGATTCCAGTCAACAGTCAATTGAGTGCAGTTTGGTTGGATGGTTTTGTGCGTGTCATCCGCAACAGATTGGGGCGTCGATGATTGTTCGTCGTGTTTGTGTATGCTCCCACTGACTGCAGTTTATTGACCCAGAGGAACAGATCAAAGAGACCTAGTGTGCCGCTTCGAATGCAACCCAGAACCATGGACTTCGAAGAAATGACCGCGAGCAGTGGTGGATTGCGAAATGCAGAGCAACTGAGAACACTATATCCGGTGGAAATACCCACAACTTCTACCGTTTAATTTAAGGTACCGGTCAGCGGAAGCCTGGTGTAAGTGAGTTAATTAAGGAATCCGACGGCTCACTGATTCACCACTGGGGACGTCGTCTGGACCGTGGGAAAAAGCACGTTAGGGAACAATTCAGCTCGCTTACTTCCACAGTGGACCCTCCAAATATACCTGAAATAGAAAAAATATAAGAAAATATCTTTTCTCCATCAGAAGTTGAGGTTATCCAAAAGGTAGGTTATTTGAAGAGGTACAAATCTGCAGGAACGGATGGGTTGTCTTCATCTTTTTTCAGGGATGGAGGCAAAGCTTTGATTTCTGAGTTAACAAAACTCCGTATTATTTGAGATAGTGAGCAGATTTCCGGGGAATAGTGTTCATCAGTGAGTGTACCGATTTACAAGAAAGGTGAAAGGTCCTCTTGTGAAAACTACAGAAGAATTAACTTGGTAAGTATCGCGTCCAAACTGCTAGCCAGGAATTACACCACCAACTAACCAACATCCGTGAAAGGTGTTCGCGTGGGAATCAAGCCGGTTTCAGACCCGGTCGGGGTTGTATCGACTACCTCTTCACTCTTCGGCACACCTTAGAGCACTGACACATCTTCCGTAAGCCCACAATCTTCGTCTTTCTTGATCTGCAAGCGGCGTTCTACTCAGTTGACCGCACGGTTCTCCGGCGCCGCCTCTC
The DNA here is from genome assembly GCA_948099385.1 of Fasciola hepatica. Taxonomy (NCBI): domain Eukaryota; kingdom Metazoa; phylum Platyhelminthes; class Trematoda; order Plagiorchiida; family Fasciolidae; genus Fasciola; species Fasciola hepatica. The sequence goes on from CANUEZ040000132.1 coordinate 284,410, forward strand.
ACTGAAGGGTGTGCCAGAAAAGTTTACTTCTCTTTTCCAATGCTTGTATGCGAACAGCCGAAGCCGAGTTCGTGCTTACGGCGATCTATCACCCGAGTTCACCACGCGAAGTGGTGTGCGTCAGGGCTGCCCTCTTTCATCCCTCCTCTTCAGCTTGTGATTGAATTGATTCTTGAGATAACCCTATCCTCGTGTGAGAATAGCGGCGTTGATCTTTACTCAGCCAGTAAACCATCTGATTTGGAATACGCGGACGATATTGTTCTTATGAGTGAAGATCCAGGTAAGCTGCAAGCTCTCTTAGCCTTAACAACAATGTAGCAATGTTTGGGATGCGTTTTGCACCTTCAATGTGTGGAATGCTGCTGCAGGACTGGGTTGGCTCAACACCAAACCTTGTGTTGGCAGGGGAAGCTCTAGCTGAAGTAGATGAGTTTTGTTACCTGGGCAGTTAAATCTCCTCAGGTGAACGGATATCGGATGAAGTGTCATCGCGTGTACAGGAAGCGCGTTTGGCTTTTGTCGAAATCAGTCATTTGTGGCGTCGGTGTGACATCCGGTTATCTGTCAACGGTCGAGTGTACAATGCGGCGGTTAGGTCCGCTCTTTTATACGGTTCAGAAACATGGCTGTTGAGGGTAGAAGATAGGCGAAGATTGTCGGTGTATGACCACCGATGTCTCCGTAGCATTGGCCGAGTTTGGTGGGAACACCGTATCAGCAATGCTGAGGTTAGGCGTAAGTTGTTGGGAAGCATAGGTCAGTCTCTGGATCGAGTACAGAATCTAAGTAGGTTGAGGTGGCTGGGTCATGTTACGCATGCTCACTGATACGTTGCCGAAGCAGGTAGTGGTCTGAAGGTAGGTCGAGGTGGTCAGTCCATGGCACGGTAGAAAGGTATGAAAACCTTGACCAGTGGACTTGGGACAAGTAGGACACGGTAAACTTCCGGGTTGGAGTTCACGCGAACCGCCTACCAGACGGCTGGAGACATTAGGTGCTATGGCTAGGTTTTCCCGCAAGTGGCTTAGTTGCATTCGAACTCTTTCACTGTCCCCTTGATTTCCGTTATTAACCTTGCTTTCGGCTCTTTCACATCATCCTTTTATTCGTGTTGCTCTTGACTCGACTGAAGGGTAGCAACTGAAGCCAAAGCACAGAAATGCGAGCTTAGTTGCTGAGTGCACTGAACAAAGCTCCAGCTGTGATACCTTTCTTTCGTCCTTCCGTCCGGACTGAAATGTAGGTATTTTAATTGCATAAGTCTTCAATACACACAAAAAACAGCTATAAAAATTGTTATATCTGGCGACCCATAACAGTACCATGAATCACCCTGTTGGGTACGGTGTTCTAGAAACAAACGTTTTTTGAGCAAGTGTTGAACTTTTACCTGAATGAGATATCGAGATTCGAAAAATGAACAACAACGGTACAGTTCGGAAAGATAAAATTGTTTTATTCCATGTTTACGCATGAATACTAGGCACTAGAACTCACCGCACTGTCGGTGAGGACCGGCAACTATAATCCTGAGAAGTGGAATAAAGTGGAGTGGAGAGCCACATGCGTTTTCAATAGGTTAGGCGTGGTAACGGGCCGCGCAACAATCGATTGATGTTTGCCATCAACGTGACCGACGGCGGCGAACCCTGCACCTTAGTAAAAGATTTATTCCACCGAGTAACCGCCGATCGCTATTTTAGTATCGACGTTGGCTTTCGCCCTCGCGCTCCCGTTACCTGCATCTCTTGTCCCGGTGTGTCTATTGTCCGACGTAGCGCTTGGTAAACTTAGATATGCAATCTTAATAAGTGAGAGTGGGACGAACTAAGGCGGGCAGAATCTAATGCATCAAGCACTCCATACTAAGATCAAAAACCTCAGAGAAATGGACTCAAACCCGGCGTGCAGTTTAACCGTCAGGCTAGGGCTGGCTTATCAAAGTCTACCTCATTGTAACATCACATAATATAGCACCTACCCGTCACTAGGTTTAGAGGTAGCCGATTCACCATTACACAACGACCGAATTCCACGATGAACCTTTCTCAGTAGGAACCTAAATTTAACAAAAGCATTACAAACAACTTGGAAACCTGGGCTACTTGGAAGGCATCAGTAGTATGCGGTACGATTGTTTATGGTTTAAATCGTCTGATCTAACGTACTGTGATAACTCAGACCACATCAGAAACAAAATAAAACTCCACACAAACTGTCTGTTACTCACATCCGGATTCTCATCTTTCAGTTGGATGAGAAATAGCGGTAGTAGATGTTCTAATGTGTTTTCTTTGCCAAGCAATGGGGCTAAAGCCATCATCACACCCGCCAGTGCGGTCTTTACTTGCAGATTGGTTTCACCAACCATTTCACGAATAATGGGAAGCAAATTTTTCATGATCACCGTTTCTCGAGTCTCCGGGGCCAAAGCGGCTGCGAAATTTTTTAGCTTCCCGGCAGCTGCAGCACGCACTTCACCTTCGGGGTCTTTGAGGAGTGACTAGTGGTCGACAAACGTAGGAAAGGAATATAAATCGACGTGAAACAATGTCGGCTCAACAAATATCACGGTTTGAACAGATAACGAACAATGGGCAACTAACTGTCTCTAGTTTCAATTCTTTTACTGAAAGCTCATGTGACTAAGTCCAATATATAAGTATGAAATAAAAAGCTTAACTTCTCGCGCCCCAAGGAAGGAACAAAGCACCTTATGAACAGTAAGTTACGGGCTAGTTATCTTTACTCGTCTTCTAGCAACTTACCACCTCAGTGAACAGTACACATCGACGAAGTCAATTCAAGGACATACTACTGTCATGTTACAGAATCGACTTTGTTAACGCTTACTGTTTGATTAATTAATTTGGTGTGATTGACCCATACACAGGGTTGCTAACTCGGATATCCCATCAGATTAGGATAATGCTGTGAGAACATCTGAAACAAAGTACTAAAATCCTATCTATATTCGTAAGGAAAAATGGGACTAACTGCAGCAATATACAACCAAACCGAAACCTGAAAGATAAACGGATGTACGAAAAATCCCACAGGACATTTTGAGAACAAAACAGCGTGGCGAACAAGCTTGTTTTCGGTTATTCGTACTCATACCAACATATAACATTAAATATGACCCAAAACGACGAAGAAAAATTATGATCCAAATCTATCTGTGCACGTGCGTATGCTCGAGTTAAAACCGCTCGTGTGTTTTCGACTGAATGATAGAGTGCCAGATTCCGCAGCCTTTTCCTATATATATATATATATATATATATATATATATATATATATATATATATATATATATATATATATATATATATATATATATATATAATTTAAAAACGGATTCGGTACAGACAACGTGCCAGGTACGTTGGCCGCACGACCAGGCGCCTTTCCCATCGCGTTCGTGAACACCACCCGCCTTGGTTGAACACTGGAGCAATTAGGATAATTACGAGTGCTCCGCGTTCACACCTTGTGAAATGGAACGATTCATAGAGGTGACTAACGCTTTCCGCACCATTAACAAAGTCCGGGGCAAGCAATCAAGACCTGTCAAGTGTAGCGTCTTGGCCACAGTCGAAGCCGTGAATATTCGACTCCACAATCCTCCCCTGTGGGCTCAGAAATAATTTTTGCGGGCACTTAAACTCATATGGCTCATTTCTTGATCCCGGACACGTGCGCAACCACTCGAACATTCCTCACTGTGATCAATTTCACACGCACACACGCATGTGCACAGACACTTGGATCATTATTCTCCTTCGTTGTTTTGAGCCATATTCAATGTTATGTATTGGTATGAGTACGAATGACTGGAAACGAGCTTGTTCGCCACACTGTTTCGTTCTCAGTAAATGAATATATCGACAAATTCAAATTGTCAAAAGCATCATGTACTTTCGATTCGATTCAGTAAAGCTGATTCAGAAAACCAGTGGCCTCGCGCCAGGTGGCTCAAACTCGAGAGCGACAGAAGAATGCCAAATTGGTGGGGATAAGTGTTTTTAGTGTATATTAGGTGTGAAGGCAGTGACAAACACGTCGTCCATAGACGACCCGGGTTACTTGGCAGACGGTAGGACATCGCCCGTCCAAAATTCAGGGCAAGGTCAGAGTCAGAGAAACAGAAAGAACGTGGTGGGCTACCAAAATCGAGAACAAGAACGTAGCCAGCCAAGCGGATCAGTGGACCAATCAGCGGTCAACAACTGTCTTAACCAATCCTGGTGCAACAAGACAAGCAAGTCAGCAGAGCCGTTTAAAAACGTCAGTGAACCAAAAAACCTTTCATACAAGGATTTGGTTATGCACACTACATCTTATATAGACGACCAGTTTTGCGCCAATAAACTGAGGTAATTGGAAGACTCTTCGCACTAAAACTAATGGGTCGCACTGAACATTAGGTATACAATTAAACGCGATATGTGGCCAGGTTACCTAGCTACATAAATATCACTCAACAAATCTAATAGGATATGCTACTAGAAAGAATATTTGACAACCAATGAGAAGCACTTACCGGGAAAGCCCTAACATTACCAACACAGTAACACAACTCACCTGGTACACATCGACTAAATGTTGGGAGGTGATTTGTGGTTTCACCGCAGCTTGCAAATCTGTGATGTGATCAGCCAGCTGATAACGTACACGCCACGACTTGTCTTCGGCCGCGCCACGAACCACGGGAATTACGTGAGTCAGCACATCCTCAGTTGGTAGGACCTCAGCAAAATCCACGCAGGCATTTACTCCCAACAAACGAACAGAATCCTGATCATCCTGCTGAAGAGTCCATCGGATCCAATGGAACAATAGAACCCACAGTGGGAGTTAAGAAGAATAACATTGTCATGTGCTGCCAAATAACGGGTATGTCTAAGCACGAACAAAGTAGAACTGGGATCTCCCAAGGACCACACAATGGCCCAATAACATATCAGAAAGGGCTGGAAATCATTGAGAACCACAGAGGTCGAATAAGAATCAACAGCCATGAAGGCGATGTTATCCTTTAAATCCTAGGGTGCACAGACTGTCATCTGTCAACTGAAGCGTAACGATGCGTCATAGCAACCTACTGTCTTCCAGGTTGACCTTTGCTGACTAGAGGCTAGAGGTGCATCATCGCACAACAGTGCGCAGATGGGCTGGCACTTAAACAACAAGGTCAGAAGCATTTGAAACCCGTGTGTTCTTTCTACGAGTTAGAATTTGTCCTTGTTTCGAATGTTTTGTACGAGTGCATATTCAGATTTCGTACAACCAAGTTTAACCAGAAAGACAGTACGACCTCATGAATTATGGTGATACTTAGGATTCTAGGACGGCGGGGCATGTACTCTGGACTTAGATAACGGCATGACCTCATGACATTTTGATTTTGATATGGATTACCCTGCTTATTACATCGGAGATGAAACCGTGTGGTCAATGAGTGCGTTATCCTGAATCAGTAGAACACGCGATAGCAAGCAAGGATGGTTTTGGTGCTTCTCTGCTAGCTGTACCATAGAAAGGGTTTATCTCACCATTCTACATTCAACACCGAAAAACGTGCTGCTTTACCCTGTTGTGAAGCACCATGAACAGGCACGATTCTATCTTTTGAAAACGAAAACTACATTGTGCCTCAATACAAATTTTATTTGAATGAGATGTCGGTTCGAATTCGATAGGTGAACCACAATGGTGGAATTATGAACGGTAAAATTGTTTCATCCCATTCAGTGGAATGTGCGTATTCCATAATTGCAAGGACAAACTGTCTTGTCAGCGAGGATCGGGAACTATAGCGTTGAGACTTACAGTGTTGCAGAACCACATAAGGTTTCAATAGGTTAAGCGTGGCGATGAGCAGGGCGACGACGGGTTGATATCTATCACCAATGTAACCGGAGACGATGGTGTTCGAACTTCGCACCTCCTCTTGTATCACTAAGCTTATGTACCCAGAAAATTCAGTCTTATTCAACCAGAGAGTATAGAAGGAATTTAAAGTCTGTGTAGTTTCTACTGACTTCACTGGCAGTTACATTGCTCATTAACCAAACATACAAGTGCTCCGATTCTGATTGTCACCTTATTCAGCGCAACGGGATAAAAATCGAACCCCAGACAAAGCGAGACAAACGGAGTAGTTCGAATGCAGAAACACTACGAAATTCTCCGACGTCGCTGAAGTTATTTCATTAACAGATTAGTGGATCACGTGGGCCCAACCGGGAGGTTCAGCAAGTCAAACAGGATCAATCTTAAGGTCAAGGTCTTTATGGTAGAGAATGATCACCTTTGACTCATTTTCTAACCGTATCGCGAGGGGGCTCCCCGGAAACATGCAAAATACGTGCCCCGAAACAACGCAATTTTTCCGACTGAGTATCTGATCTAGTGACTGATTAACTGTCCAACGTGAAAACATCAAAATGTGCATTATAGGTCCGGAAGGAAAACACAAACTGTTCACACACAAGAGTGGGTAACATTAAAATGAAGCTTACCTGAGTTAATTGAGGTAAAAGTGGAAGTATATCGGTCCGCAATGACTCCAGTTCCAAACATCGAGCAAATTCGCCAAGGCGACTGGCTGCGGCACGACGAACCATCGGTGTGTCATCGTTGCACAGCTGACGAAACAGCTGGCGGAGATCGGCTCGAACAGCGCTAGGCGAGTGTTGATAGATCACGCTGAACAGTCCACAAGCTGATGTTCGACTAGTAAACCACTCGCCTGTGGCTAGTCTTTTCAGTAAGGGAAGAAAGTGAGCACCGAGGTCCTGAAGCACGGCAAGGGAGGCAGAATCGAGGCGAAACGAAAAAGTCAAGGTAGTGACGGAAAACAGCATGGTATCCGTAAATCAATGAGTATGTGCGACAGGAACAACTATTTAAGGTGCAAATTTCATTCTCGTTGAGGTGGCTGGAAAAGGGTGTTTTTGGTGATTTTTAGCCTGAATAAAACATGCAAAGCGGCGCATCAACGGTTTTTCACTAGAGGACAAGAATGGCTGAAAATGACGGGTTCAATTCAGCTTGAACAACCACTAACCATGCACTAAATACGGTCATCTTGGTTCCTATCTCAGCGGAAAACTCATTGGGAAATTTAAAGAAAAAAAGAATATGGAAAGAGTAAGACGGAAACTACAAACAGAAGTGTAAATTCAGTAAGGAATGTGTAAGCCAATGTAAGAGCATCACCGGTCGCGGCAACTACCATATCCTCCAACGTAACCAACCACTGAGTGGAAGATTCCTTAGACCCCATTAGTGAAGCATCATCATCATCATCATTGTACAGAGCTAAACAGCAGGGTGAGCTCCACTGACCACTGTCTATCTCACCATTTTGCACGTAGAAATAAAAAGAATGAATCTACAAGATGGACAAGGAGTGCACTTACACCGGTGGGAAAAAGAAAGAACGTCTTAGGAGCCAACACACGGAGTACACAGTTTAACTATACAAACGCACATTGACCAATCATTCTGGTTTAACAGAGAGCGACACTACGATCGCCACTGTCCGCGGTTTGCTGTCATAGCTTTCACTATATCCAGCCAACTGGTTGAGTGATCTTTTGGACCCCAACCACGAAGATGTGAGGCACCTACTTTTCTTGAGTTCGTTGCACATTTTTTCATTCCGCGTTGCTACGCCATCTGTTGACCTCCACATGGTTTTTTCCATTCCCTGAGAGGAACGGAAAACAGGACACGGTATGGTAGACGTGTTCGCCATACGTAACAAGTGCACCAACCAAAGAAGTCTTCTATTCTGGATACGCTGTCATAGAACATCCTCTGATTTACGACCTTAGCACTGCTTACTCGGTTATTCTATCCAATCTTAGCGACACTACGCAAACGTTGATAGTCGAAAACCTCAAGACGACGAATATCTTCCGCACGCACACCGCAAGTCTCTCAACCGAGCGCCCTTTGAACGGCTGTGCTACGCGCTGGTTTGCCTTTGGAATTACTTTCCTTGGAATAACTTATTTTATTCAATCCATCATTGGCATATTGCGCATTCGAAATCATTCAAAGCAATTTATGCTATCGATAAAAGACATGCTTGGACAACAAAATGTGTGCCCAGTACCCGAGGTCCGAAACTGAAACCAACATGCAAAAAAGCAGAGCTGGTTGGCAGCCTGCTCTTAAATGCACAACGCCAAGCGGTATGATTGTCCCTAGTGTCATATGCAATAATGTGCGTTCCCTTTTCAACAAGATATTGGATCTTACATACCTGCTCATGGCCCGCAGCATTAGAAATACCTGTGCTGTACGTTTACAAAAAAACTCGGCTGAATGGCGATATGAATGACACCGTGGTGCAAATAGAAAGGTTTACCCGCTTCCGTCAGGACCGTATTCATTACAACAAAAACTGTGGCGGGGTTGCTATCTACATCCATTCTAAGTGGTGCAGCAAGTCCTCCGCAATTTTTTCCAACTCATGTGATGGTACCGATTGTGTAGTTGTATCATGTCGCAATAGATCCTTATTTCGGTCAAGTCATCATCAGCAACATTTACATAGCAGCACAATGCTCGCAAACCTCAGTTACCGTTTTCTATGATTCATTTGTTCCTTTCATTGTGCCTGCCTCTAAATGCCTCAGTATGGTGGGAGGTGGGTGTCGCAGGCTCTGAGATGGGTACTTGTCCTGAAAACCTCTCGAAATGCTCCAAAATGGTCGTGCGTCTGTTAAAGTCCCTGCTGAGGAAGTCCTACTCACTGCCTTACCATGGCAAAGGTGTTCCCACTAAAGCGAGAGGGTGAAAGTGAATGCCTAGCGCTTCCACCTGGTTGGTTGACTGAGAGTCAGTCTAAGGGATATGGCTAAACCCTTATTACAAACCAACCACGGGTGACACTTGAGGCATACAACACTATGCTTACCGGCATCTGTGGCGGAGGGGTTTACTGGGCACCCGGGATGTTTGGCCTCATCTGAAGGGCGTATGGACTGAGCATTCAGTCACCAGTTCAGTTCAGTTCAGTTCAGTTCAGACAACCATTAACCATAAACTGTGGGCGGTGGCTTTAGTTGCTATCTCCTAGCGGCAACCTCAAAAAGAAAATGAAGAAGAGTATGAAGAGGGAAAGAGGAGAACTACATTAATGGAATTGAGTCTACGAAGAAAGTTTTTGAATGCAAGAACGCCACTGATCGCGGTATCTATCTATATCCCCCAACGTATCTAACTATTGAGTGGGAGTGTCTCTTGCACCCCACCCAGGAAGTCTAACATGCTCTACATGGCCAAGTCCACTAGTTACGCTTTTCATACCTTTCTTCCACGTCACACACTGACCACCCTTACTCATTTTCCAACCGGTACCCGACTTAGCAAACACAGCACGCCGTGGGATCCTGTCAGGGGATATGCGTAACACATGCCCCAACCATCTTAGCCCGGTGAGCTTACGTGTTTCATCTAATGATTTGATCCTTGAACCTAAGACTTTCAGCCGAACCTCAGCATTACTCACACGGTGTTCCCATTAGATTTGAACAATACTACGAAGAGATCGGTGTTCTAATACCGAAAATATTCGTATATCCTCCATCCCCAGTGACCACGTCTCCGAACGATACAGAAGCACGGGCCTGACTGCTGCAGCGTACACTAGACCCTTGATAGGTGAACGAGAGTCATGTCGACACCACAGATGATTCAGGTTTGGCAAAAACCAAACAAGCCTCCTGCATATGCAAAAATACTTCACCTGATATCCGACCACTGGGTGAAGTGCAGCTCCCCAGGTAACAGCACTTGTCTACTAGGTCTAAAGTTCCCCAAGATAAGAGACGGTTGGGTGACGCACGAACCCAATCCTGCAACAGCATCTTGCATCTGAGGGCGCAAAACGTATACCGAACATTGCTACGCAGTTCGTCGAGCTGTCTAGAAAAGCTTGTAACTTACCTGGATCTTCGTTTAGAAGAACTATGTCGTCCGCATACTTAAGGTCTGACACTTTCGCATCCGGAAAAAGTTCAATGCCACCATCGCTTTAGGACTATATCAATCACGAAGTTAAACAGAAAAGCAGGAAGTTGGCAGCCCTGACGCACACCATTTTTTGTACTGAACTCGGATGAAAAAGCACCGTAAGCCCGAACTCGACTTCGGCTGTTCAAGTAAACGGACTTCATTATGGAAACGAACTCCTCTGGCACACCCTTCAACAAGAGGCAGCGCCAGAGAGCTGTGCAGTCTACTGTGTCAAAAATCGCTATAACATCAAGAAAAACGAGGATAGTGTGCCTATGGAAGGTGTGTCTATTTTCTAAAATTTGTCGAAGAGTGAAGATGTGATCAATACAATCTCGATCAGGTCTAAACCCAACTTGATTCTCGCGCGAGCACTGTTCGCGAGCGTCAGATAAGCGGTCGAGAATAATGCCGGCGAGTAGTTTGGATGCGATGCCAACCAGACTTATTTCCCTGTAATTTTCACGAGGACCTGTCACCCTTCTTGTAAATCGGTAAGGTCCCCAAATTCACACCAACTTTTCGGAACTTGTTTCCTATCACATACCAAATGAAGCAAATTTGTCAACTCCAATAACAATTAAAACTGACAGAGGCAACCCATCCGGTCCGGCAGCCTTAGGTCGTTTAGGGTAGCTTACCTCACGGAGAACCTCCGCTTCTGGCGGAGGATTAATATCTACAACAAGAGCCGTACCCACTGCGCTAGTGATCAAACCTGAAGAGGATAAACGTCAATTAAGCTGCTTCGCGAAATGCTCTGCTCAGCGATATAGACGATGCTCCTGAGTTTGAATCAATGAGCCGTTCGCTTCTTTGATTAATTCGCTAACGCCTGGCCTTCGGAGACCGGTATTTCTGATTAGACGAAAAAAGGTTGCGGCTGTTGCCAATCACTGCAGCCTTTTCTATCTACCTACACTTCGCAATTCACTACTGCTAATGACTGTTTCTCAGCCTCCGAATCAGTTGGCGTTTAAGGCACCTTCGTGGATAATTCTGTTCAAAAAGCAGATCGTTCGTTACTATCCAGTAGCAGCTGCGGAGGACGGTTGCTTCGGCCATCAACGAGGCGCAAGCTGAAGCGCGCGCGGACAAGAGCGTGATCAGTGTCTATCAACAAGGACCAAAATGATCGACAACCTTTAACTGAACCGGGCCAGCGGTTACCAAAAGCAATATGGTCGATCTGGGCCCAACGCTGTGAAAGCGCAGGAGGACGCCAGGTTAGTCGGTGCCGCTTTTTGTGCCAGAAATCTGTGCTCGCTAGGAATAATCCATGGTTGGAACATAGCCGGATGAGTCAGTCACTGTTATCAGTTCGATCGGCTGGAACGTCAAATCAGTCTCCCATATTCCTCTCTGTCTCGTCCAGGCTTCCGACTTGAGCATTGAAATTACCAGCAACAATAATGATTTCCGTAGAGGGCACGCTACAGAGCAGCTGAGACAAATCCTAGTAGAATTCGTCTTGAGCCTCAGGAGAGCTACAGTCAGTTGGCGCATACACTGAAACGACAAATAGTTATCGACGCTTCAGTTCAGTGCTGTTGACATGCACACAATCATTTAACCGAACCGCATTCAGACGACTTCTGACTGGCATCCAGTCCAGCAGTGCACGCTCCGCCTTCACGCTCAGAACGATGCCAAAGTCAGCCTGATCACCAGCACCAGACACTCGATCATCCGACACGCGAAGAGTTAAACAAGAAGCCGAGCTTGTATCAGGGGAGCGAAGTGATAACACTGAAGCTGGGTCTTGTGTGTGCGTTTCGGAGACATAACGCACGCCTATGTTAAAGGTTCCAAGAGTTCTGGCTAGGGCAGCCTGTTGCCCCGCTTGGTAAAGCGTGCGGATGTTGAAAACAGCAACAGAATGCTTAAGTCGGAGAATGGATTCTCTTTTCCCCTGTCTCTAAGTTGCTACCTTTACTGATAATTAGAAGTCCACATTCAAGAGTCGTTGTGGCCTTTCGTACCCATTCGGAATTGAGATACGAAAGACTAAGAGCAGAGATATAGACGTTTCCGGAGGGATTGGTGAAGACTTCTGGGCAAACCATACTTCGTGGCTGCCCGCACCACAGAAGGGGTTTACCTTTGGGAGCCCTAACCAGAGCCTTTAACTCAAAAGTTTGACCCACAAGGCAGTGAAGCGTTGACCCAAAACGGGAATGTAATTGAAGAACCCGTGAAGGAACTTCTGCTCTGTCAAGTGAGACCTGATTGTTGCATGCATTTTGTCCTGTCTCTACTGGTGCTTTGTTGTCACCCTGCCTTTCGCTTGGCAACGCAAAGGCCAGAGGTGCTGCGTCGAACAAAAATGCCTACTCCGGACTGGGCGACCAAGTAGTACAATAGCCTGCAAAGCAAATAACCGTGATAAACTCTACCACCGCGATTAACTTCTTTTCGTGCACACAAATGAACAGTCTCCCTCACTGTACCCAACTAGATCTCCCATTTTCACTCCTTTTCCATTTTTGTTCCATTTTCACATCCCACGGGTTCTTCAGTCGACCGTGCCTGCTGTTGTACCACGGATGGAAATCCCGGCTACGTTCTCTCTTGTCCTTCCTCGACTAGCTTCCGAATCTCACCGAAACCCTTACCACCGGCCAGTGCCTTGCTTCGTCCTCGATGCCCATTCAAACTAACCACGTTCAACGTGCATATAGGACAACAGGCGGGTTTAGCTCCCACGCTTGAATCCCTTGCCATCGATGTATGTTGCATTCAGGAGACTCGGATTCAAGACTCCAGTTGCATAATTCGATTGACGCCCCCATCTAGTCCTCCCACAACGTTTCACTTAGGCCTTTCTGGGGACGCTGAGGCTGCGGCTCCTGGTCTTGCTGGCGTTGGCATTGTTCTCAGTGAAAGAGCTGAAGCAGCGCTGCTAGACGGGATCCCAGTCGACAGTCGTTTATGTGCAGTGCGACTCAGGGGTTCGTGTAAAGTGGGTATTCGCCACTCCGATAGACACCATCTATTTGTCGCTTCGGCGTATGCACCCACCGATTGCAGTCCAGATGCAATCAAAGATAACTTCCACCAAAAGCTCCACGACCTCTCGCACAAAGCAACTCGGGACGATATCGTGATTTTGGTAGATCTGAATGAGTCGGCTGTCATCGAATGAAACGCATCTGGGAGGCCCTTTTGGGCTAGATTCCTGTCGCTCGGAAAACGGGAGATGGGTTTTGGCCCAACGCTCAGATCATCGCCTATTTCTCGCCAGTACAAACTTCAGACGTTCTTATTGCCGATACGCCACGTGGCGTCCGCCCTCTTCGAGTCAACAGTGGACCCAGATCGACCACATCGCATTAAGCCACAAATGGTGGGGTTGCATACAAGATTTTCGCTCGTACTGGAACACGCCCCTTGATTCCGACCACGCATTAGCTTGCACCAAACTGTCCATGTGCTTCGGTTGGCGCCCAAAACACATGCTGTAACGACGGTTAGATTGCGAAAAGCTTTCCGATTCATATCGGTTATCTATCTTCCAAAATGCGCTAGCTGAAAAGCTAACTGTAGCTTCACCTGATAAAATAAACCACCATTGGTCGCTTATCAAGAATGCTTTGCATTCCGCTGGTCTGATAAGTTGTGGCCTGCCTCGTCTTGCTGTAAAACTCTGAATTTCTGCTGAATCGCTGTGCCTTCTCGATGCGCGCCAGTCGATCCCAGCTGTGAGCGAGTATAATGCAGCACATCTAGAAACGAGACATGCACTTAACGCGAGCTTTTGTAGGACCGCGAAATCTGGTGGTCGAAATGCGCATCACAGGTGGAACGTGCGGCCGCCATGGGAAGTTCCGGCAAGCTGTTCTATCTTATTCCAGTCACCGATAGGAAGCTATTCGGTGCAAGTGAAACAACCCGTGAGGATGACGGTTCGCAAATTCGTAATCAGAAGCAGGCGTCTCGATCGCTGGGCAGAGCACTTTCAGGCACAATTTAGCTGGCCATCGGTGTCGACTTTTCCTACAACTTATCCGGCACACGTCCAGTGTTGCGTTTCGACAGATTCACCTACCGAAGCGGAGATCCAGGCCTTAGGGTATCACAAATCGTCGGGCTCCGATGGCACTCCCCCAGTTCCATTTAAAGATGAAGATGTGCAGCTTGTCAGAGAACTTCATGCTTTGTTCTCAAAAAAATTGGAATTCTGAGTAGGTCTCTTCCTTGTGGGGGGAATCGATTGTTGTTCCCATCTTTAAGAAAGGTTCGCGCACTGACTGCGCTAGTCATGGGAGTATAAGCCTTTTCCCAATAGCGTCGAAGTTGCTTGCGTCTGTCACACTTCGCAATTTGTACCAAACGCGTGAAGAGCAAACTCGAGAGGGCAGGCTCGGTTTCGCGTCGGTCGTGAATGTATTGATCAAATCTTTACCCTTCGACGAATACCAGAGCACCGTTACACTTTCCAGAGACCGACATTCATCGTGTTCCCGGACATTCGCGCGCCCCTCAACTCCATCATTTGGACTGCACTTTGAAATTGCTGGTTGAGAAATGGAGTACCTGAGGAGTACGTATCAGTCCTCAAAGAGTTGCATCGTCACACTCGGGTCGGGTAAGGATCTACGGCCAGCTATCGCCTCCTTTTGCCGTTTCCGGTAGTATTTGACAAGGTTGCCCTATATCCTCGTTTCTCCTCAACTTTGCCACAGAGGTTTTTTTACGGAAAACTCTGTCTGGTGTTCCGAACGGTGGAGTTGAACTCTTCCCAGGGAACAGAGGTTTCGACTCGAAAATATGCCGATGTTATCGCTTTGCGGGGTGATAATGCACAGGCAGTGCAACATGCCTTGGACCGCTTGGCGACTGAAGTATCCAGATATGGAATGCATTTTGCGCCTTCCAAGTGCTAAGTGCTTTTGCAAGATTGGCAGGAGCCTATGCCTGCCCTCACCCTCTGTGGTAATCAGCTAGAGTAAGTTGACAACTTTAAGTACCTTGGGAGCTTGAAAACAGCTGGACGGGGCATTGGGGAGGAGATCAGTTCTCGCATAGCGAGAGATAGAGTAGCTTTCGCAAACCTGCGACACCTGTGACGTCCCCGTGATATCCGGCTCTCTCTTAAGGGACGAGTTTACGGCGCCGCAGTTCGCAGTGTCTTACTCTACGGCTGCGAGACCTGGCAGCTTCGCGTTGAGGATGCTCGGCATCTTTCCGTGTTCGACAATCAATGCCTCCGAAGCAATGCTCGCGTCTGGTGGGAACATCGAGCGAGTAATGACGAGGTGCGCCGTCGTGTGTTAGGCACGGATAGCCGCTTTCTTAACGAAGTATTCGCTCCACACCGCCTCCGGTGGCTCGGCCATGTTTTACGAATGCCTGTTCATCGTCCACCTTTCTGTGCTCTATTCGAACGTGCTGGACAAGGCTGGAAGAAGCGACGCAGCGATCAGGCCATGACTTTGCGTAGGGGTTGAAAAATCTAACATTAGCATTGGCTTCGGTTGGAGCTTCTCGCCTCCGTGGTTGGGGCCCAAAGGAACAGGATTGTCGTTGGTTGGAGACGTTGAAAGACATGGCTCAGAATGGAAGTCAGTGGTGCAAATGCTGTTCGATCTGTCTGTCGAACTCTCGTTCCCAGTACCCAAAAAAATATCAATCCGACAAACAAAATGACAAGAAACATCAAGAGTGTACAGGGTAAAGCTTACAAAAAAATCAGCATCTTTTTTCCTGCCACTCACGGTCCGTTTACTGTATTGTACGCCCGTTCCCCCATTTTGTAATTGTTGTCGTTGGGTTGGCACCTTGTTTGATCTCAAACAGGTGTATTGATATATATATATATATATATATATATATATATATATATATATATATATATATATATATATATATATATATATATATATATATATATATATATATATATATATATATATATATAGTGACTATGCTTAGTGAGAATCTTTACATTACAGTGGGAGACTTCAATCACGCATGAACACTTCCCCTTTCATCTTTTAATCTCAATATCTGTCGTACTCCGACTCGTGGTGACTCCCAGTTAGACCACATCCTGATCAACCACTCAGAACTTTTCTCTGTCAGGCTAAGTGCACCCATTAGCAGCAGTGATCACTGCATATTACATCATAGGCCTAAAATATACTCTCGCAGAGGTCATATAAGGCACACGCATTCCGAGCGGATACGTGTCAAATAAAGAACCATCTCCACGGAGAGTATATTACTCCTCAACCGTTCACTGTCCGTTGTTACATCGTGGTTAACAGACTGTCCATTTTCGCATTTTTTCGTAAACCTTACAACGGAAGTGATTAGGCGGATTTTTAATACTTGCTGTCCCATGGAAACTGGATGCATCCAATCTGGAAGAGCGGTTTCTCCACACCTGAAGCAGCTACGCAGGAGGAAGGAATTAGCATACAAGATGCAAAACAAACATGGAGTCCGTTGATTGCCACTGTTGATCAAATCTGAGATTACATGACTTGATGATAATTTCCTTCGACAGTTTATAAACTCTCGAAATATTAAACAAAGGTGGCATGGAATCAAGCCTTTCTGCGCTCGGAAGGGAAAATCCCTGAAGGTGAATACAGATGCAAACGGTCACAATGTCCAATTTCTCCGACAATCAGACGACCCTCTTCCTATTTTCCCGTTGTCTGTCTCGCTTGAATTTCAGGAGGTATCAACCACAAAGGTTCTCAAGTTACTCAAATCAACAAAGGTAACCAGGTCAACTGGTCCAAACGGTCTTCCAAGGGAGCTGATCAGATATGGGGTTGGTTCTCTACGGGGTCTGAGGGCTTCGGTAATTAACAATACACTGGAATCGCATTCCATTTCTGATTGTTGGCGTCCTGTTACAATTATGCCTATACCAAAACAATCCCATAGACAGACGGAACCCAAAAAGTATCGACCAATAGCTCTATCTTCGTCAGCGTTGAAACTTACAGAACGCGTTGTGCTTCGTAGTCTTCAAACCACAATCAGAAGTTCAACCGATGAGTTACAATTTGCGTACAAATCCAAGTGCTCTTCAGTTGATGCAGTAGCGTCCATTGTGCACTATATTGCCAAATCCCCCAATAATTCCAGCAAGTCAGTTATGTGTGCTTTCCTTGACTACACGTCGGATTTTGACAGTGTGCCACGCTCGCTTTTTCTCAGAAAACTAGAATCTTTTGACTGCCCCGCATATTCACTAAATTGGTTGAAAGACTATTTCCCCGGAAGAATACGATGCCCCAAAGTAGGCAGAAAAGTCTCCGAGTATCTCTTAACCAGCGCAGGTGCTTCAAGGTGCTGTCCCTTCTCCGTATTTGTTTTCAACATTCGTTAGTGATTTGCCTGTATCTCACCTAGCCCGCATCTTTAAATATGACGATGACGTTGTTTTGGCTAGGTTTGTCGCAAATAGGTCAGACTTTAACGAATTCACTGCAAATCTCTCACAT
Organism: Fasciola hepatica; assembly: GCA_948099385.1. Lineage (NCBI taxonomy): Eukaryota > Metazoa > Platyhelminthes > Trematoda > Plagiorchiida > Fasciolidae > Fasciola > Fasciola hepatica. The sequence continues at coordinate 301,914 of CANUEZ040000132.1, forward strand.
ATTCAGGACCTTTCTAATCAGTTTGGTCTTCTGTTGGACAATAATAACTTAGGAGTGTTTTTCCCACCACTCGTTTCCCACTCGTCGGAGACGCTTTAAGCATTAATTTTATTCCCCTCGCACGTATTTGCCGTGTGAGATATCTTGGTGTTACGCTGCAGCACAATCCACATTGGTCTTCGCTTATTGCAATCATTGCAGGAAAACTGCGTCGTTTGACGTATCAGATTAGAGAATTACGGCAATTTAGTGCTCCACAGGCTGTTATTTCTTATTTTGCAAACCAATGTACATTACCTACCATTCTTTATTGTTCAACTGTCATTTCCCCAGGATTACTAAAAAAAGAACTTCGTCACCCTTCGCAGAGGCTTCAGTTTCAGTTCCAGCTTATCCAACTTTAACCTCGCACCTCTGTGCTCTGGTTTCGGTTGCTACCTTCCAGCATCGTCCAGTAAAGGGCAAAAAGAATAAAAGCATGAAGTGAAAAAGATCCAAAAATCAAAGTAATAAGCAGAAATCAAGGACAAAGAAAGTCCGAATGCAACTACGCCACTGACCGCGACACCTAGCCACATCACTAAATGTCTCCAACCATTTAGTAGGCGGATCACATGAACCCCAACCTGGAAGTCTAACACGTCCTACGTGGCTGAGTCCACTGGTCAAGGCTTTCTTACCTTTCTGTCATGTCATGGACTGACTACCTCGACCTACCTTCCAATCACCACCTGTCTCAGAAAACAGCGTACGTTCAGGAAGTCTATCGGTGGGCATGCGTAACACATGTCCCAAACACCTTAACCTATTAAGATTCAGTACCTGATCCAGAGACTGACCTGTGGTTCCCAACAACTTACACCTAACCTCAGCATTGCTGATACGGTGTTCCCGCCATACTCGGCCAATGCTACGGAGACATCGGTGGTCATACACCGACAATCTTCGCCTATCTTCTACCCTCAACAGCCATGTTTCTGAACCGTATAAAAGAGCGGACCTAACCGCCGCATTGTACACTCGACCGTTGACAGATAACCGGATGTCACACCGACGCCACAAATGACTGATTTCGACAAAAGCCAAACGCGCTTCCTGTACACGCGATGACACTTCATCCGATATCCGTTCACCTGAGGAGATTTAACTGCCCAGGTAACAAAACTCATCTACTTCAGCTAGAGCTTCCCCTGCCAACACAAGGTTTGGTGTTGAGCCAACCCAGTCCTGCAGCAGCATTCCACACATTGAAGGTGCAAAACGCATCCCAAACATTGCTACATTGTTGTTAAGGCTAAGAGAGCTTGCAGCTTACCTGGATCTTCACTCATAAGAACAATATCGTCCGCGTATTCCAAATCAGATGGTTTACTGGCTGAGTAAAGATCAACGCCGCTATTCTCACACGAGGATAGGGTTATCTCAAGAATCAATTCAATCACAAGCTGAAGAGGAGGGATGAAAGAGGGCAGCCCTGACGCACACCACTTCGCGTGGTGAACTCGGGTGATAGATCGCCGTAAGCACGAACTCGGCTTCGGCTGTTCGCATACAAGCATTGGAAAAGAGAAGTAAACTTTTCTGGCACACCCTTCAGTGAGAGGCGGCGCCGGAGAACCGTGCGGTCAACTGAGTAGAACGCCGCTTGCAGATCAAGAAAGACGAAGATTGTGGGCTTACGGAAGATGTGTCAGTACTCTAAGGTGTGCCGAAGAGTAGAGGTAGTCGATACAACCCCGACCGGGTCTGAAACCGGCTTGATTCCCACGCGAACACCTTTCACGGATGTTGGTTAGTTGGTGGTGTAATTCCTGGCGAGCAGTTTGGACGGAATACACTCCCCGTTCCAAATGTCACGGACCAAGATGGTGAGTGATTTTACCAACGCATCATCGCCCATTTTGAAAAGAACTGGAGGAATCCCGTCAGGACTGGCCGCTTTCCCACTCTTTAGTAATCGAATGCATGACTCCACCTCCACTTTCCATGAGGGCTCATCTGATACTCCCCAGGGAACCGCACTTATTGACGTCTGAATAACTAAATTAGTGCGCGGCCAGCTAAACTGCTCCTTGAAATATTCGACCCAGCGGTCCAGCCTCTGTTATTTGCCATAAATAAGCCCTCCATTTCTATCACACATCGTTTCGCTGACCGAAGTTCGCCTACCATTGGGTGTGGCAAATGAACTCGAACACTCTTTGACTGTTGCCTGAAGCAGCTGCTATTTCCATTTCTTTAACAACCTTGATCCACCAATGTTCGCCATTGTTCTTGAAACTTTTGGTAACTTAGTTAAGTAGATGTCTTCGCATTTTACTCATCCAACATTTTAACAGCTGTTTTTCCTCCATTAAACGACTCTTGCGAAATCCAGTGTCTTTGATGGGCATCGGATCTAGGGCCACACGCAAAACCTGCTGCCACGTGCATCGCCTGTTTGATATAGGCCCAGTGCTCATCTACATTACTCATCGTCGTAGATCCTAGCTGATTTGCTAAACTCTGTTCAAAACTGGTGCGAACTTCTGCATCAGACAAACGTTGTACGGCTAACCGGGTTTGTTGTTCGCATCGATGACCATGGGGATGAAGCGACAATCGCATCAAAACTAAAGCATGGTCCGACTCTACGTACGTCGACCAGTAAGATCTACAGTTCTGAAAAGAACTGCACCACCGGTAGTATACTGAGATATGATCGATCTGGCTCAGAGTACCTGTAGAGTGAGTGCGCCATGTCGCTGTGCAACACGAGCTGAGTCGGATATTTGTACTAGACAGGAATAACCGATCGTCTGCACAAAGCCGGGGAAGCCTATCCCCGTTATCTGTACGCTCAGCGGGTAAGGCACAACGCCCACCTAAACAAGCTTCTGATGCACTAAGTTCGCCCAACTTGTGCACTAAAATCATTAGCTAGCACTACAACGTCAGAACCGTTGCTCCTGCAATTGAGAGTGGCGAGTTCATCGTAGAACTCATCTTTCTGCGTGTTCGAGCTGCAGTCCGTTGGAGCGTACGCCGAGATCATAAACTAACTACGCTTAACACAACTATCCTTTCGAACGCCAACTGACCCCTGGAGTCTCACAGCACATAAACGACTGTTAACAGCGGTCCAGTCTAAGAGGGCAGCCTAAGCCTTGTCAGTCAAGACTATTCCTACACCACGTTGACCCACAGCCCTAGCTGCTTCATCTCCTGAAGTGCGCCAGATATCCTACTGAGATATTAGGAGCAGTTAGTTGAGTCACGCCGCTGGAATCATAGATACACATTTCACTTACGCAGCAAACATCAATCGCCAGAGTTCACTGTGAGCGCTAGCTACGCCTGCCGACCGGCCTGCATGAGTGTACGCACGTTGAAGGAGCCGATATTCAGAGATTGATGACGCTTGAGAAAATAAGTTACAAGATGGTTGATTACTCACGACGCTGCCTGGCAATGAACCGTTGCCAGTATCGCGCGTGTTGTCAGTGGGAGCATTATGGGTAGGTAGAGGGGGCAAAGAGAGGTGGTTGAGGACAGAAGACAAAGGCTGAATAAACTGGAAGGAACTCTGAGCAGTAGCTCACTGATCACCACCCTCCCCCGCTTGATGCAATGGGCAGTGCGGTCCTGATTATCCTGTGCGACGACCGATGCAGTATGTATTTGTGCAATTCATGGGAGATGTTGGACGGGTACTGCTAGGGTGTCCAGCCGCAAAGCGAGAGAACGATTAGGGTTCTCATCCAAAGCCTTTAGTTCTAACAAGAACCTATCCGCAAGACAGCGGGATGGCTGAGTGGAAGCCCATCTGCGTCGGTCAGTTATTCTTCCACTGATTTTACCAACTGAGTGGCCAGTTCAAATAGACCCCAACATGGAGGACCAGGGCACGTTGTACGCGGCCAAGTTCACTGGCAAAGCTTTTCACACCGTTGTTCTATGTATTGGCCTGGCCACCGTTTCTCATTTTTCCGACGAAACCAAGATCGGTGAACATTGCACACCGAGAAAGGCTATCTGGGGACATACGCAATACCTGTTCCAACCCCCTTGGCCTGATGAGCTTTACTGCCTCGCCTAATGATTCGTTCCATGTGTCTAACACTTTCCGACAAGCCTCAGTATTACTGATGGGATGCCTCCATCAGATTCGAGCAATGCCACGAAGACATTGGTGCTCGAACATCGAGCACCTTGGCATACCCTCCACCCGCAGTGGCCAAGCTTCTGAACCATTGAGAAGCATTGGCCTGATTGTTGGAGCGTACACTCGACCCTTGGTAGGTAGACTTCAACACAATCGAAATGACCAAACCATTCCGGCCTGTTTGGGGCAGTCAATGCTATACCCGTTCACTAATGGCTTGACTTTATTCCACGTTAAGGAAGAATGAAGTATTACTGTTGAACAATAACACCAGAAAAGCGCATCTCGATCTTCCGCAACGTCATCCGAACAGTGCTCACCCACTGTAATGAAACTCGACCACTGTGAGTGAAGGATGCAAGAAGACTAGAGGTGTCTGGCTATTGTGCGCTGTCGACTGGTGTGACAAACTACACCGTGACGAAATAAAAACAAGATGCATTAATGATGACTAACTTCCGATCTTATTTTAGCGTTGTCGGCTGCAGTGGTCTACCATACCTTACGGCGTTATAAGGGAATCACTTCAACGCTTAATTTGTTTTTCTATCTATCCATGATGTTACCGACGCTTCATGGGCCAGATCAAGATATCAACCTGCACCCGACACAAATAAAAGGCTTACAGTTGATCTACCGTGTCGATTAGGAAAAATCAAACTGGGCATCGGTCTGCACCCAGCTTTCTGCAGAATGTTCGTCATGGACAGGAATAACGTAGTTGCATTCGGACTCCTTCTTTGTCATCTTGATCTCCCATTGATACTTGGTTTTTTAATCTTTATCACTATTTCTTCTATTCTTTTCGCCCTATATTGGACGATGCTGGAAGGTGGCAACCGAAACCAGAGCACAAGAGTGCGAGGTTAATGGTTGAATAAACTGAACTGGAACATGGACAGTGATGACTCAAAATAACCAGCATGCTTGTTCACATGAATTAAAACTGATACCAAACGGGTAAAGTCCTCTCCCGATAAACACGTAACCATTACTCTGGCGCAAGTGCAAAACACCAGTGGTGCTGCACACCAACCAACAACCACAAAGGAAAAGCACCAGACTGTAGTAAAAAAAATGCCAACTCACCTTGGGGGAAAAGCTTGGGGCAAGTGACCGTAAAGTCTCGATCGCTTTCTCTCGCACAACGGTTTCCTCCACGGAAGCCAAACCTTCCAAGGGAGGCAAGAGACAATGCACATACTCGGAACCACCAACAAGAGGGACAAATTCGGCCAACTGCTGAGCCATTTCACGAAGCACTTCATCTTCATCATAAATAATTTCCGCTAGGAATGGAATTAATTCATTTCGTGTACGCTCTGGTCCCAGAGCCAGTGCGATAGTGGTCAACTTTTTCACACTGGCCAATCGAGTTTGCATTTCATCATTTCGCAGTTCATCGATTAGGATGGCAATTGGGAACAGACTTTCGTCTGCCAACTCTGAAGACATGCTAATCTATATACTGATGATCAGGATTGGTCTACAAATGAAAGGAGGGGGGAACTAAATAATGCAATTTTTCTTTGGCGTTAATATGCTACGATAGTAAATAGAAAATGGTTTTCGCATCCATAATTGGCGAGTCCCCCGTATACAGTAAATGCGTTTTGCGGTTGAAATAACAGAACAAGTGCAAAGAAGACACAGATAAGTCAAACGGTTTCAGTTCTGTGAGGCGAATAATGGCTATATGCAGACGAGTTTTTTCTGTAGACTGAATATTTCGTGCGGAATGGTGTAGGTAGCACCATATTCAGCAACAATTCGCTTATTGATTAACTGCGTCTATAAGTCACATGCATTCTAATTCCATCTTATTGGTTCATGATCGAAAGGAATACAGATGGAAACAGCTCACCTGCCGACTCCACACAGATTTCAGCAGTACTGAAACGTGAGACGTTTAAAACTCCCAAGTAACTATTGGTCGGATCAAACTGAGGAAGGATTTACTCATTAATGATAGATATAATACACTGTCATTCTGAACCAGTGAAGAGAAGTTGACCTATTTGTTCTATTCTCGCGAATAAGTATATTGGAGAGGCATACCTCGCAGACTCAAAAGACTATCACGGCTCTAATATATATATATATATATATATATATATATATATATATATATATATATATATATATATATATATATATAGCTCCGAAGTGATAAAAGCCTACACTACCCAATTATGTACAAAGCAATGACGCGTGGTCATTTCTTATACTGACCTGGAAACAGACAGGAGGCCAGCACCATGACACGGTAGTAAACCACATTCCATATCCAGGTTGGCAAAAACCAAACAAGCCTCCTGCATATGAAAAAATACTTCACCTGATATCCGACCACTGGGTGAAGTGCAGCTCCCCAGGTACAGAACTTGTCTACTAGGTCTAAAGTTCCCCAAGAGACGGTTGGGTGACGCACGAACCCAATCCTGCAACAGCATCTTGCATCTGAGGGCGCAAAACGTATACCGAACATTGCTACGCAGTTCGTCGAGCTGTCTAGAAAAGCTTGTAACTTACCTGGATCTTCGTTTAGAAGAACTATGTCGTCCGCATACTTAAGGTCTGACACTTTCGCATCCGGAAAAAGTTCAATGCCACCATCGCTTTAGGACTATATCAATCACGAAGTTAAACAGAAAAGCAGGAAGTTGGCAGCCCTGACGCACACCATTTTTTGTACTGAACTCGGATGAAAAAGCACCGTAAGCCCGAACTCGACTTCGGCTGTTCAAGTAAACGGACTTCATTATGGAAACGAACTCCTCTGGCACACCCTTCAACAAGAGGCAGCGCCAGAGAGCTGTGCAGTCTACTGTGTCAAAAATCGCTATAACATCAAGAAAAACGAGGATAGTGTGCCTATGGAAGGTGTGTCTATTTTCTAAAATTTGTCGAAGAGTGAAGATGTGATCAATACAATCTCGATCAGGTCTAAACCCAACTTGATTCTCGCGCGAGCACTGTTCGCGAGCGTCAGATAAGCGGTCGAGAATAATGCCAGCGAGTAGTTTGGATGCGATGCCAACCAGACTTATTTCCCTGTAATTTTCACGAGGACCTGTCACCCTTCTTGTAAATCGGTAAGGTCCCCAAATTCACACCAACTTTTCGGAACTTGTTTCCTATCACATACCAAATGAAGCAAATTTGTCAACTCCAATAACAATTAAAACTGACAGAGGCAACCCATCCGGTCCGGCAGCCTTAGGTCGTTTAGGGTAGCTTACCTCACGGAGAACCTCCGCTTCTGGCGGAGGATTAATATCTACAACAAGAGCCGTACCCACTGCGCTAGTGATCAAACCTGAAGAGGATAAACGTCAATTAAGCTGCTTCGCGAAATGCTCTGCTCAGCGATATAGACGATGCTCCTGAGTTTGAATCAATGAGCCGTTCGCTTCTTTGATTAATTCGCTAACGCCTGGCCTTCGGAGACCGGTATTTCTGATTAGACGAAAAAAGGTTGCGGCTGTTGCCAATCACTGCAGCCTTTTCTATCTACCTACACTTCGCAATTCACTACTGCTAATGACTGTTTCTCAGCCTCCGAATCAGTTGGCGTTTAAGGCACCTTCGTGGATAATTCTGTTCAAAAAGCAGATCGTTCGTTACTATCCAGTAGCAGCTGCGGAGGACGGTTGCTTCGGCCATCAACGAGGCGCAAGCTGAAGCGCGCGCGGACAAGAGCGTGATCAGTGTCTATCAACAAGGACCAAAATGATCGACAACCTTTAACTGAACCGGGCCAGCGGTTACCAAAAGCAATATGGTCGATCTGGGCCCAACGCTGTGAAAGCGCAGGAGGACGCCAGGTTAGTCGGTGCCGCTTTTTGTGCCAGAAATCTGTGCTCGCTAGGAATAATCCATGGTTGGAACATAGCCGGATGAGTCAGTCACTGTTATCAGTTCGATCGGCTGGAACGTCAAATCAGTCTCCCATATTCCTCTCTGTCTCGTCCAGGCTTCCGACTTGAGCATTGAAATTACCAGCAACAATAATGATTTCCGTAGAGGGCACGCTACAGAGCAGCTGAGACAAATCCTAGTAGAATTCGTCTTGAGCCTCAGGAGAGCTACAGTCAGTTGGCGCATACACTGAAACGACAAATAGTTATCGACGCTTCAGTTCAGTGCTGTTGACATGCACACAATCATTTAACCGAACCGCATTCAGACGACTTCTGACTGGCATCCAGTCCAGCAGTGCACGCTCCGCCTTCACGCTCAGAACGATGCCAAAGTCAGCCTGATCACCAGCACCAGACACTCGATCATCCGACACGCGAAGAGTTAAACAAGAAGCCGAGCTTGTATCAGGGGAGCGAAGTGATAACACTGAAGCTGGGTCTTGTGTGTGCGTTTCGGAGACATAACGCACGCCTATGTTAAAGGTTCCAAGAGTTCTGGCTAGGGCAGCCTGTTGCCCCGCTTGGTAAAGCGTGCGGATGTTGAAAACAGCAACAGAATGCTTAAGTCGGAGAATGGATTCTCTTTTCCCCTGTCTCTAAGTTGCTACCTTTACTGATAATTAGAAGTCCACATTCAAGAGTCGTTGTGGCCTTTCGTACCCATTCGGAATTGAGATACGAAAGACTAAGAGCAGAGATATAGACGTTTCCGGAGGGATTGGTGAAGACTTCTGGGCAAACCATACTTCGTGGCTGCCCGCACCACAGAAGGGGTTTACCTTTGGGAGCCCTAACCAGAGCCTTTAACTCAAAAGTTTGACCCACAAGGCAGTGAAGCGTTGACCCAAAACGGGAATGTAATTGAAGAACCCGTGAAGGAACTTCTGCTCTGTCAAGTGAGACCTGATTGTTGCACGCATTTTGTCTTGTCTCTACTGGTGCTTTGTTGTCGCTCTGCCTTTCGGATTCAGTCTTCAGCCCCATGCACCCAATGGAGCAAGCGGAACGTGGACGGAGGAGCATCATTTAGGTTGGGGGCTGTCCAGCTTAGGCGGTAGATAGCTGCCCAGAAAGTGCGACAACTTCTCCCACCGTCGATAGAAACCCCACGTACTCCACTCTTACGTCCATCTAGTGGAGGTTTTTTTACCAGTAAGTCGCTTCTCTTTGTTTTTATTCGCTGGAGTGTCCTCTCCAGAGCATAGTGGTTAGAACCAGATGTTGCCCAGGAACTAGTTCTGAGACTGGACTTCGTTTGGCCTCTACCCATTGACCTATCGGGCATGATTGCATCTCCCACTTAAGAAAGCCAGCGTGCATAGTTCTTCTGGTCATGAAGGCACGCAAGTTATCATTACCATGCCAAGGTGCAGTCTCAACGTGATGGACTTAAATGAAGCCACTGACTTCGAAGCATCTACTCGAAGGTTGTTTTCACCGTGTGTTTGATCTATCTACTGCGCCGGAATTCCATACCAGGATCAATAATTCCTGAAGACTATGTCATCATCTTACTCCGGAGTACTTCAATCTCCGCCTGATGGTCTAAGTTGTCACCACGCTTCATCTGACCCTACTGTTTTGCAGGCCACGCTTGCAAGTACAAATTCCATATGTACACCCTTTAATACAAAGGCCAGGTTACTCATCTGGGTACTTTCAAATATTCTTCCACAGAAAACCAACCGGTGAGCAGTGCAGTGGGGATGCCGAGCGCTGAATGGTCGAGTAGTTTAGAGCATTTGATTACCAAGGAAGTCAGAGGTTCGAATCTTCGCAATCGCCGGTTATTTTGGTGGTAGACGGTAATCCACTGTCGTCCGTATCGTTACCACACCTGACTTATTGGGACATTATGTGGTTCTCCACCTCAAGTCTTAGGGTCTGGTTCCCGGTCATCCCTAATAGTGCAGTGGGTCTTTGTGGTTATGGGGTAAAACCCCTTCCACTATACCCATATGCAAGTGTATAATGAAATAAGAAGAGAGTATTCATACACGAAACGTATCATTTGATCAAACACAAAAACTTGCTTCGGTTGGTACATACCCTGCCCATGTCTCCGGATAGAATTATTCGGCCTGCAGTGCTCGCTGAGGTGGGTATGTAGTGGTTGTCATATTAGCAAAGGTAGCCAGTCTATGACATGGAATAAAAATATGACCAACTCTGACCAATAAACTTAGTCATATAAGCGTACCAAGCTTCGTTGGTTGGATCTGCGTACTTGTTAGTGTCAGCGATTCCTCTCCGTTCGAGCCATTCGGACTCGTTTGAAAGGATGCAGCTGTTCTTATGGGGTTTCACTTCGTGGAAAAACTATTAACTGTTTGTGAGAACAGGAATAAGAAAGCGCAAGATGCAAACACTGTGTTCATTCTCGTAAACATTCCGGTTCATAAATGGTACTGTTACTTGGAAGTTTGTGCAGTGCGTTTGAAGAAGGAAGGCGAGGTGACAAGGTGAGCACATTACATGAAACGCTGGCTTGTGCAATACGATAAGCATCGCTTCGCTGAATTCCAGCAGCTTCGGTGTTGGCTTGTGCAACATTACCATGAACGATTGGGCCAGGTCAACTCTGTGTCCTGATACATTTAAGTGTTTCTTGGTGGAGGCAGCCGGACATTTCACGTGATTCTGCATGGCCAGAGCGTATCGCATCATGTATTTTGACAACCGTGTAAACATGTGCCTCTACGCTGTTTGAAGTAAGCAGCGATTCGTCCAACCAACGGACAAAATGCCTGATTATTTCGGCGCTAACCCGATAAACGAGCATTCAGCTCGGCCTGCTTAACTGTAATGTTTCATCTGCCGTAGCATTGATGAACTGGACTGCCTAAGGTTCGTAGCCAACAGTAGTAAACAAAATGGTTGCATCTCGTGATGTCTTTCTGTTCTCACTAGTTCGACCAAATGCGCCCGGTACCTCATATTTTCTATCCATTAGCCATCTGTCTTCTCAGCGAATAACGGGAAATACGAATCTTGATAATCAGTTTACATAATTATTGAAAATCTTAGCATGTAATTTTCCCTTGATCACTATGCGCTGTAATTTATATGTTCCCCAATCGTCTTCATTCTGGCCCGATCTTGTCCCGATTCAAATGCAGGTGCGCCTGAATATAATTTCCAATTTGGAATGTGTCAATCAGATTATCGGGATTGCGCAGCTCAGTCAGAGCTTGTTACCGGCGATTGTGGAATTGGCCAGTGATACAAAATGGCGTGTACGATTGGCCATCATTGAATACATGCCACTGTTGGCCAGTCAACTTGGTCTGCAGTGTTTCAATGAACGTTTGACAAATCTGTGCCTCGATTGGCTCATGGACAATGTGTATGCGGTTCGTGAGGCCGCGGTGACCAATCTGCGTAAACTGATGGATCAGTTCGGTATGGATTGGGCCACAAACCAAGTGGTGCCGAGGGTAAGATTCCCAGTACAGTGTTTGTCACTTAGCATGACTTTCGAATCGTTTGTGGGTAAATATTTATACACTGCTGTTTTCTCTGCATTGGCACGTTCTGTAAATCGGTACACTCACTGATGAACACTATTCCCCGGAAATCTGCTCACTATCTCAAATAATACGGAGTTTTGTTAACTCAGAAATCAAAGCTTTGCCTCCATCCCTGAAAAAAGATGAAGACAACCCATCCGTTCCTGCAGATTTGTACCTCTTCAAATAACCTACCTTTTGGATAACCTCAACTTCTGATGGAGAAAAGATATTTTCTTATATTTTTTCTATTTCAGGTATATTTGGAGGGTCCACTGTGGAAGTAAGCGAGCTGAATTGTTCCCTAACGTGCTTTTTCCCACGGTCCAGACGACGTCCCCAGTGGTGAATCAGTGAGCCGTCGGATTCCTTAATTAACTCACTTACACCAGGCTTCCGCTGACCGGTACCTTAAATTAAACGGTAGAAGTTGTGGGTATTTCCACCGGATATAGTGTTCTCAGTTGCTCTGCATTTCGCAATCCACCACTGCTCGCGGTCATTTCTTCGAAGTCCATGGTTCTGGGTTGCATTCGAAGCGGCACACTAGGTCTCTTTGATCTGTTCCTCTGGGTCAATAAACTGCAGTCAGTGGGAGCATACACAAACACGACGAACAATCATCGACGCCCCAATCTGTTGCGGATGACACGCACAAAACCATCCAACCAAACTGCACTCAATTGACTGTTGACTGGAATCCAATCTAACAGTGCACGCTCAGCTGTCATGCTCAAAACAATCCCAACGCCAGCCTGACCACGTACTCTAGACACCGGAACACTCGACACACGAAAAGTAAAGCGAGATACTGAGGCTGCATCTGGGGTGCGAAGAGCGGTCACAGAAGTGGGGTCTTGTACGCGTGTTTCGGAGACATGGCATATATTTATTTTCAATGTTTCAAGCGTTCTAGCTAGGGCAGCTTGTTGCCCTATCTCACTTATTGTACGGACGTTGAAGGCAGCCAGTTGAAGCTATCATGTAGACTCGAGAAGTGCGTTTCATTTATTCCCGACTCCCGAACTATTGTTTTCTTGAGAAACGCAATTACCCGTGGGGTTTTTCATCGATCATAAATTGAAGGATAGAAAATTGGTAAGGCCCATTACAGGAAGGGTCCTGGAAGTTTCTGGGCGAATCATGCTTCATGGCAGTCCACGTCACATAGAAAATTTTTCTGCAGGCAGCCTAATCGATGCCTTTGACTCAAAAATCTGACCCACAAGGCAATGAAGCGTTGACCCAAAACGGGAACGTAACTGAAGAACCCGTGAAGGAACTTCTGCTCTGTCAAGTGAGACCTGATTGTTGCACGCATTTTGTCTTGTCTCTACTGGTGCTTTGTTGTCGCTCTGCCTTTCGGATTCAGTCTTCAGCCCCATGCACCCAATGGAGCAAGCGGAACGTGGACGGAGGAGCATCATTTAGGTTGGGGGCTGTCCAGCTTAGGCGGTAGATAGCTGCCCAGAAAGTGCGACAACTTCTCCCACCGTCGATAGAAACCCCACGTACTCCACTCTTACGTCCATCTAGTGGAGGTTTTTTTACCAGTAAGTCGCTTCTCTTTGTTTTTATTCGCTGGAGTGTCCTCTCCAGAGCATAATGGTTAGAACCAGATGTTGCCCAGGAACTAGTTCTGAGACTGGACTTCGTTTGGCCTCTACCCATTGACCTATCGGGCATGATTGCATCTCCCACTTAAGAAAGCCAGCGTGCATAGTTCTTTCGGGTCATGGAGGCGGAGTGTATGGGGTGTCTGAGAGGAATAGCACCTCTGAGTTGGTTGACTGTCGTGTCCCTTGGGGCATCCTCCATCTCTTTAGTCTCCATCATTCACCCAGCTCTCACCTGTGGCTCCACAAAGCTGAAGCATGCATCAGCGGCCACACCCCGGTAAACCGCTCGACAGGCGAGCTAAACAATGTTGTTGGGTTACCGAGGTCGAAAAAACTTCGGCGAGACGGTGTTCGGCATGTGAAGACAGATTCTTCTGAATGGGCGTTCGAGATCTACTGATCCAACGGCCACAAAAGAGATCTGTTCAACTGCCTGATCCGGCACTACAGAGGAAACGAAGGAACCGTACAGCAGGGCACCAACTCCTCTGGGAACACCCTGCTGCCTTGCAGTCTGCACTTGGGTGTGCAAGGGCTAGAGGTGCAACCTCGAACAAAGAGGCCGAACGGTGCTGGGGACACCGCTTCGTACCCTACTCCCGCGACTCTCTATGATTATTCACGGAACCTCAAGCGTTCATCATGCTACGGCATCCCCGGCAAGCGACGCGCCTCGTGTCCCGGCGGTCGAGGTGATAAGACAACAAGCTTGGATTATTCGCTGCAGGAAAAGAACACACATAGCCTGTTGGAATGTCAGGACGTTTCTAGACGTCGGCAGTCAGTGCATCACAATGCGAACTCTACATGACTATGAGGTAGATATTGCTTGCCTCTCGGAAGTCCGCCTGTCCAACTCAGGTAGCCGACAAATAAAGGTCCCGGGTGTGGATACATCCTATGGGCTTTATTACAGTGGCCCGAAAGACAACTCCGGTCTCTACGGTGTCGCGTTTGCTCTGAACAAAGCAGCTAATGATGCAATGATCTCTTGGGAACCAGTCTCATCCAGACTCACCTTGGCACGTTTTAACGGCTCCCTGCACAACTTGACAGTGATCGCGATCTATGCTCCAACCAATTCAGCTGATGACGAAACCAAAGACGAATTCTACAATAATTTGCAGCAGGTAATCAACCGGGTTTCGAGGCGCGATGTACTTTTCATCGCAGGAGATTGGAACGCTCGCACAGGTACGGCCGATGAATCTACTCGCCATATTCTCGGAAGATTCGGCTTTGGTCAACGCTGCGAGAACGGTGGCCGACTGATTGGTTTAGCCGACATCAACAGAATGGTTGTCTGCAGCACTCGATTTCAACACCCCAAGAAGCACCTACTCACATGGTACTTCAATGACAGTCACACTGCACACTAACTCGACCACATCCTGGTGACGGTCCGCTGGGCCTCGTCTGTGGAGGATTGCCGAGCGTACCGAGGTGTAATAACGGGCAACGCAAACGGCACTGACCACGTCCTTCTACATGAGTGTTTCAAAGCTCATCTGTCTACACGTGCTAAAGTGTCTGCACCCTCTCGGATAAATGTTGCTGCCCTAGAAAATCCAGAGAAGGAAGAAGCGTTGTCACGCAATCACAACCCGACTAACCAACGCAACCAATGCACAAATAGGTGAAGTTTCTGTGGAGGGGCAGTGGACTCGAATGAAGACGACAATCAAAGAAGCTACTTGGACAATACCCGGGAGAACAAAAAGGCGGACAAAAGATTGGATCTCGGAGAGCACGCTCCAGCTGTCAACCAGAGCACACGAAGTGCGACTGGCAGGTAGTAACGAACGCCGCACACTCCAACGAGGCCACACGCTCCGCCAAGGCTGGTCGCAAAAAAAGATACTGGATAGAAATAGCTGAAAAAATGAAGACCGCGTCTGGAACTGGTGACTTTGGTAAACTGTTCCGCCTTATTCGCAACGCCTCTAATAGGTTTTGTAAACAAAATTCCCTTCTTCGTGACACGGCAGAAAACTTAATACCCGAACAGAGTAAGAAAATGGACCGATGAGTGGAATACTTTGGTCAGCTGCTCAACCGGCCTACAGACCACCGGACGGACCAACCAGTATCAACCCCTCCAGTCCACTACGAAGGCAACTGTGACCCGCCCAACACCGCGGGAATCACGAAAATGGTAAACAAACTGAAAGACAGAAATTCTGCTGGGGAAGATGGAATCCCTCCAGAAGTGTATAAAGCATGTTCATCGTCATTGATTGACAGGTTGTGTGCACTTTTTGGTTCCATTTAGAGAGCGGAAGCATTTCCACCCGACTGGGAATGTCCATACTGCTGCCCATTCCGAAGAAAGGTGATAAATCTGCATGTGATAACTACCGAGGGATCAGTCTGATCGATGTGACCGTAAAGATCTTTGATGCGTTGTTACTTACCCGTTTCTCCGAGGCAAGAGTCCAGCGCACTCGCCCGAACCAAGGGGGTTTCCGCCGTGGCAGAGGCTGTGTGGATCAAATCTTCACACTGCGCCGAATACTGGAGCAACGCTATAAGCTTCAGCAGCCGACGGTAGCATGTTTCATCGACTTCCGGGCAGCTTTTGATTCGGTGAACCGCGAGTCTCTTTGGACCATAATCCAATCCGATGGGACGCTCGATAAGCTTTTAAGCCTGTTAAGGGGATACTACTCGACAACTGGTGCTAGGGTTCGTATGTACGGTGAAGAGTCCCGAGAGTTCGCACTCACTACCGGAGTTAGGTAGGGCTGTCCCCTCTCACCGGTGCTGTTCAACTACGCCATCAATTGGACAATGCGACAGGCATTACATAACTACCCTGGCGTTCATCTTAGCCAGGAAATATACATCTCGGACCTGGAGTTCACGGATGATATTGTCGTGCTTGGAGACTCCGCCGCTACGCTACAACCAATCCTCGACCGAATCAATTCCCTCGCGAGGTCCATCGGACTTGCAGTAAACTCGACCAAAACAAAAGCTTTCACAACCCATCTGGGCCCGACAATTCAACAACTGTCGATCAATGACCAACCAGTCGGATACGTCCCTTCATTCAAATACCTGGGCTCAACTCTGCTTCCGAACGGCAGGGCAAAAGATGAAGTGGTATCACGGATCGACAGCGCCAGGAGAGCCTTTCTTCAGCCAAGACGAACGCTGTGGACTCGCAGTGAAATTAGCTTCAGAACCAAAGTTCGTGTTTACCGTGCTGCCATCCGGTCCGTACTCACATATGGCTGCGAAACCTGGCCACTACGAGCTGAGGATACAAGAAGACTGGAGGTTTTCGACCGCTGGTGCCTGCGGCAAATTCTCAAAGTCAAGTGGCGCGACAGGGTGTCCAACGACGAGGTGAGGAGACGATGCTCTGATATCGATGCTCTCTCCGTCCTCCTCCAACGTCGACGACTTCAGTGGTTCGGCCATACGCTTCGGCGACCCGAGTCAGAGATAACCAAGCAAACACTCTACCCCACTCCCTGCCCTGGTTGTCGTTGTCGCCTTCGTGGGCAGCTCAAAACGTGGCCAGTACAATAGAGAAAGACGTAGAGCTTCTAGGCCTTTGGTCAGTCTATGGAGCCCGGCGATGGAAAAAGGACCGGATGAGGATCTGTACGGAGCTCGCCTCCGACCGCCGCGCGTGGTCAGCAATGGTCCATGATATCCATGGAGCCGACTTATCCTCTCGCAGGAGATAGTCGCGTAAAAGTAAGTAAGTAGTCATGAAGGCACGCAAGCCATCATACCATGGCAAGGTGCAGTCTTCTTGTGATGGAGCAGCCACAGATTCTGTGCAGCGGGATCCGAACACAGTGCATCACTGGTCAGCGGCCTGGGACTTAACACTAAATGCCAGTAAGTGCATCCATTAAGTAGACAGTAAGCACTCTCAATCAACTAAGTATCTTGGAGAGGCCAACGAGCACGCGGAAATCACCAAAGCGACAACGGCAAAGGACCTCGGGGTAACTATATTGGGCAAATTCCGATCTGGAGTGTAATGCTGCGCGGTCACTCAGAAAGCCTCAAGGGAACTCCATCGAATAAGGAGAACCGTTGAGTCCAGAAAACCCGAGGTTGTACTGCCATTTTACAAGGCGTTCGTTCGACCGCACCGGGGATACTGTATTCAGGCATGGCGGCCCTTATTAGTAAAGGATATCAAGCTGCTAGAACAGGTCCAATGACTCCTCACCACGTGGCTAGAGGCATTGGAATTGTTGTCGCTCAGGCGAGGCGTGTAAAGGCAGCCTAACAGCTTTTAATATCCTCAACGGGCAAGTTGATCTTCAGGGTTTGACTTCAACGCTGTTGAACGTCAGCGGTCGTACGGTCACCAGGAGCATCCAGTGAAGCTGACGAAGGAGGGTATTGAGTCGCCAGTGAGGAAAGTCCTTCGTCAAGAGCTGTACACGACTGGGACCGGCTGAAATGGTCGTCGAGTTTGAACACCTGCTGAACCGCTGCTGGAACAAAGATTGTTGAAACCAGCAGATAAGTAGTTGTTCCCTCTACTATTCTTATTCACTGCTGGTTCTTATTACCACCGTGATTGTCGTAATTCTCAAGTCAACCTCTGTCTTCGGCCTTCTGTCCCTTCCTCCCCACTTTTTCGCCTCCAAACTTCGTCAATGCCCGTTTTATTTACTACCCCCGTCCACCGCTTTACTACCAGTAACTTCTAACCCTGCCTTCCATCATCTCCGACTTTCCCACCTTCGCAACTCCCGTCGTTGGGGTGGGTGGGGCGTTAACTGGAACTCACCAGGGAACAGTGACGCTGTAAGGCCCCTCAGATTGGAGCACGGCGGCGGAAGGTTCTCTCTTCCATTTATCTTTGCCAAATCATCGAAGACTCTGCTCTCTCATTTGTCGCCGCACCTACCCTTGTAGCACCCAGCCCGTTCGTGACATCGATTTCCGGTCGGTTTGTTTAGTAGCCCTTTTACACGGATCAACAGTAAATTGAAACGAGGGAAATCGACGACCGGAGTATTGTGCGATGCTTAGTTGGTCTTTCATTTATATACATAGGTAAAATCCATCGAAATGCCCTGAAATACCTCGGTATAGATCACCCTCTTTTATCACCTCGGAAGGTGGGAATTGAGGACAATTATTCGGGAAATCATAAATGAGTACCTTAAATCGTAATTTGGGAAAAGTGACAGAAATTAACGAAGCATATCACGTAGTTCAAACGATTGGCACAAACCGCTCGGGAACCGTTTAGAAACCGTCCAGAAACCACTCAGAAACCGATCGTCGTAATAGTAAAAGCCACTGGAAAACCGGCCAAAAACCGTTTGGTTTCGGTGCGGTTTTGCTATAATGGTATTGACCCAAGAACTTCACGGTGCAAGAACCTGGATAAACTTGGTAAGTCGCTGTCTAGGTCCTGCGGCCCGAATCAGACTAAAGTGAACTCGCATCAACTAGATTACAAGACGAACTGGACTATTACACCACAAACACTACCAACAGACGTGGACAGGTCAGGCCAGATCAGGTCATAGGACTTGCGGCTTGAGCCAGTGAACGTCCAGTTTCTAGCACTGCGAGCCCAAGGGGTTCCCGCCGTGCTGCGACTTCCAGGGATCCAATACAATTTGGTATTTGTGGTAGATTTGACAGTGAGCCCCAGTCACTATCCGGCCGAAGGGTAGTCAGAAGCAGGACTAAATTCCGCCATGTACTCCAAACAAATAGAATAAATTCTTCACGCTTAATCAGGCACAACAAACAATGCCCTGAGTGTGGTAGTCCAAATTCAATGAAAACGGGCCGAACGTGTGCGATTATGGGATCGAAATGTCATGAAAATTCGTTAAGAAGCCAGAATGACGACATCAATCGGATTAAGAACGGGCGTGGAACCGCAAGGTATGATTCGTTTCTTGACTAATCCGGGGGAAGACCATCAAACTGATAAATCAGAATAGACAAAAGCAGGCGATTATTCCAATGTTCAGGGCATTTTTAGGCACATCGCTAAATAGGATTGTTTTTCTTATAGAATATTGCACTAACTGAGATGGAAAAGCCAACCTCATCACCTTTTGGATATCCCCGACAGGACCTTCAAACAACCGCCGCACTTTGCAGAACGCGCGTAGTGTACAACGGGACTGGACAGGACTGGACAAGATTCTAGGAGCGAGCTTAGCGTGCTTCCAGACACTCGCACCGGTTGGGTCTGGGAAACTCCCTCGGAGCTGTAGCTTCGAGTCTGGTGTAGTTCGATTTCAGCTTGCGTAGCTGAAACAAGTTTCCTACCTCCAACGGAAAAAAGAAGTAATAAATTAACATACTCGTCACAAATAGCAGTCTGTGGGTGTTCTACTAGCATGATGTGATATCAGATATCAGGACCGAGGGTTTGTTGAACGGCTACTTGCTGCTACTTCACATTTGTTTCCTTCCAAAGCTGCCATGATGGTGTTCGTGTGAAAGATTTTTGAGATTTCTAGTTCCCTAGTGCATTTCCCGGAAGAATCGCTAAGTTGGCGAAATTGAATAAAAAATAAGGGTGTAAAGTAGAAGAGCAAGGGAGGAAAGAAGCACGAAAATCAACTGGCTTTTGAGTCGAAAGTGAAATAGTGGTGGAAATTACAATGGAACAGAACTGTTTGGTTGATTGAGAAAGTTAGTTGGAAAGACATTTCACCGCGCTATGGCATAGCCTGCAACACGAGGCATGAAAACCAGCCATCGGTACACACTTAACGAGAATTCAACCAGGTTGGGAACCCGTGGTACGTCAGATACCTGTGACTTTCATGTGATGATATGCTGACGGGGAGGCATGTTTCCTGAACCCTTTTGCCCAGGGTCTGGCCCCACTTGCTTGCCTGCGTGGCTCAGGCGTCCGGTTCCCTCAGTTTCTTCCGATACTCTTTCAAACCATATAGTTTTCAGCAGTTTAACATCGTACCTCATTTTTTGTCGGCTTCCGCGGTCTGGGCTCAATGGCACCTTTGTTTTGTGAGGCATTTATGCTGCGTGTATGCGGGAGCCAACCGGAGCGTACTACACATCAGCCTTTCTTCTTCGGTTCTTTCTTCTTCTTTTGGGAACCTCACGCCAGGCCATTTATCGTCACTCCATTTTGGTGATTTTTGACAATCAGGGTAGCATTTTTTCACCTTATTGTGGGAAAGTGGAACTGGTTTCTTCTCGTAGGGGCATGTCTTAAGTGATAAAAACGCCTAATCCTGTGTGTAGCCATAGGTGGTGTGATTCCATTGTGGTGTCGTCAGAAGTTTTGGGATGAATGTTTCAGGGTTCAGAGATCAACTGCTGTATTGAGGGCCTAACAAGGAGGGATTTTACAAACATTTTTGTGGAAGGAGGGGGACAGAAGCTTGAACCCAATGAGCCAACAATGAACAGCCTAACAGCGTTCTGGCCACTTTTAGCCCAGCCTACTCTTGAAATCACTAGTGGTATCACAGGAGACTAACACCCGCGGCTGCTTCTTCCAGGAGTTCACTATCTGAGTTGTGAAGGATTTCAACCTTAGTCTTGGCTTGGATCTTTCTTTCTCTAGATCAGGTTCATGACCCCTCAGCCCGTCCACCGGAGCATGGTGGAAATTTGTGCTGGGACTGACAGCGTTGATTCCTTTTCTAAACCCTAACTTTTCAATGAAGTCACCTCTCAGCTTCCTATTTTTCTTGAGGAATGGAATGAGATAGGCCAGTCTTTCTTCACATGACTTGTGCCTATGGCTTTTTCCCATTTTGGTAGAAAAACGTCGAATTCGTTCTATGCAGTTTAAGTCCCTGTGTAGGTACGGCGACCAAGCCCTAAAAGGGGTCGAACCAGTGCCAGGTCCAACAGCAAAAAGATTTTCAGGTTTGGTAGATATGGGAGCCAGTCTGGGTTGGGAGGGCTTCCAAAACCTGAGTCAGTCATATTTTACTTTATTTCGGCCTCAGGACTTGACAGCTAGAAGGTTGAATGTCGGGACTCCTGCACCGGGGATCTTCTTGGATTTCATGTCAGGTCAGGCCGCAGGTCTTGTTGCTGGAGCAAACAAAGGTCTACTTCTTCCAGATCAGATTAGATCAGAACGCAGTACTGAAAGCCTATGCGAACTACAGTCCAGTTTCTCGCACCTATAAGCTCCCGGGTTTCCCCGTGTCTCGACCTTCTGAGATACCTTGTCTTCCAGTAGCTTGGAGCAAGACCCATATCGAGATCGCCTTCCAAGCGAGCAGAGAATAGCAACCTTTCAGTGAGGTAGGTCTTGATATAGAGACTGCCATCCTGGTTCAAGCTTCCAACAAATTTATTGTTCAGCTGAAAGCTGGCAGCCAAGTGTGGTCATATTTGACCGTTGCCCTTGCGCACGCTCCCACGCACGCTCCCACGCACGCTCTGAAATGCGCACCAAATGCTGTCTCTTTCAATGGCATCCTTCTCCGCGTGGGCCGTGGAGAATACCGCTCTAGTTAAAGTATCCGTACAGTTCAGAGCATTAGAGCAAAGTGCAGGTGGCCCACGTAGCACGAAGAACCGAAGTACACGTTTTAAAAGAAGCCACAAAGTAAGGTCAACCAACCTCACATCGACAACCAGCGGGTTCATTGGTTCACTCCTCATGTAAGAGTGGAGATTCCTCCCTATCAAATATCGTGAAAATGTGACAAAATCCAGGGAGACCAAGACTATTTTAAGGGATGTTTTGGGTAGACTGAAAAGGACTTCAAAAGAGGAAGGAGAAGTAGAAGTAGAAAGAGAAGAAGGGAAAAAAGAGAAAGAAAAAAGGAGGGAGAAAAGGAATACTGAACCTGGCTTAATCACTACAACCAGGCTCAAGCCGCTGACTCATGGATAGCCCGGGGGGGGGCAAGTGTCCACGCAGCTTCCAGCTTCCTCCTGTCGGGAATTTCTGGCTGTCATAGAGGTCGACATCTGAACAAGCTTAACTTGGTGTTTCGGATCATCTCGAACGGGAGTGGGGTGGCATAGTGGTAACACACACGCCTTCGAGATGGGAGGGCCCGGGTTCAAACCCTGGGTGTGGCAGAGGATGTGCACCACTGATGAGCTCTAACAAGAGCGAAACTCGAGTCTGGTGCTTCTGAGTGCTGGTTGGTAGTATGACCTGGGGTTTGCGCGTAAAACGTGGAGTCCAAAAGGAAGGTAAATCAAACGAGAAAAATTCCTCCTGAAAGTTACCACGAAGTTTCTGTGATGGCCTCCGGTAGTTTGTTGCAGTTGGTAACTACTCTGCAACACGGCTGTGGTGGTCTTGTTAAAGCTCCACCTGATTAGTTCTAACCTGGGTCCTCGTTGGGGAGAGTGTCCGTCGCAGATAAACAACGACTTGTTGTTGGTTGAAAACTCATTAGTTCGTCTCACCCCCCACGCCCTCTCGCCCTTTAGTGACAACAACTTTAACTCCGCTAGCCAGTCCTCATGCTGTAGCCGTCGTCAACCTGATGCCGTTCTTGTGACGCTCCTCTGAGTCTTCTTCAGAGAGAGAATGTCCCTCACCAGCTGCGGATCCCAGACTTGCACTGCACACTAAGTGGGGTCAGATAAGGGTCGGGTGCAGTGGCAGCTGCACCCTAGGACCTTTGATGTGAACATTTCGTGTCGCCAATACACGATCCTGTGTGCCGCGTTAGCAACCACCAGACATAGCGCCGAGGGTGTGAATTCACCTGGAAAGATCATTTTCAAGTCTCTTACCTAGCCTCTCCGGGTTGGTGGTTCATGGATTTTCGGGCTTTGTGTGGCCGAAGCCAATGGTTTTTCCAGCCGGTTACATTCTCAGCTTTTTTCAGTGGCTCTCAAACCGGCGTTTTCGAGACGAGAGCAGATGCCCTTATATCTAGACATGGACGCTGTTGGGGGTTTCGAGAGCCTCTTGAATCCACATTTCGTGTACCCTTCCAGGAGGAAATGATTTTGCACTGCAGATCTTGCAGAGACCTTGACTGCATGCATGGCCTTGGCGAGCTCAAAAAGTTCTCTCCGTGCTGCTTTTTCCAAGTATCCGGCACTGTTCGGTATTTATTTACACTAGCTAGGGGATGGGTAAGAAAGTGAATTCTACTTCGGGAGATGCAACCCCATGATGATATAGTTCCGGCTCCACCACTCGCCGCTGTCCGCGAGTGAGGTATTGCCCCGAGTATTCGGATAACAATGATATACGGGACGATGATAAGTGACGTGGTATAGAGAATGAGAAAAGAGACACTCGGTGGGGAAGCAAAGGAGCGATGAAATTCAGTACGGGGTGTTCTACTAAATCCAGCTTGCACAGGAATGCCTGCTGCCGAAGCAGATGGCATTTACGATAGCTACACCCGGCGCGCCTCTGTACCTCCTAACTCTACTTTTTCAGAAAGAAAACAGGTGCATGCCTACGCACACGAGCGCATTTCCAGTTCATGTTACGTCAACATATCGAGTAGCTTTTCCAGCTGAAACGAGTTCGCCTTGGAAAACTCGCACATTTAGTATAGTGTAGTATAGTATAGTATATTTCTTGACCGTGGTCAATACACATGCACGCGTACAGCCTGTAACAAACGGTCGTGGAAAATCCCCCAAAACCATTGCAGATCCATGGGTTTCTCAACACCACTCACTTGCCTGCACTATTGACGTGTATTTACGCACTGTACGTTTTTATGGACCATTTTTTGTTTATTCGCGACCAGCGCGCTACTGTAACACAAGTTTAAGCAATGCGTAGCCAAATTCACAACGGATCCCGAAATCAAAAGGCGATTATCCGTGAGATTCTACTGTAACAGACTATTGACTGAACAGTGACACCAAACAGATACAAACCTCAATTATGAGATCACAAGGACTCAACAAACGAGAACCGAATTGCGGCGTGCGAGCGAGGAGCACGTGCATCACGCAGGTCCAGGAAAAGGATATGACGAAGTAGCGCTCTGGGCACGAACAAACAAAAATTGGTCCATAAAATACATACAGTGCGTATTGACAAGTCAATAGTGTAGGCAAGTGAGTGATGTTAAGAAAAACATGGAACTGCAATGGTTTTAGGGGGATTTTCTGCCACCGGTCGTCACACCGCCAACCAAAATCCTCCAAAATCCTTAGCAAAGTCAAACGTTTGGTATAAAGGTGCTAATTCTTTCTACCTACCCAGGCCCTGCTATCAGTGCGCGTACATAATGCTTGTCGTCAACTTTCTACTCATGGTCACACCTGACCCGGTGGCCACACTGACGCGAGGTTGCACTACATCTTCCATGGGAACGGCTGACTGATGGCGGGCGTCAAGGGGAAACATATATGCTGTCCTTGGAAGGGCCGTCATGCACTGGCTGTGCGTGCTTGCGTGAGTGCGTGTGTTTATGGTGTGATCGCCGCTACTAACACATATGCGAAAAACCTTCAGTAACGTCAACGAAAAAAACGGTGAACACTGCCACATGTTTGATGGGGATTACGAGGTATAGTGTGCATCGGGCAAGTGCGTACGTGTCTGGATGTACAATGAAATCGCATATACCACCACATATCGGAAAACCTTCTGTAACGTCAACGAAAGACTGTGATCACTGTAACGTGTTTGACGGAGTTCATGCGGTATAAACGTGTATAATGTAGGTGTGCGTCGGGGTGTACGATGGATCGATACATCAGTGTCGTGAATGCTCCCATACATGGGGGTTTCTTTACCCACCTCAAAGACGATTGCAGAATAGCTCCCACGAAGGTTTACCGGCCCTTGGAAACCCTCGTTCGACCTTAACGTCATTAAGTCGTTCGGGCTGAGCGCCAGATGGGTGGGGTCGCCGTTCATTGCTGGAACCAGCGGGCGGTTGCTTAGAATTCTCTCGACCTTAGTCATGACGGTGTTCAACGTCTCGTCGTCGGGCGGCTGTTGTTTAATTATCGACAGCAATATTCACCTGGCGGACCGGATCATGCGTTCCCATACGCCGCCACGATGACCGGCCTGCGAGGGGTTGAAGTGCCATCGTATGCCGTAGGCCACGGTTCAATCCTGCAGTTCGTCCCTGTTTATGTTTTTGTGCCAGCGCTGAAATTTTCGGGGAGCGCCCATAAATTTCAACCCATTGTCAGAGTATATATCTGCCGGTACGCCTCTTCGGTTGATGAATCGCTGCAAGACCCGTTGGAAAGAGTCGGTCGTCATCAAATTTGCAACTTCCAGGTGTACTGCGCGTGACTTCATGCACGTTATGATACACTCATATCGTTTTCCAATCTCTTCCCGCACTTGATCCACAAAGGCCCGAAACAGTCCAACCAGGTGTCGCTGAACGGCCACCAGCCCGCAATCACTCTGCATTCTGGTAGCGGGGCCATGTGTTGCTTGCCTGCTGCGGCAATGAGTCTCCTGCAACGTACACAGCGTCGGATTACGCGTTTTACAGTCGTCCTTCCTCTCAGCAACCAAAGCGCTTTCGGATGACGCTCGTAACGTGACTTTCCCCGGCATGTCCCCCCACGGCGTGGACGTGTTGGATCATTAGCTCTACCACAGTGTTGTGTTCACAATTCGGTAAAAGAAGAAAGGCGCACGTATATGGATAAACGTATATTCCCGCAGCAACGTACGGTAAGCTCCAGTACAGGCTAGCACGTGAAAACGCACACGAGTCTGTACGTGTGTGTGTCAGTCATGCATACAACCGGAAGTGTAAGACAACGGTACAATCGGACCACGTCGTGCAAGGTCGCGCAACACGTGATACAGTCTGATTGGTCAATGCCGTCCGGGACGAAGTACGGCAAGTGTCAGCTGTGTACGTGCGTGTGTGTGTATGCATGATCGTCTGTCTGAGCACATGCCCGTTCAGGCCGAGCACAACACACAGGTTGTCGAGCTGGCAGCGGTATAGGATACATTGTGTCGAAGCTCAGGTGGGAGTTGGTCAGCCTACCATCCACCGGCAGCTGCCCATCAATGAGTTTGGGGTTTAAGTACTTCAATTCACCTCTCGGGAATGATATTTCTTTGTTGATTGGTCCCACTTCTTCCGCCCTCTCGAGTTCTCGGGCGAAAGCCTCTCGTTGTGTCATCTTGAGAATATCGTGTTCTGTGGCCTGAAGTTCATCAAGGCTTATCGGACCCACTTGTACCCGGCCTGAGGGGCGTACCCCTTTCATGACTAGTAAATTTCTCTCGAACTTGGCTAACTAAACTAACGCGCGAAGTGTCTTCATCCAGGAAGAAAATCTGACTTATCGTGACAAGATGGATTCCGCTTCGACGACGTTGGCCGTTATCACTAGGCCTTTGATCTCCAGTTCTAATTCCATAAGGGGTTTTGATTCGTACACTGGCCAGCCCTGTTTAGGCATTTGCAGGAATTTGGGTCCTCCCGTCAACGTGTCGAGTTGCCGGAAGTTGGTCGCAACTCGGGAGCACAGATCGGCTGGGTTATCGTCAGACCTGACATGCTTCCACTGGTTCACGGCTGATTCGTCGTGGGTGATCATGAGTCGGTTAGCAACGAAAGTACTCAACCGGCTTCGGACGTTGGTAATGTAGTAAAGTACTGTCGTTGAGTCCGTCCAAAAGCTGGCCGACCGAGTGTAGAGGTCGAAACATCTCTTCACCGCTTGAACCGCCCTGACTGCCAACACGGCTGCGCTGAGTTCAACGCACGGGATCGAAACCAACTTCAGTGGAGCAAAGTGGGCTTTAGCAAACAGGATCCTCGTAGTATATTGTCCATCTCCTGTGCACCATCTTCCGTACACCACAGCTCCATAACCGACTTCGGATGCGTCGGAAAAAGCATGTAGTTCTCCTGTCCGCATCGCATGACCAGGGGCCAAACATCGTGGAATCCGTATGTCCCCTAGTTTCTTCAAGATGTTCAAAAATTCTTCCCAGTTCAGCCGGTCTTCTCGATCCAGTAGCTGGTCCCAATCGACTTTCTCATGGCACAGCCGCTGCAGCATGATCTTTCCGGGTAACAGCCAGGGTGATACGGAGCCGAGCGGGTCGAACAGACTAGAGACAGCGGATAGTATACCGCGACGGGTTACTGGCAGCCCGGGAACGTTTAGCTCGAAAACAAGGTCGGCCGTTTCCGCGTCCCATTGTATTCCTGAAGTGTGTTCGGCAGGGAGTGGAGAGCCGTCCAAATGTTTAACGCTTTCGGCCCTCTCGTGGTACAAAATGATCTCCAGCACTTCTGAAGCGTTCGACATCCATTTTGTCGGATGGAAGCCGCACTCTTCTAGCAATCTTGTTAGGCCTCTGAACTGCGCTAGGACTGAGTCTACGCCATCGAATGACCCAAGATAGTCGTTGACGTAGAAGTTTCTACCGAAGCTATCTACCACCGACCGGTGGACAAAATCTCCACGTTTATTCGCTGATCCTCAAAGGACGTAGTTCGCACAGAACGGTGATTATATGGCTTCGAAGGGGTGGACGGTCATCCTATAACTTATCGCTGCGTTTTCCCAGTCGTTCTCTTCCTACCACAGGAAGAGCAACGCATCTCGTTCCCCCGCCGGTATTTTCACCTGGTGAAACATTTCCCTGATGTCGGCGGACAAGGCCACCCTACCCACTCTGAAAGGGCACAAACCTTCGATCAGTGGAGTAGTCCAGTCAGGTCCTTGTAGTAGGCGATCGTTTACCGACTTGCCCTGGAACTTGGCTGCACAGTCGAAAACCACCCGCAGTTTTTCGGGTTTCTTGAGGTTGATAACCGGGTGTTGAGGTAAATACCAGATCCCCTTTCGGCCGTCGGTGGCTGCAGGCACTTTTTCAACGTCGCCGAGAGCTTCGTTTCGCCTCAATAATCCTGCATATCGTTCCCACAGATCCTGGTCTCGAACCAAGCGTTCCTTCAGTCGTAGAAGTCATTGTGGAACATAGTTTCCGTTATCAGTCCACGGGCCAGCAGATGTGCGCCATGGGAGGGGAACCTCAAACTGTTTTTAAGGCTTCTAGTTCCTTGCTGAACTGTTTGCAAATCGAATTGATCCTCTTGAGACAACGATGGTCTTTCGTCTCTGATGTCATGAAACTCCTTTTTATGCAGCCGCTGCAGGTGATACGCTTCGCGGTCCGTTTCGGCGGATAAGTAATTCACGGAACCACGTCCCCCCACTGGACCATATAATATCCATCCCAGAGCCGTGCGTACGGCATAAGGTGCCTGGCAGTCGCCGACTCTCTGATCAAGTACCCAATGTGCTTCTGTTATGTCGCAGCCGATGAGGAGATCCACTTCGTCTTCTTCCCAGTCTACAACGGTTACGTCCCCCAGGTGGAGCCACCTAGTCAAAATTGCGTTCACCGCCCTGGTACTCGCATGGGGAGATCAGACAATGTGAATGCTTCCGCTGATTCGATTTGCTCGTTGGTGTCCAAAGAGATGAGCCGCAACCTCAACCGGCCGGCAGTCATTACCTGTGTTCCTCCCACTGTGCTCACTGCTAACGACGTCGTACGTTTAGCGAGCCGGTGTTTGTCGGCAAACCGTTCTTTCACTAGGGTAGTGTCAGATCCACTGTCGACGAAAGCCAACGCTTTGACCACCCCAGTTGGGGTCACCACTCCCAAGCCGACTACTCTCAAACGTACTGGTTCACTGGCAGGCCGCGATGTTGAACAGATCACACTGAGCTTGGTGCTCGCCTCGGGTATGGTTTCTTTGGCCTGGTGTAACAATCGATGGTGTCTGCCTGCGCAGCCCTCGTGACCACATCTGGTCCTCGTTTGACAGACTGCCGCCCGGTGCTTGGTGCTAAGGCATATAAAGCACGCTCCTGTCGTCCTCGTCATTCCCCAACGTTTGCCTATTGTGGCGTTGACGAACTTGGGGCACTCTAGTAGTTCATGGCTAGCATCACAGGACCTGCAACTTGGCTGCGCAATGGCCTCGCGTGAAATGGCGTGTGCATCGGTCCAAGGCTGATGTTTCGGCCGTTCCGGGGCAGTGGTCTGAGCCTGGCTAGTACTAGACTTGTTTACTCGGTCACTGTCTCGGATAAGTCGGCCAAATCTACTGTCAGCCATTTTGGTTTGCCTGTCCAAGTATTCGGTCAAGTCTTCGAAGTTAGCCTCACGGTCAACTCGGCTAATAAGTTCCGCCTCTTCCGTCCACCAACCCCTAGTTCGGGAGAGAGGTGACGGACTATACTCTCCAAGGTGTGCATTGCATCCAGGTCAGCCCTGTAACCTAAATGGTCGAGGGCCATTGAACAGTTCTGCATTTTGATCACTAGGTCGGCCATTGTATAGACGTCGCCCTTGGTTCTTCTTGTCTCTACTATTACGCTTCCCATCAGATTTCGGGCTACCTTGAATGGATGGCCGAACAGGCCCCTGAAAATCTTCCTTGCCCGCGTGTAGCCTTGTTCCGGGTCGAGCATGGTACACCCATCGATAGCTTCCCTTGCTCGGCCTCGGCAGTAATGAGTCAAGTAGAGAAGCCTTTGTCGGGGGTCGGTTTTCTTGTTTTCGACGAAAGTTTCAAACTGATTGATGAACTCGCAGTAATGTTCAGATCGCCCGTCAAAAACTCTCGATTCTACTCTTGACAGATTGATCGTTGGTGGCGTTGATGTTTTATATTTGGCGACTGGCGTGAAGTTTCTTATTTTAATTGGTCCTGATCCATGAGAAAAGTCGTAGTCGTTGGTCTTTGCTCACGCTCGTTCTGTCCACGCTTCTCTTCTGCTTCCTGGGCCCGTCCCCTAGCCGATAACAGTTGTTGTTCTGGCCCTAATATCCTCGGCTTAAATAGATCAACTTTCTCACAATCCATATTACCCTCAGTAATATATGAGCTAGCACTGACAGGACTAGGTGACCTAGCATTAACTAAGGAATCAAAAGTACCCAAAACCTCCCCAGTGGCTTGCCGTATTACTTCCTGTCGAGATTCCAATCACTTCGATCATTTTCTCGGCATTTTGCGTATTTTCTTGTTCCAAGTTGATCAGTTGAGTATTGTAGCACACGTTTGAGCAGTGCGTAGCCAAATTCACAACGGATCCCGAAATCAAAAGACGATTATCCGTGAGATTCTACGATACTAGATTATTGACTGAACAAGTCTAGAATAAGGATATCACGAAGTAGCGCTCTGGGCGCGAACAAACAAAAATTGGTCCAAAAAACATACAGTGTGTATTGACAAGTCAATAGTGTAGGCAAGTGAGTGACGTTAAGAAAAACGTGGAACCGCAATGGTTTTAGGGAGATTTTCCACGACCGGTCGTTACACCATTTTGTGATACGCCCGTTCTGGACAAGCGGGCTGCACGTGCTCCTCCCTCGCAAGCCGCAATTTGGTTCTTGTTTTTTGAGTCCTTGAGATCCCATAATTTTGGTTTGTATCTGTTTGGTGTCACTGTTCAGTAAAAATCTAATATCGTAGAATCTCACGGATAATCGTCTTTTGATTTCGGGATCCGTTGTGAATTTGGCTACGCACTGCTCAAACGTGTGCTACAATACTCAACTGATCAACTTGGAACAAGAAAATACGCAAAATGCCGAGAAAATGATCGAAGTGATTGGAATCTCGACAGGAAGTAATACGGCAAGCCACTGGGGAGGTTTTGGGTACTTTTGATTCCTTAGTTAATGCTAGGTCACCTAGTCCTGTCAGTGCTAGCTCATATATTACTGAGGGTAATATGGATTGTGAGAAAGTTGATCTATTTAAGCCGAGGATATTAGGGCCAGAACAACAACTGTTATCGGCTAGGGGACGGGCCCAGGAAGCAGAAGAGAAGCGTGGACAGAACGAGCGTGAGCAAAGACCAACGACTACGACTTTTCTCATGGATCAGGACCAATTAAAATAAGAAACTTCACGCCAGTCGCCAAATATAAAACATCAACGCCACCAACGATCAATCTGTCAAGAGTAGAATCGAGAGTTTTTGACGGGCGATCTGAACATTACTGCGAGTTCATCAATCAGTTTGAAACTTTCGTCGAAAACAAGAAAACCGACCCCCGACAAAGGCTTCTCTATTTGACTCATTACTGCCGAGGCCGAGCAAGGGAAGCTATCGATGGGTGTACCATGCTCGACCCGGAACAAGGCTACACGCGGGCAAGGAAGATTTTCAGGGGCCTGTTCGGCCATCCATTCAAGGTAGCCCGAAATCTGATGGGAAGCGTAATAGTAGAGACAAGAAGAACCAAGGGCGACGTCTATACAATGGCCGACCTAGTGATCAAAATGCAGAACTGTTCAATGGCCCTCGACCATTTAGGTTACAGGGCTGACCTGGATGCAATGCACACCTTGGAGAGTATAGTCCGTCACCTCTCTCCCGAACTAGGGGTTGGTGGACGGAAGAGGCGGAACTTATTAGCCGAGTTGACCGTGAGGCTAACTTCGAAGACTTGACCGAATACTTGGACAGGCAAACCAAAATGGCTGACAGTAGATTTGGCCGACTTATCCGAGACAGTGACCGAGTAAACAAGTCTAGTACTAGCCAGGCTCAGACCACTGCCCCGGAACGGCCGAAACATCAGCCTTGGACCGATGCACACGCCATTTCACGCGAGGCCATTGCGCAGCCAAGTTGCAGGTCCTGTGATGCTAGCCATGAACTACTAGAGTGCCCCAAGTTCGTCAACGCCACAATAGGCAAACGTTGGGGAATGACGAGGACGACAGGAGCGTGCTTTATATGCCTTAGCACCAAGCACCGGGCGGCAGTCTGTCAAACGAGGACCAGATGTGGTCACGAGGGCTGCGCAGGCAGACACCATCGATTGTTACACCAGGCCAAAGAAACCATACCCGAGGCGAGCACCAAGCTCAGTGTGATCTGTTCAACATCGCGGCCTGCCAGTGAACCAGTACGTTTGAGAGTAGTCGGCTTGGGAGTGGTGACCCCAACTGGGGTGGTCAAAGCGTTGGCTTTCGTCGACAGTGGATCTGACACTACCCTAGTGAAAGAACGGTTTGCCGACAAACACCGGCTCGCTAAACGTACGACGTCGTTAGCAGTGAGCACAGTGGGAGGAACACAGGTAATGACTGCCGGCCGGTTGAGGTTGCGGCTCATCTCTTTGGACACCAACGAGCAAATCGAATCAGCGGAAGCATTCACATTGTCTGATCTCCCCATGCGAGTACCAGGGCGGTGAACGCAATTTTGACTAGGTGGCTCCACCTGGGGGACGTAACCGTTGTAGACTGGGAAGAAGACGAAGTGGATCTCCTCATCGGCTGCGACATAACAGAAGCACATTGGGTACTTGATCAGAGAGTCGGCGACCGCCAGGCACCTTATGCTGTACGCACGGCTCTGGGATGGATATTATATGGTCCAGTGGGGGGACGTGGTTCCGTGAATTACTTATCCGCCGAAACGGACCGCGAAGCGTATCACCTGCAGCGGCTGCATAAAAAGGAGTTTCATGACATCAGAGACGAAAGACCATCGTTGTCTCAAGAGGATCAATTCGATTTGCAAACAGTTCAGCAAGGAACTAGAAGCCTTAAAAACAGTTTGAGGTTCCCCTCCCATGGCGCACATCTGCTGGCCCGTGGACTGATAACGGAAACTATGTTCCACAATGACTTCTACGACTGAAGGAACGCTTGGTTCGAGACCAGGATCTGTGGGAACGATATGCAGGATTATTGAGGCGAAACGAAGCTCTCGGCGACGTTGAAAAAGTGCCTGCAGCCACCGACGGCCGAAAGAGGATCTGGTATTTACCTCAACACCCGGTTATCAACCTCAAGAAACCCGAAAAACTGCGGGTGGTTTTCGACTGTGCAGCCAAGTTCCAGGGCAAGTCGGTAAACGATCGCCTACTACAAGGACCTGACTGGACTACTCCACTGATCGAAGGTTTGTGCCCTTTCAGAGTGGGTAGGGTGGCCTTGTCCGCCGACATCAGGGAAATGTTTCACCAGGTGAAAATACCGGCGGGGGAACGAGATGCGTTGCTCTTCCTGTGGTAGGAAGAGAACGACTGGGAAAACGCAGCGATAAGTTATAGGATGACCGTCCACCCCTTCGAAGCCATATAATCACCGTTCTGTGCGAACTACGTCCTTTGAGGATCAGCGAATAAACGTGGAGATTTTGTCCACCGGTCGGTGGTAGATAGCTTCGGTAGAAACTTCTACGTCAACGACTATCTTGGGTCATTCGATGGCGTAGACTCAGTCCTAGCGCAGTTCAGAGGCCTAACAAGATTGCTAGAAGAGTGCGGCTTCCATCCGACAAAATGGATGTCGAACGCTTCAGAAGTGCTGGAGATCATTTTGTACCACGAGAGGGCCGAAAGCGTTAAACATTTGGACGGCTCTCCACTCCCTGCCGAACACACTTCAGGAATACAATGGGACGCGGAAACGGCCGACCTTGTTTTCGAGCTAAACGTTCCCGGGCTGCCAGTAACCCGTCGCGGTATACTATCCGCTGTCTCTAGTCTGTTCGACCCGCTCGGCTCCGTATCACCCTGGCTGTTACCCGGAAAGATCATGCTGCAGCGGCTGTGCCATGAGAAAGTCGATTGGGACCAGCTACTGGATCGAGAAGACCGGCTGAACTGGGAAGAATTTTTGAACATCTTGAAGAAACTAGGGGACATACGGATTCCACGATGTTTGGCCCCTGGTCATGCGATGCGGACAGGAGAACTACATGCTTTTTCCGACGCATCCGAAGTCGGTTATGGAGCTGTGGTGTACGGAAGATGGTGCACAGGAGATGGACAATATACTACGAGGATCCTGTTTGCTAAAGCCCACTTTGCTCCACTGAAGTTGGTTTCGATCCCGTGCGTTGAACTCAGCGCAGCCGTGTTGGCAGTCAGGGCGGTTCAAGCGGTGAAGAGATGTTTCGACCTCTACACTCGGTCGGCCAGCTTTTGGACGGACTCAACGACAGTACTTTACTACATTACCAACGTCCGAAGCCGGTTGAGTACTTTCGTTGCTAACCGACTCATGATCACCCACGACGAATCAGCCGTGAACCAGTGGAAGCATGTCAGGTCTGACGATAACCCAGCCGATCTGTGCTCCCGAGTTGCGACCAACTTCCGGCAACTCGACACGTTGACGGGAGGACCCAAATTCCTGCAAATGCCTAAACAGGGCTGGCCAGTGTACGAATCAAAACCCCTTATGGAATTAGAACTGGAGATCAAAGGCCTAGTGATAACGGCCAACGTCGTCGAAGCGGAATCCATCTTGTCACGATAAGTCAGATTTTCTTCCTGGATGAAGACACTTCGCGCGTTAGTTTAGTTAGCCAAGTTCGAGAGAAATTTACTAGTCATGAAAGGGGTACGCCCCTCAGGCCGGG
Source organism: Fasciola hepatica (assembly GCA_948099385.1). Lineage (NCBI taxonomy): Eukaryota > Metazoa > Platyhelminthes > Trematoda > Plagiorchiida > Fasciolidae > Fasciola > Fasciola hepatica. The sequence continues at coordinate 336,412 of CANUEZ040000132.1, forward strand.
TACAAGTGGGTCCGATAAGCCTTGATGAACTTCAGGCCACAGAACACGATATTCTCAAGATGACACAACGAGAGGCTTTCGCCCGAGAACTCGAGAGGGCGGAAGAAGTGGGACCAATCAACAAAGAAATATCATTCCCGAGAGGTGAATTGAAGTACTTAAACCCCAAACTCATTGATGGGCAGCTGCCGGTGGATGGTAGGCTGACCAACTCCCACCTGAGCTTCGACACAATGTATCCTATACCGCTGCCAGCTCGACAACCTGTGTGTTGTGCTCGGCCTGAACGGGCATGTGCTCAGACAGACGATCATGCATACACACACACGCACGTACACAGCTGACACTTGCCGTACTTCGTCCCGGACGGCATTGACCAATCAGACTGTATCACGTGTTGCGCGACCTTGCACGACGTGGTCCGATTGTACCGTTGTCTTACACTTCCGGTTGTATGCATGACTGACACACACACGTACAGACTCGTGTGCGTTTTCACGTGCTAGCCTGTACTGGAGCTTACCGTACGTTGCTGCGGGAATATACGTTTATCCATATACGTGCGCCTTTCTTCTTTTACCGAATTGTGAACACAACACTGTGGTAGAGCTAATGATCCAACACGTCCACGCCGTGGGGGGACATGCCGGGGAAAGTCACGTTACGAGCGTCATCCGAAAGCGCTTTGGTTGCTGAGAGGAAGGACGACTGTAAAACGCGTAATCCGACGCTGTGTACGTTGCAGGAGACTCATTGCCGCAGCAGGCAAGCAACACATGGCCCCGCTACCAGAATGCAGAGTGATTGCGGGCTGGTGGCCGTTCAGCGACACCTGGTTGGACTGTTTCGGGCCTTTGTGGATCAAGTGCGGGAAGAGATTGGAAAACGATATGAGTGTATCATAACGTGCATGAAGTCACGCGCAGTACACCTGGAAGTTGCAAATTTGATGACGACCGACTCTTTCCAACGGGTCTTGCAGTGATTCATCAACCGAAGAGGCGTACCGGCAGATATATACTCTGACAATGGGTTGAAATTTATGGGCGCTCCCCGAAAATTTCAGCGCTGGCACAAAAACATAAACAGGGACGAACTGCAGGATTGAACCGTGGCCTACGGCATACGATGGCACTTCAACCCCTCGCAGGCCGGTCATCGTGGCGGCGTATGGGAACGCATGATCCGGTCCGCCAGGTGAATATTGCTGTCGATAATTAAACAACAGCCGCCCGACGACGAGACGTTGAACACCGTCATGACTAAGGTCGAGAGAATTCTAAGCAACCGCCCGCTGGTTCCAGCAATGAACGGCGACCCCACCCATCTGGCGCTCAGCCCGAACGACTTAATGACGTTAAGGTCGAACGAGGGTTTCCAAGGGCCGGTAAACCTTCGTGGGAGCTATTCTGCAATCGTCTTTGAGGTGGGTAAAGAAACCCCCATGTATGGGAGCATTCACGACACTGATGTATCGATCCATCGTACACCCCGACGCACACCTACATTATACACGTTTATACCGCATGAACTCCGTCAAACACGTTACAGTGATCACAGTCTTTCGTTGACGTTACAGAAGGTTTTCCGATATGTGGTGGTATATGCGATTTCATTGTACATCCAGACACGTACGCACTTGCCCGATGCACACTATACCTCGTAATCCCCATCAAACATGTGGCAGTGTTCACCGTTTTTTTCGTTGACGTTACTGAAGGTTTTTCGCATATGTGTTAGTAGCGGCGATCACACCATAAACACACGCACTCACGCAAGCACGCACAGCCAGTGCATGACGGCCCTTCCAAGGACAGCATATATGTTTCCCCTTGACGCCCGCCATCAGTCAGCCGTTCCCATGGAAGATGTAGTGCAACCTCGCGTCAGTGTGGCCACCGGGTCAGGTGTGACCATGAGTAGAAAGTTGACGACAAGCATTATGTACGCGCACTGATAGCAGGGCCTGGGTAGGTAGAAAGAATTAGCACCTTTATACCAAACGTTTGACTTTGCTAAGGATTTTGGAGGATTTTGGTTGGCGGTGTGACGACCGGTGGCAGAAAATCCCCCTAAAACCATTGCAGTTCCATGTTTTTCTTAACATCACTCACTTGCCTACACTATTGACTTGTCAATACGCACTGTATGTATTTTATGGACCAATTTTTGTTTGTTCGTGCCCAGAGCGCTACTTCGTCATATCCTTTTCCTGGACCTGCGTGATGCACGTGCTCCTCGCTCGCACGCCGCAATTCGGTTCTCGTTTGTTGAGTCCTTGTGATCTCATAATTGAGGTTTGTATCTGTTTGGTGTCACTGTTCAGTCAATAGTCTGTTACAGTAGAATCTCACGGATAATCGCCTTTTGATTTCGGGATCCGTTGTGAATTTGGCTACGCATTGCTTAAACTTGTGTTACAGTAGCGCGCTGGTCGCGAATAAACAAAAAATGGTCCATAAAAACGTACAGTGCGTAAATACACGTCAATAGTGCAGGCAAGTGAGTGGTGTTGAGAAACCCATGGATCTGCAATGGTTTTGGGGGATTTTCCACGACTGATGGTTATTGTCGATACGCTTGATGAATTTCAGTGGTAATTTTCGTTTATTTCGTTTGCCGACTTTCATCATTTATAAATCCGTGCCCAATAACAATCACGCCTGGTAAAAGCTTGTCTTCTAGGCGGGCGAGACAATAATTAAGCCGACGCAAGCTTAAGAAACCCAGATGTTCTAAGAATCGTCCAGGATTACAACAGCTAATTGGGAGGGAGTCGAAAAATTTCACAACAGCAGTTTGATTTTGCCTACGCCGGGGACAGTGGAGAAATTGTAGTTTGCTCAAAGCTCTTCGGTTATCCTTTGTCCGTGCCAGCTAACCGGGGTGCCACTTGTGATGTAGCTTATATCTATTGGTTGCCTGTAGTTTGGACGCTGAGAAGGGTGCTTCTGCCTGTTTCTTTTCCAGCCAAGCTGAGGTGAATTATCATCTCGTGCAAAAAGCTGGAGATAGTTTAAATGTCCCAATAGTGAGTGCAGATCTCTGCATACCTTCGAAAGAACCCTGGAAGCTCGATTGACCCCTATCACAATCGATTTCGTGCAAGCTGACCCAACAGCTGGGACCACCGGTTGTAGAAAATACAGCGGTTTTAAGCTTTCCGACCAAAACGTGAAGGCAGGCAAGGTTTGAGATCTGAAGGTATCCTACTTGTGATGGAATATACCCTAGGCATCCGATTGAAAGCGAAGATGGGTGAGTTTGTTTCTGAGGTGATTATTCCGACCGTCTACTTACGCGCAAAGAAAGTCTACCATCCACTTCCAGCTTGTACGTTCCCTTCTGATTGTTACCCACTGGTTGCCTCCCAGAAACGTCCTACTGCAACAGAAGATCGACTGAGACCTCCCGCTTCGCCCGGAGGACGGACTAGACTGGAAGAGTTTACGATCGACTTGAATAAATTTCTGAACACGAGTCCGTCGATGCTTACCTGCAAACCGCAAAAACCGAATGAGAAAGTTTTATGCTTTATCTGACTCGTCGGAATTCGGCTACGGGATGGTAGTGCACGGGCCGCTGCATTCAGATGACGAGCTCTGCGTCATATTACCAGAGAGCGACATACGATATCCCGTGACACCTCAAACCCCGCGGGCCAAACCCCGCCGAGAGGAGGAAAGTAATGCTATACCTAGTCGGAGGGCAACCACTGCAAGATGAGACACTGAATACAATGTTGACAGAAGCAGAGACTCTTCAGTGATCGTTCTTTGATGTCAACCTCCTCCCGTGACCTCGTCCATATAGCTTCAGCCCTAAGCGATTTTTGGCGAGAAGATTAAGCGTTGAATTTCAAGGCCGGGTGATCCTCTTGGGTATCTACGTACAAGAGTGAATACAGGTGGATTATCAGAATGGAGTTTTCTGGAGAGGTCGGCGAAGCAGACATCTGCCGACTTTAAAAGCCCGAAAAAAGTGGCCGGTTGTAGTAAGGCTGCCAGGGGTTGTCGATTTCGCGAGTATTTCTAACGAGCATGCCTACCTTAAAACATGGCTTTCTGGTGTTATCGGGGGATTTGTTACGAGTTCTGACTGGCTGATGAGAACGGTAAAGGTTAAAACCCCAGACGAAGCACTGGCTCGTGATGTGGGTAGCGTGAGCCTCCTGGAGAGCAAAGAAGGACCACCCGACGTCACGAACTCAGAGGTGTGATAGCATGCAAACTAAAGTTTCGAAACAAGGGAAATGTGCATGCAAATGCTTTGCAGCCAGTTCGAGCAAACACTAGCTTCAGACAGACCGCCTTCTTTTCCCTGTTTTATGCTTGTCTTGGAAGATCTGTTTGAGTCTTATTTAGGTAATTTATTGGCCTCGCGAAGCATGATCGTTTTAGACGTGAGCAACTCTATTACTACAAGCCCATTCATATTATCAGCTCCCTCTCTTTTGTACGAACACACTCACGTTGATTAACAGGTACTCGCTGCATACAATTCGCACTTTTGCTACCAAATTCCATTTGATATTATTTCTGTCATAGCAGTCCCAAGTTGTGTGTGGAATTCGCGAAGAGAGTTCCACGAGTTGTGTCCGTTGTTTTCACGCACGCATGCCAGCATGCCCACCCACTTATTCACGCAACCACACACACTTGAAAGTCCTTTTGTTCAACATTTCCGGTGAACGCTGAACCGCTACACACCTCCGTCGTATGCATGTGTGAACACTCACTGGTATTTATGAATCGCTCTGACGACTAACAAGAAAGGGATTTTTTATTGCTGCAAGGAAAAATCTCGTTGGCTTTTATGCTGAATGGCGTGCTTATGCCAGCACGTGTTTGCAAAAATTTCGGATGCCGTCGGTGGTAGGCATGTACACCGACAACACGGCTAATGTACTTGGAAGAAATAAGCTTTCCAGTTACAAACCTTTGATGTTGCTAGGTCTGGCAGACTTTATTTGGCGATTTAGCGACCAGATGCGGAAAGTCTTTAAAAATCACTACTATACTCCGAATGTGTCACATTATAGGACTGCATAAGTTCAGTCATTTGCCTTCTGTTCTGCCCCTATATTGGTGTGCAGACATTTGTCTGATCACATCCACGAGGCATCACCGTTTTCAATTCGACCGGTTTTCTTATCAGGCGACGGACTTGCTGGTCCTATCACACTGCAAATTTGAGCCTCCTTTTTTGAGCCCTTGGACCTTCTATCTGGGGTTTGTACTTACTTGCAAACTTTCTAATTTCTAATCAGTCTTGTTTTCCATTTTGGGATTTGCTGTTGTCTACGCAGGGCTCGAACATGACCCACAACCACCAAAGCCCCAACAGTGATATACCACTGACTAGGCTACGCCTCCTCTCTTTCCAAACAAAATCACTCCGACTGAATCAGTTTTGGGTCGCTAATATCAGAACTATTCCCAGCCGTCCTCTCTCACACAAACGGCATGTCATCTTGGGTAACCAAACTGTCCCACCACCCCGGGACCAGCCATTTGCTGCTTAAATGGATACCCAGTTTTTGCCAAATGTATCTGATTTGTCCATGTGTAGCAGTAACTTGCCCCATCAGGACAAAACATCAGTTATTATCCAGCTTTTAGGCTAGGTTCGCTACAAGAATTAAAGAGTTGTCAGCCCGTGAATTACAATCCCTGAGTTCTGGAATTGTGGGTAGATCGAAAAACAGCAAGCTAACGGCCCATCTGAACCATGGCCCGACAACGGTCATCAGCACATTTTTTCCTAAAATAGATTATTTGCCACTTCTACGACCGACTTCCTTAACCTAGTGGTGGAGGCTGAAAGTAGAGGTAAACCAGTGATTTTTTTCATCAGACCTGACCGGGGTTTTTGAGAGAGGACCCTGTAAATGGCCACCAGCTAAGACGAAATCTTTGGTGTCGGCGACCCAGTCTTGCGTTGTTTTTATCATATTCAATACCTCCGAAACACATGGTGTTCGTTGACCACAGTTTATATTCATCTTGGCCATCGACCAGCGGGTTATTCAGGGTGGTTTCCTAAGCCCACTGGCCATTCTTATGTGTGTTAACGAGTTTCCTAAAACCTTCAAGCTTGGTGCTGCAGTCCTGTTGGCAAACGACAATAAATCTTCATAACATATGGACCTAGCCAATAATCTTCCGCCATTGCTGATGTGACCCGCATTTCACCCCAGGTAGAATCTTCAAGTAACAGTTGGTTGATGAAATTCTCCGCAGCTGAAAGTGCCATTCTTACGTACTGATGGGATGCTTCTTCAGCAACGTTTACTTTTGCCGAACAGGTCATCCACTACGGCCCAAACTTGAGGGACCCGGGATGACAGCGCTCTTGTAATTTCAATTTCTCCAAACATTCGGTCGGGCAGATTGCCTAGGGAGGACAGATAATTAGTGTGAGCAGGCAAACCCTAGGTTTTTCGGAGAGCAAAATGAGCTTTTTATAACTCATGTTAGACCACTTTTGAAGCATCGTACTGTTTTTTTCTTTCAACATGCGGCTGGCTGATAGACAGGCAAATGAAAGTGTACGCTGTGGCCTTACCAAATAGTTACTAGGATATTCATCACCCTTAAAATATGTGGACTATTGTGAACCTTTCCACATCTAGCCCTCAGCAGTCTGCGAATTAACGTTCTCTTCTTGCCATACGTTTAACTCAGTTCCTCAGGTCAAGACTCTAACTATTCTTCACTACATACGGATTCCATAATCTCGGTTTCGTTATCCAGGACTGTGGTGTTGTCTAACTGATTTATTACGAAGTGCCTTCCTCCCTGGAGCAAGTTTCTATAACAAACCGGGTTATTATTTTCAATCTCTCCGACAAGGAAAAAGAAATAAGTAAATTCCTAAAGGTATGAAGCTCATTTCAATGCATGACATCTACATGGACATTACACGAGCTCACGAACTTGGTCTTGGATACTAAGGAGCAGTTAACATCTCCCGTTCCAGCAGTAGGATCGATGGATCGAGTCAGGTCCATTTTATAGGACTGCTAATAACCTATGTCGAGTGTTTGCTCATCCCCTACTCATTTTCGGCCATTTTGACGGTGACACCCCTGCTGGAAGGGACACAACGCCGAAGGCTTCATGCAAACTCGAAAAAACAGCCCGTTCCTGGCAGCTGTTGACATAATATGGGGATAAGCAGAAGACGGTAGACGGAGGAGCAATAGGAGTTCCTCAGTGGGCCCAACCATTCCTCTGAGAAAATAGTGTTTACTTTACCGTCGCTCGTAACGTCCCCCTTACAAAACACTACAGTTAGGCGGTGAAAGCAAAGACCCCTTTAAAAAGGTGCGGAAGTACACCTAGATCCTGGATCTGCTCTATTTATGGGGAATCCCACAAAACCGCAGGGCTAATAAGTCGCCGTTTCTGGCTTTCTTTCCTCCGCCGAGTTAATGGTGGGTGAAAAATGATCGAGCTTCCCACTTTAAATGTCGTACCTGTCACCAACCTTCCATACCCTCCCAGTACTCCCACAGGGGCCTTGAAACGCACGTGAGAAGCTTCCTACAATGATCACGTGTGTCTGACATCGATCTGAAGCGGCCTGTAGACGATTGAGTCAGAATGGGTAAGTTCGTGGACCAAAATTATCGTAGATGAAGATAACTAAATACGGTTATTATTGCAACTTAAAGAAGGGAACAAAGAAAGACCCGGCCAACGACCGGCCTGTGAATCATACCCCAATAATATCAGGGATTATGAAAAGATTAATACTAGTTAAACTAACAGATCACCTCCTCAAAACCAACCTTATAAATGAAGTCCAGCACGGTGTCCCAAAACGTCGATCCTGCGCAACTTGTATAACAGACATTCTGAAGCTCGCTACGACAGCTTCAAGTGATGGTAAGGCAGTGATCGCAATGTTTTGAATATTTCTAAAGCCCTTGGCCGGGAATCTCATCCGTTTATTAGCAAAGGTCCAGACACAGGGCATTGTTGGCCTGCTATACGCCTGGTCAGAATCGCGTTTGTCCTCGGGCAGTCCAGTAGTAAACGTTGATGGCAAAAGTTTCACACCTAGCCGTGTAACCAGCGGTATGATCTAACGTCGTGTACTGGGGCCTTTGTTCTTCCTCATGTAAATTATGATATATTTACCATGGTTCGCCATAAAACTCCGCTTTTATTTGCTGACGATGTAAAGCTGTTGTACACCTTTGACCATAATTCATTGCGTAATGCTACATCAAAAATATCGGAGGACTTACGGATGCTCAATTCGTGGTGCACCGATTGGGTAATGAAGTGCTCGGTGGACAAAAGCTGCATTTTTACATACAAGTATCATGTCCCTCCCGAAACGTTTGGTAGAGGTGGTCATCTGGTTCCTAACAAATCATCAGTGCGTGGCTTGGCGTGTACTACTTCTGTTCGTTCAACTTCTCGAAGCGAACAGACACTCAAATTGCTAGGCCCCTTATGTTGATAGGACTGGTTCAAAACACATTCCGTCTGCGTGAAAGTGAACTCAATGTCTTTACAACACACGTTACACCATTGCTAGAATACAGTTTACTAGTTGGCCCTAACATGATCCATTGTGACAGGATCGCCACTGAAATGTTCAGCGCACCTTTACTAAACAAATAATTGGCCATCCGTCCAGTTTTAACTATTAACCATGTTGTGACTTACTACAACTCGAACCTCGTCAACTCCGGCGAATAGAGGCCAACCCGTCTTTTTCCCCCACTATAAAAATACAGATCCTGCAGAGTCTCCTCTGTGGTATTAGAACCATTAGGCTTAAGTTATTCGTTACGACACAGCAGCCATTCGGTCATTGTGCTGTCCTCCAGAATCAACCTACGGTAGAACTTCTTTATTGGTAAATGTTCATAAATGTGGAGTGAGCTTACACCAAATGTCCGTACAATGAGCCACTTACCGGTATTTAAAGAGGAATAAAACAAGTTGCTTGACGCACTGGCACTCGTGTTCAACGATGATCCGTGCCCTTCGGAGGAGCGGGCCTACGAGGTTGGCCTGGGTTACTGACACACGGGTTTAAGTCCCTGGCTAGGAGACCTGCGAACCACAATTTGCTGCATATCACTCAGGTCTTATTATTCTTTTGGGTGCAACCTTCTGTTTTGCAATGTCCAACCATCCACCAAGACAACATCCCCCCAAAATGGCAACTACAGCCCTAGGTCAATAATGCTTTTTCCTGCCCGTTCCATTCACTACGTTCTCCATTGGAGGAAGCTCTGTCTCAGTTCTTACACTTGGAGTGGCGCATCGACGTAGTTCAACCTACAGTTACGACGTCACGGATGCTGAACCCACACACTACCCACATACTATCCTCCAGCCAATTTAGTTCCACGTCTTCACGCAGACTTTCGTTTTATATTCTACGGAGTGGTTACTCCAAGTCCGGTCTTAACCCCGTCTCCGAATCTCGCAGCGTCTGCCGCTCCAAGGTTTTACCCTTCAATTCATCAGTCTTACGTGTCATAGCCCGGCTTAATCGCAGTGAGCTTACTTATCGGCTACCATTTAGGCTCATTTACTCCGTCTTTTTCTGTAGTAACCTTTCGCCTGGATAACACTCACTCAATATGGCCACTACACCCCTAGGCCTACAGCTTCCCTCCAGCCCACCCCATGCACTAGGTTCTCCGTTGGAGGAAACTCAGCTTTTATTCTTATCCCTTATCCAAATCGTACCAAATTTACCCTACTCGGCCCAAACTGGTCTCATTCACTTTTTGTTAGTTTTCCCTGGCATTTCAACCCCGAACCCTATTCCGGCGACCAATATTAATTACCAAATCACCCCCATCCTTCTTTTCAGTCTTTGCCTTTCTGCTTGCCTATTCTCTGCCCGCATTCTTCAAAAGTAGTTCCAATTTCTACATGCTAGAGGTTTCTCTTTACCACAAGTCCGGCTGAAAATTTGATACATGTCCGTCATTCCGTCGCCCCCCATTGGCCGTTCCCACCAGGATCCATCGCAACCTGGTGGCCAGCTCCTGAACCATTCGACCTATACGGCCATGTGACAATGCCAGCGTCACTGTTACAAATCTTGCTGGTACGGGGCGCGGTCAGATCCACCGCTTTGGCCGGCACACATCGGGCGTGCAGGACGTCTGAAACGATGTACGGAGGCATCTAGGACGGCGAATTGCACCCCCTGTCACCGGAAATGGTTTTTAGGTTGGATATCCAGCGCACGGTCATCCCTACCCACCAGCATCGGTTGCGAAGTGGCCTCGTAGCTCAGCTGGTAGAGCGCTCACGGTACTAAAGCGAGGGTGGTGACCATGCGTAGGTTTGAATCCCGCCGGGGCCAAAGACTTTTCACGTTTGGATCACTTCAAAACATCGTCAAAATCTGCCAAACATCAATACTATTCATACACCCGAAATGCTGCAAATATGCTGCTTTCTCCTCCAATTATCACCGATTCTCCATCCTACGCTCCTCCATCTTGACGTACCGTTTCCTACGCTCTGCAAAATCTACCTTCCTAAGAGCATAACTAACCGTATATTTTAAAGACCTTCTTCATACTCGGCTCACCATTCAGGATTCCTTTTCCCAGGGATTTGTGCCAAACCACTCACTTGTCCCGTTGGCAAACTTAGCCAATGCCCAAGATAAAACTCGCCTTTCTCATCACATTTACCGATATGTATGTAAAAGCTCATATTTATTGCTGCCATAACTTTCTTTTACACGGGCTCCAAACAGTATACTTCGCTGAGGACTACTTGTCTTCAGAGCATCTAATCATTCGACCATATTAGGACTATTTGCTCTCTCACTTCCAGTCCTGCGATTTGCCCACTTGGGGCTGTAGCACTGCCATATTCGCGCCTTGAGAAAAGTCGTGTCCTCTCCATGTATTGATGCCTGAGGGACACCTGTATCACAGCGTTTTGTTTGTCGCCATTAAGTGATCCACTTTTTAAAAGATCATCAGTAGATAGTATTTTACCTGTCAATTACTTCTGTTCTGCAGGCTATCAGCCTATACCACTGTCGTGGCCACGCATCACGCATTGATCTGTCGCCCAGTTCCCATTTCCATGTGGGTGCATTACATTCCAATTTTCTGAGAGTAGGCACTATGCTCAAAAATTACCCTTTTCCATCCGGCCACTTCTTCCACCACCACCTCGGCAATCCTTCTCTACAGATGCGTTATTCACTGAGTATTTAACTGACCGAGCCGATATTTGGTCGTTGAGCTTTATAAAGGTAACATTTGAAGGGTTTTTCTTGTAATGTATCGGCAAATTCATTCCATCTCATTGTCTGATTTCCAATCCTAAGGCATTTCGTACACTGCTGAGCTCTGTGACTGGTTAACGTTTCCTTCGGAAACTTCTTTTTCCTCAAAATAAAGAAAATTTCCGTCAGTTCTCTATGGTTCTCCCGTTGTGCGGTTCTTCTTTTGCAAAGCTTGAATGTAGGTCTACTACTTTTAACCAGAACCACCTGGATTTGGCCTGTCTGGCCACCAGACCTGTAGTTCAAATTTGCCGGGCTCTACCATTGAGAGTACCCTAAATAATTTTTCCTACTCTGTGCCAAGTGCACATACCTGAATCACCCTCTTAGAATTCGGATTCCGCTTCCAATTCTACCGTTTGATCTTGCGTTGCAGCTTGCTTCAGGGTTATCCAAAAAAACAATATTAGTTTCAAAACAATACCTAGCTCCAGGCGATTTGGGAGTCGTTTGATACCACCGTTGTTCTTTGTTCATCTCTTAGCTGTAAGGAGAGTAGGTCCCCTTCAACTGAAGGACACCTTCAACCCCTCTGCTTGGGGGTGGATGACCCTTAGGTTTGCTAGCATGCGTAGCTTCCGGTGTCGCTATAATACATAAAATTGACATATTACGTTCAAGTACAAACCGTCATTTACTTGCTCAATGACGTTTACGGCCTTTCGGCAACACTTGAAACTTTTGGCTTGTTGAAAGCCCTCAGATCGTTTCCAGAACCTGACGATCAGAAATAACAAGCTGGTGAACCCGACATGATTTCCTAATATTTTTGCGGTTCCACAAATATCAGCAGACCATGTTATCAATTCCGGTCAACGACTAAGGTTTCTAGCTATTTTTTTCGCATTTTCGCCGCAACTTCTTTCCATTTTTTTGAATACTTTGGTTTTGTCTTGCCATTTTCGGTGCAGGATGCAATTACTTGTAAGCTCAGTTAACTGCATTTGCCGCTCGGTAGGCTCCGTCCAGGAGAAGTAACAATAGGGCCTCATTTGCTCAGCTAGAATTTACTTTTTCTCTGCGCAGATTGGTCGCTGAAAGAGATTCCACTACGTGATCACAGCTCTTGCTCCACAAGATGCCCACGAGGTGCAAGACTTCTCGGAATCAGAAGAACAGAGCAGTGGTCATCAGCCGGACTGGAATGTCTGAAAAACAGAGAGTTGTTCGATTGCTTCCATGCACTGAACCCAGATATGGCAAAATTCAGCTTCCTGTACGTAAACCTATCCTTCTAGGATCTATTAAGATCGATAATAATCTCCCGGAGGAGGTACGGATTCAACTTCCTACAGCGTGTCCACAGAGAATGGTCACAAAAAATTTGGCGAGACAGACGGAAAATCTTGGGAGGCCTACCAGAGTATGGTCAATCGAGTAACTTCTTTGCAAAGGGACTGTATCAGAACCATTTCAACAGCAGCTTCGCACCACCTTGTCAAAATATGGGGTTTCTGCTGTGCCGTCGGTGGAAAGCTCAACTTGAGCACCACCAAAAGGCCAGTTTTGTCGAAAAAGACCTCAAAGAAAAGCCCGCATAAAGATACCCGTTCAGCAATCTTTACCTTATACCATTCTTCGGTGCCATCAAAAGTATCCTTCTGACGCTATCTACTGCCGCTTCACCTTAATAATAATAATGGTGATGATAATATTGGTTTATTTCGGAGGCGCCCGAAGCGTGCCAGGTGCATGATTATGTTTATACAGGTGAAGGAATAGACAGGTACCATTCATGAAAATTTCCAAATTTTCATGAAAAAGTAGGATAGGAAGGCTCATAAGGGGGAATAATGTGGGATCAAAGTATGTTAATTGCATGCGCACCATAGAAGATTTGGGGAGTTTAAAAGAACTCAAGGGTGGATTCAAATGGACGACCGGTGGATTTGAAAGTCAAGGTCAGGTGGGTAGTATGACTGGTCCGGGTGGAGACATCTGGAGGCGGACTGATATAAAAGAAAAAGGCTAGAAATCGGTATGAGAAATTGCAGCAGCGGCGGACGATGGAGAAAAAGTGAGATGCACCGCAACGGATTAGATATCAGTGAATCATTGGTACCCTGCAGTGGATGGTCGGATGAGAGGGCATGCAACTGATCGTGAAACACGGAGCGAGCAGTACAAGGCGTAGAGAGTGGACCGGATGACAAAGTGATTGAGGATTAGATAAGGTAGATGTGAGGCACAGATGTGGGAGTTCTGGATGCATATCATGACGGTCGGCTGGACGATAGCCGGTGGGGAACTGCAAGATGAAGAGCGAGTGCACATATAATCATATGCGCGAGTATATATATATATATATATATATATGTATGTATGCATATATAGATGTTTGTCGAATTAGCTTTGGAATATCCTGGTGAATTATCTTCATGACAGGTGGCCGCCCAACAGAGAGAGAAGAAGAGGAATGCGGAAGCGTAGAAGAGATGACGACTGTAAGGAGCAGTTCATAGAGGAGGGAAGATAAACAACAGGATCAAAGAGAAAGGGTAAGAATGGGTCTAATTATTTGACCAATGCAGATGCGACGTGTGTTGACGGACCAGATGATTCAGGTAGTGGCAGATCAAACTATTTGGAACTGTGGACGAACATATTGACGTAGCTTTGTCTTTACAATCGGTGAAACATGGAAAAGCAGACCAAGTTGAGAGGCACGCAGAAAATGCCTGCGGTCCAATTGGGGATATCTGAAAACTGACAGGCATACATGAAAGGGGCTAGAAATTTGTATGATAAACGGTGGTAGCGGGAGACGGTGGAGAAAGAAAAGCATGACAAAGAAGGCAAGAATGATCTGTAAGGATTTGATATTGTAAATGTGACGCGCAGATGTAAAAAGAGTGCATGCATATCATGAGGGTCATTGACATAATAGCATGACACAAAGCCGGAAAAAAGTGCAGGATGCAGAGCGAATGTCTATATATACATGTATATACATATATATATATATATATGCGAGGAGCAGAAAAAAAGAGCAACGGGTTACTAGGAGACAAAAAGTACCAGTGAATGACACGGGTAGATAGGGCTGGATCGAAATGTGTAGGATCGACTTGAGAAAATTCGGACAAATTTTTCCATGACGGGATAACATGGTAGATCAACAGATAGAGAAGACTAAAGAAGCACAGAAGTGATGCCGGCCGTGAAGAGCAGATCATAAACGAGGGGGGATGAAGGATGGGATCGAAGAGAACAGGTAAGGCTGGGACTACAGGTAATACAGGGCTGTTCTTCAGCCCCTGTCAGTCAGTCAGGGCAACCGGAGCGCCAGTTCACAGCTGCGGCGGATGCTACTGACCAAGGTATTAGCGTATCCCGGATTACCGGTCGTAGCTCAGAGGCGAGTTACTCGGCAGACATAGATGCTTGAGTGAGTGGGTCCCCATCTACAGGTCAAGATGTAGGTGGGCGGCATTTCTCTGACTCACGCGCCGCTAATGGTACTTCCCCACCGAGTTATAAATAACTTTCGAAAACCCCAGATTTCGATCTTCAGTGAACGTTTTCTTCAGTTTCCTCGATTGCGGAGGCTCAGACGAAATACCCGGCATCGAGTTTCTGCACCATGTCAAAGGCTTCGTTATTCCTGCCAAAAACCTCTTGTGGATGCGGTTACGAACCTATCTGCGAAAGGGATTTCGGTTGGTTCTAACCCGACCAAAGCCATTCTACTCGAGACAACCGGTTCACATTCGTTAGGTGACATTTCAGATGCATACCCGGAGGCTCTGCACTCACCGTTCTTGCATTTTCCTGTATCCAGCTAGATCAATCTTCAGACTGACTATTTAGGCCCTAGGGGTTTTTCTGGGGCACAAGGGACTGCGCGCGACAAAACTACCATCGCTCGAGTAGAGTCTTGGCACATCTTGAGCTGGGTATTCTCCGTGCATTAAACAATCGCTCGGCTTTATCACTCCACGCCGTTTCCAAAACATCAGAGAATATTAAAAAACCTCCAGCTACTCAACTTTTCCGGAAAGGTATCGCACCCCACCTAGCCAAGATATCACGGCCAACCTCAGCCGCGCCCATGTTTACTCAAAAATAGATCTGGCGCTTGACTATAGCCAGATTTCCACTGCGCCTGTGGTTTCAACCAAGACCTTGGTAGCAACTTCCTTTGGTCTCTTCGAATTTCTCCGAGTGCCTTCCGGTTCATACTGCTGCATGAAACTTCCGGCGCTTTACCGGCCAGGATATCAGGCAGACAGCTCCACCTGCTTGAAGGACCTGTATGTAATCGGTGAATCTGGAGGTGCGCACATAACATCAGTACCAGCTGTCCGAGCGCTCAGCGGCACGTGGTATGGCAGCCATTGCTGAAAAAGTGCTTGTGGCCAAGTTCGCTTGGTTTTGCCGGCCATATGGCCGATAAACGTGGTATTCGGCACCTGGATTTAAGGGTAATAAATGTTTGTGACTTTCCTTTACCAACCTCATTATCGGCCGCTCCTCGTTTCACCGCGATTGTGAACCCTTATCAGCTCTTCGCCTCAAGCTGTGTTCATTTCGTGCCGCCTTTAACAAATTAACTCATTGTTGCTGAATACGATCTCGTAGAATTGGCCGGAGGTGCTGAAGTTGCTGTCAGCCAGGGTAAACATGCTTTGGCTCCCGTCATTTCGCTTGTTCTTTGAGACTTCGAAGTTCAGCTGAGTATCGTCACCAATGGCTCTGATAAAGAAATAGGCGTAGTGCCCTGGTCCATGTCACGGTGGAAACCGTCAGCTTTTTTCTGTCGTCTATTCTTCCAGTTGAAACAAGGCAATCTGCTCTTATTCAGGAGCTACCTGCTGTATGCTGCATCTTTGGACACTCCCGACATGTCCTTGAAGGCGGATGCTCCATCATCTTTACAGATTATAAGCCACTGACGTAAGCTTTGCATCGCCGAGCCGTTAGAAACTCACCATGTGGGATGAGTCATTTGGACTTTGTAGCTCAGTTTTTCAATGGTGTTCTTGACCAACAGCGTCGTGGCTGATGCCTTTCCCCGAGTAGGGTCCAAATATAGTCGGTCACGGATCATTGACCTGGGAACCTTGGTGACAGTTGAACGTTTGTAATTGGGCTTAACAGATCAAAGCCAAATCGCGTCAATCGAGCCTTTAGAGTTTCCCTTTGTGCATAACGCAACCCAAACTGGGTGTTTTCTATTCTCAAGGCCATCATTTGGGTCTAGTTAGTACCTAGCCGTCCGGAGTACTTAAGGCCTATTGAACACCGTAGCTTCGTTACTTCTTCGACTCGTGCTGATTGATTTTACTCTGATCGGCAACATCCTCATTCACGAACCACTGAAGGACCTTCTAACCACTTTTCCCACGGTGACGTCAAATCTCATCTGACCTTGCCAAACAATAAAAATCCAATATGCCAGGAAATATATAGCAACCAATACAACGTTATTCAGCCTCATTCACCCTGAAGCTGTTCTTTCCAACCAGTCCTACTGCTTCCGAGCTTGCCTCCAGTCAGGAAAAGTGGACTGTATTAGGTTAACCTTTCCTAATGACTTATGGCTAAAACTCTATCGATTCCTTAAGTGTCTGGGAGCTATCAGCCTAACATAACCTTAGGTTAGAAGGGCTCGCAAACAGAAACGGCCCCACTTGTTGTACTCCGCTATGAAGGCCGGCAAATCACAACCGTCCATGCTTTCTTTTTAGTCTCTGTCTTTGTTGCTGGAACTCCCTGCTCACCTGGTACCACCCTACACATAAAGCTCAAAGTCTGGACTTATCGTGGGATATCGCGCCCGCTACCTAGCGGAAGCCTTTGGGCTTTCTTGTAAATACGTCCTGTCCGTCACACCAACGTAGGGGGCTCCCTTATATTTCGGCCACCCCTGTTTAATACTTCAATGAGTCGTTCCTACACCTCGACCTTATTTCCACCCCAACTAATGCAGCGGGTATGAGACTATCAGATATGCTGCATACCTTACATCATCACAGCTCACATACATATAAATCTTTTCGGAGGAGTACACACGGCGCACATCGGGTGTCCTCAGATTTGCAACCATGCAGCAAGATGGCTTAAAACCCGTCACCAATTCATCCCCTAGGCTTCTCTTTTTGAAACCTGTAACTGCAAGTGCTGATTCGCATATGCAAACCGTGCCACGGAAGGGGGAAATGAAGCTACATTGTGACTGCATTATTATAAAATTGCCCGGTTCATTATATATCTTCGCCATTCATCATAACCCTCAGCTAGAGCCATTTCCAAACTGCAAACCTCGGCGTTTATTCCAGGTCCCTAACAGCCCACCGTAGCCAACTGGACATCTTTGCCGAATCCTACATTCGGGGCTTCGGGTTGGCCAATCTCTGGTTGAGGTACGATAGCATTCTACCCCGTTGGCTCCCAAATTTCGAAATCACCTACTATGGAACTTTATTGGAACTACCTCCCACGGTGATCTTTAATCCATTCCCACAGAAGCACTTAAAAAGTCTGTTATTATCTCGACGACCTCCCACTCATTCTGCGCACAAGCCTTCAAGATCCGATCCCATGGGCGATTCATGGTATACTGGAACTCTCACAACTCGGACAACTGAGCATCACTCATCTGGTGTCTCATGACTGTGCTTGAAATACCAACTCAACATAGGCTCGTGTGCCAACGTCTATGATGGTCGAAACTCATCACGTTCTACAAGATTTAGTTGATAAATTTTGTGAATCCTCTGCCGCGACATTATACAATAATTTGTTGAAAACAAGTACCGGAAATCCTTCCGAATTTCTTACGTGATTTGTGAACTTGAGTACACTTGACAATACTTTGAAAAACTCTTCCGTATTCTACACCGCCTTACATCTGTTTACTCATGTTCGACGTTTGGCTTCGGCCTTGAACCGTTGCTGACTGTCGTGCTTGAGCAACGGGGCTTGGGACCTTTGGGTTCTTTTGTGGAGTGTATTTGACAGCACACTTGAGGTTTGTATATATTTGTAACTTTTGTGAACTTCGGTCAAGTACCTTAGAGACTACGAATCAATCTTGTTTTGGTTTTGGGATTCTTTTGAATTGGCTAAGCTTCGCTCGATTTGCGTAAACTTGACTTACAGTATTCAAGTGTGACCTGGAAAAAGAAAACTCTTTGGAAGTGCGCAGACAAGGAAGCAAGGACCCTATGGGATAGCAGGACTCAACTCGGCTAGCCTGCGCGGACGGTTCGGGTTGTATTGGTTCCTTGGGTGATGCTGGGTGTGCTAGTTCTGTCAGTGCAAGATCGCGACGAGTTTGATGATAAAAGTGCCTATAGGATGAGGGCGATGGACTTGGAAAATCAGCTGCCGCTAGCCGGGAAAGAAAATGGAGCCTCTCAAAGAAGGAACTGTTCTATGCAAGCCTGCAAAAGGTCCATGTATTCCACGATATAAACATCGAAATTGCGACGTAGTGGACGAACATGAACACCTGAAACCACTTGGAAATACCGAGGTTTTAGCTTTCGACCTGCCACCCGTGGAGCTAGCTCCTTTTGGCGGGTATCCCGAGCAATACCGTATATTCACGAGCCGATTCGAAAATTTTGTTGGGTGCAGAGTTGCGGATCGCGGGCAAAGGTTTTTTGACTTATTTCGTTATTGTCTTGGGAGGGCCAAAAGTGCTGTCGAAGGCTGCGCGATGCTTGATCCACCGATGCGGTACATCAGGACAAGCAGAATCATAGAAGATTTGTTTGGACAACCATTCAAGTTAGCTAGAAGCTTGGTTGTTGGTGTTTTATCGGAGGCAACAAGGACTGAGGGCAAAGCTTGGTTGCTACCAAACTCGGTGATAAAAATTTCAGAAAAGCAGTATAGCGCTATAGCACTCGGAATGCAAGCCAGGTTTGGATGCTTTGCACAAACAGGAACGCATTGTCCGATGTCTACCTATTGCTCTACAGAGCCGATAGGTAGAAAATGCTAGGAAAATAAATATGCTTGGGCAAGAACCTACGTTCGACGATTTGAAGTATTTCGTAGGTCGTTAATCCCAAATCACCGCCAGCCGGCTCGGACAAGTCGCACTCGAGAGTTGCTGGCTGACGCGAATGGAACCAACATTGGCTCAAATTGTAGGCACCGACTGTAACCGAATCCAGTCTTTGGCTAACATGCACATGAAAAGTTGAGAGCCCGAGAGGTCAACTGAAAGCAAGCTATGCAATTCACTGCATCGGTTACCAGATCGTCTGACCTTTCATGAGGTGAGTGTAGCTGATCGGTGGTGCGTAGTAAGAAGGATCGGTTCATGCTTTGTGTTTAAACAACCCCCATCGAGCCTCTGAATGCAGCTTAGAAGTGAAATGTCACCAGGAAGAATGCTTGGGTAATCACCCGTTACTACGTAGTCCTCTGAACAATGGACCAATTCAGCCGGATAAACCCAGAATCGTCTGTTCAATGGGACATGATGATCTCACACCGGCGAGATAAGGCATCTTAACTGTCTGCACCGTGACACCTAACGAACTGAGGTTCAGTGTCTTTTTGAACACGGGGTCGAATACTTCGCTATTTCAGCTTGAGCTTGTAGAAATCTGTGAACTATTCGGCAAGCCTTCTTCTCACACTATCAGCACGATCGCCGGGGGTATTACTATCAACTCGATGAGGCTGGCCCTGCAGTTACTATCTTTAACTAACAGAGGGACCGCAGACATTCCCGGAGCCTTTGCAAAAGATAGCTTTCCAATGAGACAAGTAGACTCTATTAGATCAATAGCCGGGAAATGGTCTCATTACAAAGACATGTTCGAAGAAGTGTCTAGCTCTCACGTCAATACACTAATTGGGTGAAACGTACCAGAGGCTCATTGGGTGCTTGAACGCAGCAAAAGCAATAAAAAACCGTTCGCTACGCAAATGATACCCGGCTGGACACTTCTCGGATCCCTGACGAAAGAATTCCAACAATCGGCGTCACTAAATTGCTTAGCTGTTGCTGAGAGAAGTGTCTGTGTAGAATAGAACCAACGTTCTCATATTGAATCCAGTAATCCATCTCAGAAAAGTGAAGTCTACTCAAAGAAGATCGGTTGGTGCTTTCAACATTGAATTCAAAGACTTAACTTCACGATGGGCAACATGAAGTTGCTCAACTGCAAAGGCCACCGTCAGGCAGCCCATCAAGAAATGGAGAAATGGCCCGAAAGCTTTTGACATTTCTCGAAAAAGGACTTTATCTGGAAGCCCAGTTGAGAGTTCAACACCAGCAAGTCACTCGAAGCTGCTTGAAATTGGCCGACCTAGTGGCAGTGCACTATACATGGATGCAACTGCATGGCCGGCGGCGGAACAAAGTTCCCTTTGCCAAAACAACAATAACTGGGGTGAAGTCCGCATCCGTAAATGAACCCAAGATGACCGAATTGTTGTTGGGTTTTAAGGTAGCAACAAAGCCAAAAGGGAACTGTGTCATCATCAAAATGAGCCTTGCATACTGGACAGATTCTACAGTTGTGGTTTATTACAGGAAGCGGAAGAAATAAAGGAAGTGTTCGAAACATCGAAGAATTAGTCCTTTCGTAGCAGGAAACAGCGATGAAAATGATGGTAATCCGGGCTCGGAGCTACACACAAAGGACAAAATAGTTTGCAGGCCGCCTCCCGCCAAGTTATCCGAAGTTCTACTCTATTTCATGCACTGCGGCTTTTCAAATCGACCCATTTCTTCTGAACAGTTGCAAAATGTACTGAGTTCCAGTTTTCATTCAGCTTGCTCTTAGGTGAGGAGGAAAAACTTACCAAGGTTTCGCTTAAGCAGTTCAGGTAATGCTTATTGGCTGAAAGCACTTTGTGAAATTATCCCGGTCTTTGTAGGAGAACATTTGCCGACATTTTATACAATGTTGTTTGTCACATATTTTGTACACAGAAAAACTTTGAAATACTCTGTTAGGTGCCGGTGTTTGATCAACTTCCGTGTTCATGAATTTCAGTACTCTCCGTCGCACATTTATCTTCGAATTTGATTTACGATTGGAAACCGGTTTTCAATTCTTTCGGAAAATTTGGTACGTTATTTTGTGTAAGTCTACTGTTTTTGGACCTTTCGGCACTAAGGGAAATCTCGTTGCCACTTGAGCGTTGCATCTACGTTCAATGTCTGCGCTCAAGTTTGTTAACAAACTTAATTTAACTGGTTGCCGCAATGATATACTGCTTCGGTTGCTTAGACTAGGCGGGTGCGGCGAAATATTTTACTCTGGATTATCTTCATTTCGGTCGTTCGTCTAATGGTGCGCATCGATCTTTTCAGGCTTCGATACCGCAGCCAGAGCTTCCGTTACGTTCCACGTGTAGGGAATTTCAGTCAGAGCATGCGACATACGGGCAAGTGCAGTCAGCGAGGAGCCTCTGCGACTTTTGGGAAGGTGGATATTAGCGGCTTCTATGGGTGATATTCGGGTGACTCTCGAGATGCTGAGGGTCGGAGGGGTCTGTCGGGGCGAAGTTTGACTCCAATGCACTGGAGCTTATGGGTACAAAAATTAACCTTGCAGCTCGTCAACCGCGAGCTAGGGAGAGCGTTATCGAGTTGCGATCCCACTGTAACAGGTTCATTCGCGTTTGTGATGTGAATATCACCGATGCCAGATTGTCTGCCTCCTTGCGTTAGGCGGCTTATTGATATGTACGCCAGAAAAATTTCAAAACCGGAGGACCAATACGGTTTCTGCAAGCAGCTAGAGCACAGGATTAACTTGGTCCCGGATACAGTGTGCCAGCCAGTATTCCAGAATATACTACGGAAAATTGTGCAGGGAATTCGGAACCAATGCAGAAAAATCCACGAGTTTGTTGGGTGACTTTATGCAGTGTCGCTGATCTACAGTAGTCAATTCATGAAAAACTTTTAGTCCCCTTGCCATGAAAGCGGGTAGTCGAACATCGGATGTAGTTAAGTACAACAAAGAAACCGGCCCAGAACCTAGAGTCTGAGGTCACTCTTGCAATGAATTGTTTCAATGAGTTGGCTGCTCATTTCGAGAGCTCTGCAGCAGTCAGTTCCAACTTGGGGATAGATACCACTTTTTCTTGGAGTAAATCTAGCCTTAGCAAATAACAATCTGGTTTTCCTTTGCCCAACTGCATTCAACCGGCTGCCGAGGGTTCCCTTTCCGTAGTCCAGTTCTGACGCCTCCGAGATTATGTGCAAATCTCCCATTTTTTATGTTACTAGGAGGCATTTTTTTTGGGGATTTGCATTTTTCCTAGAAATTTTCGCGAGAAGCACCCAATGAAAAACCGATCCCGGGGGACATTTAAGCTGGCGATGGAAAGCAGGATTACCCCGTGCCCAACTGGTAGGTTTGGAATATTCAACCAGAAGGCAGTCTCCTTCCCCTGGCTTCCCACTGTATCTACCGAGAGAGGCGATCTATTCAGCTCTCGAGCCTCTTCTTCCTTTTCATCGCCCGGAATGACATATAAAACTCCCAGCGCGTTATATATCCCACTTGTGAAGCGGAACCTTTTCCTATTCACCAATTATGTGGGGCCGTTAGGGTGCGTCGTGGCCGTTTCAGTGCCATCAAACGGCCCGAGATAATCCTCAGTGTAAAAGCTGCTGCCTGCACTATCCTCTGTTTATCGGCGAACTGATGTTCTGTACCGGTTTGCGGTCTACCGTATGGCATGGTTTCCACAAAAGAGTGACGATATCTCTCCAGGCGCAGGAAATCACCCAAATTGTTCCCATTTTACAATAAAAAGCAATGCATTTACTTCTATTTTTACTCTCGCCTGATTAAGCATCTCTCTGGCGTTGACCGACAATGGAACTCTGACTAACCAGAGCGGAAGAAAAACCCCGTTCAGTGACATTGTCCAATCTGGCCCTCGTAATAAAGTGTCATTTAATAATACCCCTCGAAACTCGACCGTACAGTCAAATACCATCCGTAGGTTTCTAGGTTACCTACGATAGAAAACCAAGTGATGACCCAAGAGCGGTAACTCTTCTCTGGCGGTAGCAGCGGTGGCCACCTTTTCTACGTAACCTAATAATTCTTTCTGCATCATCATGCCTGAGAGCCGTCCCACAAGGCCTTCTTTCCGACTGAAAATGTCTTTCAAGCGCAACAGCCTGTGAAGAACTTGAGTCTCGTTGTCATCCAGATAGATGGTCTGTGTGCGGCACGGGATGGCACCTGGAAATGATTCTGCAGCCCACCGGTCCATTTCCATACTATCTGCAGCGCAAAATCTGGCGATAATTGACGTCGATCGTCCCCAAGGTCGTAAAATCCTGACTAGTACAGATAAAACAGCTGCGTCTTTGTGTTCCGCTCCCTTAAATTCACGTCTCGACACTTTGGAACCCCTATTTTGCCTTTACCCATCTCCGTTCTTATACTAGCGGACTGTACACCGAATTCCGTAGGTCAACGCAATTCATTTTTGATCATTGGAGCCCCAGCTCCCCGTAAGGCCCATGGTGCATTATACTTGCTTCGCCTTCCTGCCCATGTTTTGATATCACAATCTCTGTTGCTGCACTGTTTCTTGCGCACACCGCACCTTAGGCATTTTTTGAATCTGCTTTTATCTTCATTTCAACATTGGCTAGCTATCCACAATGCCCTCTTCCTGAATCCCGAACTGATTTACAATTGCCGCGTTTAGGCTTTCCAAATTGGTTTTACCGAACATCACCCAGCTTTTTTGCTTTAGTAGTGCAACTCTGAGTCTTGTATTTCAAAGTTGTGAATATGTCACACTGCTGTGTATTGCTGTATTCCATGATCACGCCTTGTGCGTGAGTCTTAATCACGGTCGAGGGATATACCAATATTCACATTACTAATATTATTTTAATTCTTTTTATAGTTTGCAGAGCCAAGTCTCCCGCCAGACGGCATGGTATCCACCCCAATGCAGTACGTGCTGCGTGGGGTGCTCAGCCACTGCCCACTTTCCGGTCCGGCCTCCAGTGTGCTTCCGGCATGTTCCATCTAGAAAGAAGATCCGCAGTGTCATCCCCCCAGTCAACGGCGGTTACTTTTTGCGGATGAGGCCATCTAGAAAAGATTGCTTTCACCGGCTTTCGTGTCTGCATAGGGAGATCACTCAGTCTGAAAGCGCCTGCTAACTAGATCAACTTGTTGTCATGGGACAGGAACTGCGCTTTCAACCGACCCGGAATCGTTACCTGAGTCCTTTCCACCTTGCCCACTGCTAACGACGTCGTGGCTTTCTCAGGTCAGTGCTCACTCGCAAAACCGCCCCTTTACTGTGATAGCATCGGATCCACTCTCACTGAAAGACAAAGCTCCAACCACCCTGTTAGGAGCCACGACTCTGGTTGCCCTTACTACCAGAGGTACTGGTTTGTGGGCAAACCGTGGTGCCGAAAGAACCATACTCGACTTTGCACTTTCAACGGGCAAATTTTTATCGGTGAAAGAATCGCTGGTGTCCGCCTGGGCAACCCCCGTGATCGCACCTGGATCTCACTCGGTAAGCTGCTGCCCGGTGTGAATTGTCAAGGAGTATGAAAGGCTCCTGCCGCTTTTGCCCCTTCCCAAGATTCACTTGCTCTAGCTCCGAGAATCTTCAGGGTCTGCCAAGTCGCGCTGGGTTCTGCAAGCCTCGCAGGTTGGAGAAGCTGCACTAGCATACGAAATGGCACGCAGATTTGTCCAAGGCTCGTGATTTGAGTACCCCTTTACTGTGTCCTGATTTCGACTGGTGCTTGTTCTATTCACTCTGCTGCCGTCGTAAACGAGCCAGTCAAGTATACTGTCGGCCATCGTGGCCCGTCTGTCTAAGTAATCGGCCAGGCCCTCGAAATTGTGCTTGCGGTCAGCCGGGCCAGTAATCCTTGCCTCTTCACCTCAGCGAACATGTTTTCGGATGACAGACCACGAACTAACACCCCAAGGTGTGCACTTCGTTGAGGTCAGACATGTGGTCCAAAAAGTTGGGGGATAGCAAATGGTTTTACTTTTTAATGCCTTGGCCAGTGAAAGGTTAGGCACCGCCCTTGGTTCACTCGGCTTTCGACATCTGGCCATCGATCAGAATGCAGACAACTTTAAAAGCTTTTTTCCCTTGTGTAGCCTTGGTCTAGGATGGGCACTGCAAAACCGTCAGTAGCTCTCTTAGCTAGCTTTCACCAACGGCGGGTTGAGTCACCTTAGATTCGACGAAGATTTTATATGTTTGCCAGACCTGTGGAGTAGTTCTGATTGTCCATCGAAGGTTGCTCGTTACACCCCAGGAAGGTCTGTTGATGATTGCGTTGATACATATGGTTCGAAGATTGATGCAGCCTTCCTCTCTCTAGATGACTTGCGTTGTTTTTCAGGTGATTCTCCATAGGTTTGTTTCCTAGCTCGCTCTGTTTGGTTCTTCTCTGTGCTTTCCGAGCCCGCTGCACAGTGGACAATAGTCCTTGCTCCAGTTTGAAAACTCCGTGTCTTTATAATTAATGGCGCCTTCGGTAGCAGACGGGGTCACAATGGCAGCACTAGTATGTCTAACAGTAAAATAAAGAATCAAATGCACCAAAACTCTTCCAAGCGAGTTGTTGTGTTATATTCTACCCAGTTTGTGGTTGTCTCTATCTTCTCGGCATGTTGTGTATTTTCTCCCAAGTTTATCAATTTGGGGTTTGCAAGGCACTTTCGAGCAACGCGTAGCCAATTTACAAGAATCCCAAAACCAGAACAAGGTAGATTAGCGAATTCTAGCCTACAGGACAATGACATTAACCATATCGGAAGTGCATACAAAACTGAACTAAGCTATCGTGAAGGCTCAAAACGAGAGCCAAGTTCGCAGCTTGAGAGTGAGAGCAAGACAGTTGCACAGGTCGAGAAAGGGTATGGCAAGATTGTGAGTTGCTAGCGAATAAGTGAAGGCTGAGGCACATTTATATAAATGGCACAGAGCACACACAAGAAGCATATAGAAGAGCTATTTCACGAATCAGAATTATGGTGCTTTCGGGGTTTTCCCACATTTAGCAGTTACTACGACAACAAACCCTCAAATTTCCGCGGTGTAGAGCCTTGTCTCACCACGGGACAAGGTGCTGGTGACCAATTTTGAATTATCTCTACCCATCAGTTGAACCTGGAACCCGTGACAGATGCACAGCGTGTGCAGTCCTTAGAGCCACAGTGAATCGTCCAAAGTCGATAATGGATTTACTCCCCTTACGAGCGAGTTAAAGCGGGAACCGGTACGTGAAAAATACTATTGACCCCCATCATTCCAAAGTCATCTTGGAGTGAAAAGTGGGCTATCTTGCTTTTTGTATTTCCCATCTGTTAGACGCATGATCGTTCACTTTAGTAGGCGCCTGCTTCCGACCCGAAGTGGTGTCCCAATGGAGTAAACAACTGCAGCAGACCCCAGAGCGGTCACTAGTTATTACCGCTAGTTGAGTGGCATATTATCTTGGGCGTTGCCAGCTTTGGTTACTTTCAATAATATCCTACACGACTCCATCCAATACACCCTTTCTGTTTCTCGCCAGGATAACTTCTGGCTAGTTTATCTGCATTCAGCCATCCGCAACTCCGTTTCTCCAGTATTCTCACCAATCACCCGCAGCTGCATCTTCCAAACTTTCCGTCCTCACTCGTAAATTTCTTCCACTTGGTCTTGATTATCCATAATCTCCACATCGCCAACTTTCACTTCCTCCAACTCCCATTTTAAGCAATCCGTCGGCCCTCAATTTCTAATATACATCTTTACCACTTATCGCTGTGATCCGTACAAGCAGATGCCGTCCAACACATCCCGTAAGGATGCTACCTCTTTACAATGCTTATCGAATTTTTAATCTCTACCATCGCTACTAAACATATGTCCTCCAGCCAGCACCATATGGTCCACATTCCACTTTCCTTGGTTGGATCACGTCACCACCTGTACATATATGCCTCTCCTGGTATTTACTAACCCATCAGTTTGTCTCTGACTGATGGACTGACCTCTTATTGCTTTAGTTACCTTTGGTACCTACATCTTACTGTTCTCCCATAACGCAATCACGGTCCTTACCCAGCACTCGAAAAAACCCGAAGCGCTAAATTTACCGGACCAAGAGTTCCCTACCCGTCCCAACAGCTGAACCCTGCTCTGTCGCCGTTGATGACTTCGGCGACCAGGCTTTCAAAAGTTTAAATGAATTCAGACAGAGTATCTCTCACAACTGAGAAGCAAGGTCGAGCCGATGGGTGAAATCCATTCAAAGGTTTCTCCTCCGGCCATCCCTCCCAAAACGGTAATCTCTACAACCCCCCCTCCCCCCCAAAAAAAACTTGGTTTTGGCGGGACACGGCCTAGACTCTGTTAGGGCTGAAATATACAGTAGCTTTACCTGTTCGAAATTGCCGTGGTTTTATTTCCTCGGGCAGCCCACCCTCGTTTCTAGTTGAAAATAACTTGCACAATTCACGTTGCAAGGCGCACTATAGAGGGCTTTATATTAGGCTACGCAAAGTCTACCAGCCTGATAACCGCCAGTCGCTATTCCGGTTCACGGACGATTTGACCGATACAGCCTACTACCAACAAACCAACAATGGCTGACAGTTCGTCTTTCGAGAGTGTCAAGATACTCCCCGACTGAACTCCTCTTCAGCCGGAAGTATCTCGATCAGCCAAAGGCGCATGTGCCTCCAGCGCGCACAAAACCCAAATGGCAGTGCTACTAACCTACTCATTGTCCCACCGGCAAGGTGCCTCCGACGGACCCAGCGCCCCTTACTGCCTAGCTGCAAGCCGTCGATTTAGACTGGAGTAAACCCCCATCGCCAGTTTCATTACTCAGCAAAGATCCCCTTTTATAATCTTCCCCAAGAGCCTCCTCTTCCGGCGGATTCAGCCCCCCGATCGCACTCGACAAACTTACCTTCAGAGGCAAAACACCACACTGGTATAACCACCAACGTCCGTCGTTCCATTTGCCACCCTTCCGATGGGCCATTGCAACGCGTTAGTGACCACCGTTCTCACTCCAGTATTACCGCAACCACCCTTTTCGACGCCAGCTTAAACCCACCACGTTCAGTTCTCCACATAAGGGCTTTACATAACCTCCTTTGAGCTTACGGGTAACCCGATCTAGGCCATCATTTAGCCAACTGACAGCTCCACTGAGAGCACTTGTTCCACTGACAATTCCTGAAGGTATACACCAGGCCCTTTTCGGGGTCAACAAGCTGCGCTGCCTGTAAGTCAAATCTCGCAAATCGAGCAACGCGTAGCCAATTCAAACGAATCCCAAAACCAGAACAAGATTGATTCGTAGCTTCCACGATACTAAATTGAAATGCACAAAGGATACAAATATATACGAACCTCAAGTATGCGGCCAAATAGACTTCACAGTAAAACCCAAAGGTCCAAAGCCCCGTGGCTCAAGCACGACAGTCAGAAACGGTTCAAGGCCAAATTCAAATGTCTCACATGGATAAACAAACGTGAAAATGTGTGGTGTATGAGCGAGCTTTCCAAGATAATGTTAAATATAGTCAAATTCACAAAGCACGCTGAACATTTAGAAGGATTTTCAGTATTCGTTCTTTACACCGCCGGCCAAAATCCTTCCGCGAAAATGGTTGTCTAAGGTTCAGGAAGGGGTCATGATTCTCACCCTACCTACCTTTAACTTATTGTCAGTGCCTGTGGATACTAACTTCCTGTGTTATCTGAACGTGAAACAGGTTTTTGCCGTAGTCATCATCGCACAATCCATAAGGAATCAATTCCAAATCCCGCTGCACAACTTGAGATTGATATATTCATCACGAGACCGGCGCCTATAGTCAGACGCACGATGAAGATGAAGGCTTCGCAGAGTGAAGTATTTCGCCGCACGAAATAAGTCTAAGCATCACAAGCAGTAACCCATTGCAGCAACTGGTTAGACTAATTTTGTTTACAAGCATGAGCGCAGAAGTTGAACGCAGGTGCAACGCCTAATGAGATATCGCGTAAAATCGACAGGTCACGAACCAGTGGAATTACATAAAATTAACGCACCAAATCTTCCGAAAGAACTGAAAACCGGTTTCTGATTATGAATAAATTTCGAAAACAAGTGTACGGCGGACAGTATCGAAATACACATGAACACGGAGATTGATCGAATACTGGCATCTATCAGAGTATTTCAAAGTTTTTCTGTGCACAAAATATGTGACAATCAATATTGTATAAAATGTAAATAAATGTTCTTCTTTAAAGATAATAATAGTTTCACAATGTGCTCGCAGCTAGTATGCCTCACCTGAACTGTTCAAGTGAAATACTGGTGAATTTCTCCTCTTCGCCTATGTGCACGCTAGATAGAAACTGGAACTAAGTACATTTGCAACCTTTCAGAAAAAATGGGTCCAGTTGATTAGTTGTAGGTCATGAAATGCAATAAAGTGCTGAGTAACTCGGAGCGAGGCGATCTGCGAGCTACTTTGTCTTTTGTATGTGGTTTCGAGCTCGAATCATCAACATTTTCCTCGCTGTTTCCTGCTACGAGTGGATTAACTCTCTGATGTCTCGAACACGTTCTTCGTTTCTTCCGTTTCCTGTAATGTAACACAACTGTAGGATCTGTCCAATAGGCAAGGCTCAGTTCGGCGGTGGTGCACTTCTCTTTTAGCATTCGTGCTACCTTAAAACCCAATACCAGTGCAGTCGTTTTGAGCTCGTTTAGGGAGACTGACTTCAGCTCAGCAACTTTTGTTTTGACAAAGGGTACTTTGTTTCGCCGCCGGCCATGCAGTTCCACCCAGGTACCGTACACTGTCACTGGGTCGGCAAATTTCAAGCTGCTTTGGGTGACCTGCTGGTGTCCTTTTTTGAGATATTTCAAAAGCCTCCGGGCAACTTCTCCTTTTCTCAATAAGTGACTTGACGGTGGTCTCTTGGGTATAGCAACTTCATGTTGCCCACTGTGACGTCCCGTCTTTGAATTCGCCATCGAAAGCACCAACTGATCCTTTGAGTGAACTTCGCTTTCCTGAGATGGACTGTTGGATTCAATATCGAAAGGCTGATTGTGTTCTACAGAGGCACTTCTCTCAGCAACATTTGAGCAATTTATTGATGCCGATTGTTGAAGGTCGCTCGTCAGGGGTCCGAGAAGTGTCCAGCCTAGTATCGTTCGCGTAGCGAATGGTTCTTTTCGATTGCTTATGCTCTGTTCAAGCACCCAGTGAGCCTCTGGTACATTGCATCCAATTAGTATGTCGACGTGGGGGCTAGAAACTTCTTCGAACTCTATGTCCCTGAGATGAGACCATCTCTTGGCGATCGATCTAACAGAGTCGACTGGTCTCATTGGCAAGCTGTCTATCGCAAAAGCTTCCGGAATTTCTATGGTCCCCTCATCAAATAAAGACGTTAACTGCAGGGTCAACCTCTTAGAATTTCTAACATGACCCCCTGCAATCGTGCTGATAGTGAGCGAGGTAGGCTCGCCTACTAGTTCACAGCTTTCTACAAGCTCGCGAGTAATCAGCGAGGTATCCGACCCCGTGTCCAAAAATGCATTGACCCTCCTCAGTCCTTTAGGTGTCACGATACCAACAGGTACGATGCCTAATCTTGCCGGTTTGAAATCATCATGTCCCGTTGAACAGACAATTTTGGGTTCATCTGGCTGAATAGGTCTATTGTTGAGAAGGCCATGCAGTAACGAGTGATGATTACCCAAACATCCGTCTTGGTTGCATTTCACTCTTAAGCTGCACTCAGAGGCTCGATGAGAGTTGTTAAAACACATAAAGCATGAGCCAATCTTTTTTACTGCGCACCACCGATCGGGTACACTCATCCCATGAAAGGTCGGACAATCTAGTAACCGATGCAGGGAGTTGCATAGCTTGCATTCAGCTGACCTCTCGGGTTCTTGACTTATCATGTGCATGTTAGCCAAAGACTGGGTTTGGTTACAGTCCTTCTCCACAATTTGAGATGTTGGTTCCCTTCGCGCCAGTCTGCAACTTTCGCGTACGATTTGTCCAAATCGACTGTTGGTGATACGGGATTGACGACCTATGAACTCCGTCAAATCGTTGAACGTAGATTCCCGCTCAAGCATATTTATTTTTTCAGCTTCCTCTGCCCATCGGCTCTGTAAATCAATAGATAGACATCGGACAATGCATTCCTGTGTGTGCAATGCATTCAGATCAGACTGGTATCCTAAGTGCTCCAGTGCTATACTGCAATTCTGCATTTTTATCACCAAACTCAACAGTGATTCAGCCTTGCCCTCAGTCCTTTTCGCCTCCAATAAAACACTATCAATTAGGCTTCTAGCCATCTTGAATGGTTGTCCAAACAAATCTTTTAGGATTCTGCGCGCCCTGATGTACCCCATCGGTGGATCAAGCATCGCGCAGCCTTCGATAGCACTTTTGGCTCTCCCACGACAGTAATGTAATAAATACAAAAACCTTTGACCAGGATCTGCAACTTTGCACTCAACAAAATTTTCGAATTGTTTCATGAATATACAGTATTGCTCGGGGTGCCCGTCGAAGTGGGACAGCTCCACTCTCGGCAGGTCAAGAGCCAAAACCTCGGTAGTTTCAGGCTGTCTCAAG
Organism: Fasciola hepatica; assembly: GCA_948099385.1. Classification (NCBI taxonomy): domain Eukaryota; kingdom Metazoa; phylum Platyhelminthes; class Trematoda; order Plagiorchiida; family Fasciolidae; genus Fasciola; species Fasciola hepatica. The sequence continues at coordinate 368,310 of CANUEZ040000132.1, forward strand.
GGTCTATATTCGTCGATCACAGTGCCTTTTCGATGTTGACATTGTGAACTACATGGACTCTTTGCTGGCTCTCTGAGACCAGTTCCTTGTGTAAGGGGCTCTGCTTCCTTTCTGGCTAACCGCAGCTCGTTTTCTCATTCTATTACTCTCATTCTATAAGTACTAATATCGTCAAACGCATCGCGGTTAGAGATATATGACCTGGCACTGACAGAGCTAGTGAACTTAGCATTATCTAGAGAATCAATAACACCCGAACCATCCCCAGAGACTTGCCGAGTTATTTCCTGTTGTCTCAAAAGGTCCTTGCTTCCTCGTCTGGGCATTTCCAATGGGTTTTCTTGTCCAGGTTCGACTTGAGTACTGTAAGTCAAATCTCGCAAATCGAGCAACGCGTAGCCAATTCAAACGAATCCCAAAACCAGAACAAGATTGATTCGTAGCTTCTACGATACTAAATTGAAATGCACAAAGGATACAAATATATACGAACCTCAAGTATGCGGCCAAATAGACTTCACAGTAAAACCCAAAGGTCCAAAGCCCCGTGGCTCAAGCACGACAGTCAGAAACGGTTCAAGGCCAAATTCAAATGTCTCACATGGATAAACAAACGTGAAAATGTGTGGTGTATGAGCGAGCTTTCCAAGATAATGTTAAATATAGTCAAATTCACAAAGCACGTTGAACATTTAGAAGGATTTTCAGTATTCGTTCTTTACACCGCCGGCCAAAATCCTTCCGCGAAAATGGTTGTCTAAGGTTCAGGAAGGGGTCATGATTCTCACCCTACCTACCTTTAACTTATTGTCAGTGCCTGTGGATACTAACTTCCTGTGTTATCTGAACGTGAAACAGGTTTTTGCCGTAGTCATCATCGCACAATCCATAAGGAATCAATTCCAAATCCCGCTGCACAACTTGAGATTGATATATTCATCACGAGACCGGCGCCTATAGTCAGACGCACGATGAAGATGAAGGCTTCGCAGAGTGAAGTATTTCGCCGCACGAAATAAGTCTAAGCATCACAAGCAGTAACCCATTGCAGCAACTGGTTAGACTAATTTTGTTTACAAGCATGAGCGCAGAAGTTGAACGCAGGTGCAACGCCTAATGAGATATCGCGTAAAATCGACAGGTCACGAACCAGTGGAATTACATAAAATTAACGCACCAAATCTTCCGAAAGAACTGAAAACCGGTTTCTGATTATGAATAAATTTCGAAAACAAGTGTACGGCGGACAGTATCGAAATACACATGAACACGGAGATTGATCGAATACTGGCATCTATCAGAGTATTTCAAAGTTTTTCTGTGCACAAAATATGTGACAATCAATATTGTATAAAATGTAAATAAATGTTCTTCTTTAAAGATAATAATAGTTTCACAATGTGCTCGCAGCTAGTATGCCTCACCTGAACTGTTCAAGTGAAATACTGGTGAATTTCTCCTCTTCGCCTATGTGCACGCTAGATAGAAACTGGAACTAAGTACATTTGCAACCTTTCAGAAAAAATGGGTCCAGTTGATTAGTTGTAGGTCATGAAATGCAATAAAGTGCTGAGTAACTCGGAGCGAGGCGATCTGCGAGCTACTTTGTCTTTTGTATGTGGTTTCGAGCTCGAATCATCAACATTTTCCTCGCTGTTTCCTGCTACGAGTGGATTAACTCTCTGATGTCTCGAACACGTTCTTCGTTTCTTCCGTTTCCTGTAATGTAACACAACTGTAGGATCTGTCCAATAGGCAAGGCTCAGTTCGGCGGTGGTGCACTTCTCTTTTAGCATTCGTGCTACCTTAAAACCCAATACCAGTGCAGTCGTTTTGAGCTCGTTTAGGGAGACTGACTTCAGCTCAGCAACTTTTGTTTTGACAAAGGGTACTTTGTTTCGCCGCCGGCCATGCAGTTCCACCCAGGTACCGTACACTGTCACTGGGTCGGCAAATTTCAAGCTGCTTTGGGTGACCTGCTGGTGTCCTTTTTTGAGATATTTCAAAAGCCTCCGGGCAACTTCTCCTTTTCTCAATAAGTGACTTGACGGTGGTCTCTTGGGTATAGCAACTTCATGTTGCCCACTGTGACGTCCCGTCTTTGAATTCGCCATCGAAAGCACCAACTGATCCTTTGAGTGAACTTCGCTTTCCTGAGATGGACTGTTGGATTCAATATCGAAAGGCTGATTGTGTTCTACAGAGGCACTTCTCTCAGCAACATTTGAGCAATTTATTGATGCCGATTGTTGAAGGTCGCTCGTCAGGGGTCCGAGAAGTGTCCAGCCTAGTATCGTTCGCGTAGCGAATGGTTCTTTTCGATTGCTTATGCTCTGTTCAAGCACCCAGTGAGCCTCTGGTACATTGCATCCAATTAGTATGTCGACGTGGGGGCTAGAAACTTCTTCGAACTCTATGTCCCTGAGATGAGACCATCTCTTGGCGATCGATCTAACAGAGTCGACTGGTCTCATTGGCAAGCTGTCTATCGCAAAAGCTTCCGGAATTTCTATGGTCCCCTCATCAAATAAAGACGTTAACTGCAGGGTCAACCTCTTAGAATTTCTAACATGACCCCCTGCAATCGTGCTGATAGTGAGCGAGGTAGGCTCGCCTACTAGTTCACAGCTTTCTACAAGCTCGCGAGTAATCAGCGAGGTATCCGACCCCGTGTCCAAAAATGCATTGACCCTCCTCAGTCCTTTAGGTGTCACGATACCAACAGGTACGATGCCTAATCTTGCCGGTTTGAAATCATCATGTCCCGTTGAACAGACAATTTTGGGTTCATCTGGCTGAATAGGTCTATTGTTGAGAAGGCCATGCAGTAACGAGTGATGATTACCCAAACATCCGTCTTGGTTGCATTTCACTCTTAAGCTGCACTCAGAGGCTCGATGAGAGTTGTTAAAACACATAAAGCATGAGCCAATCTTTTTTACTGCGCACCACCGATCGGGTACACTCATCCCATGAAAGGTCGGACAATCTAGTAACCGATGCAGGGAGTTGCATAGCTTGCATTCAGCTGACCTCTCGGGTTCTTGACTTATCATGTGCATGTTAGCCAAAGACTGGGTTTGGTTACAGTCCTTCTCCACAATTTGAGATGTTGGTTCCCTTCGCGCCAGTCTGCAACTTTCGCGTACGATTTGTCCAAATCGACTGTTGGTGATACGGGATTGACGACCTATGAACTCCGTCAAATCGTTGAACGTAGATTCCCGCTCAAGCATATTTATTTTTTCAGCTTCCTCTGCCCATCGGCTCTGTAAATCAATAGATAGACATCGGACAATGCATTCCTGTGTGTGCAATGCATTCAGATCAGACTGGTATCCTAAGTGCTCCAGTGCTATACTGCAATTCTGCATTTTTATCACCAAACTCAACAGTGATTCAGCCTTGCCCTCAGTCCTTTTCGCCTCCAATAAAACACTATCAATTAGGCTTCTAGCCATCTTGAATGGTTGTCCAAACAAATCTTTTAGGATTCTGCGCGCCCTGATGTACCCCATCGGTGGATCAAGCATCGCGCAGCCTTCGATAGCACTTTTGGCTCTCCCACGACAGTAATGTAATAAATACAAAAACCTTTGACCAGGATCTGCAACTTTGCACTCAACAAAATTTTCGAATTGTTTCATGAATATACAGTATTGCTCGGGGTGCCCGTCGAAGTGGGACAGCTCCACTCTCGGCAGGTCAAGAGCCAAAACCTCGGTAGTTTCAGGCTGTCTCAAGGGTCTATATTCGTCGATCACAGTGCCTTTTCGATGTTGACATTGTGAACTACATGGACTCTTTGCTGGCTCTCTGAGACCAGTTCCTTGTGTAAGGGGCTCTGCTTCCTTTCTGGCTAACCGCAGCTCGTTTTCTCATTCTATTACTCTCATTCTATAAGTACTAATATCGTCAAACGCATCGCGGTTAGAGATATATGACCTGGCACTGACAGAGCTAGTGAACTTAGCATTATCTAGAGAATCAATAACACCCGAACCATCCCCAGAGACTTGCCGAGTTATTTCCTGTTGTCTCAAAAGGTCCTTGCTTCCTCGTCTGGGAATTTCCAATGGGTTTTCTTGTCCAGGTTCGACTTGAGTACTGTAAGTCAAATCTCGCAAATCGAGCAACGCGTAGCCAATTCAAACGAATCCCAAAACCAGAACAAGATTGATTCGTAGCTTCTACGATACTAAATTGAAATGCACAAAGGATACAAATATATACGAACCTCAAGTATGCGGCCAAATAGACTTCACAGTAAAACCCAAAGGTCCAAAGCCCCGTGGCTCAAGCACGACAGTCAGAAACGGTTCAAGGCCAAATTCAAATGTCTCACATGGATAAACAAACGTGAAAATGTGTGGTGTATGAGCGAGCTTTCCAAGATAATGTTAAATATAGTCAAATTCACAAAGCACGTTGAACATTTAGAAGGATTTTCAGTATTCGTTCTTTACACTGCCACCCGACTCCACTTGGAGCCATCCACCACTTGCGGCCCGGTAACCGTCACAGATGTACCCCTTCCACGAGCCCATTTGATGCCTCACCCTTGGTTCGACTACCTTCCTCTCCTTCCGAACGAACGAGATGAGCTGTTGATCTACTTTGCTACTCTTTGCCCCTTCTTTCCCACTGACACCAATATCTCACATGGCACTCTCTGCAAGCCCCACCGTTTCCCTTGCTTCTCTCCACCGGCGCCCTCCGACCCTTGGATTACAACTTACGCTACAACAATTCCGGGATGGGATCCATGTCTCACTCCCTACTCTCCATATCCATCCTCTACACTTACCGGCCCAAAGCCCCCTGTAAGCATGCAGCCCTTCCGGAATTTGGCCACGCCCTCCCAACTCCATCTCACCTTATAGCCCACTAACTCACAGACACCCCACCACACCTAAGCCCACCTATCCAGTCCAAGAGGCATATTATCCGCAGCCAAGAAACTTTCTCTCCCCTCTGCCCGGTGCCCTCTACACCGATAGCCCCATCAATACCAGCCCCACAGAACACATTGAGGAAATTTGCGAACCAATCTTATTGATCTTCCACAACTATAGCCACCTAGACATATCTTGTCACTTTAGGCTAGTCGATCAGCGCTTGTTCAAAGATCAAACAGTTCAGTGTGTGGCCGCCCAGCTGGTTCCCCCAAAGCTGTCCACTGCTCAGCCTCAGACACTAAAGTCAAACATGATCGACATTCGATCTCGATGCCGCACTGTCTGTAGCCACCTGACCGGTTCTTCTCGTTGCCCATTAACTCTTCTGAGTCAGCCAAAGCAAAGGTCAATCTTCATATGAAAGTGTTTCTGTTGATTTCATTTTAACCTCGGTTCACCCTAAATAAGTCTCACAGCTTAAAACACAGTCACAATGCCAAGTCTCTTTATCATACTTATTACAGAAACCTGAATCAATGAACATACGGCTACACGCGAAATTCGGCTTGACAGGTGCGAAGATCTCAACCCAAGTGGGTATGACAGGCTTCGAAGTAGGTGCCTGGTGTGTTTGAAGTATGCTGTTGATGCACCGCTCATTAGAATAATCACGCTTGGCTTGGTCCCGGATTCTCCGTGGCTCACCATTCAGTTGCCAACTATTGTCAGGTAAGCTGACCGCTTCTACCCCCCCCCCCCCTTCTTCTATTACTATTAGCCCAACTCCTCTGATCGAAGCTTTTGATTACCCTCCACTTATATTCCACGCAAATAGTGCCATGGCTGGTGACTTCATTGGAATAAACTATTCTATATAAACTTGCGGTTCCTCTCACCTACTGGACTTCTTCTCCATAGCTCACAGTAGGTGCAAGTCAATTCTCGCAAATCGAGTACCGCGTGGCCGATTCAAAAGAATACCAAAACCAAAACAAGATTGGTTCGTAGTCTCTAAGGTACTAAATTAAAATTCACAAAAGGCACAAGTATATACAAACCTCAAGTATGCCGCGAAATAGACTCCACAGTAAAACCCAGAGGTTCAAAGCCCTGTGGTTCAGGCAAGACATTCAGCAACGGTTCAAGGCCAAATTCAATTGTCCGACATGGATAAACAAAAGTGAAAAAGTGTAATGTAAGGACCAGCTTTTCAAAGTAATATCAAGTACTTTCGAATTCACAAAGCAAGTAGAATATTTGGAAGGATTTGCATTATTTGTTCTTCAGAGCGGGGTCTGGTACTACACGTCAAAACCCCTAGTGGTAAAGCCAACGTACCAGATTTTGTGTTCACTCGCAGTGTTACCGAATTTTTGACATCCGCCATGCGTGATATTCCAGGCAAAGACCACAAAATAATATGATAGTCTTTCCATCTTTATTCATTACCCTACCACGGTGAAAACTTATTCACCTTTTTTGAAAGGCCATCCTCCGACAGACAGCTGATCCCTGGGAAACCGGTGCTTGAGGCTCGGCCTGTGTCTGACGCCCACTTCCTAGGGACTCGAAAATGGTATCCCTCAAACAAAAGTGCCTAATGGGGTAAAGACTACCCCGGGATCCGTGGATTCTCCCTCCTCATCAGACCAACTCGTCTTCTTTGTGCTATCCCGAAGCAAAAGTGTATTCAGCTCCAATTGGTAGACGCCAAAGCTCTGAGACACCCAAGTTGAGCGTTGGAGCTCCTAGTCCTATACAAATCTAGAACCGCAAGAGGAGAAACTGCAAATCAGTACGTTATTCTGGTTTTAAGACCTCGTCACCCTTTAGTTTGATAAAGCGAAGACATTCAGCCATTATTTCTTAGCTCCTGAGGACCCTGCCACAGACACAGCTTCCCAAGTCCTCTTGCTGTCAACAGTTCCTCTTGGCTTATCTCAACATTCGTAGTGAACAATATTTCCGGGCTTATTTCACGTTATTAATGACCTGCTTGTGTCGGACCGAATGGATTGCCCCTAGCTTCAGTTACTAGCGGCTTGCAAGACCTGTCCATTCTGCCACCGGATTTTTCCGTTTTAATCCAAGCACAGTTCGGCGCTGTCCAACATGATGCATTCAGTTATCATACTACGGTAAAGAGACCTTTTGTAAACCGGCCGATTAAAGCCCTAACAACCACCCCCTGTCACTTCCAGAATCATGAAAACTATTGGAAATAGCGGCTTTTTCACCTATCTACTGGCTCACATCCCTCCTGGGCATAGACAGCACAGCATTTTTCAAAATGCCATCATACACCACTTGCGAGTTCGACCTCCCAAATCTAGGCATCAAAGCCGTCGAATGCCTGCACTCATTAGCTTTTGCCCACCCACATGTGTCTAAGGCTTCTGATCGTGTTCCACACCTCCACCTCGTCGCTAAACTGCGTTCGTTCGGCCCACTTCTCCCCTGGTTGCGCTCCTACTCCACTCGGAGTCATTAGGTTTTCTGCATCTACAGTCACGCCTCTGGCCCCAGACGGGTTACATTTAGCGTTGTCAAGGGCAGCGTATTGGGGTTCCTGCTGCTTGTATTGTATACCAATTATGGAATAGATTAGTTGCCACAAAGAACACAATTCCTGTCAGCGGTTGATACTCAGACAGTTTAATTTTCCGGATCTACTGATTTCACCCCTTCACGCAGTGACACTTCCACAGACCTCTACGCGCTTGGCCTTTGGTGTCACCCCAGGACGACAAGTTTTTTCGCTGATAAGTATGGAATCTCAACCTGCAGATTACACTTGCCTCCAGATTTTTGACTCTTGTTGGGTTATCATTTGCCCAACCACCCATTGTCCGTGATCTTGGCCCCAACGATTCTGGCTCTGTCAACTTTTATGAGCGAGCTGCGATCCAAACGACTGACTTGGAGAGGGGTGGCTGTTTTTTCCCACCCATTTTATCTTCGAGACAGTAGCACTAGCTCCTAAAAATCCCACTTCTCACATCTCAAAATCAGACAGAGTTGCATTAGAAGGCATAAAAGGGCTATTTACCGAGCAGATGCTTGGATGGATCACCTCTTGAGGCTACAACGAAAGACCCCAACACATGAATTTAGACCAACTGTGACTCCTTCGCTCAAGACTAAACTTTGCCTTCTTGAATAACTTGCCCCATAACCAGTCTTTTTTTTCTTCTGACCGATCTAACTTCTCTTGCAAGATCACGTGTCCTGTTCGCGCAGGCCTTATCCTATCACTTCTGATGGCGGCACATTTTCCTACTTGTCTCTTTTAAGTTCTGAAATATGTGACCTATCATAATCCCAGAATCTCAGCCCAAACTCCAATTTCTATGGGCACCCGCTCTGTACCTTGAAAACACTCGAGCACTGCAGTTATCCGGTATGCACGTTTCTGAAAATGTAGTATTAGAAGAAGGCCCCGACCTCTAAGTTCGGCCCGCTCCCACAGAGATCCTTGAACCCGTAGGTCTTAGACATAATCGACGAAGGTATCATCTCGCCGAAAGAATTCTGGACCTTAGATTAGCCATCGCCAGTACCCGCACTATATGAATGGAATCGAAAATCTTCCTTTCCTATCTTCTATGTAAACTCCCGTTTTGCCGCCTGATATTTTCAAACACCCATAAACATTGTCCCCAGGTTTTATTTGCCTCCATTAGCTATTGGTCCGCGGCTGAGGCACACCGAGACTGGGGTTCTACGTTTCCTCGCTTTCCAGTCCTCCACCCACTTAAATTTTACCATGAATTTTGGTCAACCTCCCTGATACTGTGTTGATCATTTCCACAATAGATGCACCCGGATAACACTGCTGTTTGACAGTCCAACAGCCGTTGTCCATGCCGGCTTTTTCCCCAGGATCCCACGTATTTGGCCACTCGACGCGGGATGGCACGCCCTCATCGTTGACACTATGCCCCCGTGTATAACTATCAGCGATCCTTCTTCAAATTCCAAAATTTTGGGGCACGGTGAGATCCACCGCTTCGGCCCGCGCACAAAGGTCTTGAGAGCCGTCTAAAACGATTTGCGGTTGTAAGTATTCTGATGCGCAACATTTTCTACGTTGGCTTCACGAAGTGGTTTTCAGGCAGGGTGCCCTGAGCAAGGTCCGCCCAAGTCGCTAGCACCAGTTGTTGACTGCAAGCTCCAGTAGTCATCTTTCTGCTGTTTCCAACAAAGCCTTTTGCAGACAGTTTGCCTCATCCGTCTCCGCTGTGCCACTGTTGGCTCATCCAACGACTTCTTCGTTACTCTAGCTGATTTTGCTCGTAACAGCTCCGCCTCTGTAAGCAGGCCCAACAATTTTTCCGTATTCTGACTGCTGTCGTTCTACTACCGTATGCCTACTTGCCAATCTTATCCGTACTTCTACTGTTTCTCATCATGATAGCTCCCGCTACCTGCTTCCACTATGGCTTTATGCACTTGCTCGGCCCACTTCCGGAAATATTTATTTTTCTTCCCTACCAATATCACTTTTGACCACTCTACATCCCTAATCTGCAGCTGCAACGATTTGATAATACTGCTTGTTGATTATGTTGTTACATTCACACATGCTACCCCCTTGGCGTACCAGTCTTTTTTCTCTATTCTGTTGCCTCACGCGAGTGCCCTTCTGCCCCGTGGCTTTTATCTCCATCTCCACCGTTCAGGCAGCTCGCTCCTGATTGTCTATATGCGCTCGAAATCGATGGCGACCTTTTCTGCCACAAAGCTCAAAGTAAGTCGACCCGAGAATCAGAACACCGATTGGCAGACATTCGAAGGGCAGTTTGTGTTACCGGTGCCGTAATTGTACAATAAATTCGTAAGTATGAAGAGCAATACAAATGCTTACTTGGGTGTAGTTCGCTTCAGGCTGCAGTAGGGACGAAATCCAAGGGGCAACCAAAGCTCAGGCTCACCTGAACCGTAATTTTTGAAAGCATTTGAACGGCACTCGATCCATGCGGGCAAACCGAAAATAAAACTGGCCGACCTGGGCCAGATAAGAACAACAAGTACACAAGTAAATCAAATAAGATACTAAGAAGAGTAAAATCAGTCATCTGTGAAGCCTTTTTATCGGATTTTATTCTTGAACCGGGGCTTATTCAATATGGTGATCCAGCGGCCGTGACCTCCTTATCAAACTATTGTTTACACATTCCCATTTTTCACAGTAGCATTTACTATTGAAATGAACCTCTACCACCGAACCCTTGGTCATGTCAGCCAACATCTCCGTAGCCTCCATTGGCCGGCTTTTGGATCGGGGTCTTCCGGGTCACTTTATCTGCTCCCTTTCCGGCAGGCGTAAAGCTCTTAGTTTCCATCGTCCCAAACCCGTCACGCACATATTTCCCTGCTTGCTGTTCCGGTAAGAGTTTACTTTCACCAATATCGCCTCTACATTTCCTTTTCGGCCGTCATCGCATGAGTCACCCACCGGTAAATGAGTATAGTGATATAGGCGGACAGAACTTACCTGTTCACCTATTTCCCCGAAATTTTACTCACGGGTTTTCGAAGTCTCTTACCACATTCATCATCCTTATTGCGCTTTCCTAGTAGGTTTTTCCGTTGTTCAGCCTGTCTCACCAAGTTCCATCTGGCAAGAAGAAAACGATATTTCAAGATATTTCCGCGTAAGCCTCAGCCACTCGATTTGCCTTTACCGGCTGCTTCTGATTTTTGACTTACCACTTCCTTCTGGCAAGGTAAGCCGTTGCCATCCCCGCGTCTATGCGTTGCGTTTTAGCTGCTGCCCAATGTAATCTAGACGCGAAAGTCAGGTTGTCCCGACTTTTTTGGTTTTTTCATTATTTAGGCTTGGCTTTGTGCCATCTTTAGCGGGAATTTTCATCGACACTGAAGCTTTGCACCCAGGCAGCACAAAGGGACACTCGACCATCACCTGAGTGTCCCCTGGGGGACGGTCGCAGAAAATCAGTGCAATACCCACCAAAATGATGGAAACTTCTATAAATACCGGGTAATACGTTACAAATGCAGAAAATTTCGAACCAGGGTATCTGTTAAGCCATATTTCTGATTATTTAATAGCCAACCCCTCACTGATTTTAGATACAGAAATCTCCTGAATCTTGAATGTATGAGAATTCTGAGCCTAATATTCTATGTTAAAAAACTGTTATAAGGGAACATTTTGGCATTTACTGTCCATTTTATAGTGTACTGTAAAGTTAGATCTGTTTATTTTAATGCACTCCTATCATGGCGGCCAATCTTTGGCTGTGGTTGTTCGTCGTGGTAGCGTTATGTGGTCCAACAGCGCGTTATTTGAAAAATTTGGCGTCCATTTGAATGGGTGCGCGGCAACTTAGTTGCCATTTTTGGTCGGAGTACAGCAATTTGTACAAAGATACACTCCACGGTAACCGATACCAAAATGTGGGAATTGTACAGCAAAACGGGGAACTATACAGCTAAATTGATCATAAGAAGGAATAATCTCCAATTGTATTTGTATATGTAAATAATGTCGATAGGTGTGGTTTAATCACCCTATATACAAATATATATATTTATGTATATGGGCACAAGTTAATACATATTTGTATATATATATATTTGGAGAACACAATTTGGCGAACATGCTCGTTTTCGGTGATTCATAATCATGCCATTACATCACAATATATTTCGACAAGTCAAAGGGTTGCACCAATTAGATAAATGGGAAGTGACAAAATTAATAACGAAAGGGGGTGGGGGAGGGGAAGAAAGCAATTGTAATCCGGGCTTAAATCAAAACCGGATGTGTATTGTTTTTCTCGTGTATTTTCAGTTTTCCTCTGTTCTATGGACTGTTATAGGGTGGAAGGTGGGCCAGGGAAGCTCAAGAGCACATACAAATTGTTTTTGAGCGCATAGAGGGGGGTTGTGGAAACGGATGCTGACGGCCTCAGCTGTGGCTAGCATTCGACACTTTGCCTGTCTTGATTGCCGACCCCGAACCTTATACAGCGCACGGAAGGCCTCAGCCATGTTTACTGCGTGATTAGTCTGCGCAAGGTGTGAAACGACAGCGCCAGTGAGTGACCCAACTGCTCCAGTGTTTAACCATGCAGGGTGGTGTTCGCGGATGCTTTCAGACAACAGCCTGGTCGTGCGGCCGATATACCTTGTTCCACAGGAACAAGTGAATGAACAAACACAAAATGAGGCTGCATAATCAGGCACTTTGTCTTTCAACCGCAAAGGCATTATATATATATATATATATATATATATATATATATATATGCATATGTTTATAGGCATATATGCAGACGTAGTTACGTATTTGTATATATATCTATTTACATGTATGTATGCTTATATAGGTATATATACATATATGTGTATACGGACCTATGCACAAGTAAGTACATATGCACACATATACATAAATGCATATACTTACTTATGTGTGACTCTTGTTCGGGAGTCAAACGCCTATTACGATGGTAGAACCTATCGCTGATTGGATGGAAATGGTGGTTATGCTACAGACATTGACCAACAACTTTGTATTGCATTCCAACGGCACGGATCCTCATGAAGGCCGGGCATGGCGTATTCTGATACCTGAAAAGTGAAGATAGATTTACTGTGGTTTGCATACCTGATGGCTGTCCTATTTCGGCGTCGATTGTGCACGCATCAAAATTTAACCCGGTAGTATGGGAAATGTTTCGGCGGCGCACTTGAAAGCGTACGAAGCCAGTTCTGAGCACTAACACTCTCACACACGTAAAACGAGGTGAAAGTCTGCTGCTGAAATAACCAAAAGTCTTCCTCGAACCTTGAAAACAATTTATAGGCATCTTTTACATGTCTTGAGAAACTCTCAGAGTCATCAACGAAAACACGTGCAAAGGCCATGACGGTCAACAGGTCTGAGCGATAACAGCCTTGCGCAACCCTTATATACTACGAGGTGGCTAACTTAAACAAAAGCCGCCGCAAAAGTAGGAACAACATTCCTATTTTCCGCAAAATTGACCTCATCGGCTCAAACCACTTTTTTCAGTATTCTCGAATAACGCCAATTTGACCATCATTAGGGTTAGACCACAAGACACTATCGTTGTCGCCCCTCGGGCTGCACTGTTAGACATTGCACTGTGTTTGGTCGGTTTCTGCTCTTCTTCGGACGGTAAACCCCATTTATTTTTATTTGTCTCTTCATCTGTAGATGAAAAAGACCCACCCAAAATTGCGTGGCTGTTCCAGAACTACAATATGGAGGAGCAAGAAGCTGATCTCAGTTCGCAGGGTTATTGGGAGCGATTTCACCTCGTCCCTCGTAAGGGATGATGGCGTAAAAAATCAGCTGATATGAAGTTTGTTACAAATTTTCAGGCAATTGTTCCGTTTCAACGAACAACGAGTCCGGTAATTTAATTGATGACATCGATGGTCCTGGAGAACCGAAGGTCTCATCGGCAACAGATGAGGCGCGACAAGTCACAGCTGCTACAACCTCTACCGCTGTTAGGTAATGCACACTAGATTTCAAAATGTGGGTAGTTGTGAGAACACGATGGAGGATAACACGTGCATACCAGAGGAGTGGGAACCAACTTATTTGGCTGCGACCACCTTCCCGAAAGGTAAGCTTCATGGTGACCAGCAGTGTATGCAACAGAATCATCGTGGATAGATGGAGAAGTGAAATTTACAGCGCCGACCAAAATGATAACTACCCCCACAGAAGGTAATTGAATTAATAAATCTATACTTTCCAGCAGTTCCTTTGGCCAAAGATGTTGTGAGGCAGGCCGCTATACAAATGAAATCATCGAGGGCCGACTTAAGAATTTTATTACGAGCTCTGAGACAGTTAAAGCTTGACTTGCCATTAGATCCAAGGTCGTTGCTGGGGGCACCAGGGGAATCCAAAAGAAAAACGTTGGCGACGGCAGATACGTACATTTTGGGCTAAGTGAAACCTTGCAACGAGCTATGGAGTGTAGACCTGTCATACCCGGCTGCTGCGTTTATATCCAGTTGCACATTAACGGTATGGGCTTGTTTCTTGGCTCATCACACCCGTTGTGGCCTATATTGTGTCTCCTTTTGGACCCTACGTCGCGAGTATTTATTGTTGGTCTTTATTGTGAAGTGTCCAAACCTACCGACGTGCGTCAATATTTGGAAGACCTGATACAGGAATTGGCATCATTATTATCCAATGGCATCATTATTCGTGGAAGTGGTGTTCATTGCAGAATTGCATTGCGGAGTGTTGTGGCAGATAATCCAGCCAAGGCAATGCTTAAGCAGGTTAAGCATCATTCCGGGTTATACAACTGCCACAGATGCACACAACGCGGCTATTGCGTCCAGCGGCTCCTCATTATCCCATCAGTCCCAGGAAGGTTAAGCAATGACATTGACTTTGGAAATCGTCGCTAAGGTAGTCATCACACTGGCAGTTCCCCGTTCAAAATACTACCGGTGGATATGATAGACCTGTTTCCTAACGACTACTTGCACAGTGTCTGTCTTGGAATAATGCGACGATTAATCGGTCTTTGGAGTAAATGTCGTTCTGGACGTAGACCGATTTTGGATTTTAATGGTGCGCGACAGGTGAACGAACACTTGAGGGCTATAGAGGAACATATGACGTGTGAATTTCCCAGCGTGTGTTGAACGCTGGAGGATATCGAAAATTGGAGGGCAACGGAGTACAGGCAGTGCTTGTTATATCTCGGACCCGTGGTTCTCAAGAATGTATTGCCTGCGGATCACTACGGGAAATTTATGTGCTTTTCTGTGCTCACTTACATTTTGTGTAGCACCAAGTGGTTTCCCCACTACTTGGACTATATTGAACGCCAGTTGCCCCTGATTGTCCAGAAATTCATGAGGTTGTACGAAGGAGAAGAGGTAGTATTCAACGTACAGAGTTGGCCGCACATCCCTGCTGATGTGCGGATTCACGGACAACTGGATAACTTCTCAGCTTTTCCGTTTGAGTCCTACTTGAAGATCATTCGCAGTTGTGTGACCAGTCGACACCTGATTGCTGAACAAGTGTTTCGTCGCACACAGGAACGATGTGCTGAGGCCAAACTGTACACGGATGTAAGAGTCTGGGACAACACTTTCTCCGGGTCAGTAAGACGGAGGGGTCTGAATGGTCACTTGGTCGACACTGGTTCAACAATTTACAGCAACGAAACCCCAGATAACTGTGCACTGATAAACCGCAGACCGGCCGTCAGCCAAAGAATCGAAAGCGGACTTTTGCAGGCTTATTTCTTTGAACACTGCAACCAGCTCTTCGAATACCCAATTCCCTCTGGGCAGTTAGGCATACTCCTTTGTCACAGTTTGTCCCAGAGCGCGGTCTGCTACGGTCTAAATGAGGTCGTGTGCAAAGGTTTATTGCAACCTTACGGTGGAAAGTGGGTGTTTTACCCCATATTGCACACATGGGCGAATTAATGGTAAATCTCCAAAGGTATTCTGTATATATTCCATTTTAGATGTTTGTCGTTGTCCAGTTTTTAGTGGATAACTCCGTTGCCATTGTTATTGAAAAGTGGATGATTGGCCACAACAAGGTTGAGTGGCCTTGATGTCCCACCGGCAGAATCCAGAAGCTCGTTCGTGAGGGCAGCCACCACCACCTGTCATTGCTGTTCACGATGTCAAAATGCATAAAATGTTCGGTAAGTGCCTGACCAGTGTCCGTCACTTGTAGATGCGTTCAACGATGCCGCCCGCTGTCAAAGACTTCTGGAAGAATTGTCGGTACTAACATCTTCCGACGCAACAGCGGCGATGGATTGTTTTGCTAAAAGGAAAAGGTATGCAAACTTGTGTTGACAGAATACCTTTTTCAGGAAACCGAAGCATTTTTCAGATACGAGTTCCAATGAGGAAACCAAGCGATGGAAAACACTACCAGCTGACATTGATCTGCCGCCACCGCCGGTTCTGGAAGACATGTCCACCGCTTCACCTCCGAGACGGAGTCAACTGGAGGCAACTGCTAACGTCAGCTATCTTTTGTGTCCAGTATTCAGCACGTACGTATTTATCTATTTTGATGAGGTGTCCAGACCCCAAGTCACAACTCATTCCATTATACCGGCAACATCAACCCCTATTCGAGACACTCGGAGGCACATTGTACAGTGCGTGCATGTTTAGAATAGATTGTCATCTTTCCTACATTTAGGAAGACGGAAACAGTAACAAAGGTAAAAAAACGCAACAGACCGAGTTTCGGAACACGTTACCTATGGAAAAACTTTGGTTTGTATGTCGAACTTCGGATGTTAGTTCATTGATTGCAGCTATGCTGAATGATCCTACCACTCGGGTTGTGGAACCTCAGAAAACGGCGGAGAACGTCAAGTCCAAACTGTGCAGATTTGAACATGTTGCCGGTGCATCGGTGCAGCTCATGCATCGCACTATTCCCGTGCGAAACGCATGGGAATTCAAGAGGTTGAATAAAAAATTGGAAGATGAAACTTTCTACCAACAAATGGTGACTTATGTTGTTCGTAACTTTCTGACTGGCAGTTGCGTTTCCTCGCTGCAACGGTAACGCGAACATTTGGGGATCGTGTACTTCAGGTAATGCGTGCATTGATCTCCGATTGCTTTTTGCACAAATGGAACTGGCGCGGTGTCTACGGGCGCCAATCATTTGCCAATACAAGAGTCTGTAGAATAACTGTCGGTGAGTATGCCGTTATGTGTTATCCTATCCTGCATTCGCAGACGCAGTAACGAGGCACAATTTTCCCGGAGGTACAACACTTTCCGTAAACGAAAAGATCCAACGTTGGATTCGAAGGCTTGGACCGACTGAGGTTATTAGCACCGATTCGCCATTTCAGGACGTGGCCATCCAAACCGAAAGTGTTGAGGTCAATTTTAGCCTGGACATCGTTTATATATTATGTATTGCTGAACCCTCTCATAAGCCGGTTTCTAACGTTGACAATTATAACGACATTTAGTGCTTCACGGATTTAACAAGTATCTCATTTTCTTTGTTCCAGGTACTGCAAAGTACACAAAAATGACCCATGGTTGGATGACGATTGTTCGCTGACAAGCCCAGTGTACAAAGATTTACCAATGGGGAAATATATAATTATCCCCCGTGAAACCTGTATTTTACTTGAACCCCGGGGAGCAATTCCGCTAAATGTTGTATGCGGAATTATGGTTAAGCTTACTGTAAGATGGTCGTGCTTATGCGCTTGCGCTGACCTTCGGCTGTTCCGTAGATTACTAGTAAATTACTTAGCATGTACGTATTTCGGTGTTGTAGTTAATGTTACAAGTTTAATGGTATCAGGGGAGTCCGTTTCGATAAGCTTCCGTGGCCGTCACCTGAGTGTCCCCTGACCGTCACCTGAGTGTCTCTTTGTTGTTTCAAAGGGGACATTCAGGTGCTGCTCGGGCATTTTTAGAGCTGTTGGCTGCGACGCCCCACCGTCAATTCGTAACTGGCCATCGTGAAACACTAACATAAGCCTTTTGCAGTAAACTTCAGTTCAAACCTACCTAAACTCACCTTTAGCGACCCTGTCTATAGAGCACACAATGATTCTCTGCTGGATCATATAATTTAGGTATCTACCTGTACCTCGCTGTAAGGTGTTACCTCTCCAGCCTTATAGGGTATTCAGTTCTTGGTTGGGCTTTTCTACTGTAAAGCTTAGACTAAATGCTCAGAAAAATCCAATATTTATTTTCTGACACCCGAAATCTAACAATACTTCTGCTGAAGCTGTCACCGATATTCCGGCCACCTTTAAAATCCGAGCGCTCCCCCCAAGCCCACAGTCACTCTCCTTGCACGCAGCTGTACATCAAGCACATCAACCTTGATCTATCCGAGCAATTGTACTTGTTGACGGAGTGACTTGGTGATCTGTCTTCATACTTTTCATTCTGAAGTGAATACGCTTCTGCTGCTACAGCAGCCCAGTAAAACGTACAAATACACGGGTCAGATATAACCTCCACGCCCTTGTCATACATGGCTGCCCCTGTTTTATACCCAAAAGAATGTCTAAGTCTGTGTTCAAACGTTATCGTCCACCTGGTCCAAAACGAACCCCTCGGGCCTCCAGATTGAAGAGAAATACAAGCTCCGACATGACGGCAGCTGTCAATACAAGCTCTGTATTACCGGTCGATATGCACAGCGGTGTAGCCGTTGCAATCTTCGCTCACACTTTCAGAATGTTTATTGTTTAACTGAACGTTGACTGCCAAGCGCGGTTGCTATTTGACCGTTGCTCTTGCCCACGCTCTGAAGCACGCTCCCAAATACACGCCAACCACTATCTCTCCCAATCGTCTTCTCGTTCTCACGGGTCGTGGAGAGTACTGTTCTGGTTAACATATTGGTGCAGTGCCGCACATTAGAGTAACGTGCAGGTGGTCCACGCAGTACAAAGGACCGAAGCACGCGTTTACTAAGGAAACCCCGAAGTAAAGTCTAATCCACCTTACAGAGGGGCCCAAAATAATGTCAGTGATTTGGAACAGAAGATAAACGACTTATATGCTAAATGGCAATCGATTGAGTGTGATTCACCGACGATTTCCCCACTGAAAATCATTGCCGGGCCAATAGACCAAGATGACCTTAAAATGTTATCCCAAGTGGGTCGTTATATTGATGCAGTAGCCTCAAAATCTTACAGGGGGATGAAGAACACTAACAATGCTACAGTGTTAAACGTCCCGGACAAACTACCAACACAGTCTTTTAAAGCCACAATACTGAATGCATGCAACATGGCCCATCACATCTGCCATTGCATCAGGCTGCAAAAACAGTCACCACGATACCCTTGCCCTCTTCTGTTCCAGTTTTCCAACCAGTTAACAGCGGTTGAGTTCATCAGTAACTGTCAAAGAATCGCAGCAGCTACGTCATTTAAAAGCGTCAAAGTAAAAATCGAGAAATCTCCTCTACAAAGAGAGATGTTCCGCATGCAGAAGAGCAAACCAGCGCATTCCACTGGCCCTGATCAAACGGGGCCAGTAGATGCATCACCACATACTCCTATGAAGAGGACCTCAGCCAGAACAACTACTACCCCTGTGGCCCTTTCGGCATTAGTGGACCTTCGCCAGTCTAGTCCCCAGGATCCCACGCAAGCTTCGTGCAATTTATCTCAGAGTGCGTCACAGTCTTCTCCCGACAAGCTGAAAAGGCCATCACAGAACGTTCATGTAAAACCCATCGGGCGAGGGTTAACTGGGGCGAAAACCCAGGGCAGCAAATCTGCAGTGAGAAATGCATCGGCATTACCATCGGTACACATGACGCCAGCAGAGGCCGTAGACTTAGACATATCGCTGTATGTGTCACCGACCCAACCATCTGGAAAAAGTCGGCACCTTGCCTCCTCACCTACCACGTCTACTAGAATAAATAGCAAAAGCCAACCTCATCAAACCCACAATCCCACATTTTCAGGATCGTCCACAAATCTATCCAGAAGTTCTCCATCCCCGTTTCCTTACAGGACAACTGATTTAACACTGACATCATCTCTACCGCCTAGTACCTTCACCTGGAGGCCTCATGATATGACTGCTACAATACTGCCGCCGCATACGCCCGGAGCTATGGCGACCAAGGTCCGTAAGCACTGCTCAACAGGCAAGCAACCAAGTAACACTCAGCCACCATCAACATTTGCCATTCCTCCCCCATTCAGCTACCAGGCCATCACCCCACTTCACAATCCTCCGTATTCAGATGCCAGCCGTGGAGTTCAGGCGGGCATCGGGCCCTACAGCCAAGATACAGCGGCCTTGCCTCAGCTCCCTCTGACTAACGAACCTGTAACCCCATAAGTCTACAAGCCCCTTTCAAGTTGGAGACCCTACCGAATCCACTAACGCCAAACCATCCTCAGACAGTGTATGGCGTGCCCTCACCACTCATTGGACCATCTCTCCAATGGAAAACTCCTCTGAATCCCCATGATAATAGCGCGCCAAATAATGGCCATTGCTTCCTGGGGCATATTTCACCACCGTCTGTGACCTACTTTAACAATGCCAAATGTCAAAGTTGCCGGTTGCCCATTAAACAAACTCTCCTTCGTGTGAAAATCTGTATCCCAAGCCGGGGCCTTTACCGGACCACACTGTTATGCAGTCTCGCATCTTCAACCCTCCATGGACAAATGGAAATGTCAGTAAATCAGACGCTCCAACACTCTTGCACTTTTTAAAGGGGTTCATCTACGTCGGATGCCGGCACGGCCCGACACCATACATTCACCAACCCTTCTTCTTCCAGAAGAACGCCATACTACTAAACAGCTCACGGACCAAACCCCCCAAATTTACGGCGCTGATTTTCCACCCACAAGTGGGCCTTCTAGTCAGACCAAGAATCTACACTATTCCGCACTACACAACCTACATGACCGACCAAATTCCCAAAAACTAAATAGCAGTAACAGTGTCCCTTTGGTTCTTTTTAGTAGCCAATCCATCATAAACAAAATTCGGCACTTACTATATATGGCCACTAGTTCTAATTATGATATAATCTTGATTGCTGAAACTTGGTTAACCGATTACAGTCCAACTGACTAGATTTTCCTTGAAGGGTACAATGTATTTAAGGTAAATATGGAAACTCGACGCGGTGGAGGTTGTTTGGCATCTGGGTGTGTGTACCGTCCACCAAAAGAAGATTTCCCCGGACTTCCACACCTAATTGAAGCATTCGAATAACTATCATTACTGTTCTCAAGTATAAAGGTTATTGCTGGTGACTGTAACCTGCCTAAGATAGCTTGGCCATTTTTATCTGCACTCGCTAACTTTTATGCATTTGCCACGAGTATTACTGCAGGGGAATGGGTAGAGCATTCACGCCATCCCACGAGAAAAAAAAGGATTTTAGGTCTTATTTTCATCCATGGCGTCCCTCACATATTTGTCTAAATCTCCTAAAGTTCGCCCGGTTGAGATCACAACCTGGTTATCCGCAGCATTCCTACTCACTAACGGCCCACCCTGAAATCACACTGCATCAAACCCTCTCCCCTCCCTGACCGGATAGTTTGTAGTGACCTCGATCTTTCTGAGAAAATGACTGTTTTCTTGACACTATTTTGGACCTATTTTCTCTATCATCTTTTCCGAAGTTCGACATCGACCTCATAGTGTTGTCCGGTTGCGTACGTATACTGGACTGACTTTTCCGAGCTTTCCGTCGACCTTGTTTTAAATCACTTCCGCTTTCGGTAGTTCGCCGACTGTACGCGCTCTCAGTTCGCCTTCTGCACAGCCAATGCGTTTCGTTTTCTGTTCAGTATACCTCCCGCATCGGTACTGTCTCGGTGCCACGATATATGGAATACACCTTGCATCTATAAACCGACTTGCGTCTTCTCTATTCGTCCGATGGAGGGGATATCGTTGGCATTTCGCCGTTGACCCAATAGGAGACAGGTTCACCAGCGGCTCTCAAAA
This sequence comes from Fasciola hepatica, assembly GCA_948099385.1. Classification (NCBI taxonomy): domain Eukaryota; kingdom Metazoa; phylum Platyhelminthes; class Trematoda; order Plagiorchiida; family Fasciolidae; genus Fasciola; species Fasciola hepatica. Next base: position 389,720 of record CANUEZ040000132.1, read on the forward strand.
GCCTTCTATAGGTTTTCCCTAGTACCATTCGACATACTGTTTAAAGTGAGTTTTTTCTCCCTCGTGATCCAAAACACGCCACTGATATTTTCTATGCACACTTCTTCAGATATCTTGACACGAAAACCTACCTCCCCCAGCAAGTGAATAATAGGAAATCCTATATCATCTCTCTGCAAACAAAGCACGCCAAGCTTCAAAACGTTTACGAAACTAAACACGACTTTGCGTTTTTTTATTCAACTTCTTCGCCTCCTTTCTTTTATCCAAAAGCTTGAAGAAACGTTACTGCGTAACCAGAAAATGAAGGCTCTGCAATAATAAAATGGATCTCTTCGACTGTCATTATTGTACAGGACCAGAACCTCTGATCCTCATGCAGATATCCCTCACATTGTTACAGTGGACAATGTATCAGCCTCTACTCCCCTTTCCACTGCAGAGGCCTTCGATTCATTCTTCGCCTCAACTGTGGCCCCTAATATTAATGTTGACCCTCCGCCTCTTCCCCCAGTTACCGCTTCAACTCTGTCCACAGTGGAATTTGACGCCTCAGTTACCTCCCAATTATTGACCGCTTTCAGGCCATCACCTTAACCAGGACCTGACGGCTTGCCGCTCACTGCAATAGTTAAATGCGGACCTGACTTACCCTACCTACTGCTGAATATATTTACCCTACCAATGAACTCCAGTCTGGTGCCCGCAAACTGGAAATGCTCAGTCACAATCCAGCACCACGAGAAAGGCCCACTGCATGAGGTAACAAGCTACCGACCCATTAACCATACCCCCGTTCCTTCTTGGCTAATGGAAAAATTAGTAAAGGAACACTTCGTGAAGCACCTTTTTCATTTAGAGATTATTAATCCTCAACAACAAGGTTTCTTTCAATCAAGATCTTGCGCGACTTGCCAACTCGATTTTTTGAATCTCATCACCGAATTAGCAGACAGTGGAAAAGCCCTTGTAGTCCTTTACTTGGATTGTCAAAGGCATTCGACCACGTGCCACACCCACATCTTCTGGCCAAAATCCGATCCTTTGGCATTACTGACCTTTTACTATCTTGGATCAATTCTTACCTGTCTAATCTTTCTCAGGTTATCTCAATAAATGGACCATGTTCCGGGCCTAAACCGGTTACGAGCGATGTTATACAGGGTAGCGTCCTTGGCCCTCTATTGTTCCTAATGTGTACAAACGATACTTTCCTCGCAGTGAGCCACGGCACCTCATTTCATTTCGCTGATGACATTTAAATTGTCTACTCATTCAAGCCTGAATGCATCACCTCGGCTATCTTAAGCATCTCTAAAGACATATCTGCACTCCATGGATAGTGCTCAACTTGGCAGAATAAATTTTTCGTCGACAAATTTGAGGTTCTTCCATATAAATGTAAGCTACCTCCAGGACCTTTAGCCGTTTGTGGTTCAGCCATTGCTAGCAAGCGAATCGTTCGGGACCTTGGCTAAAGCTATTCCTACACATTTAATTTCTCGGAATATTTGGCCCTCCAAGTCGCTAAGGCCAGAAAGTGCCTAGGGCTAACATTTTGCTCCTTACGACTTTGAGACTGCATTCTCTCCCTTTATAAATCTCATGCCAGGCCTCTATTAGAATACTGCCCACTGATCTTTTCTAGTATGCGGAAATCAGACAAAATTGGTATCAAATCAGTTCAACGTAGTTTTACTAAGCTACTGATTGTATGGAGCTCGCCCCTCGCCTATAAAGAACGCTGCTTATTTTTTAAACTAGATCCTCTATGGCTTCGCCGTATGAAACTGAACGTTATTCTTTTGTGCAACATCCTTTACGGCCGGACAGATACTTCTAATCCATAGCATTTTCACCTGTTTCTAGCCATCCACTACGTTCTAGAATTCTTACCTTTTCAACCCCTTTTACCAACATTGGCTTACTTTCACATTTCATCAAGGTGTACTCTAACTTATGGAATAAATTACCGTTGGAAATACGCAGTTCTACTTCCAGCCATCTGTTCAGAATTGCGTTGGATGAATTTCTCACGGTGACTCAAACCTTACAGCCCCCAAATGCAGACATAACTGATGGCCAAGCCTATGAAAAAGGTCCAAACTTTTGAATCTTGCAAACGCCGGCGTTCTTTGACGGATGAAATCGAATAAAATTTCTTAGATTTTCTGCCTCCTGCAATCGAAAAGCTAGTCACAAAGAGTCATTTCTATTGATGTTGCTTCTTTGTAGCAATTCCCATTTATCCTCAGCTGGGAGCATCCCAGACTGCGCTCCTCCACGTTATCTCTATATCCAGACCTTCATTCGTGTGTACCTTTCTCTCGATGACTCTCAGTACTCTGGAGACCACACAGGTCACTAACCTGGCCTATGCATCTATCTAAACGTCGGCTATTCGTACTCTACCCGACCGATGCTCCCTTGGACACGTTCCCGGATCCCCTGTTGCCTGGCCGTCTGATCTCGGACTACCTGATATCTAAGGCCTTCCGGCCTCATCAGGAAAACTCATATGAAGCCGAACGGTGCGGGGCGTGGTCAGGTCTACCGCTTTGGCCAGCTCACATCGGGCGTGCAGGTCTTCTGAAACCATGTGCGGGCGCAACTAGGCTGGCGGATTCCACCTCTTGTCACCAGAAGTGGCTTCCAGGTTAGGTGTCTAGCGCACGGCCAGCCTCACCCAATGGCACCAGTTGCGGATTGAAAAACGGCGTCCTCTGCATCGCTTTTCTACCAAACATTGCCTCCAACATTCATGAACAAGGTCTACCATACATCCAGTCAAGTTACAAGTTAACATATGCACACATACTCGCTCGTCTTAGAAATGTACCTTGCTTTTTGCCACTACCGGCATTTATATCCATCGACTTGCCTTCTTCCTGCCTGAAATGATGCCATGTTTACCCTCATTCTATTATACGCACTTACCGAATTCTGTACCCCGAAGCATTAAACCGTTTCACTGTTCAGATGTTTATTATGAACATCACAATCCGTGACACACTTTTGAAGAGACCATTCATCCACTTGGTAATTTGTATGTCACCACTACTTTCACCTAAACAAAACCATCATTTGATGATTCGTTTCTCACCTGTCAACAATTCCACAAAACACGAAATGGCCCTCCTTCCAGAGCTTAACCTGCGTGACACCAGCTCTATTTTCCATTATATCCTTCCGATGCATCTCCTCTCATTCAACAATTTGCTTTTCATGACAGTTGCATTGGCGATGAAGTATCCGCAATCCGGGACATAATTAGTTCGACTGCTTCCTGAGCTTCTCAAGTCAGACTTCAGCATATCCAGCCACGCCATCACCTGCACTTCCTGAGAGCTGTTCATATGTACTACTTATATACGACTGCATCATTCCACTATATACCCACCTCCCGCATCTGCTTTGTTACCAACTTTAGATGCTCTCATGCCACCCGCCAACGAACCCAGACAAATCCATGATTGTATCACTTTTCACTCATCTATGAACCTCTGCCGCTGTTCCAACAAGATATCACGGCCAGTTACCTGCACCACAATTGATAGAGTGCTTCTTCTACATCTTTAGCTGAAAATCAACTACCTGTAATTTAGGCTGCCGTTATTCTGCTTGTCCCCTCCCCCCCCCTAAAGTCTTTGACTGGAATTTCCTCAACGTACCTGGTCCCACAACTATCTGAGCTTTTTGAAGTTTCCAGTGATGTTCTTCTCTTAGTTTATTCCGTCGGACGGCAAACATACATACCACTATTATGCCCACTTCGTTGTAAATTTGTATTCCTCATCTGTCAGTCTTGGAGCCACCCCCGATAAACCAATAGTTGAACACCGTTTCCCCTATCTTTTACCTACTGCTATTTTTTCATCAGTCCTCCGCGATTGGGCATCTATGCCAAAGAACACCGCGAATGCAATTTCTCCAAACCTTTGCTGGAAATGAACTATGCCTATGCCGAGTTACTGACCTTCCGGTTGTTTCCCAAATGCCCCATGTCAGACTCTAACCAGCATATCCCGTTAAGTTATTCTTTACATATTCTGACAGCATCATTTATGCACCACTCCCATACGACTTCATAAGATCATCGTATATCAACTCCTCTCTCCACACTTTTGTCAACGAGTGTTCACTAATTAACCTGAGACGAACCCTTTATTTGAAACTTGCTTCACTCACCTGTCGACTTTCGTCTCACTGCTCCACCAAAATCTCCAGGCTCGGGCATCTACAAACATCTCTTAATGAGGGTGCCATCCACAACCTCTTGATGAATAGTAAGTACCAATTCAGTGATAAAACGGACTCTGTATCATTTACGCAATTCTTCTCCTCAGAGGACACCACAACTCCTTCGGTATCATATATATCATATATCTGCCATTTTCCGGGTCATTTAGGCTAGTGGTTCGGGTGCATGTCCGTCATCACTAAAAATTTTCAATTTTTTGTCGGTGCCTTTTCGAAGGTTTTCTTTATCAGTTTACTCACCCCTGCGACTTTACTTCGATGCTATCCGAAATACTGCGCGTTTTTACTTCATCCCGCTTTACTTCACCACGTATCTCGACCGTGGAGACCACTTCACTCACTTCGGAGAGGTTCGTCCGCCTGACCTTCAAACTCAAATTTGTTGGGCATCCTTTCGCGCTACCACTAAAACCTATAGACTTTTTATGCAGCATCTACCCAAATGAGCATCTAAGGGAACTTTTTGTGACCTCACTTGTATCATATGACCATGCCATCAAGCGTGATGTGTCCCCGAAATAAACCATTATTATTATTATTATTATTATTATTATTATGCACCTCTGTTCCATTTTTTCGCTGATATTTCTCTCTCTATCGACCATTTTGAAACTGTCTTTGATCTGCATCCCCACCCATTACCTTCATCATCCTGCTGTCTCTCTCCTGATGAACAATTCCTTCCTTACTTTTCTCTCTTCCGGCCGTCGTCATACAGTACCTGTGAGTCGAAACAATCCAGTCCGTCCAACCTTACCTATCTGCTTCAAGCCCTTCCTTCAGTTTTCTTCCCTCATGTTATGCTTGTTACTTCCGTCGTCACATCTGTGCACGCAGCCAGTGACTCTCCTGATTTTCCCGTTTATTTTAGTCAGAATGTTCTCATAAAGTAAGCTGTGTCATGAAATTTCTGTTGCTCTAAACCACCCCATCCACCTGTGCCTGCTTTCTTTAGTCAATACGTTATCCGTCACCCTTGTACATTGTTTTCCCTTTCTGCACTTGTTGCCTACCATGTGATTATCCGGAGCCTTTTCTCTGCTGACAGGATACGTCCGATGGACAGCATGAAGTCCGTATTAGCTCCGCATCTCGCAGCTTTTCGTCACCTTTCCCTTGCGCCACCGTCCCGCTGCCCCAACCTTGGCGAGCACCCGCTTCTAATACATCCGCATGACACACCTACCGTGCATCTAACTCAAAACAATTTCTGGCCGATCGGCTCACCTTTCCCTGCGTGTCATCCGCTCATCGTGCTGCACCACGTATTTTATGCCCTGATAACAAATTCTCCCCGCCCCTTACAGATGCTCCTCACTACCTTGATTGCCATTTACCACTATCCTAGGCGGAACAATCTGTTTTATATCGTCTCCTCCTACCCCGGTTGCTTTAACCTATCTTTAGCCTCCTCCACCTATAAATCACGGCTTTCAGTGCAGAATTGGTCCTACCAGATTCCACCACCAGGATTGTAACCATTGATCTGCTGGCGTCTCACCTAACTTATCCACTATTTCCTTTCATTACCCCTCTAACTCTTTGGTGTACAAGCATTTTCCACACATTTATCAGGCATTTACCAAGAGATTAACTCATGGCAGCCTTGAGTTTGTCTACTTTACGGCTTAACGTCTGTGCTTACTACCATTTTTGTCGTTGGATCCTGTATCCAGCGTGCTTCGGGCCCTGCCAAAGTATACGTCTGTCATAATTATTATTATGAGTTTTCCCGGGTAAAACAATCTCAAAACTGGGTCAGACCAGCCATACCACTTCCTGCTTTATCTTGGACAATGTCGAGGCACAGTGTGCTTTTCCCAAGATGACCATCACTGTCTAGGGCCCTCACACTGAATCCCAGAAGTCCCGAGGCACTTTGGAACAGTAGGTAATCCGGCGAATGCGGCGGTCATCTTAGTGCCCTTAAGCAGACGGAACGACAGAAGCATACAGCAGAACAACGAAATAACGGTCGAACTGCGACCAAAACCATTGGTGGGCTGGGCTAACGAAAATATCGCTCGGCTGCCACGCAGCGGAACACTGAATTACGCTGACGACACAGTTTGAAGTGTTTTTCTGATGGGAGCTCAGACAGCTTTTCATTGTACGGTTTAACAGAAAAGAAGACGCACGCCCGACAACCTGTGAATGCAAGCATCTCTAGAAGGGCGACAAACAGAGAAAGAGAGGCCCACATTCGAAACGGAGTTCCATACGACGAACGGAATCAACCAAAAAAAGAAGCCGTCCTTACTAGGAGAACTGTCTAGGTTAGCAATTTGCAAAGGAGCTGATACCGTTGATCCTTTTGGCAGCAAACTCCCCAGGCAACGGAGTAGAATGTCCATGATACTAGAGAGGGAAAACGCCAGCGTCTGTATCAGTCAAAGTCCACAACCCAAGCAGGTCAACAGATACGAATCAGCCCTCTCTCACTTTCAGGGCGAGCGGTTGAAAGAATAGCGGGTGCAGATGGGAACCCTAAGATGAGAGAACAAGGCGAAAATCAAGCTCATCGGGCCAGTTGGTCGACGTATATGAACCGAAGAACGGATGATGAGTATATAGGAAGATCCCGCATCAGAAAAACGTGGTACGTATAGTTGCCGCTGGGTTCCGGTGAGGTCTCATCCAGTTGAAAATATAGCCCAGGTGCATGGCTACGGCGAGTCACAAGAGTCGCCTTTCGAGCAACAAGCGGCCGATTCTCACGAGCTCATAGACCAAAAAGATTCATTCGTACACTCTCCGGTACTAGAATTAGAGTCCTCAAGTGTACAAATGTGTGCAAACCTCACGTTTGAGGTGAACTACACTGAAAAGTGAAACCAAACGGCTCAAAATCCAGTGGTCGAAGCACGACAGTGAAAAACGGTTCAAGGCTAATTTTAAATGCCTCATACAAACAAAAGAAAGTGAGAATGTGTTGTGTATGGATTGGCTCAGCAAACTGATGTCAAATATTGTCACATTCTCAAAACAGTCAGAATACTTGGAAAGATTTTTAGTATGTCTTCAAAAGCTGCCTATAAAGCAAATAAGCAGATCAATCGAACCAATCGAGCGAGCACAGCAATTAAAATAATCAGCTCAATGTCTGCCGAAATCCTTCTCAAAAGGAGCAAAGATAGTCAGGCGGCCAGAAGTTCGGCACTGCTGCGCAGCAGTCTGGAAAATGGGCCGCGTAAAGAACGCTCTTGTTTTAACAAATTTAGTGGCTTCACCGCACAAACAGGGACGCTTATCATTGGTTTTGCCTTTTTTCATCGTATTAGCAACAGCTATGTGACATCACGGCTTGAAAATCATCGTATATTTTTAGCTGCCACTTATCTAACAGGTTCATACTTGCTCTCATCAATAGCTCAGTTGGTCGCCCAAACTGATATTCCTATTCCACCACCCCGATTCTGTCAAGCACCGAGGCCATTCGACTTTTCATCACAACCTGGTAACTTGTTCAGCCAATCTGTTTGCTGACGATATTCCCCGGCCAACTCACAAAACGGGCAAATACTGGGTCCACTTTACCTTCCTCCAGGCACTCTTGCTATCCCCTCTGGACGTTTTTTACACACCATTTGCTGCTCTACATCTGCCAGGTTGACAAGTTTTGTTCACTATGGTTCTTTGCCGTTATCTGGGGAAAATTCACTGTTTTTCAATCCCTTTCTCGACGGGTGATCATTTTTGAAAGAAGGGTATTTTACAGTCTTTATCCACCTATCACTACCATTTACTTGATCGGTGGTTTTACTTTATTTCAGTACTTGCTTGCCGTCTACATTCCTGGTCCGTTTTCTATCCATACCAAACCCATTCAGCTTATAGTTTCCCGTGATAAAACTGTTTCTTTAAAAGATACCTCTTGCGTCCATTTGAAGGGGTTTCATCTGCGATTGTCTGATCCATGTTCCTTTTGGGCATCTCAGCCAAATACACCTATTTTCGGTAGACTTGAGTATCTGGCACTGACTTTTCTTCCGCTAGACACTTTGGTTTCATCTCAAATCACGAGTGTTCCATCTTGCCTCAGCACCCTGTCTTGCAAGCATTTATCTTTTTTCTAAATGTAAACATTATTGACCCCACGTGTACTACTTGAACTTGCACCTCTAACAAATAAGACTAGACGAGGGTTGTCGAATCTGTTCGCCGATATAGGCCAAGCAAATTTAGAATAAAGTTTTCAGCAGCTTTCCAGTACCACATGGTTAAGCGTTCTTGGTAATCAGCTCAAATTTGCTCTACTAGAGCACTCTTGATACTATTTTGACTATGGTGACTGGAGAGTGACTTCATTTTTTTTGAGCTGCCCCATCTTTTATTCTGACCCTTGGACTGTTCTGGTCAAAGAAAATCACTATGGTGGTTTGCTATTATTTATCTCTTAGTATTTACGGTAAAATTTACTATATATTGCCATAAGCCGCCTTCACTCGAGGTCATAGGAAGTTAGGTTATTTGGCTAAACACTTGGATTGGAAAAAGTTGACTACAAACGTCATTTTAGTGCCAGTCAGAAGAGCCTTACAAGCGGACAGAGCACACGGGAAGTAGCAGTGCGCACCTCAGACTTCATCAGTTCTGTTCAGATCGAACAGCATTCAGTATTGGGTGACTTTTCGGGGGCAGACTTGGTGAACCCTGGAAATACTGCACCGCAAGCAGTACCTTCAAAATCAGCCTCTAGGGGCGAACGTCGCCCGACGGAACTTACCAACAACGGGAGAGCCTTGACTCCATCCGCCAATAAAAAGCTCACTAGCCTGAAGGAAAAATGTGTTAATGTGTTAACAATGCTTCAGTTTCTGACTTTTATATTTCTGTCAGTAATTTGCACTCGTTTTGCCATTGCTTCGTTGTACGTTGGTGTTTCTTTAATAATTATTGACTACACCAAGGCTGGTGAAAATGCTCTCTGTGTTTGCTTGAGGCAGAACCATATTGATTTTTATAGGCTGAGTCCTAAGAATGGAACAGACTGTATGAAAGAGGATACTGACTGAAATGAACAGGTGCTGATATCTGAAGGTGAAAGTGGGAGGAGCGTAAGAGGAGTATAGGGAACAATCATGTCTCACAACAACAGTTGACCCAAGTATACCCATACAAAAGCTAAAAAGAAGCTGGGTTATGTTCACCGAACCTTGTGCGTGGATTACAGTTTTTATTAAGTACCTTGATCACGAGATCAAGGTAACATAACATAGATTAATGGTTTATGGTAAGGAGGCCAGAATCGTGTTTGTATGCACTATCACGCGGTGATAATGAGGTCACAGTTAGGTCTCTCAGGTAGTTGATGAGGTCTGTTAATATAAGTGTCTAAAACCGTTATTGGTTGCATAAGTAAATTTCCCGTAATAATTAAACATCAACATCAGAAGTCAGGTTTACCTAGGGACGATCGGATCTCCTGGGTGATTGGAATACCTAAGCTGATGGATCAGGAGTGGAAAAAATTGTCGGGAATTCAAACAGTACCAGATTATATTTACAGAGGAGAGTTTCTTGATATAAATCCCTGGGAAGGAGCAAAGGAGAATAATTTGATGTGATAGTGGTGAAGAATATTCAGGCGATCCAGGAGTATTGGTGTCTTAGAAGACAAAAATGTATTCAGAAGGAAGTACGAGGTGCTTTGTGAAGAAAGGATTTACGAAAACGATATATAAAACCTGAAGATCCAGAGTAAGGTTATTTAATTCCCAGTGAAAGACTGAAGTGAAAGCACCCAGTGTCGTGTGAAATGGATGGCCGATTAGGAAAATATAGTCTTCGCAGAACTACAGTAAAATTATTCCAGTTTTGAAAGCAAGGTGGCTGGCAGACTGACGGGTGATTATCGGCGGTCATATATCTTTATCAGTGTAGAGGCCATATCAGGGGGGTAGCAACGCATTTTCCCTTGTCGCCTGGAGAAAATAGGCGTTTTCTGCCAAATAACTGTCACAGTTGCTAATAAAGGTGAGTTTCACCTAATAAAAGTCCAAAGGTTTCTTATAAGTGTTCATGAGTGGAGTAGCGACTAGCCCGTTTACTTGGACTGTCAGGATAGCAGAAAACTTAGCCTCATTAGCTTTAAGCACGATTTGGGCTATACACGGCCACGGGAAGCAGAACAAACTTCAATCGTGTAACCGTGTTTATCGTAAGTTCATGGTCTTAAACGATGGAATACACAGAAACAAAAGAATGCAAATGACTCACAGCCAGGTAAGCAACCAAGAACAACGGTACAGGAGGTTGTCAGGTGAGTCGAGACGGTGAAGTCATAAAAGGTCCACACAGAAAAAGGCCAAGCAAAACTGTAGCGCAGCAGGGATAAGTTACAGATAGTAAGTCAAAAAGCCCCCGGGCTAACATGAAATAATAGCTTCAGTCACATGGTGCGCAAATAAGGTATAAATGGAAAACGCAAATTTGTATATTCTAAGGTGTCACCAACGTGAAGGTACAAAAGGTAGCAGTTAAAAATGATAAGAGTGATGCGCCGACGTAAACAGACGAATCTTGCAATGGACTTGTATGGCCCAGGCGTGTGTCCTGTGGCGTATAGGTTTGGGTCGTAAGCGGCGGGGCGGAGGCCGTGAGATGGAACCTTCGGTGGCCGAATTTTGTGCTTGAGTGAAAGGCTCGGCAGATTCTCCTACACAAAAATGTATAGTCAAAGAACAACAGATGTTCAAGCATTATACATAATAAAAAACTTAAATCTGAACCATGTCAATGCATTAGAAACGGAGAAGTAGATCACGAGTGATCGTGGCTCACCATGCATGTACGCACTACTATTGAGTAGGACAAGCGAGAATGTCGTTCAAATACAAATTAAGAAAGTGATTTACAAGTGGCACTTCTATTATCCATCCCTTCCTTGTTCCAGCTTTGTTAAACAAATCATTCAGCTAAACCCGTTCCAAACTACTTTCTTTACCCATCGGTAAATTATTTCGGTGAACACATTTGCCCTGCGCACGGTCTTCACAGGAAGGACTGCGGCCATGTATGACAATGACTCGAAGCGATAATACAGTACTGTACGTTTCAAGTGAAGTAAAATACGTGGTATTGGCTCATTTGCTGTATATTCCGAATCTGTTTTGGCTTGAGAGTCGTATATTGCCTGTTGAACGACGATCAGAAATCATCCAACTCAGGATAAAAAACGGTTTGCTCATTATCACTTGGCCTTTCCAGATGTTTCCCTAGCCTGAGTGTTATCAGATGTCAAGGGTTCTTTGGAGCACACATAATACGCCTAAATTGTAAAAACGCTAACCGCCTAACCATGACTCGACGGTTGAGCAGTCACTGCGAGAAGCCTGGATGTGGGGCCGATCACAACAGTCTACTGCATACGTGATCGCTCGTGTCCAGATCCAATTTAGTTGAAATAGTCGACTACAATTTAAAATCGTGAAATATCGAAGACGTTTGCCCTGGTTGTACCTCTGTGAGATTGCGTGGTCAGCGAGAATCAGTAGGCTCATCCTTCCAGGCGCTGGGTCTGATACAACTCTGGTCGGTCAAGATGAGACAGTCTCTTAGTCCAAATGGTCGTGACATCAGGAACTCCGCTTGAACTCTGCTCGGAGTGAGGGTAACTGTATTCAAAGCGGCATACCTGTCGGTAGAATTGAAGTCACAGGAAAAGCTGACGAAACTTAAGTCATCGACGATCTCCAGTACCAGTGGCTTAGGGTTTTTCGAGGAATGAGTTTGCCTTCCACCCACACCTGGGGGGTAAAAATTCGGTAACCGTCCCCGATGTGCTTGTAGGATTTTGATTGACTGTGATGCATCGTTACTCACCGGCAAATCTATCACGGGGTACGCAAAAGACGGAAACCCTCAGCAGGGAGGATGCCTTCCGGTTGGACCCTGGGAGGACCTCTTTGGTGAATGGGGTTAGGCGAAGCACACATTTATGGCCTGGAGCTGATTGACCCCATGCAGCAAAATAAAAGACTTCACGGAACAGAGTACTCAAGGGGTAGCCCAGCAAAAAGACAGAAGAATCTTTTCGAGGACATTAAGGCCAGACAATGCGCGGAAAAGAGCGTCCGACCAGTAGGTGACTGCTACGAAATAAGTTTTACTTGGGGAAACTGTGATATCAGACTGTCTTACCGCCGTGTCCTGGCAAAGCAGGTACTCGTATTGCCAGCTATACGTTGTCTCCGAAGACCGAAGACAGTCCGAAAATATAGAGGTTATCGAGAAACGTGGATTCAAAGTATGAATCTGTCGGGCAAATCACGATAAAGTTTCAAAGGTCAAACGGTGATAATTTCACACCACTTTGTGTTGGACCACAACTAACCCCGAGTCTTTGGTTGTTCTTTAAATGTTCAGCTGAACACGGTAGAACCTCCAAGATAACGACTCCTTACGCGGCCCAGACGTTACCAATGGTACTTTGGCGGTACTTCTACGATTTCGTGAGCACTTCTTACCTCTATCCACCGAAACAAATGGAACGTTTTTGCAGGCTCCAGTTCTAGAATCAGAAAGAAAAGAGCTTAGCTTTCTATTCTGCTGATCGGTTGAACTTATCGAACCGTAGGAGGTTTAAAAATGAATAGGCAATAATAACAATCGTGATTTGCCCGACTGATTCATACTTTGAATCCACGTTTCTCGATAACCTCTATATTTTCGGACTGTCTTCGGTCTTCGGAGACAACGTATAGCTGGCAATACGAGTACCTGCTTTGCCAGGACACGGCGGTAAGACAGTCTGATATCACAGTTTCCCCAAGTAAAACTTATTTCGTAGCAGTCACCTACTGGTCGGACGCTCTTTTCCGCGCATTGTCTGGCCTTAATGTCCTCGAAAAGATTCTTCTGTCTTTTTGCTGGGCCACCCCTTGAGTACTCTGTTCCGCGAAGTCTTTTATTTTGCTGCATGGGGTCAATCAGCTCCAGGCCATAAATGTGTGCTTCGCCTAACCCCATTCACCAAAGAGGTCCTCCCAGGGTCCAACCGGAAGGCATCCTCCCTGCTGAGGGTTTCCGTCTTTTGCGTACCCCGTGATAGATTTGCCGGTGAGTAACGATGCATCACAGTCAATCAAAATCCTACAAGCACATCGGGGACGGTTAACGAATTTTTACCCCCCAGGTGTGGGTGGAAGGCAAACTCATTCCTCGAAAAACCCTAAGCCACTGGTACTGGAGATCGTCGATGACTTAAGTTTCGTCAGCTTTTCCTGTGACTTCAATTCTACCGACAGGTATGCCGCTTTGAATACAGTTACCCTCACTCCGAGCAGAGTTCAAGCGGAGTTCCTGATGTCACGACCATTTGGACTAAGAGACTGTCTCATCTTGACCGACCAGAGTTGTATCAGACCCAGCGCCTGGAAGGATGAGCCTACTGATTCTCGCTGACCAAGCAATCTCACAGAGGTACAACCAGGGCAAACGTCTTCGATATTTCACGATTTTAAATTGTAGTCGACTATTTCAACTAAATTGGATCTGGACACGAGCGATCACGTATGCAGTAGACTGTTGTGATCGGCCCCACATCCAGGCTTCTCGCAGTGACTGCTCAACCGTCGAGTCATGGTTAGGCGGTTAGCGTTTTTACAATTTAGGCGTATTATGTGTGCTCCAAAGAACCCTTGACATCTGATAACACTCAGGCTAGGGAAACATCTGGAAAGGCCAAGTTATGTCGGATAGAACGTCCTGGACAACTTAGGTTACCGTCTATCTGATCGATCAGTAGTATTCAGTCAACCGTTTTCATAGATCTGAGCATGTCTCGCCTGCAGATCTCTTTTGTTTCCAATTGCTCTCACCTACTGGCTGGCCATACGGAGTGATTGCTTCTGCTTCAGTTCGTAATTGAAAGCAAATCGGTGCCCAAAGACTCCTTCTCAACTTCTACTATGCTGAATATGCTCTCCGCTCATCCCTGCTACATGACCCTCGGTAACACGCTCTCTTTTCCCACGATATCTTTTGCGCAGTTCAGCCCCACTATTTCAACTTACCGTGCAAAGCTCACTACTAAGCTTTTCCTTTTTTGGCCGAAGTTACAGAACCCTCAACTTCTCCCGAAAGGATATTTGGACCATGGCAAAAGTCTTTGCAAATAACTTGAAAAGATTCGTTTAATGAAAGAAAATTCCCTTCAGACTATTTATTGCTCTTAAGCCGACCAAACAATAATTGCGGAGAGTTTTTCTTCTGAGAGGACTTTTTTGACGAGGTACTTGTGTAGACTCTTTTAGGGTAGTGAAGGCAACAAATTGCTCTTTCTGAGGAATCAGTTGGTAATAAGATCGGTTGGAAGTTGGAACGGTACTGGACAGATGTTCCGTTGCATCGGCCCTGGGAGTCCGATGCAACAAAATCGACCTCTTGTAACTTTGCAAGCTTAAAGCCACGTTTTCATCGGAATACAAAGTTATTCAACCGGAATCAGTAAAATCCACGGCACTGTTTACATTTCTGATCTGTCTGAAGGGCTCGGTCTAACTTAGATCATCGAAGAGACGAGCGTTGTTGACTGATTAGCAATGGAATTTCCGACTGGGTCACAAATGTTAGTCGATGGAAGTAGTTTCGACAGATGTTCGCAGGAAGAGATCTAACTAGTCCGACTGAACTCGATTCCATACCAGGAGTCTTTGCTAAAGTGTCGTTGAATATATCAACTCCCTCAACCAAGCACGACTTAAGTCCGGATGCAGGTTTGTGATGAGATTTTTACTTTTCTATCAACAGTTCTAGTAATTCTAGTGCCGAGAGGAACGTGATTCAAGATTTATAGTTGTCCTAGATTCGAGCAAGTTTCGCCGAAATTTGTCCGGCAGACTGGTGGGAGGGTAATGGAAATATGAGCTACTGGGATAAACCTCAGGAAGGTGGAAGGACAAATCGGATGTTAAAAGATAGGGTGTAGCAATGCATAACTGCGGCGGAAAGGTTGACAATAACGGATTTATTCTTTTCTGTGGAAGCAGACTCAGACAAAACCTGCTTCTATCTACAGACGTTATCAGCAAAAGAACTGGGGCCCGCTTCAAAATGTGAGGCAATAGCCTTTTATTCAGTGAGCAATAGACACTATACGGCGGTCAGTGCCCGACAAAGATGGTAAGACGATGAAAGACCACTTGCTGAAAAAGGGGAAAGAATAGTTCTCTGGTATTACGCTAGTTGGTCGCTTGGCCAAAACTCACAGACGAGTTAAACATGGGCGCAAAACCCAGCACGGTGTTTGAAAACTTGCCACAAATTCATACAGACTCAACCAAGAAGCTGTGAACTCTCAAAAGTTAATTTGGGATTACTTCAGGAATAAAGGTTACTTCTAGTCTCTCTACTTGTGTCAACTCATCCTAGTGACCAGGGGATTGAACATCTTCACGAAGATCTTCATTGCTGGAGCAAACCAACCCCCGACATACTCGTCCCTCGGCACTCGTAGACACTTCGCCCAAAAGCTAACCTAGCCAGTTTTCATTAGGTGCATCCCTACTGAGAAGTATAACCGAACTATCGGAGTGTACTCTGCGCTTGATTGGCTGCCTTTTGTGGCCATACAGCGGCGTCCGTAAATGATCTTATCGCCACCATTTTCAAAGAGCATGTACCATGTAATTTCTGGTAAAGAACCAGGAAAGCCCCACTTGACTCGCTGAGGCATAGTTTATCTATCATTTTTACAGCACAAACAGGCGAAAGGCCAGATTGTATGTTCAGCCATCCTCTTCATTTCAAGATTTTGTTCCTTCTTTACAATGCGCTCTCTGCTCGATAATCCATTCTTCTCTTTTGGGGGTTCTTTTCTTTCCGCAATATTTGTTTTTATCACAATTTGGGTGGTGCTTATATTCCAACTTCCTAATTGCCCCACCAACTTATGGCATTTTGTTCAATCCGTATAAAATTCCCCATAAATGTATCCATAAATTTTCACCTGCTTGCTTGCTTCTTAAAGAATGGTTTCGATTACTGAGCGCTAATAAGTGCCCTCCAATTGTTGTCCGGATCCTGTTTGGATAGCTTTAGGTTCAACGTTTTATAATGACGTTCTTTTCGACAATTTCTTAACAGACCGATTATCTACCGATGGCTGCTGCTTTGACCACAGCACGAAAATGCTGGCCCGATTGAAGTCTGTCCCATAAATTCGTACTGGATTCACCAAATAACTTAGTTTCTTCGTTCTGGATAGCTCCTCAAAGCCTCAAAAGAAAGTGTAGCCCAATTCAATACGGAACTCATTTCAGGAACAAAATTGGTCCGCAAAATTTACCGTATTATCCACGAGATAAAACACGGATACTTGACGGGGGTGTATTCGCAAATCAGATAAAGTCATTATCTAGCCAATTATTAGACCGAATGGGACAAAAGGTTGTACAACACGAACGTATGACCAGGAAGAACAAAGGGAAAGCATCCGGCAAGTAGTCCAAACTATTACCTTCAAATCTGCATGTATGAATGGGTTCAAAAATCGGTTTCTCATCTTGGCAGCCAAAATTCCACGTAAAAATCCGTCAGCGGCCTGTCAAATCAAGCGGATGAACTGACCCTGACCTCAAAAAACAAACGGAGAGCTTAAAGTCATTGCAAACAACTACCTCACCCCTACTTTACGAAGTTATCTCGATAAAAAGGTTCTGCATAAAAAGGGAAAAACGCAAAGTGTGTGAAGAGAATGACTACCACAGAACTGTCAGACAGAGTAAAGTGTAAAAAAAGTCCAAATCCCTCAGACGCAATAAAATAAAAATGCAGCAAGACGAATATTCAAGAGTCCAGACGGCCTAAGTTCCCCAAAGTGGCAAATGGTCCAGAATATCAAGCAGCTCAATCCCCCTCTTCCTGCTTGTGCCCTCAAAATACTGGATCTGCAGGAAGCAAAACATTACGCCCGCTTCTCCTCGTCTATGAAGCATACGAGGACTTATAGCAGTACGCCTGTATAAGACCTAGCTTAGGAACCCGGACATTGGTCGACCCCCTCAAGCAAATACATCTTTCGCAAGTCTCTGCGCAAAGACACTTCGACTATGAGCACACCATAACAGTTCGGACCAGCATATCAACTACCCATGCAAGGGTCTTACACATCTCCATATCTCACTTAGGTATCTAGGCCCTGAACTGCGAAAGGCTACCTTATTTCTTTGGCCAAAAAACGGTCACTAATCTCAACTGGCCGCAAAGAGTTACCCACGCTCTCAACTACGGGATGGAACCAAGGATATTTGGTCTGTTGTCACCGTAATCCTTCGGATGGGCCTCGCCTGCCTACGAAACGCATGAGAGCCACGATAAATGAAACGGTATTCAGCCCGAAGGCAAACGTAAAGTGCACCGCCTAAGTTAAAACACAAACGAACGGACAGTGAAATACCCTAACAGACCTCCTGCCATGGCAGGCCAAAACGGGGTGAAAACAGTAGACACCAAAGAAACAGATGATACGTCATTCATTCTTCAGTTGGCATAGAGGCACTTTTCCGTCATCTGCTGACCGCAGGCAGCAGTTGTAGTCGGAAAGATAGCACAACTAAACACACAAGCAATAGCAGAGCAGACAAAAACTCAATATTTCAGACCTATCAAACAAGGCCGAGAAAAAAATAACGAGTACAACCGCGCCCCCAGATAGTTGTGCAATTCCGGCAAAGCAATAACCATTCACATTCGAATATAAAATATTACTGCTGTAAATATATAAGAAGAATAGATTTTGCCATTTTCAGAATTCGCGTGAGAAAATCTCCGCGGCACCGTCAGTTTAGGAAATCAGTAAACGACACCGGAATCTGCAAATTACATATTCAAAGGTGCTTTCTTTCAACCCTGAGTGATCGGACACAGCTGTCTGTGCAAATCGAATGAACCGTTGGAGGTAATGAAACAGAATAAATAACCGTTCATTGTGAATGAACGGGCCATGTCGCTAGAATTAGAATGGCCTTGCACAAAAGCCCCAGTCAAATAGCAACTGATGTAGCATTGAACCAGCGGTATATCTCCAATGGGAAAGTGTTTATCGTTAACCCGTTTGTGGCTTAATTTTGTATCTTCACTTTGGTCTGCTGAATGTGAAAAACTTCATTGAATCTAGCTAAATTGGAGTAACCAATAGCGATTATTGGATTGTGGCTGTTCTTGTTTCCACCTCTCAACGGCAGCTTACTAAGAAATGAAGGTTATCAATAGTGGGGCAAAGAAGGAAGAGAAGTGGAAAATATGGTAGCAACATGATGAATAGGCTATATGAATACAAATGCTTCACGTGTCATGACATGTAGTCATATCTTTCTGTCTGCCTATTATCACCGGTTGCATAGATGTCGTGGAAGTCCGACACAAGAAGAATAGTCGAATGCAATGGTCCGTCTTAAAGTAATACATCCATCTTATGGACTGCCCACCTAATGGCGCCTACTTTAACAAGCTTCATGCGGCTTTTGATAAGTGCAAAACGTGACAAAACTAATATTTGCATCTTATCAACAGTTGTTAGCTTTCTGGCACTGATTTCAAGCAAGACATTGAATAGGTATGAATACCACGTGGGATGTTTCTCGAAGATTTCACTGTCACTACTATTGTCGTTGCACAGTAATCTTTGTTTATTTAAAACTTCACCACATTTCTTGTTGTCCGGTAATTGACGGAGACTTCGCGAGTTGTGGTTAGGTAATAATTCCGGTAACCTGGGGGTGAATTGGGTTATGTTGGCGGATTCTACTTCACTTACCTTCATTTTCCAAAACTGAAAGGAATTGCAATACAATTGTGGTAAAATCATACAGTTCTGTTGGGCCGTGTAGTCGCCGACATTTCTGATTTGCAACAACAAATCTTTTTTCAAACTTGATCGTACTGGTGAAATGCTTTCGCTAGACTATCCGCTGCTCACATTTATTGTGCTCCAATCATAACCACCCTAAATCCTTAAGGCTGCTAGATACGGATGGACTTTTACTTTGAAGCGCCGAAACAGTATGTCGTTTATACTTATTCACGCTCTCTGGGGCACCATGATAATCAGCGAGATCATCTCACCGCTCTCTGTTTGTTGCTGTGTGCGCGCACAATTCAGAGCACAGGACTGCCCCGACTAACTCACAAAAATCCACTGCATATGTGCTGGCGTCGTTATTTTGCCACCTTCCGCGCGGAATACCTCTGACGTTCCCGGCAACGGACAGCTAGATTATATCACTGCTCTGCCTATGTTACAGTGATCGCACACGTGCTATGCTCATGCATGCACCCACGAAAGCTTTCTGCATAATAACAGTCCTACTGTGATAAAAGTAGTATTTGCTCTTTTATATCATTAGAGAGCCTTCTGTTAGTAATTTCACCAAAGTCACCAAATGATTGCTTAGGTGAATAAGTTTCGCGGCGGGCTAAGGATAACCTAGTAGAGAACTACGGCGATTTCGGTACAAATGGGCGGTTATTTTCGGGGTGAACATGATAATGATAAACAAGGGTATAGCAGTAGGATAAAATTGGGGAAACAACAACAGTGGAGGTTGCATGCTCATTCACTGGTACGATGAAGGCCAAGATTCGTTCACATCTTTTCAGTTAGCTAACCTTCGAGGTCCTACAGTGTCCTCGCTCAACCTACTTAGCCATCCGATACAATGGATTCCGTAGACATGTCCCTTAAGAAAGAGAAATTTTCGAACACGCTCTGCAGTGGATCGAACAGGGGGGGCAATTTTATGGCCAACGCGTTCATCAAATCTAACTCCCCTGGATCTTTTTCCATCTGGCTTCTTTGGAGAATCCTATTTCTCACCCGAAATCGGCCAACCCTGAATACCTGAAAACAAGGATCACTGGAGAGTGGTGGGGAATCACACCAGCTATCGATGAGGCTGTCCAGTGTTAAGTGGTACGGTGAGTAGAGGGGTGTTACTTCCAGGATGTGTTGGTCCTTGAGCATCTTCAAAACCTGGTGGGGGCCGTGGTGAGCAGAGAACGTTGAACCAGCCCTATTCGGGGCCACAAAAATTTAAGTGACTCTATGCGAATGTCGATTTGATTTCATTTTCGTTGTGACTTCATGGTACGATTAATCAGATGGTAGCTGTGGTGCACACCAAAGTGATGAACGAATGTGAGGGCGGACCGAGTCGTAGGTGAGGGGAGAACAATAGCAGATTTTGGGATTTTCAGGTAAAACTAAAGGTAAGGTCCTGCACATGGCCATTGACTAAGAAAGGAAAACCAATTTGGATCCTAAAAGTGATGGTAAGCAAGCACAGTGACCTAACATGGAAGGAAGCAACTGCACCGCTAAGGGTGAACTGTGCACTGTGAATACGGGAAAAGTCTCTTGAGAGGTCCGTCGTTTGTGAGTACTGACAGGAGTTGACAAGATGGAGTAGTGACTATGAAAAGCATTTACCAACATAAGTGAGGTCCATTCCTGCCTAGCAGCCTTAAGGATTTAGGGTGGGTATGATTGGAGCACAATAAATGTGAGCAGCGGATAGTCTAGCGAAAGCATTTCACCAGTACGATCAAGTTTGAAAAAAGATTTGTTGTTGCAAATCAGAAATGTCGGCGACTACACGGCCCAACAGAACTGTATGATTTTACCACAATTTTATTGCAATTCCTTTCAGTTTTGGAAAATGAAGGTAAGTGAAGTAGAATCCGCCAACATAACCCAATTCACCCCCAGGTTACCGGAATTATTACCTAACCACAACTCGCGAAGTCTCCGTCAATTACCGGACAACAAGAAATGTGGTGAAGTTTTAAATAAACAAAGATTACTGTGCAACGACAATAGTAGTGACAGTGAAATCTTCGAGAAACATCCCACGTGGTATTCATACCTATTCAATGTCTTGCTTGAAATCAGTGCCAGAAAGCTAACAACTGTTGATAAGATGCAAATATTAGTTTTGTCACGTTTTGCACTTATCAAAAGCCGCATGAAGCTTGTTAAAGTAGGCGCCATTAGGTGGGCAGTCCATAAGATGGATGTATTACTTTAAGACGGACCATTGCATTCGACTATTCTTCTTGTGTCGGACTTCCACGACATCTATGCAACCGGTGATAATAGGCAGACAGAAAGATATGACTACATGTCATGACACGTGAAGCATTTGTATTCATATAGCCTATTCATCATGTTGCTACCATATTTTCCACTTCTCTTCCTTCTTTGCCCCACTATTGATAACCTTCATTTCTTAGTAAGCTGCCGTTGAGAGGTGGAAACAAGAACAGCCACAATCCAATAATCGCTATTGGTTACTCCAATTTAGCTAGATTCAATGAAGTTTTTCACATTCAGCAGACCAAAGTGAAGATACAAAATTAAGCCACAAACGGGTTAACGATAAACACTTTCCCATTGGAGATATACCGCTGGTTCAATGCTACATCAGTTGCTATTTGACTGGGGCTTTTGTGCAAGGCCATTCTAATTCTAGCGACATGGCCCGTTCATTCACAATGAACGGTTATTTATTCTGTTTCATTACCTCCAACGGTTCATTCGATTTGCACAGACAGCTGTGTCCGATCACTCAGGGTTGAAAGAAAGCACCTTTGAATATGTAATTTGCAGATTCCGGTGTCGTTTACTGATTTCCTGAACTGACGGTGCCGCGGAGATTTTCTCACGCGAATTCTGAAAATGGCGGATCTATTCACTCTTTATGTTTTCGCCAGTAATGTCGTTAATTCAAATCTCGAGGTTTTTGATCATCCCCATGAAGTACTCAGTACATTGAGTGTGCTTTATTAGTTGACGTTTTACTTGGTGCTCATTGTGTGGGTCAGTTGTTTGTTTAAACTGCAGACGAATCGGTATATATCACTCGCTTCCTCACACATTACTATCTACAGCACGGCGGAGCTAAGCTTTTCTTGTGGACTCCTTGGATTACAGCTGGCTGCCCGCGTCGTCTCATCGAATGCCCTTCTGACGTTTCTCCAAACCTCATCGCCCAGCTTCTCCTACCTCACCCAATATAAACATCTGCTTATAAATTATATTCTGCCCCTGCAGCTGCCCTGAATTGCTCCTTCCAGTCCGTATACTGGTGTGAATGCAGCTTCAGGTTATCTGAAGATACGACCAGAAAAACGGTAAACATGGCCACAATTTTCTCTATTCCTTGAAAAGGAGCTGAACCGCGGAATCCGTTGCGTCTTGGCTCCAAGGAAAAATTTGTCCTGCCGTCCAAACCTTCAGGTCCTTCACCATCGACAGACCCCACGAAATATGCGGGCCAGGTTTTCCTTTGGATTCATGAGTCTCCATTGGGATACCGCAAGGGAGTTATGTACAAGTTACAGCCTCTTCTATTCAAAAGTCCCGAAGCGAGCAGACGCGCCCTCTCTGTAGTTCGTCACTACCACTGATTAATTCCGAGACCAAGTATGATCTCTTAGCTTTGATCAAGGCTCGCTTGCTACTTTTCCCCTTTGGTACCCAAAACCTCGGCTGGCGTCCCCCGTGAGTGTATTGCAACAGGATTCATGATGGTCACTTGAGGTCGATGAAAGTAAACAACCTGTAAAGCCGTTTGTCCGACTGCCCCCTCCTCGGAGAGTAAGCTATTTCCCAATCGATTTCGGTTGACCCTGAGAACATACGAAATTTTTTCCGTTCGCCTCTGCTTTCGTAATTGACGTACGTATTTCTGGGGGTCCTGTAAGGGCCTGGACCCGGAACGGGATGTAGGAGCTTCCCACATTAATCGTTACGCACAGTATAGAGAGATCCATCCTAGGCCTCCCCCGATCGGTGTAACCCCCTCCACTACCGCTTCGCAGGCAAACACAACGGCACGATCAATTTCAGAATCGTACGGAGAACTCAAGTTTGACTGTGTGCTCTCTATGTGGGTTGTCATGACAAATCACTGAAATGGAAATGTTCAAAAACCGCGAGCTCAATCGACCTGGACTTCTTTTGCCCGCAAGCATGTAGTGCCTGGTGGTTATACCCAGAAAGTCAGGGAGAAACTACCGTAGCAGAATGGGAAAAAATGAAATGGAGCTAATGAGCGAAAAGTGGGTGAATTTTTCCAGTAATTCAAATTTGTATACATATGCATGCTTCTTGTTTAATCATCTAGCCCTCCAGAATTACTCATTCACATTCGTTCTGCTTTGGGCTCCGATGAATTGTCTAAGTTTTACTGTAATTGTGAATAACGAGTTGCAGCCTTACAGTTCTCAAAGCTCCTGGCCCTTCACTTAGCTGGGGTTCGTTATGCAAAAAAGAGTGATGAGAAAATAGGCCGTCTGTAAACTGCTAAGCCACAGTTGGAGCCTCCATCAGCCGGCAGGGCTAAACATCCGCAAAAGAAATTTTAAAGTCGCTTGGAGTTCAAGGGCTAAAACGGGGTGTTGGTAAGTCCAGTCAGTCGAGATAAGCTTAGGCGACGCCTGCTGACTAAATAATAATGATGATAATAATAATGGCGTATTTCTCGACCGGGATCAAAACACGTGCGCAGGGCATGATAAAAAAGTAAAGGGTTACTCAACACTATGCATTATTCACCAATTTCAAATGCAGGACTCTCACCCTTGGATAACAGTACTTTAGGGCTGGGCCATGTTTAACCTACTCAAAGTAAGAAAGTTAAAGCGGGAAATGTTGATCCATCTCGAGTTCGGGAGCTGGGCACTGTAAAACATTTTCCCAAGGCAAAGGTGCTAATGAAAGCCTTATAAAAGTTGTGGGGGATGCAGCATGTACAAAAATGGTTTAAAGAATGGTTCACTTAGAGGTCAAAAATGACCGGATGTGTAAAAGGAAACAACCGAACGCACCGGTGTTCGAAGGATCCATATCGAAAACCGGAAGGAGAGTTCCAATAACGAATACCCAGACACGGTTGCAAGTGAAACCAACATCAAACTATCAGTCAGCATTGTCATCTGCAAGCCGAAGTTCATTCACCCCGATGTCATTTGGGCTAATTACTAAGCCGAAGGGCAATGGTTTGAGAAAGCTTAATGAGGAAGGAGCCTGTAGGGTCAGGAAAAGCACGCAGTTTGAAAAAGGTGGCTCCTAATAGCTGCATTACAGCATACGGAGTTAGGCTCACTGTAAAATAAACGAATATCAGTGGTGCTTCCTCCGGGCGGTCGCCCTCCAAAATTCAGCAGTAGATCAACAACTGCAGTTAATTTACAGCAAACCTTTTATCCTCTCCCTCGGGAAAGACTTATACGACCACAGACAACCCGTATGCCATATGGGCCGTTCTTCATTCCCAGCCTTCTTCCGACGTGAGACGCTTGGCCCCGTTCTGAAGAAAGAACGGCTACAACATAGGTAAGTTTCCTTCCGCCACTCAAGTAACTTGGAGTTTTGGTAAAACTCGAAGGCAATGACAGTGGCTTGATATTTTCTATTTCCTCATTTAAATATCAGTGACAACTGCTTCCCGTTCCATGCTACATTCGGCCCTAGCCTTATATGTAGCACTTCTCTGTGACCAATCTCAATATTGTACGACACAGCGCTTATCTTTCCACTATCATTTTATCATCTGCGAGAAAGTCTTACACTGTCAGGGATATTCAGTGGACCACATAGAATGTCTTTTCCTCTTAAGTGCCCGTTTCAACACATGACGTTATAGCCCTGGATCCGACAAACAAGACGCTGTTATTTATGTTGGTTCTTCTTCCGTTATATGCACAACATCGAGTCCTGCAAAAACTGGACAGGTGAGCTAACCATGAACTGACATTCCCCATCTCTCATCCAAATCTTTAGAGCATTCGTCTCCCACATGCGGGCAACATTCGGTGTTGGTATTAGAGTAGCACTCCTCTATGTCCAACGGTGATATTGTTTAACAAAGCATGCATTTTTTCCTCAAAATTTCATGCCCCCCCCCCCCGGCGAGAAAGACTGATAGCATTCTGATGATCTAAAAATGACTGAGCTTGAATGTGTCAATTCATGACCAAAGATCATCGCAGACAAACATAACCAATTCCCATATAGCTCCGAGCTGAGCATGCAAATGACATGCTTCGGGAGCTTCCGAAATAAACCATTAATATTATTATTATTATGTGAGTCAGTACCGCAGGGCTGTCCGCTGTTTGTCTGTCTGGGGAGAGGACAACTGGTTTCAACCAATTAAAAACGCACTTCTGACTACTGTGCTTGCGGAAGGTTGACCCTCAGCTCCCTTAGCTAGTATCGCGTCCAAGGTAGCTCCCAAACGTAAACAAGAAAGAGATTGTTTCCATACAAAACGTACTTCACCTAATGCATCTCATTTTACCGCCTCTCGGCTCACGTCAGAACGTTTCGCTTGTTGTCCTTTCCATAAGCTTTTCTCAGGATCTGGCTAATATTTGGTATCCGGAGTGCTGCATAGGTGAGCCCCTCGTCTTCGCTAATTATGTTTTGTACATCCCCGAGAATCAATCAATCTTTCGGGCGATTTCAGCCGATGATAGTTCAATTTCTTGACATTTTTTGGGCATTCTTCTCAGTGCATCGTTTTTGTTCATTTTTCTGGGATAATTTTGTTTTATTATACGATTTACACTGTGAAGGACCCTACATATATTGATTTTGAGGCAAACGCACTGGCCGTTCCCTTTGCAGCTTTCAGGGAAAGTAACCCTAGGGCTTGGTTTGCATAGTTAGAATCAACGTTTGCTCAGCTCACTGTGACTATGGAAAACAGTAGGTTTCACTACGTGGTCTCAGTTCCTCCTGCACACATATTTGACGCAGTGAATATGTGTTGAAATCAGAAGAGCCCACCACATATGGAAGCATAAAGGTAGCCATCATTAGCCGGATTCGCGTTTCTGACAAACGGTGAATTTTCCCTTTGCCTGTGGACACCGGGCTTCGAGAAAGCAAACCTCCATAGTTGCCCGGGCACATGCGGACTCCTTTAAGAACAGCTGAGATCAATAAGTCTCCTGGAGAGGTCTGTTTCCAAGGTCTACCCGGCGACATGCAGGAGGTTCTTTGTTTGTCCAAAGAAAAACTTCTCGAAAAGCTTGCTAAGACGACCGACAAAGTTGGAGAAACCTACTAGCCAATGGTCAGTTGGGCGATTTCCACACAAACTGAGTCTGTTATTGCCTATTTAACAGTCACAGTGCACGAACTTGCCAGAAGGGGCGAGGCTTCCACTATATCGTAAGTTGGACACCCAACCCGGGCGTCACCTAACATGCAGTGTAGCCCGGAGAGATCTCTCAGGAGCCACCGCATAAGAACTTTGATTCAGCCGAAAACAACAGACACTCTCCGTTGGTATCATCAACGGTATGGTACGAAGGCGCGCTATTACCCTCCACCCTGTGCCATGGACTCAGCCAGTCTGGGGGAAGAGGAAGCCAGTGAGTAGCCACTGGCTAGGGTAGCCTTCTATTTTATATAAATGATCACAATTCAAAGACGCGCTGTTTGGCAAACACAGATGCTGAAGTTAGCGCGCTCTCACGTGCAGGTCGAACTTTAGGTAGGTGCCCCTCCTCCAACTTTCGTTCTGATGATGGTACTTCCGTCCAGACTTACGGATGCATTTCAAAACACTGTAGCGCTGCCGATACAACACACAATAACAGACTAGCAAATAAGCTTATTTCAACAATCACCGTATTTGGTGGCGCCGATTGCTCCTCCTGTGTACATCGTCTGCACGCAGTTGCGCTCTTCCAATACACACCTTGTCCCTTTCCGGCATTTTCAGTTCTGCTTTGCGCGCTGCCGAGTATATTTGCTAGCGTGTCACGAACCGAGGACCAGGGGCTATAGACTCTATGCGGGAGCAGGTCCTGGCTGAACTAGGAGAATCTTTAACCGGTGAGCCCGAACAACATATTCAATCCTCCAAGTACACTAGTAAGTCCTTCAATCACACTTATTTGCTTATATAAACACTTTTTATGGCATGTATTCGGTGAATTCTCGGTTTCTACCACAATATTCCTCTTAGATTTTTCTCATATGGATATTATAAGTGTTTCGCGGTTGCTGCATTGATCTTTATATATCGTTTTACATTTCATATTCCATTGCAACTATGGACAGCAACGAACGCGAACCTGACCCGGAACCGTCCTTTTTGACAGTATCCCTAGCCGTCCCTAAGTTTTTTACTGATGACTCTTAACTCTGGTTTCATATGTTGGAGGCAGAGTTTGAATCACGTAAAATCACGAGATACCAAACCCGTTACTTGTGGACTATCGGTCGCCTTCCCCGTGAGGTTTCCACTGAGATACGCGAGGTAGTATTCAGTAACATTTCTTACGCTGCCGTGAAAGACGCAGTAATCTCTTGTCTTGTGCCGTCAGAACCGTCCAGAATGAAACGGCTGATCCAAGGAACAGAGCTAGGTAGTAGAAAGTCCTCTGCATTACTGAGAGATGTGCAGCAGTTGGCATGACAACTTTTAGAGGTAAACTTCCCCAAGGAGTTGTGGGTGTAGCGACTACCACCCAATATTCAAACACCGCTCGAGGTTTCCAGCCACCTTAAGCTCACGGAAGCGGCAAATCTAGCGGACTGTATTATGGAACGGTATCACCTACAAATTACTGCCTTAACAAACTCAGACAGCTCCCAGACCACAGCTCCCACCGTAAGAACACATTCCGAGGACACTCTGATAGCTGCTTTCGAGCGGGCTTCCAGACATTTTTCCACTCCTAGTTGCTCTCACTTTCGAGACCATAAATCGCATCACAAACCTGACCGACGTGAACGTCTCAGAGGCCTTTCCCTGAACGCCCCGATAACCCACCTCGATCAACGTACTGCGGATATCACAAACGATTTGGGGTAAATGCCCGGCCCTGCGAAGCCGGTTGCACCTTACCAGGTTCCAAACAGGGAAACTTATATCCCGACGCGTTCCGACAACCAACTGTGTCGACGGCCATAATGGCAGTCGTCTTATGTGTGTTCCAGATTTGGTTTCAAATATACTGTTCCTAACTGACGTCAGTGCAGCAGTTAGTGTCATTCCAAAGAAGCAGGTGATGCAACGGTCCCCTCAGTCCAACAACTCCGTGCCGGTAATGGCACTCGTATTGCCAGTTACGGCAGTAAGTCACTCACGCTCAACTTGGGACTACGTCGCACCTTCCGCTGGGTGTTTACTGTAACAGGCGCTCCTTATCTCATACGAGGTATCGATTTTCTTGACCATTTTGACCTCCTGATCAATGCACAATGCCACCGAGTTGTCGACCGACAGACTTCTCTCTCCGTAACCGGTTCGTATTCCTCCGTGGATCACATTCCTGCCCCATACATTGAACCTCAGTCCAAACACCCCTACGCAGACCTATTTCCAGCTTCTCCGACAAGGCTAAGACAATCTGGCCCCATTTCCGCGGTGAAGACCAACGTCACCTCCCATACTGTCACAAAAGGAACCCCAACATTCGGCCGATCACGTCGCTTTACACTAGACAATCTTTGCGTAGCACAGGCCGAGTTCAAACACACGCTAGAATTAGGCATAAAAGGCCGTCCAGTAGCCCTTGGGCCACGCCCCTTTACATGGTTCCTAAACCTAATGGCGACTGGCGTCCCTGTGGTGACTATGGCGTCCTAAACGAGATCTTACTTCTTTTTTATCTGGTTGTTCTGTTTCCACCTGAATCGATCTCGTTGGAGCCTACCACCAAACCCCTTTAGCTGAAACCGACATCCCTAAAACGGCCGTCACAGCTCCATTCGGACTATTCGAGTGTTTGCGCATGCCTTTTTGGCTCAGAAATGCAGCCTAAACCTTTCAAAGGTTTATGCATGAAGCAACAAGCAGTTTGAAGAATGTCTACATGTACTTAGACGAAATTTTGGTGGACTTTTCAGAAAAAGAGCATATGTCACACCTGAGCGCTCTTTTTACAGCCTTAGCGAAAACGGTGTAACTAATAGCCCTATCAAATGTGAATTAAGTGGGACAACCATCACATTCCTAGGTCACGAAATCTCAGCCCCGGGTATACAGCCCCTGCCTGACAAAGTGGCGGCAATTCGCGACTATCCTAAGCCTCACTGTTACCATCAACTGCTCCAATTTACTGGCTTAGTTTTATTTTTTATCGCCTGTTTATTCCACGGTGCGCCGAAATAATGCAGCTTGTAAAGGACCTTCTACGCGGAGGTGGGTAGAGATGCATTTTTCCCGACACGGCGCAGGCAGCGTTTACTTTGACCGAGGAAGCGACGGCTAACATAGCTCTCCCTTTACACCCCCATCCTTCTGCTCCTCTGGCATTAGAAACGGATGCTTCAGACACGGCCGTTGGAGCAGTGTTGCAACAATTCGTTGACTATTCATGGCAACCAATAGCTTTCTTTTTCAAGCGTCTCCAGCCTGCGGAATCCCGATGTAGTACGTTCATCAGAGAACTACTGGGGATTGATTTGGGTATCCGACACTTCCGGCACACATTCGAGGGCCAAACGTTCACAGTGTTCACAGATCATAAACCACTGGTATACGCCCTCCAGTTAGATTCTGGTCGATATTCGCCACGCGAGACTCACCACTTAGACTCTGTTCTGCAGTTTACTACAGACATTAGACAAGTCTCTGGAGCACACAGTCCCGTAGTAGACGCACTCTTACGCGTCAACAATATCGACGACCAACTACCCATGGGCATAGACCAACGGGCAGTCGCTGCCGCCCAAACAACAGATCCTGATTAGAGTAACTCAGAAACGGCAGCTTTCTGCACCTGGTGCCGGTGGCCCTTCCAACTTCGGACGTAACTATTATTTGCGATGTGTCGCAGAGTCGACTCCAACCACTAGTTCCTTCCAGTTTTTGCCGACAAGTTTTGATCAGCCTCCACAACTTATCGCACCCTGGTGTAACCGCCTTAGAGAAACCAGTCACCGAGCGATTCGTCTGGCCTTGAGTCACACGTGACGTACGTTTTTGGGCCCGAGTTTGTCTTCAATGCTAACGCGTTAAAATACATCGTCACCATGAATCTACCTTTGGCACTGTCTGTGAGCCGGTTGCACGCTGTCCTCGTGTGCATTTGGATCTCGTGGGGTCCCTTCCGCCACCCAATTGCCGCGTCCTCATCCTCACTTGCGTTGATCGTTTCACTCGCTGGCCACAGGCCATACCTATTCCTCGCCCAACCTCAGAGGAAGCTGCAAAGGCATTTCTAACCGGTTGGGTGAGTCAGTTCGGTTGCCCTGCTATCGTGACCACTGATCGCGGTTCTCATTTCGACGGCACCTTCCGCGAGCTACTAAACGCATTCGGTTGTCGACACAACAAGACGACGGCCTATCATCCTCAGGCCAATGGCATGGTGGAGCGATTCCATCGCCAGCTGAAAGCTGCCCTTCGTGCTCGTGATAATCCATTATGGAGTGAAGTTTTGCCGATCGTTCTCTTAGGACTGCGTAACACCGTTAAAGCCGATATGGGTGTTACGGCGGCTGAACTGGTTTATGGTTGCACATTACGACTTTCAGGTGAGTTGGTTTCTCCATTACCACCTGTGAGTTTTAATTACGGGGATTACGCAAAAACGGTTGTCACACCAAATGCGGGTGGTAAAGCCCACCCCAACACGAGAACAAACCCTCAGCAACTACAAACCTACCACTCCAGCAACCGCCAGCCATGTGTTTATTCGAGTGGATGCGGTGCGATCACCACTACAAACGGCTTACTCTGGCCTGTTCCGTGTCGTCCAGCGAAAGGAAGAAAAATACGCGGTAGACGTTGATGGCAGGAAAGAGGCCATTAGCATAGACCGCCTTGAACCAGCCTTAATTTAGTTACAGCCCACCCCGAACGGCCCTTCTAGTGTCCCCACCAGCTCACAACCTTCGATTAGTCGTCCTGAGTCTGCCCCTGCTACTACCACTAACGACCCCCCATTACCTGTTGCAACACCAAACTCCACGGAAGACACAGCTGCAACCATCAACAGGAGAAATCGACGCTGCCACGAGCTGCGACAGACAGCGAGATTTCCTGAATATGTAACTGAGGTATATATTTAGGCTGACTCTTCATATTTCACCCGTAATTAGTTTTATGATGCACGAATGCACGACCACATGGTTATCGCGACAAGGGTAGCGGCAGCTTGTGTTGAGCTGGTATGTCTCCCTCAGTCGAATTTCCGTTCGCGCCTCGAGGCGCAGCTCCACTTTGTTCCTTGCGTTCTAGCCCGTCCCGTCGGACGGAACCATATAGAATTCCAGGATCTCGCATGGCTCAAACACAACGATCATTGGGTCGGGACTGGACTCATTTGACGCCGGACCCTGACTCGTTTACGAAGGCAGTGACAACCACAGGCAAACAAAACTTTGGGATATGCCAACAATGACAGACCCTTCAACACAATCACTACTGCCTAGCCAGGAGCAGGATCTACCCCAGTCGGATGAAATGTTAAGGAGGACGCAATTTTGCGATCGACGCACAGCGACCAGTGTGAGTCATGGAGAACAGCTTGTGCTGGCCTCGTTTTTGTGTTCGATCGCTGACGGAGGCATGAAAAATGTCCCTAGCCGCCGAAACCGAAGTACCCATCACTGTTCGAAGCCCAACTGCGTCGGCCTTCTAGGGGGAGACCCCCGTAGTACTACCGATACAACACACAATAACAGACTAGCAAATAAGCTTATTTCAACAATCACCGTATTTGGTGGCGCCGATTGCTCCTCCTGTGTACATCGTCTGCACGCAGTTGCGCTCCTCCAACACACACCTTGTCCCTTTCCGGCATTTTCAGTTCTGCTTTGCGCGCTGCCGAGTATATTTGCTAGCGTGTCACGAACCGAGGACCAGGGGCTATGGACTCTATGCGGGAGCAGGTCCTGACTAAACTACACAGAACCATAACACATTGAGAACAAAACAGCGTGGTGTGTTCTGTGAAAACCGTAACACGTTAGATTTTGGTCATTGTCGCACCTTCCGTGGGTTATTATTTGTTGGAGTCTTTCAAAACTCCATTCCGGGTGTTGATTTCCTGCGTCACGTCGACCTCTTGGGTGATTCGCGCCGGGAGCATCCCAGACTGTTTTCCCCTATTTTTTCTCTCTTTCGTGGCCTTCATTAGTACGTATCTTTCTCTCGAGGACTTTTAATACTCTGGAGACCACAGTGGTCACTAACCTGGCCTATGTATCTGCTTGACCGTCGGCTATTCATATGCTACCCGACCGACGCTCTCTTGGTTAGGTGCCAGGATCCTCTGGTGCCTGCACGCAATTCCCCACCTTAGAGAACACCTCACAACTCCTTCGATATTATAATTCTGCTATTTTTGAGTCATCTGAATTATTGGTTCAAGTGCATGTCTATCATCACTCAAAATTTCTCATTTGTTCGTCGGTGCTTTTTCGAGGGTATTTTGTCAGTTTACTCACCCCTGGGACTTTACATCTATACTATCCGAAACTCTGCGTGCTTTGACTCCATCCCTCCTTCACCTGATTATGCACCTCAACGGCGGAGCCCATTCTACTCGCTAATGGGCGATGCGTCCACCTGACCTTCAAATTCAAATTTGCCGGGCATTCATTCGTGCTATCACTAAAACCTATTTGCTGTTGTTTGCTGCATATACCCAACTGAATATCCAGGGATCTTTTTTGTGACCTCCCTCGTGCCGTATGGCCATACAATCAGGCGCGCTTCGGAAGTCCCCGAAATAAACCGTTATTGTTATCATTATTATCGTTAGTAAACCTCTGTGAATGGGTTTTGGTTGACTCTAAACCATCCAGCCCTGCTTTACCTAAAATGGCCGGTTCTCACCTGTTCGGTGACATATTAGATGCAAAGACAAAATCATCGAAACCACCGTCCACACTATCTGCAGTAACCAGCTCGGTAGGTCGTCACATTATCGCATCAGGCCCTTCAGTTTTTGCTGGGGCATATGGGCTTGCACCCGACTAGCTTAAAATCGCCCGGGCTGAGTTCCAGCACAGGCTCGAACGAAGTATCATTCGTGCTTCAAATAACCCCTGGGCTTCACCACCTCATGCGGTTTCTAAATCGTCAGGCGGTTGGTGACCATGTGGAGAATATCGAGCGCTTGATGATGCCACCGTTCCAACTAGGTATCTCATCCCACACATTCAAGATATCCTGGCCAACGTCAAAGGTGCTCGTGCGCTCTGCAAAATGGGTTTGGTAAGTGCTTATCAACAGATTCCCATCTCAGATGAGGATGTACCTGAGATAGCCGTAACAACACCCTTTGGTCTTTTCGAATTCATACGAAAGCCGTTTGCTTTAGGCAATGGTGCACAAAAATCTTTTAACGTTTTATTGACCAGGTTATCAGGGGTTTGGATTTTTGTCACCTACAGAGGCTATATGGTAGCAATGGGTGAATCTGAGCATGCGCACAAGCCACACGTCCATCAGTCGTATGAGCGTTTGGCCGCACATGGCATGACCATTCAATGCGAACGAAAGTGTCTTTGCCAAAACTCGGCCAAGTTTTCAGGCCACGCGATCGTCTAACGTGCTATTCGACCCTTGGAAGGAAAGGTACAAGCTAATCGTGACTTTCCGCCTCCGTCTCACTGGCCGCCGTCCGTTGTTTCAAAGGGTTGGTAAGCTCTTATCAGAGTTTTATCCCAAACTGTGCTCACTCGATGCAGCCGTTAACAGATTCATTTCGAGGTGCTAAAGGCTGTCCGATAGAATTACCCGAGGATGCTAACTGCCTCCAATGCTGTTGAGGACCCTTGGCTTCTGCCACTTTACCGGTTCACTTCGACGCTGACGTTTAACTGAGTATAGTCACCGATGCTTCTGACAAAGTCATACGCAGCTTGCTATAGCAATGGTCTGCATCAGAGTGTAAACCACTAACCTTCTTCTCTCATCATCTCCTACCAGCTGAAGCTGAGTATTCTGCATTCAGTCGGGAACTACCGGCAGTTCACAGTATTGTTAGACATTTCCGGCATATTCTCGGAGGCAGACACTTCATCATCTTTACCGATCACCAACCAGTGACGTTAGTTATTCACAGCCGAACCGATGAACACCCACCACATGAGTTGCGTCATTTAGACTTCGTGGCACAGTTTTTCAGCGATGTTCATCGAGTTTCTGGTGCCGACAACGTTTTGGATGATGCTTTTTTTTGGAGTAAACGCTATTTCTATTCAGTTATAGGCCATAGATCTCGAGATTTTGTTGCAACCCAAAGTTCGGAATTGGATTCCACAGACCCAAGCCAGTTTGCGTCACTTCACCATTCGGAGTTCCCCTTAGCCACTTCCATGGGCTCCTTTGTGTGTGGCATACCTTTGCCACACCCAAGCTACATGGCACTCACTTCTTAAGTTTGAAGAACCATTGCCCGTGTTAGGCTGTCATCGTTCTCGTACGACGGCATATCGCCCAGCAGTCAACGGCACTGTTGAGCGTTTTCATCGACAGCTCAAAGCACCGCTCATCGCTGCTGATAGCTTTGACTGGATGCAAACACTTTCTTTGTGTTCCGCTCATAAACCCGATATTTCCGCTTTCGTTGAGGAATTAGCTTTTAGCCAAACTTTTCGGTTACCCAGGGATTAGTTCATCACGGGTCGCGTGGACAACGACGGTTGTGCTTCATATGCACAGCAGTCAGCTGCACGGGTTGGCAGTTTTCAAATGTATTCTCCGCGACCGCAGTCTCAGTCGACCTACATTCCACATGAACTGTCCACCTGCGTCTACTTCTCCATACGCTGGATAGCTTTAGAACATCTCAACAGGTGCCTTAAGGAGGTCCACATAAGGTGCTCAAGCAAAGCCATCGAGCTTACCTCATTGACCGAAGCGGTAAACATGAAAATATGTCTGTCGACCGCCTCAAAGTTGCGCACTTTGACGGCAGTCTAGAAAAGGAGGCACCTCTCAACGACGGTGCTACAGTAGTTCCTTCACCCATCACAGAGACCAGACCCGAACCTCAACTGGAGCAGTCCAAAACTGTGGATCAGCAGCAGACGGCGCGATCTGGCTGGCATCATCGTTGGCCAAAACGTCTCGTAGATGGCATTCATTTTTTTCAATCCCATGTACCGTTGTTTACGCTGTTTGACTTTTTGAAATAGCATTTTGAAAACAAGAAAACAATTTTGTACATTTTGAAATTCACTTATTGCACAGACAGACCAGGGTAAGTTACTCTCGTTTCGTTCTTACCCATCGCGGTTTGTCCACATATTTCATTTTTCTCTCCGAGCTGTTTGTATGTGAGTCAATACCACAGGGCAGTCCGTTGTTTGTCTGTCTGGGGAGAGGAGAACTGGTTTCAACCAATTAAAAACGCAATTCTGACTACTGTGCTTGCGGAAGGTTGACTCTCAGCTCCCTTAGCTAGTACTGCATCCGGAGTCGCCCCAAGCATGCCTAAGGCCGTCGACCGGGTGTCTCATATTCTTTTGTTTTCGAAGGTCCTGACATATGGCATTGTTGACTTACTATATGCCTGGTCAGAATCGCGTTTGTCCTCGGGCAGTCCAGTAGTAAACGTTGATGGAAAAATTTTCACACCTAGCCGTGTAACCAGCGGTATGATCTAACGTCGTGTACTGGGGCCTTTGTTCTTCCTCATGTAAATTATGATATATTTACCATGGTTCGCCATAAAACTCCGCTTTTATTTGCTGACGATGTAAAGCTGTTGTACACCTTTGACCATAATTCATTGCGTAATGCTGCATCAAAAATATCAGATGACCTACGGATGCTCAATTCGTGGTGCACCGATTGGGTAATGAAGTGCTCGGTGGACAAAAGCTGCATTTTTACATACAAGTATCATATCCCTCCCGAAACGTTTGGTAGAGGTGGTCATCTGGTTCCTAACAAATCATCAGTGCGTGGCTTGGCGTGTACTACTTCTGTTCGTTCAACTTCTCGAAGCGAACAGACACTCAAATTGCTAGGCCCCTTATGTTGATAGGACTGGTTCAAAAGACATTCCGTCTGCGTGAAATTGAACTCAATGTCTTTACAACACACGTTACACCATTGCTAGAATACAGTTTACTAGTTGGCCCTAACATGCTCCATTGTGACAGGATCGCCACTGAAATGTTTAGCGCACCTTTACTAAACAAATAATTGGCCATCCGTCCAGTTTTAACTATTAACCATGTTGTGACTTACTACAACTCGAACCTCGTCAACTCCGGCGAATAGAGGCCAACCCGTCTTTTTCCCCCACTATAAAAATACAGATCCTGCAGAGTCTCCTCTGTGGTATTAGAACCATTAGGCTTAAGTTATTCGTTACGACACAGCAGCCATCCGGTCATTGTGCTGTCCTCCAGAATCAGCCTACGGTCGAACTTCTTTATTGGTAAATGTTCATAAATGTGGAGTGAGCTTACACCAAATGTCCGTACAATGAGCCACTTACCGGTATTTAAAGAGGAATAAAACAAGTTTCTTGACGCACTGGCACTCGTGTTCAACGATGATCCGTGCCCTTCGGAGGAGCGGGCCTTCGAAGTTGGCCTGGGTTACTGACACACGGGTTTAAGTCCCTGGCTAGGAGACCTGCGAACCACAATTTGCTGCATATCACTCAGGTCTTATTATTCTTTTGGGTGCAACCTTCTGTTTTGCAATGTCCAATCATCCACCAAGACAACATCCCCCCAAAATGGCAACTACAGCCCTAGGTCAATAATGCTTTTTCCTGCCCGTTCCATTCACTACGTTCTCCATTGGAGGAAGCTCTGTCTCAGTTCTTACACTTGGAGTGGCGCATCGACATAGTTTAACCTACAGTTACGACGTCACGGATGCTGAACCCACACACCACCCACATACTATCCTCCAGCCAATTTAGTTCCACGTCTTCACGCAGACTTTCGTTTTATATTCTACGGAGTGGTTACTCCAAGTCCGGTCTTAACCCCGTCTCCGAATCTCGCAGCGTCTGCCGCTCCAAGGTTTTACCCTTCAATTCATCAGTCTTACGTGTCATAGCCCGGCTTAATCGCAGTGAGCTTACTTATCGGCTACCATTTAGGCTCATTTACTCCGTCTTTTTCAGTAGTAAGCTTTCGCCTGGATAACACTCACTCAATATGGCCACTACACTCCTAGGCCTACAGCTTCTCTCCAGCCCACCCCATGCACTAGGTTCTCCGTTGGAGGAAACTCAGCTTTTATTCTTATCCCTAATCCAAATCGTACCAAATTTACCCTACTCGGCCCAAACTGGTCTCATTCCCTTTTTGTTAGTTTTCCCTGGCATTTCAACCCCGAACCCCATTCCGACGACCAATATTAATTACCAAATCACCCCTATCCTTTTTTTCAGTTTTTGCCCTTTCTGCTTTCCTATCTGCCCGCATTCTTCAAAAGTAGTTCCAATTTCTACATGCTAGAGGTTTCTCTTTACCACCGACCGTTGATCCTCAGCTGAGAGCATCCCAGATTGCGTCTATCTGTTTTTGCTTTTCTAGGCAACCGCTGACGTGTATCTTCCCTTTGACGGCTCGGAATGATTTGCTGACAATACCAGAAAAATATCAGGGCTACAAGTCCGGCTGAAAATTTGATACATGTCCGTCATTCCGTCGCCCCCCATTGGCCGTTCCCACCAGGATCCATCGCAACCTGGTGGCCAGCTCCTGAACCATTCGACCTATACGGCCATGTGACAATGCCAGAGTCACTGTTACAAATCTTGCTGGTACGGGGCGCGGTCAGATCCACCGCTTTGGCCGGCACACATCGGGCGTGCAGGACGTCTGAAACGATGTACGGAGGCATCTAGGACGGCGAATTGCACCCCCTGTCACCGGAAATGGTTTTTAGGTTGGATATCCAGCGCACGGTCATCCCTACCCACCAGCATCGGTTGCGAAGTGGCCTCGTAGCTCAGCTGGTAGAGCGCTCACGGTACTAAAGCGAGGGTGGTGACCATGCGTAGGTTTGAATCCCGCCGGGGCCAAAGACTTTTCACGTTTGGATCACTTCAAAACATCGTCAAAATCTGCCAAACATCAATATTATTCATACACCCGAAATGCTGCAAATATGCCGCTCTCTCCTCCAGTTATCGTCGAGTTTTCATTCTTTCCGCCTTCATGTTCGCTTTCTTAACCTACGGCTCCTTACGCCCTGCAAAGTTCTCTTTCCTCGAGCGTAACTATCCCGCATTTTAAAGACCGTTACCACACTCGGGTCACTATTCAGGATCCTCTTTCCCGAGGATTCGCGCCAAACCACTCAATTGTCCCGTTGGCAAACTTAACCAATGTCCAAGATAAAACTCGCCCTTCTTATCACATTCACCGATATACATGAAAAAAATCACGTTCATTGTTGCCGCAACTTTCTTGTACACAGGTACCAAACAGTTAATTTCACTGAGGACTATTTGCCTCCAGAGCATTCCATTAGTCGACCATATTGAGACAATTTGCTCCCTCAATTCCAGTTCTGCGATTTGCCCACTTAAGGCTGTAGCACTGCGATATTCGCACCTTGAGAAAAGTCGTGTCCTCCCTATGTATTTATGTCTGAGAGACACCTGTATCACAGCTTTTTGCCTTGTCGCCACTAAGTGGTCCACTTTCTGAAAAATCAATAGATAGCATTTTAAGTGTCAATTACCTCACAGCCTAACTTCACAACTGCATTCACCGGTTGTTTGGTTTTTTTCATACCCTTTTTTCTACCTTGGCCAATCTCCTCGGACAGTTTTGGTCCTTGTTACCCTCTGGTTCAACCCTTAGATAACGCTAATCTTTGTGTTAATATTTGTCGCTTAAATACTCCTTTTCTTTCGCAAACCGTGTCTCTGCCACTATCGTGGCTAGGCATCACGCATTGATCTGTCGCCCAGTTGCCATTTCCATCATGATGCATCATATTCCACTTTTCCGAGGACAAACAGTCTACTTTACGTTTGCCTGTTTCCATCCGGCCACTTTTTCCGTCACCACCTAGGCAAGCCCTCTCTAGAGATGAGTCCTTCACTGGGGACTTCACTGACTGAACGATATTCGGTCGTTAAGCGTTATAAAAGTAACCTTCGAAGGGTTTTTATTGTCATGTGTCGGCAATTTCATTCCTTCTCATTGTCTGATTTCCAATCCTAAGCCGTTTCATACACAGCTGAGCTCTATGGCTGGTTTACTTCCGGATCGGGAACTTTTCTTTTCCCCGAAGTTAACAAAATTTCCGTCAGTTGCATTTGATTCTCTCATTTTGCAGTCCTTTTTGTTACATATGAGCTAAAGCCCGCTACTTCCAACCAGATCCTCCTAAATTTGGCCGGCCTGGCCATCCGATCTAGAGTTCAAATTTGCCGGGCTCCCCCAAAGAGTGTAACTTAAATGCTTCCTCCTGTGCTGTGTCCAGTGCAAACACTTAAATCATTTTCTTGGAATTGGGATCCCGCCTCCAATTCTACTTTTTGATCTGGCGTTGCAGCACGCATCGGGGTTATCCGAATGAACCACTATTATTATTATCATTACAATTGCACAAGAGAGACGTTATTTCAATACAAAACGTCTTCCGCCTATTCCATCGCCTTCTACCACTTTTCGACGCGCGTCAGAACTTTTAGCTTGTTGTTCGTTCCGTGGGCTGTTCTCGGGATTTAGTTTTTATTAGGTATCCGGAGTATTAAAATATCACCGATACTCATTATGCCAATTATACTGCCCTTTTCGCAACCTCATTTCAACATGGGATTTCAGCTCCCGTTGTGATGACCACACCATTACAATTCGTATGTTCTCCTCCCATAGCAGACTTTACACCGAGCCCTGTTGTGAAACGACTCGCGTGTACACCGCGGTCTAATCGTTAGCTCTATCCCCGGCTCATAGCAGTCACTTGCCAATTGCCTTCGCTCCGTGGTGTTCCTAATAGATAGTCACAATTATTTGCACTCAAATTTTCCCACTCTTGCCTTCTTATACCGTCTGTATGCCACATTACGCCTCGAAACACCCCTTCGGTAAAGCCATTTTCTTCTCCCCTCCGCTTACAACTCAGCCCCACCGTCTAGCCCTTAAAGTCACGATGGAAGTTTTTTGTCACTGCCCATTCTAAGATTCACAACAATTCACATTGTTGTTTCTTAGCTGTACCTAAACTCAGGGCCAATGTCCGCCGGACTGCATCTTCTTTCTTTTTGATTCCAGAACCCATCTGCCAAAAAAGATTTTGTCTCTCGCCCCATAACATGAATAATAAATAGGACTTTTTAGCCCTGGATATGAAACTGGATTGTAGGTACAACCTATTAATCGCTCGTCACTCGACTGCTTCCCTGCTGGCCGCACTCTGCAAGATCCCTAAATCAAGTTGCTAGACTTTGCACTATTTGAACTCACCAAATGAATACAGCTCATTATAATCAGGATCGTACCGGACGCGGCCAGATCCACCTATTTAGCCGGAGCAAGTCAGACGTGCAGGAGGCCAGAAACGCTGAGCTGGAGCAGCTAGGTTATTAGATCACGCGTCCTGCATCCAGAGGCATTTCTCTAGAACTCAGTTGGATCGTTTGTTTGAACACTCATCCGAACGACCGAAGAGAGTTTGAGCTTACAACGGGCCTTCGCGAAAGAGCCCCTGGGTTTTTCTTCCCCGTTAAATCGCGTGGAAAGTTGTGATCTGCTAAACTTCCAGCCGTTATAGCTGCTCCACTCAAGAATTGCCCTTTTATTCTCCTACAGTGTCGTAAAAAACAAATCATGCAAATCAGTTCAGTTGGTGAGAAACTTTTCTATTTATTGCCTATGTAACATTGAGCTCTTGGTTTCTTTCCCTCTGTCCAAGCTTGCACTTAGGTCAGATGTCTTCATCGCTAAATACGCTTCAACGTGGAACAAGCTGCCATAAAGCATTCGGATACTGTCATCATTATCAGTTGCTTTCAAACGAGAAATGTGTTTGGCCTTAAATATAAGCATGCTGGCCAGGAAGTGCAGTCCTTATATTTCAAGGGCTCAGGCCTTTGAGTTAGTAATAGGGTACTCATGAAGTAGATAACCAGTTTAAACATCCCCACCCTTATTAGACTCACTTATGTTTGGCCTCTCTTTGACGTCTTTAGAGAACTCAGTACACGACACTGGGACACTGCGGCTCATTCCCGCCATCCAGGACTGCAATGCAGTCCAAATTTCCTACCATCAAATATTTCTGGCTAATCAGGATACTGGTCTTACACATACTTAGGTCTAAGGCCGTAGATACTACAGTAGATATACCTCGATATCTGGCCCAAATCTACCTAGTGTATGTAAAAACTCACCTCATCCAGCCGGTTCTTTTATCACGTCGTTATTGCTGCTTGCAATTCCCCATCTCTGTACGAACTCAAGCTTCAGTGAGCATGAACCCTATTGAATTTTTTCAGACTGGGGTGGGCTTTACCTGCCCCCTAATTTTGTCCCATATAAACTGCCCGGAAGCTCCTGACTTCGCAGATGATATGAGTGCTCCAAGGCGCACTTGTGGACACTCCTGGCTGTGATTGTCTCCCAGCAAAGAGTTGACCATCAATGAGGCCACGGTACCATCAAAAAATATGAAGGCTACATAAAAAGGCGAAAATGATACCCTACTATCTTGTCTCTGAAGCATTCCAGCCTTGTCATTTGTGACCAATGTCTCGAAGCTGCTTTGTTGCTACAGAATGACTGGTGCGCTTGTAGTATTCCCACTGCCGCTTGTCATTTGCGGTCCATGTTTTGGCCGCTGCCTGAAAGCTGTGGTCACCAGTCAAAAGCAGCTCCACCTTCTCTGACATCCAGGTATCCGACCGTGATAAAACTGTAACAAATAATAAAAATGACCTCAAGAGCGTAGATCTATCTTCCAGCGCCATGAGCTGGATGCCATTAGGTGTGTATCGTGCTATCCCTCGAACTCAAGTAGGATTTAGTGCAGCCTACCGTGTGATTTGAACGAAGACCGTCAGAGTCTGCTTCCATAAAGAATGTTCCGCCCTATCCATTCACACCTCCCCCTGTTTCCGAAATAGTGTTTACACTGGCGCAGAATGTTTACGAAGGTTTAGATATTACCGTAAGCATGAAGTCACCACTTCACGAGATTTACTTGCTCATGTTCAAGTATGACCTTCGTACTCCAGCACCATTGAACCAAAACACAGACGAACTCACGTCTACGTTTCTCTTCAAGAGACCAATTTTCTCTAATGAACCACTAAAGCTCTCAGTAGTTCCTTTCAAAAACCTACTCCTATGTTCCTCAGACTTAATTCAGTATAGGTTTATAGCTGGTTCAAAAGAGGTAGTAACGAATAAAGTGCTGTGCAAGCGGCGTACCACTTCCATTAGCCCAAAAACTGGCCTTTCAAACCTATCTAACAGCCTCGGTGTTCACCCGTTTACCGCATAAGCAAACGGTGTTCGGGGATATTAGTTCTAATTCCATCCAAAGCCAACGCAATAGAAATGTTTAGCAACCCAACACCGCCACGCCAAAATGCAAATCTATGATTCTTCTGAATGCAAACACGGTCGCCTACTCGGTGGGCGCGACTTTGCTAGCCTGTAACTGTATAGCTTGGTCCCATGAAGACCCTGAAAGCATGAAAAGGCCATAACCTGACTGTCACGGCCTCTTTACCATTATAACAAACGGAACAATTTGGGGTCAGCATCGAGTCTGAGACCCTGGTCTTTTCCCTCTTCTCGGGAACCTATCACCGCTAAAGGGGGCGCATAAAGCTCTTGCACTTGAAAAAATACCTTCTGCCCCCTGAACCAATCGGACTACTGTGTTTCATCCAATGAACTCAGATTGTATTTGGTCTCCCCGAGTGACCCTGCACATGTTTAGGCGCCTCAGAATTTGTTCCACCCGCCGGCCCCCACCGCAAGCAGTTGCTAAATTGGTACCCTAACCGATTGATGTACAAATTTCGGTTTGCTAATAATTCCAGAAGATGAAGTTCCCCGTCCTGCCGGTTCTCATCCGGTTTTTAGCCGATTGATAAAACAAAAGACCGTACATTGCGTTTTAGTCATGTTCATCATTATATATCACAGGACATCTACAGGTTAGTCGTCACAGTCCGTTTGTTCGGCCCATATGTCAGTATGCTTGTCTCCAGGCCTCTAAGCTGGAGGGGAATAGGTTTGTAAAAATGAACTTGCCGTCAAACCTAGCTTGCGCTTGTTATTCTTGACCGTGTCGTGTAGATACTGTCGCACGGCCGTGTTCATAAATTCCGGACCTGTGAAATTAATGCTCGTATCATGCATGGTGTATAAGGCAGCTGTAGGAAGATTTGTGGCTCACCAGCCAATAGGTAGTGGATTACAGTTACCTTGAAAGCGAACCTACCGTGAGCCATGGAATAATTTACGTCAGTTTTCAAACTCAAACTCAATTTTGGGAGCATCACCCTGCGTACAAACTGCCCCTCAGAATCCGTGTGTACGGACCTTAGAATGGATTCCTGGGGAAATGACTTAGGTATAAATGGTAGACACACCAACTGATTGAGATTGCTGGCAATAGACATACTTGCGTCTACTTCAGGCAGAATTTCTTGTGTCGATATGAGAAAACGGTAAGCCACACCTTGGTTACCGTTTGCCAAAAGCTGCTGCACGAAGGTGAGCACTTCGGCAGTATCTTGCGCAACCCTTGCAATCGCTGCTGCCATATAAAAGCGCAGACGTCTGATCTCCCCCAGTGATGGCCTGTTATGTTGACAAGATGCATTGACTGGGGATACTTAATAAGTGGAGGCTGCTCGGGAAGGATATGACGAAGTACTCACTTAACAGTTTGTTCGGTGATCGAAGAAGCAAGCATGGTGGGTAAATCACGGAGACGTCCACCGCAGGAATAGTTTGAAGAAAACTAAGCTGTACCCCTCGATAAGTTTCAACGTGACATTTGTTTTTTGCTGGCAGCTTCTCAGTTGTTCCGTTGTTGGTCGACTAACCGCTGCTTTGCAAGGTACTATAATGAAAAGAAAGGTGGTTTACCATGCGCTCATGACGGGACTGCCTTCGGTCTTTGTGTGTTCGGTTCTTCGTCCAAGCTGAATCACGGCGCCGTTCGTCTCCTTGGAATTTTGATTTCTCTTGGAAAGCCGTAACAAATTTTGAAACTCTTTTCGGTAGACCTGTTAGAATCGTCGCATCTGTGGGTGGCAACTGATTATTCGGCTCCATACCTTGTAATTTCCAAGCATATTCGAACTTGCTTTGAGAGCAGTAATATGCCTCGGTATGTTGTAGTTAAAGGGAACCTACATGTGTGGGTGATGATGATAAAGTTTCTCCTGGAGGCTTTTTCATCCGGCCTCTCATACCCTTCCACCCCCCGGCGAAATGTTTGTCCTTTCACATTAGGGATGACAACAGACCTTTCCTCTCCACTATACCAATTCCGACTGATGACACGAACGTCTTTGTTGTTGTCATCCAAGACGATGGCGGAGAAGGTGGATTGTGGTAGCATCTGGAGAGTTTAACAGCCGAAATGGTGGCTACTAATTTATCGCCAGAAACCGTGGTCTGTGTTACTCGGTTGTGGTG
This sequence comes from Fasciola hepatica, assembly GCA_948099385.1. NCBI lineage: Eukaryota > Metazoa > Platyhelminthes > Trematoda > Plagiorchiida > Fasciolidae > Fasciola > Fasciola hepatica. The sequence goes on from CANUEZ040000132.1 coordinate 434,562, forward strand.
TGACACAGCGGGATGATACAGGTAGCCCGCGTATTTGGCAAAGCAACACATTTACAGTCTATTTCGTCAAATATACATGTGTCTGTGTCCTCGGCCAATACACTGGCGGCAAAAGGGTAGCTCCCTTCGATAGAATGGCGAATCGAAGACGTTTTCAAGCTTAGTGTACTTCTCAGGTCCGATCGACAGGCCGCTTTGTTCGTTTCTTCCGATCCACTGAATTTTCGCTGATGATCCATGAATCAACATAATGTTTTCTGGGTCAGATCAAGTCACAGTGAAGCTGCAAACTAGCAAAAATCGTTACCCTTGATTTATTTCTCAAGACCGGATTCGTGCAGTCATTTTATGCTCATGGGGATAATCTTGCCTCCGAGATTCTCCGACACAAATGCGAGCAGATTCTGGTTGTGCCTTGCAGCGCTCCTTTGAACTGGTATAAGAAAAGGCTTGAAAGGAAAGGCGCCGAAGGCATCAAAATGATCCAGAAAGTAAACATCGTCAGCAATCCTGACAAGAAAATGTATGCTGCTCACCTTTTTCTCCAATCATTAATGCTGGTAATGTCTGTAAACGAAATGAGATGGGAGACTGTCGGCGCACGTAATGGATTTTTCATCATCGTCACAGACTAAAATACTGGCAGCTCAGGACAAGAGTGAAACTGACTGCAAATATTTAACGGAATATCGTCCTTTATTGATTCAACGCCTTAGTGCGACTAGCAGGGTCTGAGTCCAGGGGCTTTCCATGGGCAGTACTCTTCCCACCCTCGACACTTCCCGCCAAACTCACATGGTGGCTGTTTTCTTAATTGCCTCAGTACTTCATTCACGAGAGCAGTTGGCTGTCTTGTAGTCAGCTTCCCCCCCCCCGCCACAGGAGAATCAGTTTAGAACAAAATCAATGGTAGCATCAGGCCTAGACAAACACATTGCACTTAATATATTAATAATCGTTCAACCATGTTTATCCCCGAGAATTCAAGTGATGTTTTCTGAGCAACAGCTGGACAAGATGATCAAAACCCGAGGTCACCTACCATTGCATCATTCGGAGATGAGAGACAGACTTTGTTCTGGTGGTACACACCCTGTCGTGTGCTCGAGTAACAGTTATTGTATACCGATTGTGAACTCTTATGCGTCAAATACGACCTTGCCGGTTGATCATACAACCGCTCCTACATACATTCCCTTATTGGTTTTGTCTGTGATGGGATTATATTTTTCAAGTGAGGCTGTTGTTTTCCCCCCGGAATAGCCACCAATTGAGAAGGGTGTTGACTCGACAGCAGGACCTGTCTACCCAAGATTATCCAAACCTTCTGCTTGGAAGGAGAGAAAAGAATCGAGCTTTCGTACCTGAATTGATAGTCTCTGTCGCTCCGTGCTTGTTGCTCGGTGTTGAATCTTCATCTTTTTCTTCTGCGGTTTCATGTGTTGGTATTGTCCTGGGTAAACATAGAACATTTTTGTTGTTCTCGGAATACCCATTAGAGTACGCGCTTCCCTTGGCAGATGTGGATGAAGGTGTTGCCACTGTGTGGAGATACCTTTGGTCGCCTTCGTTGGTATGTCATGTCAGACAGTCCACAGTCGCCAGTTCCTTCAGAGGCTGTTGGAAGGTGAAAATGTGCCTTTATTTAAGATTATTGCCTTACCTCTCTATAGCTGGGTTCCAAGGATGTGCCAGGTATTTCTGTCACATCCTGGACGGATCACTGGGCGGTCGCAGCATGAGGTTCTCTTTCGCTGCCAAGCCTATTTGTCTGAGACCCGAACATTTTTCTAGGTTCTTGGCTATGCCACCGTTATCTTTGATTGATCGTCTTCCTTGATACATTCGTGCGTGAATTGCAGTGAAGTATGGAAAACATGATGCAAGCGAATGCAAATAACCATTGGTAAATACCTCAGATGGATAAGTCTAACTTATAGCCCCGTCAGCAGGTAGCAATTGTCAAGGAGTAATCAGATTCGTTTCCACTCAAATCTGGTTGAATACCAGTACAGAGATTCTGACGATTCGTATTGGAGTAACTGGCCAGAAGTCCAACTGGTTTTGGTTTCATCGCAAACGGGTGAACTCGGGTGCGTAGTGTAACTAACTAGTGAAAGTTACGCCATTCACAGCGCTGCAGGACAATTTTTCACATCCTGCGTGCAATTGTGATCACCAGACCCCTGTGTCATGTGGTGCCCTGGAAGCTTTCCCAAAAAGACACATCGTGGTCTATGGTTGTTAGACCAGACGAGGGTCATGCGTGTCCCTATAGTGACTGGACCATCGCGTTTGGCTACCGAGGCCAACAGTTCATGGCCCTGGCCGATGATTACAGTGGGGAATCGATTTTGTTCCGCCAGTGGTCAAGATGAAATTCACCGGAAGAAAGGACACGAATGATAACCTGCCTAGTGAATAATGCGTTGCGCGAAAATGTCACACTGTGTTCGCGGCAGCACTCAAAGTTTGTGGGAAAACCTTGGTGGAATAGTTAACGGGTGAAGGCCAATCGGTTATTGTGGATTTCTGTTCTATAAGCAAAGTTTGATTAGCACAAGTTATATTTGGGTGATCACTTCTGTAGCTACTTGGAGATGACTGGGTTCGAGTGTCTTACTTCGTGAACTAAATCACCAGAGACAAGTCCAACCAACCAGCACTTACCTTTATGCGGTTTGTTTTTTCTGTCGGTGCTGTAGGGCTGCTCATTTTTCGCCTGCTTGCTGTAGAGACAGTTGGTTTCCTCCGGTATTTATAATACGATGAATATGAAGGAAACAATTAGTTTACAATACGATTAGTTTCTATCCTTATGAGTCTTAGCTTCAGGCTGATAACACTCCATAATAGCGAACAATGAAAACATACAGGAATGTCTATAAGTTTTACGGTAATGTGAGCCCAATTTTTACCCTCGAACATGTTAACCATTGATGGTCGTGTGACATAAAAATGTGACGTTTTCATTAGGGTCAAAAGCTTTTTCTTGTTCGGTGGATTTTAGGATGACTGAAGGACAGTTGTGACTCCGTTATTGTGAACAAAGAGGTAGAAATAGAGTGGAACATTTTAACATCAGGAAACGAATTAAATCTGTTTCTGCCAATGTTTGAGTTCATCCATTTTTCTTTTATACCGGTCTTGGTACGGACTTGTAGCCAAATTGGCCTGAATACTTCAGCAGGCTTGTCGTCCCAACATAATTCGGGGCAAATAATGGAATGGCTCGGTAAGAACTCGATGGTGGTGCCATGACCTTGTTCGTTTTGAGGAAATGACCTTTTTCTTGACACCGCTTGGATTTATTTTTTCTAAGATCTTTTCTGACGTTTGATGTCGACATTACTGCCTTGTTCCTTTACATACGTTTTACTGAACGGACTTTTTCCGAGGTTTTCGCTGACCTCGTTTTGGAACACTTTCACTCCCCGTCCTCCAAGGTTAGCGTTTTGCTAAGCCGTTGCATTAATTTGCGTTCGGCATATTTCTGGTATCGGCACCATTTCGGTGCCATGATCTATAAAATAGGCCCTTTCAATTTTTAACCAAATCACGTCTTTTCTATTAGTCAGATAGAGGGAATTACGTTGCTATTTCGCTGTCGGACCGAATAGAAGACATGTTCACTAGCTGCTCTCAAAAGTCATCTTTAATAGTTTTGCCCCCACAGTTTTTCATTATTGAAACCGAAGCTCACGGTCACTGTATACAATGGCTTCATTCCATTGACAGTCAGTTATACCCATTTTTTACTACATCTTCAACCTCAGTACAGAGGAAGGGTTAGTAAATAATTGCCCCTAATATTATAACTGAAAATAAGGAACAGATGAAGATCGCAAGGAAATTTTGCCATCCGTTATTAATAAGCGTCAGAGTTCTGATAATGTCACCTGACACAAGACTAGACTTTGTGTTTTATGACTTCATTTCATTTTCATTTACTTTTTCGACTCCTTTTCTGTCGCCATAGAACAATGACGCGTTCTATTAGAAAAATGTGATGGGCAAGCTGTCCACAGGGAAAAAACGAAAAATTCTTTGGGCGCTGAATAAATTTGTGCTATCTGTTCATGCAAGGCATCATATCATTTTAAGTTCCACAATTTCGTGACAGAGGCTTTTTTATTTTGATGGATCTAAAGCCGCTTTAAATGGAGGATACTCCATTTATTGTCTGTAAACATTAAATCTTTAAGAGGCTTTATACCGGGGCAACTAACAACCGCTGAAAGGCGATAACTTTGGTTGTACTCGATAGTCCATCCACTCTGCGGTTTTCCTACGAAATTTGGGTGATTATTAAGACCACAATTCCGCAAGCATAACTCAACTGATTCAGTTCGCGGTTGCTCACATTGGGCTATTTTTATAAGAAATTGTTATCGTAGGAACGCTAATTATCGCCCTGTACAATTAAGTGTAACGACGAATCTCCATCCTCAGTCATCGTGTTTTTGAAAAGCTGATAGTTTCTTCAGTACAACAGAAACGATATAATTCACAGTGAAAATAGGATTGTCCGAATAATATGAACCTTTTCATTATTTTCAGTTGGAATTCGGTCTATTTCACAATTTCCGTGTATTTATTTCCTTAAGCATAAGCCTTTAGGCGGCATTTGCTCTTTTCAGCTAAGCTCAATTTAGCCGAACCTTATATAAAACATTTTTACTTGACACGGTTCGTTCGCTGGCCACTGATATGATACCAGGGTAGCACATTTCGAACAATATCACGAGCTTCACACGCAAGTTCTTGCCTTCAAACCCATATAGCTTTAGCAGCCGAAACACGAACTGTAAATATACTTACACATCCAAGAAGCGCGTAAAATTTTAGGTTTCTTTTGCCAGCGGGAATCAGCAAGAGAGAGCCAACCAATATTTCGGCATAAACCATTTGGCGGAATCACGTAACCTATTTCAAACCAGAGCTCATTTTATGGAATAGTTCGCCATATTGAAAAAAGCGAGTTGCAGTATGTACACTGAATTGTGGCAACCATTTATCTTCCATCCTCTTCGTATTGTTCTCCATCTGGCAGCCTCTGCAAAAGGGGAAGCCCTTGAAAACGGACTGCAAAATGACTCGAAGAAATGGAATTATTTAATTTTGACAGTCTGGTATCTAAAATGGGCGATTGTAATAGTTAGTAAACCAGCACATCGACGCTAACACAGTAAACCATCGGCTACGGTTCACGTCACTTTTGGCGACCATAGTCTACTGCTTTCTGGTGGCACACACTTAAGTTGATTAGCACAATATTTGCTGTAAACACTTTAGCTCACTATTTGGTTTCAACCAGTTTTTCCGTAAAGTAAAACCTTTTACTCGCCGGGGTGCGTAGATGACCGTACCAGATGCACACTTGTGCACAAGGTAAGGTGCCAGTTGATCAAAAGCAGCTCACTGTTGAGATATGACAGTCGTTACTGTTCCTGACCAAAATAAACCTATCGGCAGGGCTGAAGGACAACGTGGTCAAGGGAGGTCAAGCGACCATGAATTTCGTTACATTTCGGCACAACTTGTGCTGGCCGGGAACCTACGTAACTTGATCATTTCAAAAAAGACACAAACCGCAACATGGAGCAGGTGCCACGGACCGCCTAAGTGAACTTTGATCCCTGTTCCGTCCATACAAAGTTAACCAGATCGGTAATAATTGCCGTCACATATCATTATAACCCATAGCTGGAACCACGTTCAGACAGCAGATCCTATTTATTTCAGGGTCGCGTCGTCCACTTTCTTGGTCTCCGAGGCGGATGACCAAGGAATACACTCAGACTCCCAAAGAAAGAGACCGAAAAGAAACATCTAATAGCAACCATGACTGCAAACAAGCCACACGACATTGAATACTCCCAAATGCTTCTTACTTGGTTCACTAGGTTCCTCTAACGCAACTCCTTTGTTGCCGATATCACTATTGGGGCCTACGCAAAAAGCAGTTCAGGCGCAACCCGCTTCCTCACCAACCAATAAAACTAACGAATTCCGTCCGTCAAAACTCGACGATTAGTCGGCACATGCCCCTTACCCTGCCAGATGGAACATACCCACTGGATGATGCACAATACCAATACAGTCGATCCTTAATTAGTTCTGGATCCTTTTTGGGACAACCCGATATCACAGCTGAAATACGTAACACAGAAATTTGTTATTCACAAAATGCAGATACACCATCCAAACGCGAGACCACTTATCCTCCTCATCCGTGGTTCCCAGCGATGACGTTGAATAACGCAAACCAAATAGGACCAGATGTATTTATCAGCATATCGGCACAGTGAGAGCCAAGCCAGTGCAGAGATTTTCCACCCTGGTATCCGTTGCAAGAGTTCTTTTCCGAACTGTATCCTGCTTCAAATTTATTTTTCCCTGATCCAGGTTCCTCCTGTTTCACTGTAGCATTTCTGAATGGTACAGGTTACTGATCCTGAAATTACGTCCACATTTTCGTGGACTGTTTTTCCTTTCACAGTCACCAATATTCCCGAGTGCACTCAGATACAATGCGTTTCACGCCTCTCTGTTCCAGGGATTACTCCGTTTACTGGACCCCGCCAGACCCGTCATTCAGGGTTTACGCCATCGCCATGGATTTCTGATCTTTCCATATTTATCGGAGTTTCCGAATAGAATTCCACAAACATTTTGCTCATTCCCCTCCTTTCAGAAGGCGCTACATTCAAAGAACCCCATTGAGCCTCCGGTTTCCATGACTTGCATCGTTTTGGCTCAGAAGGCATTTTTAGCACTTCGTATCGATGACCTTCCCGGTATCAGCAAGGGGCACAATTGCCCAACCTGAACTCGAGAGTTGTCCGTGTGTGCCTCGCGAAGTCATAATTAGTTTGATCCATTCAAACTAATGCTAGCCATGTTTTTCTATTGCTGATATTTTGGGCTATATTCTTGAAATTTGTATATGGTTCACTGTATCGAGCAACGTCGTACCCCTTGATCATGAGTTTGCGCGTGCCTTCTGACCACGGCCGATTATTAAACCACTGAAAATATTGTAAGGTTTGGTGTTAAGCGCATGATCAGAGCCACCCTCTGACACCTCCTGTGGATCATCAAACACTGCATTTACGCTAAAATTGCAGCTGCAAGCGTGTCACTCCCCCTGTCTTCCCCAATTACCATCGAATTTCCCCCCAGTGCACCGTCGATATCGACATTATAATTTGCTCTTTTCAAACCCATTAAAGCTTGTCGCTCTATTTACTTACCAAGCTGTGTGTGGCTCCTACTTCTGTCTATCAATTATCTGTTTCTTTGCATGCCCTGGTCGCTTATAAAAATGTACATCGATCTCGGCATATACTTCAATACCCACCTTCTCTGAGTTGACTTCTCGCTGCTGTACCGCCAACCCCTAAGCATGTCCAATCCCCATAGTGGAACTCTCTGTTACTGTTCGGTCATTGGCGCATACATTGCCACTTTCTATTTCGTCACAACAGCAGCTAAAAGAGGTCCCGCGCTGAAATGTTTTTCTGCGGTCCTCCAGTGCCAGTTATGTGATTACCATTCATCTACTGCCTTTATCTGTCCAAGTTTTTGCCAACGGATTGCTACCTCGTGGCTTTCCCTAATCTGATATAACTCCCCGTTTTTTCTGTACATTTCGAGTGCGCCTTTCATGCCGCTTCGCATCTCCAACATTATCAAGTGATACGCCTGCAAAAAGGGCAATAAAGGTTTCACAAGTGTCGTCTTCTATCAGTATTATCACCTTCGCATGGCATTTGCCCTGTACCTGCTGTTACACAAGTTTGGGCAATGCGTAGCTAAATTCGCAACGGATCCCAAAATCAAAAGGCGGTTGTCCGTGAGGTTCTTCGATACTAGACTACTGAACGAACAGTGATACAAAACAGATATAAACCTCAGTTATTAGATCACAAGGACTTGGAAAATAAGAACTGAATTGCGGCATGCGAGGGAGGAGCACGTGGGTCACGCAGGTCCAGAACGAGGGTATGACAAAGTAGCACGCTCGCGCGAACATACAAAGGTTGGTCCATAAAACCCTACAGTGCGTAAAACACGTCAATAGTGTAAGCAAGTGGGTGATATTGAGAAAAACATGGAACTGCCGTGGTTTTGGGGGATTTTTCACGACCAGTCATTATACCTGCCTTACAAAGCATCTCAAGTCGATTTTTTGCCAAGGTACCACTTTCATGTGATGCTTTCACCGGTAAAGTAAACAGTACACACGTCAATGAATGATCACGTGTTTTTCTCCAGACTTTTTTCATTATCACTTTATCAGCCTCTATCTCACTCCGGATGTGCCAGTTGTGTGACATGTAAATGGTTCTGTAAGTAACCAGCCCCACAACCTCTACCACTACCTTCGCCGATCAATGCAGTGAACTCTGTAGTAGTGGCTTTAGTGCATTCTACTCTCATACATGTTATTCAGCTTCATTCTTTCGTCTTTATCGCGTGGGCATTTAACACAACGTTCTTCGATCGATGTACTTTTACCTATCGTCAACCCTACCTATGTATTCTTACACCCCTTGTGAGACGAGAGTAGTGAAACTGATTAATCCCAAAGTCAGGACAAGATGGATTCGCAAGTTCTACGGCGCCAGAACAATATATTATGCGCATGCCATTTGTATATGAGCTATAACTGGACGGTCACAAGGTTTAACAACGAGGGTAAGAGGTTAGCAAAAGCCACTGTCAGACACGACCATCTCCGTAGTAACAGGTCAAACCAGGATCGATGAGGCTGCCAGCTTTAGTGAAATATAACCAATTGTTCAAGCGCAGTGGTTGATGTGTGCTGTATTTTTTCGAATATCAGCGAGAAAAAATCGCTCAGTCTAAACAGTAAAGTACGTGACGCTGAATGGGGAGGATTTCTACAGACCTTCGCCACATTCACCTCTTTTACAAGGACTAAAAGCCTTCATAATTCCTTTAAGTTACACACCCTGCACTGATTCATCTTCCGTTCCCGCAATGTTACTTCTTTTCTGGCGCTTCATAAAGTGAACCATTCGTTGTACACTAACATCTTCCCTCCTCTTCCATAACCACTCTGGTAGTCCCCCTTTCCTTTGAAGTGTTATTTGTTTGCCATCTAACTGATTCTGCCGGTATCCCGCAGCCAGTTTCTACCACCATCTCAGCTGGATGATATAAATTATTTTACACCTGACCTCCCTTTCCGGTTTGTAGTCTCGGACCCGTTGGTCGCCTAGCTATTTCTACCGTTATCGCGTTATCTGCCGGCCATAATAATCATCAAAGCATTTATTTTCTACTCCGGCATCACTAATGCAGGTTATTTATGCAATCACCCCAAAACTCCACCCAGATAGATTTATCACCATTTCCATGTTGATACTTCATGCTGTACCTACTGCATATCGAACAATTCTCTGAATCTCATTAAGTCTCCATTTTGCATCCCTTTGGCATTCAATCTTCCTCTTCCCAGCACATTTGTTGTTTCTTTTCATTGACCGGCTCCATTGTCATCCAACTGATCCATCGCACTTTGTCTCAGATGTTCAATTCATGTACAACATCAAGTTTTCCATCCATATGCATTTCACACACCACAGCTTGCTAATGTTTCTCTAAATTTTCGTTGGTAAACCCTTCCCCTTAAAAAGAAGCGCAAAACATCTGATGGATAAGTTCAAATTCCTGGCTGTTGTCATCATTTGCCATAGCACTTTTGTATTACTTCACGCTTTCTGCTGACTTCACCCAGCAGTAGACGAACGGACTACCTAGCTTTGAGTTCGAAGCTTGCCAGACGGCTTTATCATTTCAGTCCGCCTACACTTCCTTCTATAATTCCTGGTGTTTACTTATTTCATGAGCTGATAAACTCATATTCTGACACCACTCGCACCATCTGATCGTGCAATGCAGCATACCTCGGGATCATCAGAAATATACCACTAGCATAACTGCAACCAAACTATGGCAGAAGTTTAGACACAAAATAAAGTTACCGACTACCGCCACAGCAAAGTTCAAACTCAGTGATCAAAGCCCTGAAGGGCTGTAGTATTCTTAATTGTGGCCAACATTCAGATGAAATATTTCAACGAAGGGAATAACGGGAACTCCGGTAAAGACTTGTCATACGAAGACAAAAAACAATTTGTACAGAGAAACTTTAATAAATGGAAAGGGGTATTCGAGCTTCCTTAATATGGGATGGCCTCATTATCTACTGACGATCAGTAGTGGTGGCCTTGGTGGCTACTTCAGAAACTTCGACGGAAGAGGTAGCGAAATAATGGTCAGTGTGACGCCCAAACATTCTCCGCTGGAGTTAGATAAGCTAAGTATTTCATGAGAAAACGCTAGTAAGTATCTATAGAAAACAAATATGCAAAATCTAGCAAGTGCAGATGGCACCCACCTAGAGATCACCAGGTTGTCTTCGGATGTCACATCTTCATCATTATGTGATCTATGCAGGCCCACATTGAACCGGAGCAGCCTGTTTGTAGTGAGGAGAAGCGACAGTGGTGGCAAAACATCATGGTTGACCCAAGTCCACCACGGGTAGCCTTAGGCCAGTAAACCTATCTGGCTTCTTATAATAATAATGGCATATTTCTCGACCATGTTCGAGACGCACGCGCAAGCGCATGATCGTGGTGTACAACGTTACTCAAAACAATGAACTATACACGAATTTCAAGAAAGCTAGTCAAAATCGTCAGAGGCAAAGCAGCACAGCCAGAGTTAGTTTTAATCGACCAAAATTATATTGGTTCGCGCGGCAAATTTGGTTTGGTTTCGAATCCGGGTTGGTTGGTGGTGGCCCATGGGAATGCAAAATATGTCGTGAAAATATAGCGCTAAGAATGCGTTATAAACCAAAATAGTGCAAGCTGTGGATAACGGAGGCCAATTGGGGTTCCATGAACGGAATGAGTTATGAACATGAAGAGGTGAAAGAAATGAATGGGAGTACACTCGTGAACTTCGGTGAATATGAGGAGAAAGGCTCACTATAAAGACGACGATGGCCCGGAATGACGGATATTCCCGGTCTCAATAAACGGAGTGTATCATGAAAAGGGGAGGAATGAACAAACTGCGGGGGCCGATAGCAGACAGCAGTTAATGGATTACTCCGTAAGAAGAACGGAGCATTACGAGGTATTCCCAGTTTGACGTGGAACCTTGGTGAATAAATCCTGTTCGACTAATTTAAGGTTCCTCTTGGACGAGGTGGCCCGATGGTTTTGTGAAGGTTACCAAGCGGAAGTTCGTAACCTTGATTTCAGCTGGGTTTCCAGCCCCGGTATCCATCGCCTGCTTCTGTGCAAAGTAGGAATGTTCGGTACAGGTTAGTCGTTGCAAGGGTAACTGACGTATCACCCTCCGCACCCCATGAGACGTTTGGCATCAGATCAAGGGACAAATGCACGAGTTTAGTGGACGTTACAAATGGCGTACATCAGGAATCATCCCGAAGTCAATATTACTCTTACTCCATATTGAAGACCTGACATCCGCTCTTCGATGGGCCGGGTTCATTTTGTGGATGATGCGAAACTCATAACATCAGACGGTGAGGGAGTTCTCGGTGGGGTGACGTGAAACTACTTCGACCAGGCGCACTAGAGGTATTAACGGCCCAACTCCGAAATAAGCAGTATGATGTCAAGGACGATGAGAATCCCGGCTGCTGCTCAAAAGGCCATTCACCGTAAAAGCAGTTGGCATGGCCAGGGGCCTGGAGGTCATAGTTGTTTATAGCTTCAATGGGCCAGACGGGGGCAATGCTTCTGCACAAGGGGCTCGTAGTGAGCTCCTCGGACTGAGTTCAGCTTTGTCGGGCAGGAGGCTGGGGGTACCTATACCAGTGTACCCGGCTATGGTACGACTTTCATTGGAAGGTAACCTGCGGAGTGGGGCGCCCTTCTGGGGAAAAACGCAGCCTGCTTCATGAATGACAAAATTTATGTGACGTGATTGGCTGACAGGTAGGGAGCAGAGCGTATAAAAGCGGACCCCGTGGCCAAAGAAATTTCTTTTTGGAAGAGAGGATACTTCGAGGCGATCTCACACAGATGTTTGGGATGATGTCAGGTTTACCTGGTCACTGGAGAAGAGGTAGACAAAAGCCCAAGCCAAACTGATAAATAGGCTACTGTTTATGAGCAACAGAAAATCAAGCAATCGGAAATTCTCAGTGGTGGATTGGTAGGTCTTCACACCGTTTGATCCCCCAGAGGGATGTCAGGTCGTAAGCTGAAGGCAGTTGTCTCTGAGAGTGAGTTATTGGCATAACCACTTGAGGGATAGCAGATATTACTACGATCGGCCTGATGTGTATTGCAATTTAAGTTTCCGTTTTGCTGCTCGATGATTCCGTGGATTTTCACAACGTAAAACGTCCAGGGCGGCTGATGCTCCACGGGACTAAATTTCTTCTCCCAGTTTTAGATGGGAATTAACGAAATACCGCGCACGGTTTTGGGCACCCAACCGGCAAGTGTACCGCTGAAGGAAGTCTGGACGCTAGAAAAGAAAGACCACTGCCAGCCCTGCTCATTGTGGCTTGACCTGGGCTATGCTAGATAAAATGCAATATACCTTGAAGTGATCCTGCGGGGCAAATGAAGATATGGGAGGGGTCACGGTATCTATGCTGAAATGCAACTGGCTATCAGCGTTCGGCACGTGAGCCACACGAAGCAGCAAACAATAAATTTAGAGCGGGGGGTTGCCAGCCCAAAACGGCACTTCGCGGAAAAACGAGAATTGCAATTTCTTCTTAAAGATTTAACTGAAACGCTATCTTTTGGAAGCAAAGTTTGGTTTGGCTAAGTATGAAAGCCCTGTGCTCCGCAGTAACGACAACCCACTCCAGGTGGTTCTGTTTCTTTCTTTGCAAACAGCCGGTGGGCTGGAATCAAGTGGAGTCGAGAGTCACGAGGAGGCCCACATTTTGGTATTTATACTATTGTTGCCTTCATCCTTACGTGGTAACTAGCCCATTCGGTTTGTTAACCGGGGAGCCTCTTATGTCCCCATCATCTACTTTCAATTTGGTATCCTGTGTGGCTGGATCCATTCTGTAGCAGCCAACCTTGCTCAATGACGCCGCCAACTGCAAGTTTTGTTAGAAGGTCTCCATGTCCCACAACGGGAAGAGAAAGCGAATGTCGAAATACATGATGCCCAAGCAATTCAGTGGAAGGAAGATGTCCAAAAGACACGGGCAAAGCTTAGTTCTACATTTTATGCTAGGCTAGCCCAGGCAAATTATTGTCTTTGCCGCTGGCCTCAGTGTCTAGCTTGGATTTGTTTTGTCTGAATTGGGTTCCTCCGAACAGTACCAGATGAGTTAAATGGACACAAGCTCACGGCTTTTTTAAATCCGGCTTCAAAGCTGAGACCAACGTAAAAAAACTTCAAAGCTGGTTGATGAACTATGACAGCGAGCACCACTGTTATGCATCTCCATCCCACGTGACCGATGCACCGATTAGCCTACGGAGAAAATTAACCCGGTTTTTCCCGGTTGATAGTTGAGCCTTACAAACTGCTGCAGAGGGATCAGGTAACTTTGCCTCTACGACGAGAAGCAAGCAGTGAAGCAGTGTAAACGTGATTTGTGGGATTCAGTAGGGAGACAAAAGGCAAGGGGAAGACCTTGGCGAATAATGGAAGGGCCGCTACTGTAGTGGAACTTCTCTGACGACATACGAGGGCTAACCACAAGGGCTTAGGCCCCAGAAAAAGATAAAATGATTTCTTCTCATGGACAAACCACACGCAAATTCACTTTTCAGCTACCTCAGGAAGAGGAAAACGGGACAGTGGGAGGCATCCTGGAACTCAATCAAGTCTGGGAGGCTAAGGGAACGGGCCATGAAATTCCACCCGGTAAACCAACTACGGATGACTGCATGCCAGGCCACGTGGACAATAAATGAATTCTTGCCTAGCAAAATGGTCCGCGTTAAGGGGTAAAGAAGCAAAAAGGGCCAGGGAGGGCCGCTTTTGGACTCTGGACAAGTACCGCTCTTTGGCGGGAACCGACCATATCGGGACCGTCACGGCAAAGATACCGCGTGGGGCACTTTTAAGCAGCGATTAGCAAATTCACATGGATTCAAAAGCAGACATGATTGATCCGCGAATTTCACGATTATAAAGGGAGCAACATGGCAAGCAAATACAAACCCGAAGTATGCGAACACCACGGCTCGAAACGAACACCAAATTCATGACGTGAGGAAGATGAGCAAGTGAGGCACACAGGTGGAAACGAGTTATGGCAAGTTCGCGCTTTGGATGCCAGTAAACGTAAGTTGGTACACGAAAGTGGGTTGTAGGAAGCTTACATTGAATACGCATATCCTGGCATTTTCTCGAGCTTAAATTATCAGGGTGTTCTTTAAGGACATTCCAGGTCTGGTAGAAAACCGCCTATCAAAATTCTTTCGAGCTTTGCTGTTCCAGAGGGTTGTAACTCAGCCACGGATTCTTTTTGCCCACCTATGCCCTGCTGTCAGTGTACGTGCCCTCCAATGGTTGAGGGTGGGATCTACTCAGCTGCACTCCAGATGCATCATGTGCACCAATATTATTATTATTAATATTATCAATAATAATGGTCGAGAAGCGCCCACAAATGCATGATCATAAGGTGAAGCCTCTTTCTGTGCGATGAGTTGTACATGAACTTTAAGAGCCGTGGTCAGAGCTCTCAGCGATAAACCAACATGGCTAGCAATGGTTTGAAAGGATCAAACCAGTGATGGTTCGCGCGACAAATGAGAATTGGTTTTGAGTTCCAGTTGTGTAGCGCATTTCCAACTGTGCACCAACCCGGCTCTTTTACTTTTACTTTCCAGGAGCCTTTGTCAACCATGCCGTGGAGCCATCCAGTGCCTCAGGCACCCCACCTCCCTCTTTTCCCGAACACCTATCCTGGCCCCGGCCCCAAAATCTCTTATAAAACCCTAGCTGAGGCCTCCGAAAACGTCACTTCCGGTTCCGACCTGCATCGATCGCTGTGTTGCCTCGTGCCAATGTCAGTTCACAGGTTCCCTGGCTTTGTCTTTTATCGTGACTGACCTCGTGATGTGGCCAGTTTTGCCGATCTTTGCACCTCTTTTCACACCCACGGACCACAAGTGCATTGCAGCTGGACAATCGCACCCCGTGGGAATGCTCAAGAGAAAGATAATGCCGGAGGCCGAAGATGCACTATAAAAAGATGCAAGCCATGGATGACGGAGGCTTCCAGGAGACCAATAGGCGGAAACATTCTGCGCCAGAGAAAGACAGAAAACCAACTGTGTGAAAGTGCACTGGAGACCACTCGTGAATGAGTAAAATCAGCTGTCACAAAAAGGTAGGCTTCGTATCATTCGGAAAAGACACAGTGCACCTGGGGATCTTGGATTAGTTAATGATCAGTCTCACGCGGGAGACAGTTCAAAAAAGAACTCTTGCAACGGATACCAGGGTGGAAAATCTCTGCATTGGCTTGGCTCTCACTGTGCCGATATGCTGATAAATACATCTGGTCTTATTTGGTCTGCGTTAGTCAACGTCATCACTGGGAACCACGGATGAGGAGGATAAGTGGTCTCGCGTTTGGATGGTGTATCTGCATTTTGTGAATAACAAATTTCTGTGTTACGTATTTCAGCTGTGATATCGGGTTGTCCCAAATAGGATCCAGGACTAATTAAGGATCGACTGTTTTGGTATTGTGCATCATCCAGTGGGTATGTTTCATCTGGCAGGGTGAAAGTCATGTCTTATATAAGTATAATTTGGTAAGTCCCTACTTCAGAATCAGCCAATCAGTTTTGTTCTGACTTTGGTGTTATTTAATTGAGCTAAGCGTTACTCACCATAGGGATATCATTTACAATTATCAACCCAGAAGACGGTCAAAATTAGGACGAAAATCTGTACAAAGAGAGCAGCTGACCAGGAAGAATAGAGAAAAGTTGTCTGTCCCATTGTCCAAGCGAAACCGGAAGGTAACAAAACAGACTGCCCCGGGTCAATACTGCTCATCACCCTGACGAATGATCATGAATTTGTCTTGCCAAGGAGGCTCGACAAAAAAATAGATGTGAACGCCCTTCTGGTAGAGAGGATTAGGACCACAAACTAGTGTCTGGTAGAGTCAGGTGGGAAAGGGTAGTCCAATGTCCTTTGAGTAAAAGCGTCAAGGCAACAGATGAGAAATTTTCGGTCATCCACGAGGTTACACCTTTTCGGGGCGCCTGCTGAGCGGCTGCCTGGAACAGAGATGGCTGCCTGCACCGTTGGTTAACATGTACGGCCTTGACCCAAATGCCAAAACACTGGCGGGCTGCTTGTCACGGGGTTCCGGACAGACCGGGACTCTTGGAAACCAGAAAACGAGGCAGAGTCCACAGTAAGTCTGTGTGATGCGTACAATTTAAGAACCGTAGGGAATAGGTGGTCAGGATTGAGACTCCGGATTCGTGGGTTTCGAGCATTTGTCATCACGGAGAAAAGGCGCCCCCCCCTATGACGGGATCAAGGACCTGTGTCCTTGCAATGTTTCACTTATCAGAATAGATAGACAGATTGCCCAGGGAAGGCGTGACACTCTTCACAGCCAAACGCCACGTCTAGCCGGTTCAGGCCTATCAGTGCCTGGGAAATATAAATAGGCAATAACCGATATGGGAATAAAGCGCGAGAGCTCAACTATAGCCTACGTACACCAAAGCTCCTCATCTCGAGAGGACAAGGATGCAAAGTCGGCGAGAAACCCGGGAATCCTAATAGCTGCGGGTCCCAGAAAGTTAGTTCAAGGTACTTCGATGCACCAGGGATGTGGGTATCCAGTGAATCCGTAACAGAGAGATCCTTCATGTGAGTTTCATTACTTCCAGTCTAGATAGAAGCTGACGCAGTCCATTAGGCGAGTAAAAAACTGGTGGCAGTATCTTAAGGCATCCGTCCTGGATCTGGCAATCACCAAGTACTCAGGAGCCGTCGCTGACCTGTCCTTGGATAAATCGCTTGGAAGACGCCATCACAACACGCTCCGAATAAAATCGAACACTACGGGGTCATCCGCTTCAGACGAATTCCGCCGGAGTTTCCACTGGCTTAGGCAGGATGCCCTCAAACGGGCAGGGCCTGGGGCAGATTGGTGGGCGCAATGGAGAAGTGCCTACATCGGACGATAGTGGCGCCGCTTGAGGGGAGGGTCACGAAAACTAACGGAGAAGGTAGCTTCACTAAGGGGGGTATGTAGGCGTACGGCTCTGCCATGGTGGACCGGCCGCATCGGAAAAGTAATGAAGAGGAAAAGCGGACATAGACGTGATACGGAGATAGCTGTAGCCCCCGACGATTCCTGCAATACAAGGTAGCAGAAGCCGGATTTGCGGCAAACTAAATGAAATGCCCACTGCCCTAAGAAAACAGGCTGTCATATTAGGCCTAAGCCAACAAGAAAGCGTACCTTGACTGCGTGCAGTTGGAAACGTCCCTATGGATGACGGTCGGGATTGTTAAGTGCAGCTGGAGCAGACGCACAACAGCCGACAAGACAAAAGAGAATGCGCTGACACACTTCTCTGGCAGGCTACAGGGTAGATGGGGTGCTCCGGGCCAGGCCCTCAGGGAACCGAACTATTGCACTAGCCACTGTGGGTTTAGAGTTGGAAACATCAGGGTTGTTCGTAGCCATGGGGTCGGTTAGTAACACACAGAAAGAAGGATAAGTCAGCACCCGTCCGGTCATCCTCAGGTCATTGGCCGAGGTATTAGTGGGTTCCTCTGAAGTGCCTTTTGCTTCCTCTGTGGCAAAGGGTGCTAGCCCGAGGGACAGCCTGAGTTCAGTGTTCAACCTATGAGGATGAGACAAAAAACCGCCCCAACTGTCGCCCTATCAGTCCCACTTTCGTAGTTCCAGAGGATATGGGGAGAGTTTTGAAGGATAGAAAGGAGGCTCATCTGGTGGCAAATAATTTGATATCAACGGATCATTACAGTTTTGCTATAAAGCTCTCGGGCTTGACAAACACACCGAGTTACAAGGACGAAGTAACCCGGAGACAGGAAAAGGGGACATATTGGAGGCATGCTACCTAGGCTTTCTTAGGGCTTTTGTATTTGTAGACCACCACCTATTACTTGCTTAACTTGAAGCCTCTGCTGAGCATCAAGGGACTCGGAGGGGATTCAAAAATACCTAACTGGATGCTTGAAGGTAATGGTAGAACAGAGTGTCTAGCATATGGATTTTATGGATAGCTGCTTGCCGCCAAATTCAAAACTAGGCCTCTGGACTGGGGCTAGAAAACCCCACTCTCGCTTTTACGTACGAATCAAAGTTGGTTGCGCCTACGTCGGAAGACTCTGTACAGGGGACATCGGACGGAGTGTATTGGTGGATAGCAGAGCGGGACGGCCACTGGTTGTGCCCAGGTGCCTATGCCAACGAAATAGAGAAGTTCGACGCCCGTAAGACACCTGGGGTCACCCGGGCAAAAGATTGCTATTCTCTATGTGTTCAGGGTCATGGAAACTGGAGTCGTGTTCAGGAATAACTTCGAATCAAGAAAACATCCCCAATTGCTCGGGAAGCTTTTGGAGCGCTCTGTGCGGCCCAAATGGGCAGCAACAGCTAGGAAGCCTGAGGTTCACATACCAGTCTACAAGATGCTCTTCCGGCCCTCCTAGAGCGTGGCTTCCAAGCATAGCTTCCGTATGTGGTGGAGGATATCAAGGCCTCATGTAGTCCCATACCAAGGAGGACTCAGCTACTCTCAGCCTCTGGAAAGGTCAAAGCTGTTCTCATCGGAGAGTAGAAGACTCAGGGCAGGCTTAATCGAAACCTCCTGAGTAGAAGTGCTGTCGATGGAACTGGCTAACTATATTGAATGCTGAGGTTAAATAACAACTGGTTTGTTCGAAGAGAGTTTGGGTTGCTCAGGAGAAACTTATGAAGGCGAGTAAGGGAAAACAGTTTTCAAGTGAAGCGGTTATTGTTTGGAATAAATTGTCTGGCGCAGTCATTGTTGCCTCGTCTGTGGTGGCCTTCAGAAGAAGCTGGACAGCAAATAAGATGAGTTGTTTGAGAAGTGTACTGTAAGTCCATCCTATATCCCGCTGTAATCTTCTGCTTCCCTTGCTTCTTTTTATCTCTCCCTTTTCTAGCTCCCAGTCTCCTTTCTATCTAATCCATAGCCTATTCCACCCATCTGATTTACCGCACTTGATTTTTTGCCTGATTTCGTAACCTTCAGGGCCCGCGGCCCTATTAGTGACTGGCTACCTGCAGTTGGCAGCCAGCAACGAGGACTCCTGACAATTCTTGGATCGGAGCACGAGGGCCAGAAATGGCCCTCCTTCCGTTGTGTGCGCGCAGCTAACGGTATACTGGGAAACTTTAAGGCCAGTGACGGCGCGAGACCAAGTAGCGACGCGAAAACTGACAATAGTCATTACATGTGCATCGGAGTGTCTCCCCGTCCGTGGATGTTACTGGAAATGGGTACAGTCCAGATTAAAAACGCTGACGTTGTGACACTTTGAACCAGAAGGCGGAGCCCACTATTTTCTTCAGCTACTTTTCTTCTTATATTTGTAAGGATGCCACGAAAGAAGCAGAAGTCCCAGCAAAGCCTAAATAGTAGAAGGTATTGAATTGGCACTAGGAATCAAGTACATAAAGCAGCTTCCGAGCACTCCCGCCCAAAGCTGAGCGGTAAATCCGACGACAGAACCTCGGACCACTCTAACAATAGGGCGGGCAGGCCAACCAATCACTGGTTTTGCTACCACATGATCGAAAATGCCTGACTTGTTCACTTTTGCAGCAACCGGAGATCCGACGAGCTCATAAGGCAAGAATTCGGGCAGTTAAGTGCCCGTAACATAATCTTTCTGTGAACCTTCCGGTAAATCATACTGATCGCCAATGCTTGAACACGAATACAGTGGCCAGTGAGAATGATGTGGGGTTGTTGTAAATGGTCACTCAGGCGATAGACCTGGGTACTACACTAGATAACAGCTTCGAGCCCTCGAAACGAAGCACAGCAGCATCTAATATGATCAGGGGAGAAAGATTTCGGGTTGGATCCACCTTGTCGCACCGAGAGCCGGAGATTTTTGTTCCGATATACTGAGTCATAGTTTGGCTGCATACGAAGTACCGTAGCAAGCCTGGGCGCCGCACTATCGGGAGGATATAGACTGCCAGGAGAAAGTGCAAGGTGTAACGAACGTTTGAGCAATGCGTGGCCAAATTCGCAACCGATCCCGAAATCAAAAGGCGATTATCTGTGATATTCTACGATACTAGATTATTGCATGAACAATGACATAAACAATATACAAACCTCAATAATACGATCACAAGGACTCAACAACGAGAAACCCAATAGCAGCGTGTGAGCAAACAGCATGTGCGTCACGCAGGTCCTGAACAAGGATGTGTCAAAGTAGCGCTCTGGGCGCGAAAAAACAACAATTGGTCAAGAAAAACAACCAGTTCGTAAAGCCAATCAATAGTGTAGGCAATTGAGTGGTGTTGGGAAAAACACTGAATCGCGAGGGAAAAAGGGGGATTTTCCACGACCGGCTGTTACACCGCCCACCAAAATCCTCCTGTTCCTAAGCAGAGTCAAAGGTTCGGTATAAAGGTACTGATTCTTCCTACTTGCCTAGGCCCTGCTGTCAGTGCGCGCCTCATGCTCGTCGTCAACGTTCTACTACTGGTCGCACCTAACCTATTGGCTACATAGACGTGAGGCTAGTCTACATCTTCCACGAGACCAAGTGACCGATGGCGGGCGTGAAGGGTCACATAGATGTTGTCCTCGTGAAGGGCCGTCCGGTCCTGGATGTATGTGCTTGAGTGAGTGTGTGTGAGTGTGTGTGTGTGTGTCGGGGTGTACAATGAAATCACAGATATGACTACACATCAAAGGAGGACTTTCTGCAATGTCAACAAAAGACCGTGTGGCAAGAAAACGAGTAAATGTAGCATGTGTGTGTGACCTGAGCTCCGCTACTTCTACATATGCAAGGGGCATTCGGTAACGTCAACAAAAAGCAAAACAACGAACATTGTCATGTGTTTGATGGGTTTACGGGATGTAGAGTGCGTCGTGCATGTGTGTATGTATCGGGATGTACAATTGGATCGCATTCATCACCACATATCGGAAAGAACCTTCTGTAATGTCAACGAAAGACCGCGAGCACTGTAACGTGTTTAACGGAGACCGTGTGGTATATATGGTTTTTCTTTATCTACCTCGATGATTGGTGTGAAACGTTTTACTAGGCCTCAGGGTTATCAGCTCCTCCGTCTTCGCTCTGGAGTAGGTTAACACTGCGTATGTCACGAATGAGCGCTCCGTTAGCTGTCTTCACCTTCACCGTTCTTATCATTCCCTCAGTGCCTTTGATGGTTTCCGTAACTACTCCCAAAGACCAAGTGCTGAAATATGCGCGTTCGTCCCCAACTTTGAATGGTCTTGTTTTGGCCAGCCACTTCTGTCGAGTCTGCAAAGCCGGTAGGTACTCCAGCAGCCATCGCCTCCAGAAGACCTTGGCCAGATAGTTCGCTTGCTTCCATCCGTGGAGGTAGCTCCCACGAAGGTGCACCGGCCCTTGGAAACCCTCGTTCGACCTTAACGTCAATAAGTCGTTCGGGGTGAGCGCCAGGTGGGTGGGGTCGCCGTTCATTACTGGAACCAGGGGGCGGTTGTTCAGGGTTCGCTCCACCCCAGTCATGACGGTGTTCAGCGTCTCGTCGTCGGGCGGCTGCTGCTCCATGATTGACAGCAATATCCGTCTGGCGGACCGGATCATGCGTTCCCATACGCCGCCTCGGTGGCTGGCCTGTGGGGGGTTGAAATGCCATCGTATGCCGTAGGCCACGGTTCGATCCTGCAGTTCGTCCCTGTTTATGTTCTTGTGCCAACGCTGCAACTCCCGGTGAGCACCCACAAAGTTCGATCCATTATCCGAGTATATATCGGCCGGCAAGCCTCGTCGGTTGATAAATCTTTGCAAGGCCCGTAGAAACGAATCGGTCGTCATCGAATGCGCGACTTCTAGGTGTACCGCACGTGATTTCATGCACGTCATGATACATCCGTATCGTTTTTCTAATCTTTTCCCGCAATTGATCCACAAGGGCCCGAAATAATCCAACCCGGTGTCACTGAACGGCCACCAGCCCGTAGTCACCCTGCATTCTGTTAGTGGGGCCATGAGTTGTTTGCCTGCTGTGGCATTGCGTCTCCTGCATTGCACACACCGTCGGATTACGCGTTTTACAGTCTCTCGTCCTCTCAACAACCAAAGACGCTTTCGGATGACGCTCGTCACGTGACTTTCCCCGGCATGTCCCTCCATGGCGTGGACGTGTTGAATCATTAGCTCTACTACAGGTTGTCTCGCAGGCAGCAGTATAGGATACTTTGTGTCGAAGTTCAGGTGGGCGTCGGTCAGCCTACCATCCACCCGCAGCAGTCCGTTGATGAGTTCGGGGTTTAAACGCTTCAGCTCGCCTCTTGGAGATGGCATGTCTTCATTGGTCGGCCCCACTTCTTCCGCCCTCTTGAGTTCTTGGGCGAAAGCCTCGCGTTGTATCATTCTGAAAATATCATACTCTGCCGCTTGTAGCTCATTGGGACCTATCGGGCCGACCGGTATCCGACCTGAAGGCCGTAGCCCTTTCATGACTAGTAAATTTCTCTTGAACCTGGTTAACCAAACTAGCGAACGAAGCGTCTTCATCCAGGAAGAAAACCTGACCAGTCGCGATAGAATGGACGACGCTTCGACGACGTCGGTTGCTATCACTACGCCTTTGATCTCCAGTTCCACTTCCGTAGGGGGTTTTAATTCGAACACGGGCCAGTCCTGTTTGGGCAAGTGCACGAAGTTTGGCCCTCTCGTCCGCGTGTCCAGTTGCCTGAAGTTGTTCGCACCTCGGGAGCACAGGCCGGCTGAATTATCGCCAGACCTGACGTGATTCCACTGGTGCGTGGCTGATTCATCGTGGATAATCGTGAGCCGGTTAGCAACGAAAGTACTAAACCGGCTCCGGACGTTGTTGATATAGTAAAGTACTATCGTTGAATCCGTCCAGAAGCTCACCGACCAAATGTAGAGATCGAAACATCTCTTCACAGCTTGCACCACCCTGACTGCCAACACGGCTGCGCTGAGTTCAAGGCGTGGGATTGAGACCGACTCCAGTCGAGCAACGCGGGCTTTGGCGAACAGGATCCTCGTGGTATATTGTCCATCTCCTGCGCACCATTGTCCGTACACCACAGCTCCATAACCGACTTCGGATGCATCGGAAAAGGCATGTAGTTCTCCAGTCCGTGTCGTATGGCCAGGAGTCAAACATCGTGGGATTCTTATGTCCCCTAATTTCTTCAAGGTATTCAAAAATTCTTTCCAGTCCAACCGGTCCCTTCGGTCCAGTGACTAGTCCCAATCATTTTTCTTGCGGCACAGCCGCTGCAGCAAGATCTTTCCGGGTAGCAGCCATGGTGAGACGAAACCGAGCCGGTCGAACAAACTTGAGACGGCAGATAGTATGCCACGACGGGTTATTGGCAGCTCGGGAACGTTTAGTTCGGAAAAAAATCGTCCGTTTCCGCGTCCCAATGTATCCCTAAGGTGCGCTCGATAGGAAGTGGAGAGCCGTCCAAATCTCTTACCCTTTCGGCCCTTTCGTGATACGGGATGACCTTCAGCACTTCTGAAGCGTTCGACATCCATTTAGTTAGATGGAAGCCGCCCTCTTCCAGCAATCTCGTCAGACCTCTGAACTGCTTTAGAGCTGATTCCACATCATCGAATGACCCAAGGTAGTCGTCGACGTAGACGTTCCTGCTGACGCTTTCTACCACCGTCCGATGTACTAGGTCGCCATGTTTGTTCGCTGATTCTCGGAGGGCGTAGTTCGCACAAAATGGTGACGATATGGCTCCGGAGGGGTGGACGGTCATCCTATAATTAACCACTGCGTTGTCCCGGTCGCTCTTCTCCCACCACAGGAAACGCAACGCACCTCGTTCTCCTACCGGAATCTCCACCTGATGGAACATTTCCCTAATATCGGCAGACAAAGCCACTTTACCCACTCTGAAACGGCACAAAACATCGATCAGTGGTGTGGTCCAGTCAGGCCCCTGTAGTAGGCGATCGTTTAACGACTTGCCCTGGAACTTGGCCGCACAGTCGAAAACCACCCGCAGTTTATTGGGTTTCTTGGGGTTGATAACCGGGTGGTGAGGCAGATACCAGATACCCCTTTTGCTGTCGGTGTTAACAGGCACCTTTTCAACGTAACCGAGGGCCTCGTTTCGCTTCATCAAATCCGCGTATCGTTCCCACAGATTCTGGTCTC
This sequence comes from Fasciola hepatica, assembly GCA_948099385.1. NCBI lineage: Eukaryota > Metazoa > Platyhelminthes > Trematoda > Plagiorchiida > Fasciolidae > Fasciola > Fasciola hepatica. The sequence continues at coordinate 458,998 of CANUEZ040000132.1, forward strand.
GAATGAAGCGTTCTTTTAGTCGTAGTAATCGTTGGAGAACATAATTTCTGTTGTCAGTCCACGGGTCGACCGATGTGCGCCATGGGAGGGGAACCTCGAACTGTTTTTTGAGGCCTCTAGTGCCTTGCCGCACCGTTTGTAAAGCGAAGTGATCCTCTTGAGACAACGTCGGTCTTTCGTCCCCAATGTCATGAAACTCCTTTTCATACAGCCGTTGCAGATGATACTCTATGCGGTCCGTTTCGGCGGATAAGTAATTCACGGAACCGCGCACCCCTACTGCACCGTATAACATCCATCTCAGTGCCGTGCGTAAGGCATAAGGTGCCTGGCGGTTGCCCACCCTCTGGTCAAGCACCCAATGCGCCTCTGGCACGTCGCAGCCGATGAAGAGATCCACTTCATCATCTTCCCAGTCTACAACGGTTACATCTTGCAGGTGGGGCCACCTTGTCAAGATTGAGTTCACCGACCTTGGTGCTCGCATGGGGAGATCCGCTAACGTGAATGCCTCCGTTGGTTCAATTTCCTCGTTAGTGTCTAGAGAGATGAGTTGCAGCCTTAATCTACCGACAGTCATTACCTGTGTTCCGCCCACCGTGCTCACTGCCAACGACGTCGCACCTTTAGCCAGTTGGTGTTTGTCGGCAAACCGCTCTTTCACTAAAGTGGTGTCGGATCCACTATCAACGAAAGCCAACGCCTTGACTATCCCAGTCGGAGTCACTACTCCCACGGCCACTACGCCTAAACGTACAGGTTTACTGGCAGATCGTGACGTTGAACAAATCACGCTGGGCTTGGTACTCGCCTCGGATATGGTTACTCTCGCCTGATGCAGCAGCCGATGGTGTCTGCCCATGCAGCCCTCGTAACCACATCGATTCCTTGTCCTACAGGCTGCTGCCCGGTGCGTGGTGTTGAGACAGATAAAACATGCTCCTGCCATCCTCGCCATTCCCCACCGTTCGTCTATTGTGGCGTTGCCGAACTTCGGGCATTCTGGTAGGCCATGGCTAGTACCACAGGATCTGCAATTTGGTTGCGCCGTAGCATCTCGTGAAATGACGTGTGTATTGGTCCAAGGCTGGTACTTTGGATGTTCCCGTACAAAGGTTTGGACTTGGCTAGTACTGGGCTTGTTTGCTCGGTTGCTGTCCCGGATGAGTCGGCCGAATCTGCTGTCAGCTATCTTCGTTTGCCTGTCCAAGTATTCGGTCAGGTCTTTTAAGTTGGCTTCTTTGTCGCTCCGGCTTATCCGTTCAGCTTCTTCCGCCCACCGACCCTGTAGTTCGGGAGAGACGTGACGGACTATGCCTTCCAAAGTGTGCATGGCGTCTAGGTCAGCCCTGTAACCTAAATGGTCGATGGCTATTGAGCAGTTTTGCATCCTAATCACCAGGTCGGCCATGGTGTGGACGTCGCCCTTGGTTCTCTTTGCCTCTACCATCACGCCTTCTATTAGGTTACGGGCTACTTTGAAAGGTTGGCCAAACAGGTCCCTTAGGATCTTCCTTGCCCTTGTGTAGCCTTGTTCTGGGTCGAGCATGGTGCACCCGTCGATAGCTTCTCTTGCTCGGCCTCGGCAGTAGTGAGTAAGGTAGAGAAGCCTTTGCCCAGGGTCGGTTACCTTATTTCCAACGAACGTGTCGAACTGCTTGACAAACTTGCAGTATTGCTCAGCTCGCCCGTCGAAGACCGTTAGCTCCACTCTAGGCAGATCGATCGATGGTGGTTTGTAGTCGGCGACCGGCGTGGGGTTCCCTACCTTATTGCACCCTAATCTATCGGAAGTGTCGAAGTCACTGGTCTCATGCTCTCGCTCTTTCTGTGTACGCTTCTTCTCTGCTTCCTGCGCCTGTAGTCTAGCCGATAGTAACTGTTGCTCTAGGTCTAGTATTCTCAGCTTATATAAATCGACATCCTTACGATCAATATTGCTCTCATTACCAAGTGAACTAGCACTGACAGAACTAGGCGATCTAGCATTACCCAAAGAATCATATGTACCCAAAACCTCCCCAGAGACTTGCCGTATTACTTCCTGTCCGGATTCGACTGCCTTTGGTCGTTTTCTTGGCATTTTGCGTGTTTTTCCTCGTTCCAAATTGATCTATTGAGTATTGTAACGAACGTTTGAGCAATGCGTAGCCAAATTCGCAACGGATCCCGAAATCAAAAGGCGATTATCCGTGATATTCTACGATACTAGATTATTGCATGAACAATGACATAAACAATATACAAACCTCAATAATACGATCACAAGGACTCAACAACGAGAAACCCAATAGCAGCGTGTGAGCAAACAGCATGTGCGTCACGCAGGTCCTGAACAAGGATGTGTCAAAGTAGCGCTCTGGGCGCGAAAAAACAACAATTGGTCAAGAAAAACAACCAGTTCGTAAAGCCAATCAATAGTGTAGGCAATTGAGTGGTGTTGGGAAAAACACTGAATCGCGAGGGAAAAAGGGGGATTTTCCAAGACCGGCTGTTACACAAGGGCTGATCATCAGAATGGCCCACCTACACAGAGTCTCTCTATGCCCTGGATCTGTTCTCAGCGAAAAGGCGGCACGTGAGCGGGGATTCAGTAGGAACTTTTGAGGTAATGAAGGGACTTTCAGGTACAAGTCGTGGGGACCTTTTCTGTGTGACTTCAGGGAAGGGCACGATGAGGCAAGTTTTGAGATTACAAAGAAAGCGCTCAGGACTCCAAACTAGAACAGATTAGTCCCCAAATAGATTGATACCCCATAGCAGCATGCTCCCAGGTTACGTTTCAAATACCACAGCAGTGAAGGCCATTAGGAAATCAGTGAACAAGTGCTGGGTGGCTGAATACCCAAGTTATGTTAGGCAGTTTTTCGGGCCAGAATCTGCCAGGACTGGTATGGATGTGCACCCATTTGACCGCAACAGCAGCCGGGTAGATGGGTCCGTGGTCCTTGCTAGGAGGGTAAGGTCAGCTAAAATTAAACGGGCGAAGCGTGATGGAGTCCAGCTTCCTTCTGAAGACTACAGAGGAAATGAGCACTAGACTCCGCAACGTGGGACATCATCAAGATCATATATGGAGGTCCTAGGATCGCCGCAGCAAGCAGTCTTTGAAGTGGTTAGGAACCAAGTGGACAGTTGCTCTTTTTCAGCTTTCACCACTCCAGTGCGAACAACATTAACGGGTGAGCTGGTGGCCCGGAAGCCAAAGAAGAAGTGAGTTAAAAATTAGGCCCAGACACAGGAGGTGATAGTTAAAGCCTTGAAGGGGAAAGGACTTAGTTGCCGGACTCTGGAAGCCCCGGTGATGAACGTCAAACAGAGGGTCCAGGCAGTGGGATAAACAGCGAGTCGTGGACTACTGATTTTCAATCAGAAGGAGCCTTCCATAAGGCAGTCTGGGGCACGAAGTGACATAGGTTGCAGAAGTGTATAGGATACACTGAGCATCGCAGTACTGCCAGTGATATGCAGGGCAAAGCAGCCGCCCTCGGGGAACACTTCGGTGGTGTACATAGGATAGATAGTAGGGTATGAGTCGATCTGGCTTTGGTGCACCATTGGCAGCAGCTAAGCCAGCAAACTCTCCCAGAGAAAGTCGTGCGTAAGTACCTACAGAATTAAACAGCCCCAATTCAGCGGGTCTAGATAGCATCCACCAAGCAACCATCAAGCCGTTGGCGGATATCATAGCTCCATGGGAAGCAAGCCGTACAGGGCCACGTTGGGCTAGAGTAAGCTGCCTCAGGACCAGAAAATGTCAGCTTTCATGGCTATCCATAAGTGCGGATCCAGGTCGACTATGGGTAAACAGGCAGGTAAGCCTAACTAGCACCTTGTCAAGATCTTGGAAAGATCATCTGTGACCAAACCTGTCAGCACTTACCGGAGCACTCTATGCTCAGCCCAGCTCAGCATGGATTCCTAAAAACAGATCTTGTCTGACCAATCTCCGTGTTTATTAGACGGAGTGGTTAGAGGATTGGATGAAAGTAAGTAGGTTGGGGTATGTTACCTTGACTTTAGCAAGAATTTCGACTCCTGTAATCATCGTTTTTGCTTTGCAAGATGGAGGCTTTCGATAAAGGTGGGCCATTATATAGGTCGCTGGTGGACTCCTTCTCCCACGAGAAGTTTTGAGTCAGAGTGGGGTACAGGTGATCCATTTTGGTGAACATCACTAGTGGTGACCTCAGGGTCCGTAGTTGGCCCTCTGCTATACGTGTCGTTGGCTACCAAACTGGCATCCTCCTCTCAGTCGCACTAACCCCAGAACAACCAGATATACTGGATCCTGGGCAAGAAGCACGACCGTCATCTCGGGACAAAAGGGTTTCGTTCACCTGCAGGGTATTGCCTTTTGATTCGGAAAGGTTTTCCAAGTTTCTCCGTAGTTTCTGGTCTCAGTTGTTGCCGAGGATTTTGAGCCAGAGAATGGAACTTTCGAGTGAGGCGCAACAACCAATTTTGACACCTTTCGAAACAAAGTCGAGTCCAAATAGCAACGGTAACATACAAAACAAATGGGCCAATTTTGCGCTAATCAAACCCCATTGGTGTCTCTTCTGGGCTCCTAAGCTCCAAAATAAACAACAACATTCAGTAATCTGTCTACGCATTCCGATCAAGCCGAAGCCCTTTTTCGTGTACCGATAGTGTCGTATCATCTTCAGATGAAACTCTAAGACATCGACATATGCCGCATATTAAGAAAATCCCGCAGGGGTGTTAGCGACTGACCAACAATGGATGAAGCCCATGGTGGCCTACGTACGCACTGGCTTTAAGGTCAATGTAGGTTAGAGAGAACCAGTACCCGCATCCACCCCTTGAGTTTTGACCGCTTCATGGGAGGATTTGGTGGGCGGTATGACGTACATGTGGGGAAATTCTCCCTAGTCGTTGGTACATACTTGTATTGTTGAAACTATGCTCTTCATCTATTTGACCCTCGAGCAAGTACAGCATGCACCAACCACCACATGTGAACATTCGTTTATGTGCTGCTCATAAGCCGTGGCATATTTTTGATTCAAACCCGGGCCGCCGTGACGGTGGTCCCTGAAATTGACCTTCTGTTGAACTCTGGTCCTCGTTGCTAGGCATTGTGGCCGTAAGGTTGAGGTTTTAACGTATTCATATGCGCATACTTCGGTGAAGCAGTACCATAGAATCATCGAATCAATCTTGTTCCGACTTTGGGATTCGGTAATTGGGCTACACGTTGCTCACTATCGAAAAAGCCGCCGTTTATTGTCCACGGTGATTGAAAAATTCCTCTCCTGCTCACATTCCTGTACTCTATGTCCATTTTTAGACAGTCTTTTCTGACCTAATTCATGCTGACACTGTTTTGTGGTCGACAATTATTCTACGCTTGGTGCACTTTCTTTTTCTTTTTATGGTTGCGCTTTCTTACTATGATTACTTTGAGGACAGATGGTACAGTGGTGAGATGCACCGATTCAACACAATTTTGTTTTATTACTCCTTGGTTTCACTTTCTCGCTGAAGTCGACTGACCGTAGACGTTCAGCTGGTTTACGCTGATTTTTGGCTGCCACTCTCGGGAAATTGTACTTTTGGCCTGGTTAAGCGTGGAGAACCTGTTCTATTTGTTTTGACTTCAGGACAGGTATTTATTATTTACTCTTTCTGGCCAGCTGTTCCCCTTTTTACAGAATTTTGTCCCTTTTTTGTCTACCTTTTTGACTGGATAGTGACTGAGGCTCGCTGTCAAAGGTATGTTCGTGTTTGTACTTATATTTTTACTCGCTAACAGTACTGTAGAATTTGCAGAGCAATCGTGTTTTTGATTTGGGTTCTGCATCGATTTGGGCTCCGAGTTGCTTTGAGTCTCCAAGGTGCTGTCCAGAACGAGTGAAGCTTATTAGTCGGTGATTCGATAATTGAATAGTTGGTCAGGCTTCACCCGGACCAGGACTTGAGCTTTTTGGTGGTTACACGCTGCAGTACTCAGCTCGGAATCTTCACGAGGGAACCAATCATAAATCCCAGGCAGAGGACAAGAGCAAACGATAGCGGGACAGGAAGCGAGCCGGCAGGTCCCTGGGGTGTTCTTGGTTGATACGGATTCCTTAGATAATGCTAGGTCTGCTAATCTTCCCAGTGCAACTTCACGTATTCCAGCCGATGATATGGCATTTAAACGTAATGATACGTATAGATTGAGAACAAAGGAAGTAGAAAACCAGCTAGGGCAGGCTAGGGAAGGAGCTGAGTCAGCCAGGAATGAATAACTTCGGAGACGGGAGCAAGAGGTGGTCATGGAGACCACGTAGCATGCAAAAATTTAGCTTAGCAATTCCATGGAACGGCTGGAGCCGGCTTGTGTCAGATGAACACAGACAATTGACGTGCCAAGAGTGTAATTGTCCCCATTTGATAGGAGCGCAGAAAAATAGTGTAAGTTCGGTAAAGGATACGAGAACATTGTGGGAAGGAGAGTATCCGGTCCAGGGCAGAGATTCTAGTATTTGCTATGGTACTGTCATGGAAGAGACAGAGAAGCAATCGACAGGTGATCGATGCTGGATCCCAAAAAGGGTTGCACCAGATCAAGTTAAATCTTGAAACACCTTTTTGGGCAAGCGTTTAGGGCCGCTTGGAACCTGATCGATGGTGTACTATTGGAGGCAAAACGTTCCAAAGGCGGATCAGGTTCTTTAATCAGTCTGGGGATAAAAAAGCAGGGCTGCAGCATCGCCCTAAATCGCTTATGTTATCGATCAGACCCAAACGCACTTCACGCACTGGAGACAACAGTGCGCAGTTTACTCACGGAACTACAGAGTAGATAGACCGAGGAAGCCGAAGGGATCAGTAGATATGGGCGATAAACCATGTTTGAGGACCTGGAGCAGTTGATGGACCGTCATGCCCGAATGGCAAAGAGTCGTTTCGGTCAACCTGTGCGCGAGACGAGCAAGCTACCTGGGACTGCGACGACACAAGGCTGGACCAGGGAACCAAGAAAAGGCCAACCATGAGCAAACACACACGCACCATCCCGCGAAGTTGAGAAATTGACGGTATGTAAAGTTTGTGGGGCGCCTCATCGCCTAGCGGAATGCCCTCACTTTCGCGACGTAGACGCCGACGAACGATGGGAAATGGCTAGGAGGCTGGGCACGTGCTTTGTCTGCCTCAGCAATTCACATCGAGAAGCAATGTACCGAGCTAAACCCAGTTGTAGTCAGGCTGGATGCCACGGGAAGCACCGTTGCCTTCTACACAAATGTCCGAAATTGAAATCCAAAGAATCCCCGAAGCCACGTGTGGTCTGCTCAGTGTCTCGCTCTGGGAGTAATAGAAGCCGGGGTAGAAAACGCGATTGGGGGTTATAAGAGAGTTGGCATTCGTAGATAGTGGATCGGATACCACTCTAGTAATCAAGGGGTTTGCAGAGAGATATGGGATCAGAGGGAATCAATCTTCATTAGCCGTGAGCACAGTGAAGGGCACCCAGGTCATCCAATCGACCAAACTGCGCCTACAACTAGTTTCCTCGGTCAACAACAATAGAGCAAAAAGCCTGGGAGCATTCATTACAAAAGATCTGCCGATGAGAGCACCTAAGTCGGTGCAATTGATTCTAACTCAGTGGCCGCATCTCGACGGAATTACGATCGGGGAGTGGCACAACAACGAAATAGATCTGCTGATTGGTTGTAATGTACAGGAAGCGCGTTGTGTCCTGGATCGGAGAATAGGGAGCCGAAAAGCACCCCATTAGGTACGCACTATATTCGGTTGAACTTTATATGGTAGTACAGATGGGACGTGCGGCAGACAAATTCAAATCAACTGCACTTCGGTGGAAACGGTGAACATTGAACAAGCATTCCAACAGTTGTATAACACCGAATTTGCCGATCTGACCGTTGATAGAGATGCCCCATTACGAGAAGATTGGTCGGCTTTGAAAATGGTAGTCGAGAAGGCCAAGTATGTATTAAATGGCTTCGAGGTTCCCGTCTTGCGCAGACCTGGCATGAAACCAGTGCCGAACAGCCGAGAAATTCGGGCTTACACGAGAACCACAACTAAGGATAAAATACGCGCGAGCCATGCAACATAACATAGTCTTGGATTATATAGAAAGAGTAGATACAGTGGTATTCAGCGCAAATTTAAGGTGGTACGTACCTCATCACCCGGCCGTGAACCCAAAAAACTGGGGGAGGTCAGTGTGGTTTTTGACTATGCCGCGAAATATCAGGGTGTGCCACTGAACGACCATGCATTGCAGGGCCCAGACTGAACAACACCACCAGTCGAGGTTTTATGTCGTTTTCGGCTAGGAAAATTGGCCGGCTCTGCGGACATACGTGGAATGTTTCTACAGGTGAAGATGCCCGTTAAAGATAGGGACGCCTTCCGTCTTCTCTGGTGGCCTGAGAACGACACAAATCGCGCATCTGACGAGTACAGGCTGACCGTGCATCCATTTGGGACGGTATCATCCACAGTCTGTGCTAATTTTGCCCTCCGGGAAACCCACAAGCCTGTCGGCGGCACCAGTAATCTATCGGGATGACCCATCGACCACTTCTGCGTGAACGATTTTCTGTGTTCTTCTGACGACCTGAACACTGCTATTCTATATATGACTGAACTAACCACCATTCAAAATGCTGGAGGATTCAACCTCACTGAATAGACTTCAAACAGCCAGGAGGTGCTCAACGTTATGCCAAAGTCCCAGAAACAGGAATGTGCGAGAGAGCTTCTGAGATACTCCTCACAAATGAAGCGCACTTTTGGAGTTCGATGGAAACCCGAATGTGACGAATTCATATTCACTCTGGGCCTAAACAAACGACTAGTCACACGGAGAGGAATCCTATCATCAGTCTCAAGCCCCTACGATCCCCTGGGTTTCGTTTCGCTATGGTTGTTACCGGTAAAGTGCTTGCCACAATCGCTGTGCCGGAGGGGTCGGGTTGGGATGAACCTCTCCAGGATGACGAAGATAAGCAATGGCTCGACTAGCTGCACGGCCCGGAGCAACTCGGTGAGATCAAAATACAAAGGTGTTTGACAGGAATCAAGTGTACAAACGGTGCTCAAGTCCACTTGTTTTCAGATGCATCAGAAGTAGGTTACAGATGGTGGCATATGGCTCCTTGGCAGACAAAAATGGTGGGCGGCTCAAACAGATATTATTCTTCCTACGCCTACTACAACTGGACGCTTTCCAGTTCGAGACCAGTGAGCTGACCAGGATAGATGATAACACCAAAGGAAGCCGGTTGTTGTACAGCAGTATCCAGAGACAAAACCCCACGTATGCCAAAGGGCTGCTGACAGTTGGAGGGCTGCTGACAGTTGGAGGGCTGCTGGCGAATTCAAATCTAGAGTTCCTGGTGTCCGCTACATAACGAGATGCCCGATAGACCGTGTACATCGAGAAAGGGGACAAGCAGGTTTGAACCACTTACTGAACTACATACGTCAACGATTTTGGATGACAAAGGGACCAGCGAAGGTCAGGCGAGTCATAGGCAACTGCATCACTTGCCGTCTCCGGTATGCTGTAGTAGGCCAACAAATGATGGTCCCTATTCTAGTTTTGAGTGTTCAAACAAGATGGTGCTTGTTCGTGGGAACTGGCGTCCATTACTTTGTCCGTCACTTGTACGACGGCAAAAGAGCACGCATAAGTGGTATGGTCACCCAATAACATGTTTGCAATGCAGAGCAGTCCATCTTGGATTAGTGCATAATATGACCACCGATTCATTTCTAATGGCCTTTCAAAGGTTCGTCACGAGGCGAGGAGTCCCCAAGAATGTATACTCAAACAGTGAATCGAACTTCAGTGGAGCTCATAAGGAGTCAGAGGAATGGTGGAACCTCCTGGACCACACCAAAATAAAAACAAGACCGTAGCAAAGGGGATAGAATGACACTCCAACCCACCCCATGCCAGTCATCGTGGTGGCGTTTGGGAAAGGCTGATAGGATCGACTAGGAAAATACTTACAGCCCTGACCTCACAACAAACCCTCGATGGCAAGACTCTGACTACTTTACTAACAGGAGTAGAAAGCATGACGAAAAACAGACCTCTGGTGCCAATCGTCCCAGACCCTGGAGGTGAACCGGCTCCCACTCCCAAAGGCCTGTTTTTATTGCGGTCAAACGTAGGAGCAATCACACCGAACATCCTACGTGGGAAGTATATCATGAGATGGAAACAAGTGAACCGCCTTGCACAGGTTTTCTGGAAGCTCCGGACGAGAGAGTGCTTACCAACACTGCAGCTGAGGCAAAAGTGGATCTCTAAAGAGAGATCGTTCCGACTTGGCGACGTAGTCATCCTCGTGGAGAGCCACTTACGTCAAGACAAATGGCCGATTGAAGTGATCGAGGGCTGCCGTACAGAAATCGAGGGTCTCGTGCGAGTGGTGGTGGTAATAACGAACAAAAGCGATGTATTGCAAGATATCCGCAATATATGTTTCGCTTGATGGTGACAATGGCGAAGGTGAAGTCGACGCTACAGATCAAGCTAAAACCAAGTCTGCTGATACCAAATGGAGATGAATTTATTTTTTCGTCCATCAGACATTCTTCCGTAGGTCCCAACCCTTCACACCAACTTTGAAGCATATTTGTGTCTAATTTCATACGGTGTTTACGATTTACTATGGCGTAAGTTGTCGAAACCTTAGTTAATCACACGAAATGACATTGTTTGTGAAGTAGCGGAAATTCTTGAACAAGCGCTTGTTGACCGTTTTTGAAAGTATCTAATTTTCCGTGGCCTATTTTTATTCTTATTCAACCTGTATCCAAACGAATACAAGTTGTGAGTGGAACAAACTTCTAGTGTGATAATACCACACGTTGAGCCTGTAACGGTTACTCTGACTGTGAGCCACGCACAGCCAATTCAAAACGAATCCCAAAACCAGAACAAAATTGATTCAAAGTTCCTCCGGTAATGGATTACCAAGATATAAGCATATAATTATGTAAAAACCTCAACTGTACGCCCACAACGTCTAACAACAAGGACCAGAGTTCAACAAAGGCCAACGTCAGGTACCAGCGTCACGGCAGTCCACGTTCGAATCAAAATTATGCCACTTCAAGTGAGGAAAACATAAACAAATGTTGAAGTGCAGTGATTGATGCAAGTTGTACTTCTTCGTGGGTTAATAAAATAAAGAGCATAGTCTCAACAATACAGTTATATGACAACGGCCAGGGAGCTCTTCGATGCTCAAGTACCCTGTAGCCGTCTCCATTTTCCATCGAGAATTCTCAGACTTTATTACACCATGCTCTTTACTATCATTCGAGAAGCCCTTTTCCTCTAAATTCTGTAATCTGTCTACGCATTCCGATCAAGCCGAAGCCCTTTTTCGTGTACCGATAGTGTCGTATCATCTTCAGATGAAACTCTAAGACATCGACATATGCCGCATATTAAGAAAATCCCGCAGGGGTGTTAGCGACTGACCAACAATGGATGAAGCCCATGGTGGCCTACGTACGCACTGGCTTTAAGGTCAATGTAGGTTAGAGAGAACCAGTACCCGCATCCACCCCTTGAGTTTTGACCGCTTCATGGGAGGATTTGGTGGGCGGTATGACGTACATGTGGGGAAATTCTCCCTAGTCGTTGGTACATACTTGTATTGTTGAAACTATGCTCTTCATCTATTTGACCCTCGAGCAAGTACAGCATGCACCAACCACCACATGTGAACATTCGTTTATGTGCTGCTCATAAGCCGTGGCATATTTTTGATTCAAACCCGGGCCGCCGTGACGGTGGTCCCTGAAATTGACCTTCTGTTGAACTCTGGCCCTCGTTGCTAGGCATTGTGGCCGTAAGGTTGAGGTTTTAACGTATTCATATGCGCATACTTTGGTGAAGCAGTACCATAGAATCATCGAATCAATCTTGTTCCGACTTTGGGATTCGGTAATTGGGCTACACGTTGCTCACTTTCGGAATAACCGTTACGGAGGTCGAGGCGATCTTACGGAAACTTTCAAGATAATGGAGGTTTTTTCTGGCCATAGATCGAATCGTTTATTCCAAGTTGCTTTTGCTTCCAGAACAATGGACACGAGAAGAAGCTGACGAATGTTTGAACTCGATTGATGACTAGGTCGCACGTCTTCAGCAACAAGATGACGAACAGTTGGGACAATATGCCTGATGGAAAACTAGATCTACAGACCGTCTAGTCCCTCAGAGGTGCCCTAGGTTGCAAGCGGTACGAGATATTTCCCTTCAAGCGCTAGGTATGGTAGCTAGATTGATGACGAGAAACACTGTGCTCTGTCTGGAACTTTTTAACCGACCTTTTCACTCGTTCCATACTGACCCAGTGAATGTTCGCGATACATTTTAGCTCTTGCAGTTGATGTGCGTTGATGTTCTCTGTTTCCTTTTTACTTTCAGAAGGGATTCGACGAAATACACTGGGCAGTGGCGATTGCGCAACCGGCACGCATGCCGCCGAGGGAATTCTGGACGCTAGATCGTTCGTGAACATTACCTGCCTTGCGCAAACTGAACTGACCTGAACTGAACTGAACGTCGTTGAGCCGCACTTTCGAATTTTTCGGCTCCTTACTCTCTCGATCGTGTTCTTGTTTAGGTGGTTGACCTTGTAGTTTTCCCCACTTTTGTATTTCTCAGTCTGCCAGCTTTCGTTGGTAAACTGTCTGAAGTCACCGGAAATGGTGACACCACACGCACGCGCCGGACTAAGGGCTCACCAGTGGGCTGGCCGTGTCCTTGTCTTATCCTGAGAGACTCCTCAGAGGCCGTGGATACAGAATAGCTGAGGGTAGGGTTAGCGGCCCCGGAAGCGGAGTTAGTCGATCTCAGAACTTTAATCAAAGCCACTTTTCCCACATCAACTGCAAACCAGGCCATTGCGGTATCGAAACAACCAATTTTAGATGCCACGAGGAAATTTCAAGCCGAGGCAGTCAGCGTCAACCAAGTAATCATATAGAGCAGAGCTCTAAGCGGTGCAAATCCAGTGCATTTTGTGCTAGGTTTATTAAGGACACTCGATGGGTCACCTCCAAACCCTGCCTCGTCCTCCTGGTTACTCTCCATAAACCACAAAGTTATACGGGGTCTATTTCTGGAATTCTTTCATGAGGAGCCGACGACCAAAATGATCGCTCAAAAGGCGATGACTGAAAGGTCCTCTGCCTGGGTGCTTGTAGTAGCACTTGACCGCCCGTTGTAAACTCTTCAGGTTGCAAAGCCGCGGATTTCCCCCTCCGTAGCGGCTGACCGCAAATTGCAGTTGTGGCTAGTGGTTTGTCCAACTAGAGTTGAGACCACCGGGCAGTCGAGCTCTGAAGATCCCGGTGAGTCAGATTCCGCTGCAGACTCTACGGTCCGCACAGTCGCTCCAAATTTCATCTCAATCCCAGTGGCCTCCCGCCCACCCAATATAGATAGCCTTGGGGAAAGTAAGGATGCTCCTGAAGCAACTATCTAAGTCAATCTAAATTTCAAAAACGGAGGAAGGACATATAGAGGCAGCATCGGAAGAAGACACAGTTTCAACCAAAGTTTAAAACCGGCTAACAGGAAGATATTCTCGGATCACAGTAGTTCCGTTCTTACAAAACATCCTAAAAAGGAGCCCAACCTATGGTAGATAAGAAAAGGAAACAGTTTAATGGAAACTACTCCGCTTCATGTGTCTCACACAGTAATCGACCCGAACAACATGGCTAATTTCACACGGCAGCTTTTCAACGCCATGCATTAGAGGACAATTACCCCTCTTACCTGCCGATCTGGGCATCCCAGACACCCCCGCTGACGCCCCTACCACCCGTTACGTCAGCACCGGTCTTAAGGGGGACACCTCCTTGGCAGATGATAAACCCCTTCTTACTAGAAATTCTGTTTCTAGTGAGAAGTCACTAAAGCGCGTGCGTGCAAATGGTCTCAGTCTACCGGGCAAAAATGATGAAGCAGAGACAGCTAGCAACAGACACAAAACCCCACACCACTGTCATCACGGAGACCTGGCTCGCACCAGACTATCAAGACGACGAAGTAAGAATACCGGGTTGCTCCCTTCTCCGTCGTGATTCAGGAAGAGGACAAGCTGGAGGAGTAGCTCTCTACAGTTGCGGGCTCAAACCCCAGGGCTTCTCCCCTCGGTATATCTCATCAGCAATGATGGATTCCTTGTGGATAATCTTTCAGTTCTGCTTTAACGCTATTTTGCTCCTGGGTGTGATTTACCGCTCTCCTCGTACATCACGGATAGATTCACTCTTGGCGGCAGAGTTTCTGAAAACCCTCAATAATTTTCACTTTTTGAGTTACCTCCTTCTTATGGGGACGTCAAAGCCACCGGAGTAGACTGGAGGGGCCTTAGCACTGACAGCCGTTATGGCAAGGTAATAGTAGATCTACTGGCCGAGCAATCCTGGACACAGCACGTGGCCTGTCTCACCGGGTTCAGAACGGGTCAAAGCTCATTTCCTCTCAATCTGATTGCAACCATTTCCAAACACGGTGTAGACGTTGTCAACCCTCCACCACCGCTAGGTAAAGGCGACCACGCAGTCCTCTTTTTCGACTACATATTAAAGTGGCCAGCTATATTTTCCCCATATAGACTAGCTCGCTCGTTCAAGAGAGCGGACGTCTAAGTGACGAGGTCCTACATCAGAAGCGAAATAAGCGAAATATCTGACAAGATAGATGCAGAAGAACGCAAAGGGCCACCACAGCAGCGTGTCCTGAGGGCAGACGTTCTATATATGTCTGGGATCCAGCAGATCCCCAGGTGTTTGGCACATCTTCCACCGTTCATTAGAAGCCTTCTCGACAAAAGCTCTCGACTGCTCGCCGAGTAACGAGCCACATCCCTTCCGGCGGATGAAAAAGCTTTTGATACGTCTGGAATCCCTGTAAATCCAACTTCGTGAAACACTTTCCCAAACTACAGAAAAGGATCTTAGACCGGCCCCAGACGAGCGGCTTTTTCCCTATGAACACCTGATCCGCGATCGCGAATCAGAGTAATCGACGCTCGAGCTGTCGCTTTTTGGTGGTTCTCCTGCCACTTCTGCTTCTGAGGTGCAGAAGTTTTCAGATCCCATTTCATGTTGGTTTTCAGCATAAAAGTAGCTTTTGCCTGTGAACATTCATCCCTCGATCCACGACAGCTAGCCACTCCATTGGAGCACTTCACTGTGTCCCACGACGAAGTGGAGGAGGGGCTTAAAAAACTTAACCCGCTCAGCTCGACGGGACCGGACGAAGTTCTCTCCGTATCCCTAAGCAGTCAGCCTTCATTCTGGCAGCATCATAACCTACGCCCTTCCAACAGTGCGTAGGCAACGGGAGATTTCCAAATTCATGGAAGCGTGCCATGATTGTCCCACTTTATAAGAAGGGAGATGGACACCTCCCCGGAAGTTATAGGCCAATAAGCCTCACCAGTGTCCCTCTCAAAGTCTTTGAGCGCATCGTAAAATGCGAAATCTTGGCACACTTGCCTGACCGTAGCCCACTGTCTCAAAGGCTACATGGCTTCCTTTCTCGCAGGTCACCAGTATGCTTACCGCTGTGGATAGCCTGGCGCAGGCCCACCATGAAGGCAAGATATCCCACGCCACATTCATCGACTTTTCCAGAGCCTTCGATAGTGTCAAGCACATCCCGCCTCTGCAAGAACTCAAGACTTACAGCATCTCCGGTCACCTGCTGTCCCTGGCTGGGAGCTTTTTTAAAAACCAAAAATTCTCGGTTCGTGTGTATTCGTCTCCGTCTCAATCTGCACCCACCGACATAGGAGTCACCCAGGACTCTACCCTCGGTCATCTCCTATTCCTAATTTACATCAACGACCTCCTTAAAGTGGCTCCAGCTAGCATAGCGATGTAAGCAGATGACGTCACAATCTGGAACAAGGAGGCAAATGCAGTGCAGTCGGTCACTGACTCGGTCAAACGTTCGTAACCTGACTGGAGCCTCCCAATAAATGGTGAAAAATGTGCAAGCAGGACATTCTACAGTGCACCGGTCCATCTCTTCAAGGCAAATGGAAACTGACAAATCCAAATAGTGAATCAGTACAAGATCCTCGGTTTCTGGCTGCGCAGTAGTCCCTCATTCTCCTCCCACTAAGAGAAAGCCAGTAAAACTGCCTTTCGAGTCTTAAACCTCATTGGACGAAATTTTTTCCAAGAGGACTTCCGTCTTCTATATGGAATCTTTGTTCCACCCCGTTTAGAATACGTCATCCTGATAGTGCACACCGGCCTCGACGGGGACCGGATCATCCTGAAGCTGATTGAATGGAAAGCTACCAAAATGGCACATGGCTTACGCTTTACAACCTACCCGGTTTGCCTAATATCACTCAATCTCTACCTTTCTGATACACGCCGTGTTGAAGAGGCCTATTCCTGGTACAGGATCTTTTCCTAACGGGCTTAGTGGATCAGTTTTTCACTCTTTCGAACTTAATGACCCTGCGAGAACACACGAGGAAACCCTTCAAACCCTGTCCACGTACATTCAATAGACAAGATTTCTTTTCGTCCTGAATAATATCTCTATGGAATGACCTTACAGGGGGTAGCAAATGCCTTGTCAAAAGAGTCATTTAAGGCCAGACTAGAAAACTGGTAGAAAATATTGCCAGTGCCAGCCGGTTCTCCGATCGCCCTCGCGTAGGTTATTCTCCATCATGTTTTCGCGTCTCGTCTCCAATCCTATATACTTTTACATGCAAGCAGTTATAAGTAGATCCATTCTCCCTCCTCTTACGAAAGTATATGCAAATCGCTCTTTTGTGTGAATTTGAAAACAATAAAGCTAGTTATAGACTGAGGTATCCATATTCATATTGTCGGACTCATGTATAACATGGGAAACATTTATCTTCATTCTCATGTCTCTTTTGCGAAAATGGTTGCCCCTTAGTTGCAGAGTTTAGCCTTTCAAGCTCAGCGGCACCAGAGAAAATATATATATATATATATACTAGAACCGGGAACATTTGGGCCAAAGACCCGCACCACAGAAATAACCCAAGACCTCTACTTTATAAGCTGCAGACACGGGATCACAGGCTCCATGTTGACCATCCTGAGCAGCTTACTTACCGACCGCACTTTTGTGGTTAAAGTCGGGAATGTTTTGCCTCAACCCTCCCCAGTAACAACTGAGGTCCTCCAAGGGTCGGTCTTAGGTTCTCTTCCTTTCTTAACCTACGTAAACGATCTTCCGACAGCCCTTCCTTCGAACATTGCCATGTACGCGGACGATGTAACCCTCTTGAGTTCAGGCGTTGAGAACCTGCAAATTGCAGTTGATGGAACAAAAAGCTGGTCCGAGGATTGGAACCTCCCAGTTAATGATGACAAATGCGTGAGCTTGTCTCTCGGCAGAGAGACTGGTCACACGTTTTCCATTGACGGAGCAGCCACACTGCCAAGGGTTGACTGATACAAGGTAATCCGTTTCTGGCTAGATCGTAACTTGTCCTTCTCTCATCGTCACCAACCTGCGAGCAAGTCTGCCTTTCGAGTCCTAAATATAGTTCGAAGGTCCTTCCCGCGCATATCTAGGGATGATTTCCCCATAATTTTTAGCGCGTGTACCAGAACTCTGCTGGAGTACGGTAGTCAGATAGTGTACTCTGGTCTTGTCCGAGACCGTGATATCCTAGAAAGAATTCAGAGGGCCTCCGCCAAAGCAGTAAGGGGTTTATCCCATTTAACCTATCCCGTCAGTCTCTCAATCCTCAATCTCTATCTCTTTGACTCAAGACGCGTACGAAGTGATCTGTTTTTGATGTTCCACCTTTTTGAATCAGGTCAAAGCGATCGCTTCCTTTCAGTCTGTTCAGCTTCTTCTCTTCTTGGTCACAGCGGAAAGGTTTTCAAACCGAGGCCAAGCACTTCAGTAAGGGTTAAATTTTTTTAGCTATGGGGTTATTACTCTGAGGAATGCACTTCCGGAAGATATTGTTCTATCGCAGAAAAAAACTATCTTCAAGAAAAAGCTAGACCTCTACCTGGGTCTCTCCCAGTAATTCCTTGTGAAAAAACGAAACAAATGTCTTCCATTGCATATATGTTCATGAATGTTGCACCCCTACTCCGCTTAAGACACTGTCCACAGCGAGACACTGCATGATGTTGCGTACTTTGTTTTTTGCTTCCAAACCCGCCCCCATCCCCCGCTTCTTTTTGCTCTCGTTTCAGCTGGGCGAATCCGACAGAAGATCAAAGATTTCCTCGAGGACCGGGACAATTGGGCTCATAGCCTCGAACCCTTGTAGTACTTCAGGACTTCAAGACTTCAAGACCTCAAGAATTTTCAAACTGCTCTCAGCGATAAGCATTTTTGCATTGTTTGGCGGAATAACACGTCATTTCGCCCAAACTAACTTATCGTCATTAGTATTTCGGTAAGCGTACTTTTTGAAGAGTTCATTCTCGTCGGAAGAGTTTATTCTCTTCAAAAACTGGTTATACTTGATGGTGTCCTCCTTGGTGTTTTTTGTTGGCTTCAGAGCGACTGATACCGGATAACATCTTGTGGCGCTTTTTTCTAGTGTACCGCTTTCGTGGGACTTTTGTAGTGTGCGGGTTTGCTGCACTTGCCTTAGTGTACCGTTTGTATCTGTTTAAAAGGTTGTGTTATTATCCTACTGGTGTTCGACACGGTATTTTCAAACAGACTTGACCACCACTGCCGAAGTGAATGGGACAGAGGTTGATCCCATTGATCAGGTAGTAAGCTGTGGGAACAAGGACTGCTCGGACCTGGTGCAATATGAGGGAATTCAATGCGACCAGTGTTGCATTTGGTATCATCAAAAGTGCTCCAAGCTGGAAGGGAAAGACTTCGAGCTGCACATCAAGTACCCATCGCTCAAGTGGATATGCGCCCACTGCTTCTCGTTTGCAAGCGAGTGCTCGCACGTAACCCGAGGCGGACTAGAGAAAGGGGACAGGAACATGAAGCTGTAACCAAGACTAGAGAGAGCGAGCTCGATCCATAGCTTAGAGGGAAGGGAAAACTGGGCTCCAGATCAGAAAAATAAAAAAGACAACCCAAGCCAAGGGGTAAAGAAAGCAAAGAGGTAGCCGGTTTCACCAATGTGAAAAAAGCATCCTGACGGAAGTATAATTCCCCAAGGAGCAGGTTAAACGCCTAGGTGCTGAAGTGCAACGCATGAAGCGGAACACTGGGGTCATGGCAGACATAAGTAGAAGACTGCTATTTCATAGCCTTAGGGAGAACATCGTAAAAGACGAAAGAATCAGGAAGGAGGACAGCCGCCGGCATGTGGCTGAGGTTCTTCGGATGGCTGGCCTACCTCCCGCGACACCAGTAGTCAAGTGCCATCGAATAGGACTATGTCGTGGAACACAACCAACGCCGCCACGACCCCTGGTGGTTGTGTTCCACAGTGTCTACTGGAGGGATATGCAGCTGTCCAGGGCGGGAGCAGTTGAGGGCAACACGCAGGGAATAGTTAGGGTTACACCTGACAGCGCAGCTTTTGTCAAACCTGGTAATTCCATAGTCTAGCTGAGAACGGGCACACCTGATCTTAAGAGGCCGAGTCTACATAAAGCGAAACTGGAGATGACTCCTCTTGGGAAATCAACACCCGAGGCCCAAGGAGTAATTCAGGTACCAAGGGTGGATTCAGGCACCGGTAAACAAAAAGCCAAAGTTCAGGAAGTTCGAAAGAGCAAAAAGAAGGGGACTTACCAGGCATTCAGTCCCGTTGGTATTGAGATAGTGCAGCCAGCCAGCCAGGTTCTAAAGGAGACTCCCAAAACGTTCTCTCTGGTGTAAACAGCGCAGTTGAACGTAGCAGAGGAAAAAGCCGAGGAAACCAGTTGGGCTGAGGTGGTCGCAAGACCATCCCGGGTCATCGGTGTGGCGGCTCAAAAGGGGGGAAAGTCCGTTGTGCATGTTGAGCCTGACACCGGGTCAACGGGAGGAAAAGAAAAAGCCACGAAACTCAGAGCGTCACTAAATATTCAAGAGGCAGCTCCGCCGACACCTAAAGAGGCAAAAAACTGGGCATCACCTCGGAGATTGCGCCCAAGGTTACCCTAGCCATAAAATTAGCAATGACGTCAGTAGCGAGGACCAGGGAACCTTTAATATGGTACACAAACACCTGCAGTCTCCCGGGAAAAAAAGGGGAAGGCTGAGGACTAGGGTCACAGAGTCTGAAGTCGTTGCATTGATGGAAACTTGGACAAAGCCAGATACTGACATGCGCTTTCAGGGATACGCTGCTTACAGACAGGATAGAACAGAAGGAAGGCTGTGGGCGGAGTGGCACTTCTAATACGGACCGACGGGGCCATTGGGAGGCTACGTTCAACTTGGTCTCCGGTAATGTACCGGCCAGATCCTGCTTTATCGGGATCGAGGTGCGAACAGTGTGCATTATCTGCATCTACAGGGCACCGCTAGCAACAGATGAGGAAGACGTTGAGCTCTTGTAAATGCTGGATGCGGTGCTGACACAGACAAAAGAGTTCATCTTATTAGGGGATATCAACCCACCAAGGGGGTCAACGGGCGACAAGTTTGTGCAGTGGGTCCAGTTACATGTACTTACGCAGCATGCGACACAGGCCACTAGACACAGAGGTGGACAGCACCCGTCTCTCCTTGGTTTCATCATAAAGCGGCACCATCAGGACGTTAAGGAAATTAGGTGGGGAGAGCTACTTGGAAAAAGTGATCATGTAGTCCTAAGGGTCACACTAAAACTAAGCAGGGCGCCGAAGGCAATCGTGCTACGTCGGAGCTATAGGAGAATCAAAATAGGTGAACTAAAGAGGGCGGTGGAGCACTGAGACACACAAAAGCCTCTGTAGAGGAACGTTGGGAGGCCGTCAAGGAAGGGCTACTCGAACTTACAGAGGAGTTTAGAAACATGAGGGTGGCTAGCAGTAGAAATCAACCCCCATGTTGCAATTCAAACGTTCTCAAGGCTTAAGTTATTCGTGGGCAACGATGGGCGGCGCACAACCTGTACAAAACTCGGGGGCATGGGACAGCTATAACATAGCTAGGAACAGAACTCAAGCGATCCAAAGAGTGGAGAAATATGCCTTCGAGCGTTGGTTAGCTGCGTCGGCCCAAGCAAACCCAAACCCATTCTACGCCTACGTGCAATCTCACAAACGTATAAGAGAGAGCGTAGCAACTTTGGCAGGAGCTCGGGGATGACTGAGTCTAAGCGACGAGGACAAGGCTGACATGCTCTTGGCATTCTTTGGGAGCATATATCAACCAGGAAATAGTTTGCAGGAAGGAGTAGAGGGCCCACAGGCGCCTTCTTTACCTGAACTTACTGTAGGAGAAGAAGAAGTGTACGCGGAGTTGCAAACCTTGAATAGAAATAAAGCAGCAGGTCCAGACGGGATTCATCCAGTAATCGTTCAACCTCTGGCCGAGGTCTTGAAGGCTCCGGTGACGAAGCTGTATGAAAATGCCACTTAGAGAAGGCATTGTATCGGGAGACTGGAGGAAAGCAACAGTGGTAGGAACTTACAAGAGTGGGCCCCGGCAACAGGCGGAAAATTACCGGCTGGTTAGCTCGACATCAGTACTGTGTAAGTGCCTGGAGCGAATGGTCAGGAAACAGATATCTAGACGTTTCGTTCAAAACAACCTCATATCGAATGCTCAGCATGGGTTTGTGGCAGGACGATCCTGTCTGACGAATCTGCTGTTGTTCCTCGATGAGGTAACCAAGCGTCTGGACGAAGGGCCATCGATTGCAGTCCGCTACTTGGACCTCAGCAAGGCGTTTGATTCTGTGAACCACAGATTTCTGGACGTCAAACTGCAGTCTATGGGAATTGCTGGAAGGGCAAGGCAATGGACAAGTAGTTTTTTAGCAGGGCGAACTTTCAGTGTTAAGGTGGGTAATCATGTCTCAAAACCGGAAGGTGTAACAAGTGGGATGCCACGGAGCTCGGTGCTCGGCCCTTTACTCTTCCTCATCTCCATCAGTGGCCTAGCATGTGGGCTTACAAACCTCACCTTTATGTTTGCCGATGACGTCAAGATAGCTGGAGTAGATAAAGAAATTGACGTGTTAGCAGTACAAAACTGGCCACGCAAATGCGTTCTTCCACTAAACCTCACAAAGCGTCAATGCTTGATCACAAATACAGGGACTAGTGGGAATGATGTGAGGTCGATGCAACTGGTCTGGCAGATCAAATACTTGGGCGTAATAATGGACAGCAGCTTCAGGCCGTCGAAGCAGTGCACCGCAACAGCCAATATGGCTAGAAGAGTACTCTTTCGAGTTAGATCCATTATGTTGTGAAGGAAGTTCGAGAGCGGCTGGTGAACATGCCTTCTATTGGGTCCAGCAGAGGAATACCAACGATATCCCCTCCATCGGACGAATAGAGAAGACGCAAGTCGGTTTACAGCTGCAAGGTGTATTCTATATATCGTGGCACCGAAGCAGTACTGATACGAGAGATACACCGAATAAAAAACGAAACGAAACGCAATGGCTGTGCAGAAAGCGAACCGCGAGCGTGTACAATCGGCGAACGACCGAAAGTGAAAGTGATTTAAAACGAGATCGACGGAAACCTCGGAAAAGTCAGTCCAACAAAACGTACGCAACCGGAGAACACTATGAGGTCGATGTCAAATATCAGGAAAGATCGTAGAGACTTGGAATTTGTTCACGTCTATATCGATGACTTGCTAACCGCATCGTCGAGCGTAGATGAACATTTCCAACATTTGACGCTACTATTTCAACGTTTGTCCGAACATCGAATAGTAGTCATTCCTGATAAATGTAAACTTGGCACACCGGAACTTGTGTTCCTCGGCCACAAGATCACCCAAGAGGGTATTAAGCCTTGCGAGGATAAAGTGCGCGCCATTCTAGATTATGCCATACCGTCCTCAATCAAGGAGCTCAAGGCATTTTTGGGGTTCGTTAACTTTTGTCGTCGTTTCATACCTCATGCTGCCGAAAGTTTGCTTCCATTAACTGACCTACTTCGTGGCAATCCACGTCAGTTGTCGCTTGCGGATGCCGCACGAGTAGCGGTCTCGGAGATTAAGCGACATTAGCTCAGACCACGCTCCCAATGCACCCAGTTCCCTCTGCTACACTTAGCATAGCGGTGGATGCATCCGACTTTGCCATCAGAGCGGTCCTGCGACGGTCTGTTTCTGGGATCTGGCAGTCATTAGAGTTTTTCTCTCGACGCCTCAGTCCCACGGTAATCAAATATAGTGCTTTTGGTCGCGAACTTCTGGCCGCATATAATGCCGTTAAACACTTCCACCACACAGCCGAGGGTCGATATTTCATACTCTATACCAACCAAAAGCCTTTGACGTGTGCATTGCATACTAAGTCTGACCGTTACTCTTCACAAGAAGTCAGACATTTAGACTATATTCCTCGGTTCACGACTGACCTACGACACGTTAAAGGTGAGTCGACTTGCTTTGCAGAAGCTTTGTAGCGCATTCCGCTTAATGCTAATAAATCTCCGGTTTTAGACATCCCTGCCATGGCTGCAGCACAGGCGCAGGATTCCCCACGTATGGAAGCTGTTCAGCCATCGTCGCTACAGTGTCCGTCCGCACCTCTGGCCACCAGTGCTGGGACTAAACTCTGCGACATGTCCACTAGCATAACTCGACCAGTTGTACCCTATACATATCGACGTCTCGTGTTCGATACCCTACATGGACTCTCACGTCCAGGCATCTCAGCCAGCCTCCCATTGGTAGCTGCACGATACGCCTGGCAGTTCATGAATAAAGATGTTCGTATTTTGGCAGAACAGTGTCTACAATGTCAACGATCTAAAGTGCATAGGCACGTAGCTTCGCCTATTGGTACTTTTGCTACGCCTGATGCTTGCTTCGATCATATGCACGTAGAAATTGTGGGTCCATTGATCCCATCACACGGGTATACCTATTTACAAACTTGCATCGATAGATTTACGAGGTAGCCCGAGGCTATTCCCATCTCTTTCGACACGGCTGAATCAGTGGCTAGACATCTGATAGAACGATGGATAGCTTTATATGGTCGTCCTTCCGCAATCACTACCGATCGAGGGCAACAATTCGAGTCCGAACTATTCTCTTCATTAACTCAAATGCCGGGCACGGAATGCATTCGCACGACCGCGTACCATCCGGCATCGAATGGTTTAGTCCAGCGTTTTCATCGCCAACTCAAAGCGGCTCTTAAAGCACACGAGAGCTCCGACTGGTACAAAACGTTACCGCTAAATCTGCTTGGTATCGGGACCTGCATAAGGGCAAACATCCACCGCAGAACTTGTCTACGGCACGACATTACGACTACCTGGGGAATTCTTTACGCCACGGAGCACAGACTCACTTGTCGTACAGACTTACGTTCACCGTTTGTCTACGTGCACGCAAAATCTTGCTCCGGCGCAGACTCGAATACAGCGGCGACAGATTTTTGTTCCGACCGAACTCGAAACTTGTTCGCATGTGTCCATTCGTGTTGATTCGGTACGGAAACCATTACAACAGCCTTACGAAGGTCCATTTCGAGTGATTTCTTGTCACTATAAGACCTTTAGGGCTGATCGACACGGTCGAGTCGATGAAGTTAGCATCGATCATCTCAAAGCCGCGTACGTCGATGACAACATGTCGCCCGCTGAGATGAGACTCGATGTTAACCCTGCACTACCTGTTGACGACACTTCCGTGTCACGTCAAGGTCTGCAGTTAGCGTTGCCTGCTATGTCTTCGAACGAGGCTCTCGTCTCAATTTCAGGTCGGAAGATCGTTTGCCCAGCATGTTTTCGCAACCAGGTCAAACACGATTCAATCATTGCACCTCGCAGTAATAAAGTTCTTGTTTATCCTTTCTTCACGATTTAACATACCTAATTATTTATCATTGTATTCCAGTCAAGCCCTTTGCGGCTACATCACCAGTTTTCTGTTTCTCCTCGTTTCATGGAACCTCGCCACATGGTACGCTTCGCTGGTCTCACGAAATCTGGCGAATTTTGACACCAACGTTTGCATTCTGGATCGGCCCTGTCGCTCTCGTTCCTTGTCATTGACGAGCTTACCGAATTGACTTCCGGATATCATATAGGTTAACCGTTACCCGACGCTGGATGTTACTTGTGTGGCACACCTGGATGACGATTCACGCAACGGATGTAATTGGCAACGAATCTGGTTTACGCTCGATCATCATTCACGGCTCCTGCATACCACGGATTTTGCCCGTCGGCATCCTACAGCAGAGCTACATCCACGTATTTTGCACGCATTCCCGAGCACGAATATCGTTTGTATGCCTTCCCCTCCTTGACATTTTTCGAAAGCTTTCCGCGCTTTCTAGGCGGAGGGGGGCTGCTGTAGTGACCTCCATCGTTCTGAAAAAGTGACTGTTTTCTGGACACCATTTTGGATCTGTTTTGTCTGCGACCTTTTCTGACATTTGACATCGACCTCATAGTGTTCTCCGGTTGCGTACGTTTTGTTGGACTGACTTTTCCGAGGTTTCCGTCGATCTCGTTTTAAATCACTTTCACTTTCGGTCGTTCGCCGATTGTACACGCTCGCGGTTCGCTTTCTGCACAGCCATTGCGTTTCGTTTCGTTTTTTATTCGGTGTATCTCTCGTATCAGTACTGCTTCGGTGCCACGATATATAGAATACACCTTGCAGCTGTAAACCGACTTGCGTCTTCTCTATTCGTCCGATGGAGGGGATATCGTTAGTATTCCTCTGCTGGACCCAATAGAAGGCATGTTCACCAGCCGCTCTCGAAGGTTTTCTGTAAGGTCATAAATACTACAGCTGTGAAAAATTTTAGGAAAACAGTAGAACCATGTTTGGTGGCAGTATACCCCGAGTTATGTTAATCAGATTTAAGGGTCAGAGGCAATTTGCTCATTGTTTCCACCTTTCTCTGCCAGGGCTGATACTGCACAAAAATTTCTGCCTTTTAGAAAAATAAAATCGCACAGTGTTGGGAGCTACGAAAACGCGCCGACAACACAACTATCTGGACACACGATTGGCTCTAGCCACACCAAGTCCTGTGCAAACTGAACTGAACTGAACTGAACTGATTTGAAGCCAACTGGATGGAATTTTGTCCTTGAGCTGAACTGGTTTACGCGGCTACTTAAACGTGTGTAAATATTTGTTTGGTTTTGAAGGTTAGATGGGTGACTCACGATTTACTGTGGATGACAAGCTGTTTGGTGAAGGTAAGTGGGATATTGATAAAATATTTCCCACAAGTGTTCAAAAAAGAGGCAGAGTGGAAAGGTCTCTTGGTGAGGGAAATACAAGATATGAGCTTGAAATACAACGAAACGCAGGAGAAGTTGGATACGACAACAAACCAACTAAATCAACTGAAGGAAGCGTTTTTTGATAATTTCAAGTTATTGAATATGCGAGAAGCCGAGTTTACCCTCCAGAAAGATGAACTCGTTGCTGCCAAAAAAGTAAGAATTTTAGCACCACCAAGCCAACATAGATTTATCCTTCCGTGTATTTATTGTACGTTCTCTGGTCTAGCAAAAATTCTCTTCATGTACCGGAAAAGCGATAAGTTACGACGAAATGCATTGCTTTTGGAAGAAATGAAAACGAATTCCCATACAGCACGAGTGTCCCCTGGACCGTCACCTGAGTGTCATCTGAGTGTCCCTTTGACCATACCACTGCAGAGTGACCCTCAATGAAACAAGGAAAAGGACACTCAGGGGACGGTCAGTGGGGAACCCGCAAAGCGCCCATGGAGCTCATTCTACCTACGTTCCTAATTAATAATAAATACTTATATAGCTATTCAACGATATCCCATCGTTATTTCGATTCAAGTTAGTCCAATACTGCTGTCATGCCTGGACTTATGTATAGGCCCTATCCCAGTTATACGGGCAACGCACTTTCGTACTTGATCGCATTTCTCCGGACATAAGCACGGACATAGAATAAACCAAAAATGAGGAATATATGTACACATGAAACATTTTTATTGACCGTAAATACGTCTACATATCCTCATTGCGAGAAATATCCAGCTGGTTTTCGTCGTTTTCATCTGAAATAGAAAAACAGAAACATTTGCACAGATGGTTCAAATACTATTTACATTATCGAGAACTGTGACACAATAGCAGTAGTTTTGGTAATAATAATGATGGTAATAATAGTGATGTTTCCAACGCGCACCTTGAATTACGTGGTTCATCTTACTGAAATAGAACTGAGAAATAAATTATAGTTAGTTCAGTAGTGGGGCAGAGTTTTATATAGTGGATGTTATGTTAAATATAAAGACGCTAATTTACATGCTTTAGAGGCAAAACGACTTCGATTCTCAGAAATTTTGGGAGTGTCTCCTTCAGGGGACACTCAGAGACGGTCAGGTCAGGTCAAGCACGTTTTCCTGTGATGCCTGTGGGGTATCGACTTGTGCTAACACGTATTTCTTGCATTAAATAGCAATAAAAATTGGATCCTGCTAAAAGTACAACACGACTACGTGCTTTTCAGGGTTCATTGCTGACCATCCCCCGAGTGTACCTTTTGGGGGACATTCGGCAGTATGACCAGAGGAAAAACAGCGACAGTTACTACAAATTTACGAACGTTTTCTGGTATTTAAAGTACGAAGAGAATCTTTCATGTATCCTGGAGGAAAATGTGACGTCATTTGAGAAAAACAAAATTGAGTGTCCCTCTTGGGGACACTAAGGGGACGGTCGAGTGTCTCCCTGTGCTGCGTGGGTTTTTAACTTATCGGCATGCCAAGTGGCTACCAGTGGTGTAACACAAAGGTCGGTTCTAGGCCCACTCCTCTTCCTGGCCTATATCAGTATCCCTTCAACAGTTTCCCAGTGGTCTTGTATCACCTATGCAGACGACCCTAAGATCTGGCGTATGAAATAATTAATGCCACAAAGACGCTGTTATTTGCCATCTTCGAATAATAAATACGTATTTGCGTCACAAATGAAACTGAAATCTATAGCCCTTCACCTAACGTTCTTAAATTAGACCTTATAACTGTCCGATAGGGATAGTCTTTTAAAAATTTAATAAATTTACGATCTAATAAACATTTCTAATATCGTCACTTAGTATTCGCGAATTTGAGAGAAGTTATGTTCGGCCATCCTCTAGGGAATGCTCAAGTGGCAGTCGAATGTCTTTCTGTGCCGCTTGGGTTGTTGCTCAGGAGGGTACGAACGCCCTAAAAGATGGTCTGACCTATTTTCCTTTCCAATCAACACCGACAAGCATGCTTACATGCTCACTGGGGCACCATCCGGTAGTGAGATGTACTATGTACACGAGGCACACCTTCGCCCTTCTGTCTGCGAAGAAGATCTGGGAGCAATCGTGGCCTCGCCACTAGAAATGAAGATCAACAAAGACAAAGCATGTGCTCCCGCGTGGAATATCTTCGTGCCAGTTGGTCGATCATCCGGTTGTGTCTCACTTGACACTTTTAAGGTACTGTACGCATCCCAAGTGCGACTAGGGTTGGAATACGGAGGACCAGTTGTCTTCCCATGTACGGCGGCAGAAGTGGCAAATTTGGAACGAGTGCAGAGGGACAGAACTCGCCTTGTCAGAGAACTGCGTGGGAGTAGCTACGAAGGCCGGCTGAAGATCACCGGGTTTTTTCCAGTGACATATGGGAGAGTCTGGGTGGGGGGATGATCTTCACCACGCGTATCATCCGAGGTGACTTTAACAAAACTGCGTGCAGAGCCCCCTCTTCGCGAATATGACTGTACGCGGGCACACCTACTAATTCTCAAGAATCAGCAGTCGGTGGGTCTGCCACTGGTGTACCGTCCATCTCGGAGGGTGACCAAACTATGGGACGCGCTGCCAGCTGAAGTGACGGAAGAGCCTAATGACATTGTTCAAGCGACTACTAGACGTATTTCTGAAGAGGTGGTGGTTTACGTCGCTGAGCTGTGGTGATGAAGCTTACACGGGAGAGATACACTTTTCCTCTGTTGTAAAGAATGAAGAATGACACATGTATATTGACTTACCATGTAGCAAAACCGCTCAGAAATCGATCGGTTTTCGGCTAGGTTGTGCTGTTTTATGGTCGGTTTTTGAGCGGTTGGCGCTATTGCGGTGATCAGTTTTCAAGTAGTTCCGGAGCGGTTCCCAATCGGTTTTAACCGGTCGTATGAAATACGGAATATACTTCATTAATTTCTGCTACTTTCCCCAGAATACATTTTCCCTTGATCAGTTTTATCTTTCAAGCGACATAATCTTACCACTTAGCTTTATTTTACCAACTTTAGGGCGCATGAAATAAGACCACCTGTAACTTAATACTATGAGGTATTTCAATGTATTCAAATCAGTATATTGAAATACGATGCTCCTTAAAACATGTACAATACTCTGATGGTCGATTTTCTTCGTATCGATTCACTTTTGACCGGTGGAGGAACGGCTGCTAGGCAAATCGGTCGGAAGCCGTTCAGAAACTGATGTTACGTGCGAGTTGTGTGCTACAAGGTTACTTCATGGTCGGTTAGAAGCGGCTAACTTATAAGGAAAACTAACCACTAAGGGTCTTTTTGGGGTTTATTGACCGTACCTTGGGTTGGTTAGGCCTGCAGGAAACCTACTTACCGGGTAGCACTGTCCGACGTTTGCCTATTTGGCTTCGTGTTGGACAAAGATTGGACATGTTCATCAGGACTTCGGGAAGCTTTCCCGAAAGACGTTGGGAAGCGCCACCAGCGTTCAATCAAGAAAGGGGTGAACAGGCTCAAAGCACTGAAAAGTTGCGGAAAAAGTTTATCTGCTTCTCGCCAGTCACTCCGGTTTCGTTTATTCTCCTGATTTGTCAGCATAGTAATCTCCAGCCTTTCGGACTTAACCGCTGAGTTATCGATATGTAAAAGCAAAATGGCTTCATTCTTTTCAAGTATAGGTTTTGGTTGTAGCTCAGGCTGCTAGTTGTCATTGTCGCTGGGTTTGGCATTTAGACTGCAAACGTTTTATCACCAGTCTAGGTGACATTGTCAGAGTCTGTTCCATTTTTGCATGAGTAAAATCACGTTATATTACATAATGATATTTGTTGTTTATTTTATTCTTCCAGAAGATATTTCCGGTCCTTCTCCTTAGTATCCACGAGATCTGTAAAATGAACATGTTGAACAGATTTTGTTAGTTGCGTTCGCAAAAATGAGTGAAAAATTGTACTTACAGTTGTAGGTATGAAAACGCAATAGGGTACCTAGACCATGATCGGGGTGAACCCAAACATACATATCTATCTCAGTTTGTAATTATAATACACCGCAACTAAGAAACAACGTATGCTGTTTTTCAAAATATCAAAATGGCACTGTTTAATTCCAACGGGAAAACTGGGAGACGATTGCATGGCTAAAAATGCATGCAAACAGAAGTGACATTTTATATCTAGACTTGTATGTATCACAGTATCTACGAAAAAGAAACTACAAAACCGCAAAATTGGGAGAATAACCTACCGGTGTAGCCGTCTTCCTTTGCCTAAATCCCTAACGTTGGTGAAACAACGCTTTATGTGTCTCCATGGTGGACACCGGTTCACCCTCCAACGGTTCCATTCCATTCACAGCGTCAGGTGTTATGTGTGATGGTGAATTTAATCATGTAACTTTTTCACTTGCTCTTTCTCGGCATAACGACGTACCCTGGATAAGAAATTCAGAAAATTGCATGCAAGCAGAAAATGAAGAGTAACTATAAGGATATGTTTTTCACAGCTTAGTTATGTTAAAAGTGCCGAATTTGGTAAAGCAAAAATTGCTCCAGTTTTCAATATCACTGCTTCCAGAGTTTTTCCTAATTATATGGCAAATTGATCATAAAATAATATTAAAAATACTACCATAAATTGAAAAGAGGAAGCTACTTATAAGTAATCAAAATATAGTACACTTGCACATCTGTGCATTCATAATAAAAAATGTTACCACAGGACCAACAAAACTACCCACTCACAAGCAGAGAACGAAAAAAACCAATATGGTAACGCGTAGTTGCCAGGGTACCGAGTAAAACAAAAGTGACTGAAATGTTGCGCAGTTTTGCCTCAAGCACTTGTGTTAAACTTATATATTTTTTTACTAATGACATTATATGAAGATATATGTAGTTTGTTCCGACAGAAATCGGTGATATGCGCCATCCTAACTCTCCGTTGGTCATTGTGCTGCTTGGTTTCCAGTAGGTGCTAGAATCTGTGTCCATGCACAGAGTGCACTCATTTTTCTTGCATTTGAACTGTGGGCGGACTTTGCTTTTTTATAGATGGCCTAAACCGTGTACAGATTTCATAACCAGTCAACACGTGAAATTATGAACCAACATGTCAATTGAAATCTTTTGGTACCAGTAATTTGGTCGCGTTCAATTCGCAGCTAACCAAAATACGGGTTGATAACCAAAATAGATCTATAGATCTTCCGTTTTCGTCCTTCTCCACCAAATGAGCAATGGGTCACCAAATCTGCTCACGTTTCTAGAGCTCGGATTAAAATGGTCTTCTCGTATGCGAGAACTTAGTTAAATACCAGTAGCATAACGAAAAACGTCTCGACTTTAGACCTATGGCGTCTAATACCATTGTGTATGACAACTATACAGCGACTTATTCTGCCCTTATTGTGTTTTTGTGAAATTCACATATTCGAAGGCACTAATCGATTCACTCCCTTCTTCGTTGCTGATCTACTTGTTCACTTGGTGAAGCCCCCCACACAATACTTGGTGGTAGACATCAACCCACTATCGCCCGGATGGTTACCACATCTGACCTTTTGGGACCTTTTGTGGTTCTTCGCCATTCTAAGTCTCAGGGTTTGGTTTCCGGTTATCCCCAATAGTGTAGTGGGCGTTCATGGCTACGGGGTAAATGCCCCTGCACTCATGCGCTAGCACGTAATAAAAAAACAGTAGAAAATAAATAGTTCGCTAGCCGGTAGAAAAAAATGTGTTGTCAATTTGTACAACGCTTCTATACCAGTTTTTCGAAAAATCTCCTTTAACGATCGTTTTTCTGCCTAGTCATATAATTCCCAAAATGGAAAAGATAACAAAACATCACTTGGCCTGTTAGCCGTGCAATTCATGGTCATACGTGATAGTGCACCCACAGTGAGGATGACTGATGTTATATAGGTAATTTGTTCACAACACTGTTGAGTATTTCGTGGGCATTATCTATACACACACAAGACAGCCGTCGAATTCAATACTCCACCAACTGGTAATACTCATTCATCGTTTCGTTACTTGAAACAGTTCCGCAATTCGGCTTTTAAACGGATGGTTTATTCCATTTACCATGCGTTTTGCGCACAAGCTCCTTTTACTGCTGACTTTCCTACCACTGTAGTAGCACATTTGTAAGTAAAATAACATGCGTGTTCTTGAAATTATCGGGACAATTACGCTTGCATCAATCGCGCGGGTACGCTGCTCTTTGGTTTGACGACCGCAGTATCTACGCATGCAGTGTTGGTTTGCTAATGCTTGATCCATCAATTCGTTGTACAAGTGTGTTAATCATATGTTCCAGTCGTGCAACAGATATGATTGGTCGTAGTTTTCGTCAACACATTAACATGTTTTTCTATCACCTTGACAACCAGTCAGGTTGCCGCGTGGTCACTTCCGATGAAATTCCGGTGTGTGCTCGAATTTTAATGGCGAAAAACACCCAGTCGAATTGGCGAGGGCACCAGAGATCGATCAAGGATGAAAACCCATGTGTCGTTTGGAGTCGCGTATCTAATAGCCCATTGGTTGAGAGGGTAGAGATTGTTCAAATTTTCTTGCCGTTTTTGGTCTACGAAGCTGCATTCCGATTGGCGTGTAAGGTTCTGGTAGATTTTCGATTTCCTTGTGAAAACTAAGCTAAAGTCATTCCAAATTTATATACCGGGGATTTCGGATGTTTCTGGTTTTTTACCCATAACTAGTCAGTCTATAAGATATACTAAGCAACAACAGTTACGACTAATTCGTTTCCAAAAAATTGATGCAATTATACGTTGTCCTGTAATACTTGAAGGTTTGTCGTAGTGAGAAAAATATATTGTTTCCATATCCCAATCCACGTTGCATCCCAGCATTTCACAGCCAGTTTCCTGCAGCGTAACTTAAGGTATAATTGCAGTAAAAAAATACCGTATATACGAACTTGCGTAGATTTCCATACGTATCAGATCCATTATTGAATGGCGGACTCGACGACCAGCTTGCTGACCATATGGAAACCGTCCCGTTGGGACGCAGCATCTGGCAAATAAGCAGAATTTCTTAGGTATCTATTGAGAAAACTGTCAACAGTTGGTTCCTTCAGACCTTTTTTCTGAAGGTCATCATCTCACGTGACCCGGAGTAGTCTACTTCATTGGTGAACTCTAGTCATTACTCGAGGCACCTATTGGTGTACATAATGTGCAGCGGTATCACCGTACGTGAACGTAGAAACAGAATCCTTTTTAAGACTAGAATAACACTTCCCAATTTCCGTCTGTTGCTTTCCTCGATAACTGACCCATTAAATTCTTGGAGTTCTCCTGTTCTAGTCAGCGGGAACGTTGAAGGATATGGCTAGATGCCGCGATCAGTGGCCCTCTTGCATTCATAAACTTTCTTCATCGACTTAATTCCATTATTGGAGTTCTCCTCTTACTCCTTTCATAATCTTTTCTCCCTCATTATTTCATTTTGAGTTTGCCACTAGGAGATAGAAACCAAAGCCACCGCACCCAATGCATCGTTAGTGGTCGTATGAACAGAACAGAACAGAACTCATGGGGCCATCATACAAGCATTGTCACAGCGTACGTCACGCGTGAGGGGTCGTTACTGGCAATAATTGTACGGCGTATTCTCATTGTTCATTCACACAACAACCTGAACTGGCATCACCAGTCACTGTGGTTGAATAATGACCAGTCAGAAACGTACCACAAACTACAGGCGCAGTGTGTGTATTGCACGGAATACGCACAACCAAATGCACAGAATTTACTAGCAGGTTACCAGGTAATAAATGGATTCCGAGAGTGACCTAGGGAACGAACAAGAAGCCAAAAGTTTCAACGGATGCTAAAAGACGATAAACGTCGATAGGATAGATGAACGATAAAGTGTGTTGGAGCAGTGTAGTACAGTTGCATTTTTTCACAAGTCACCAACCACCGATGACAGGCTTCAATAATGGATCATATCCGAGAGAATTAGTTTGGTCAAGCACGTGATAACTTGTTCCGGTTCGTATTAAACAGACTAGTTTTGAGTTTTTGGTACAATAATATGCTTAGATGTATCCAACAAAGTATTTGACTGTTTTCATTATTAACAAACATAGTTTTATATATTATGAGAGGTGTTTTTGAGTGTACAGTAATACCTCAAACGACCGCCAGTATAGGTTCCAGAACCCGTCGGGGATAAAGAGGGATCACGAATATTTGTTTTGGGTCACAAAACAAACACTTAAGCAGGGTTTTCTGGGGGTTTTCCTAATTTTGTAGACTTGTAGAAAAATCGTGAATAATAATTGGTTTCGCGAATGCACGAGGTATTACTGTATCCGAAAATGCGGCTACAATAGTAAACTTTGGCTCAAAATGAAAACTAAGTACTCATTTTACTGACGCATGTGGCGCTCAGCTCAATCAATTTTTCTAACTTCGTTACAGAAGAACCGTTCTGTTCTCTCTTAAAGTAGTAGACTAACAGGTCCATAAAGTTCTTTCTTGATTATGATTCTGTCCTGCTAACAAATTTGAATAAGAGATGTGAATCAATGAATAATACATCGGTTTCATCAACTTATTCATTGAAACAGAATCTTCATTCGCGTGAAATGATAATTAGTGAACTCAAAGCTTCCATAGATCGATGCGAAACCGAAGTGCGGTCATATCGAAACGTGGAGACGCAGCTACGCCAGGAGCTTGAACTTCAGCGTGCAGAGAGTATAAAACGAGAATCGGAACTACACAACAAACACAGTATTACTCTGAACGCAATAAAACAATCGGAAGCACAAGAACGAGCACAATTACAGTCCGCACTCACTCGAATTCAAGCTGATCTGGAAGCGGAACGCATCAAAGCTGTCAACGATTTGGAAGAAGTACTAAGCAGGACTGCGGAACAAGCAGAGAAATCAGCTCTGGAAGCATCACAGAAACAATTTGGACTACAACTACGTGTTCAGATGCTGGAGGAAATGTACGAACGGACATTGAAAGCCAAAAAGGAAGCACTTGCCGATGTGGAATCAAAAGAAAAATACATTGCAAAAGTCCAATCGGAGCTTCAAGTCGCACTGCAGACTGTTGAATCACTTACTCTGAATATCACTGAAGCCCGAATTGATAAAGAGATCGCCGAACAAAAAATGTCCGCCGCGGAAAATGCAAAAATCCGAGCGCAGCACAAATGGAACGAGGAGAGGAATGAACTTCTAAACAAATTAGAATCTACGAAGTAAGATAATTGTTGTGAAGCATTCTCTATTACAGTGGTGAGTTTTGGGTCGATGGTGTTTCATATCTTACCTTCGTTTGCTTGATTCTGAAAAACATCTAAGTCAATGTGTATGTCCAAGCCATCCAGGTGCCCTTACATGGGCTGGAAGCTGTAGCTATTCCGACCAACCCTCAATGTTGCTATTCCTACATTCTCGAGATTAGAGTGAATATACAAGATTTAACCGCAAACTGGTTAGCGATAAATGCTGTGCCGATGTATGACATACTGCTGATCAAATTATTACATAATTTGCAATTTCACTCGGGCTTTCCGTGTGAGGTACTGCTAAATTGACAATCACGACCAATTTATTCCCAATGAACGAGTTAATGTTGGTTTATATACCACCAGCGGTTTTCCTCGGTACTCTGTGGGTAAAATGTGCACTTTCGAGCGTATAATTTGCAAATTCCGGTATCATTCGCCGTTTTTTCAAGCGGACAAGGCGACGCAATTTTTTTCGCGAAAATTCAGATGTCGAAACCTAACTACTGTTACTCTCTCCAGTAGTATTATTAGAAATTTGAAGCTCCAGGGGTGTACCCACTCTCGATGAACACAATGTATAGTCACTGCAGGATTGCGCTCATATGATATTTTCATTGAACGTTGATCAGCGATGCAGAGAAGACCTACCCTCTGAGGAATGAACAATAAATAATTTGGACAGATTGAAGTTACAATATGTAAGGTTTCTTGCCAAATATACCACACCTCATTTAGTTATATGTATAGTGGTCATTGAAAGCTAAATTATCGAACTTCATTTAACCCTGAACCAGGCCATTAGCAGAGTAAGCGTTCAGCTCAGTAGAACAGTAATTTCCGGTATCAGTGCTATGCATGTAATTTTTCTCTAGCGAAATCACTTAGTAAAGGATAACCGGTGGTGGTCTAATGATCGTAGTGGGCTTTAGACTCTCCTGTCCCGGGTTCGAATGCTGCTGCCGTCGTGGGTCACTTGCAGCCCCTAAATGACTGCGACCCTCGTTCTGATATATTGGTCCATTATTACGTAATAAAAAACGAACTAAATGAAAGAAAAAAATCGCATCAAAACAAGCGAATACACAACGAAAAGAGTAAAGACAATATGTCCCCGCATTATAAAGTGCTTTGGTGGTCAAATGTCGTTCATGAAGCCGCCTTGCGGGTAAGGCTTTGGATAGCTAAAGGCTCCGGTTTGGGACCTCTAAAAGACCGCGTGTTTTCGGCTTGGACAAACTAGCAGTATTGGGCCCACAAAAAACCATAGAATCGGACTCCATCTATCTCTTCTCTTACGATTGTGCCATGTTGTTTGGCACAGCCTGAAATCAGGCGAATGGGTATATATATATATATATATATATATATATATATATATATATATATATATATATATATATATATATATATATATATATATATATATATATATATACCCATTTGCTAGATTTAAGGCTGTGTGCCAAACAACATGGCACAGTCGAAAGAGAAGAGATAGATGGAGTCCGATCCTATGGCTTTTTTGTGGGCGCAGCACTGCTAGGTTGTCCAAGCCAAAACAGGTGGTTTTCTTGGGGGTCTACAGCCGGAGCAATTGCCTATCCAAAGCTTAGTCTTTAAGGCAGCGGAACGAAGCGTGGGACCCATAACCTACTGGGCGAGGGGGGTGACTGTTTGCTCAGTCCGTCCGTTCTTCGGATGAGGCCAGACACCATGGGTTCCCCGTACACCCCTTCGCCACAGATGTCGGTGATCATGATGCCGATTGCTTTGTACGCCGTCTGTGGTTGGTTTGGAACCAGGGCTTGGCCTTCTCTCCTAGATTGAATATCGGCCAACCCGGTGGAGAGCGCCGGGCGTTTGCCTCTGTCCTCATACTTTGGTGAGAACACCTCCACCAATAGAAGGAAGTGTGCAGGACTTCTTCAGTAGAGTTTGTTTGAGATCCGCGGTCATTTAGGAGCATTTTGAGTGGCGTTCAGGTCGAGTGGTCATCTCGGAATCTGAGGCATTTGGGGGTAAATGTGGAACGCCTCACTATTTTTGGTGTCATAATTGCGTAGGGAACATGCTAATATTTGTGTCGTTCCAGTTTTAGTGTTTATAACACCAAACCGAGTACAAACATGAAATGAATCTCTCTGGGACTGAGTGTTGGTCATCAGACGGAATCGATGAACTTGCAGAATGGAAGCTCGAGATGAAATTCGGGCCCGAACTGCATAACTGAGTGTTTGCTTAACCGAACTGGATTGAACTTTTCATAAACCTTAGTAATAGTTAACCGCGACTATTGTTGTTTTCAGCCATAAAAAGAACAGAATTCATAGCGACCATTGTTCAGCAAGGCAGTGTCCGAGGTTCGAGTGCAATAACATCGAGCATATCGAATCCATAACCGAAACGACTCATCGTTCGAGGGGTAATGGATGGTGTCTTTCTGGATTGACCATGGCACACCGTTTTAAATTTAGAAGAATACGAGTGATTTTACGACATCGACATAACACAAAACTTCGATTGTCAGTTTGTTGGCCTGTATGATTACAACAGTGTTAGCGGAGCTTACTGTTGAAAAGACGCTCTGACAGCCTCACTTCAAGAAGGTAACGTAGATAAAGCAGTAGATTTTACGGTTGGAGTGAGAATGCTAAGACTTTAGGTCGTACTATTGAGTACCGCGAATAATAGCGTTCTTTTTAAAAATATTTTATTTTCTACTGTTTCAACGTAGGAACAAACTAACGGTCATCCACATCGAGAGAAAACAAGCTAACAAAACCACTCGTCTTGGAACCTACGGTTACCGTCTCTCTTTCTTGTGAGGGTAACGAGTACAGGGAATTTTCAGTATATCTTGGTTAACCGCCTCTGGGTAATTGGTTTTGATGATATCCAGTGTCAAAATCAATACTGATTCATCATCAGCTGAAGCTACGTGGTGTGGACAAAAATACTGAGTGCATCCATTGGAAGTCGAATCTCGCAATTTACTACTCATACGCTTGTAAGTAGGCGAGGCAGTGTGAAACCTACACAACTGGAGATGGAGCCAGGCACGGGCTCGCCCACTACTCGGCTGTAAAACTGTCCGTCAATGTTGGAACATGGTGAGATGAATTAACAAACTCAATAAGCTGCGTACATTATGGGTTCCAAATATCATACTGACGTTGAACGGAGACTGCACGCGGACACGTGTATGAGATTTTTTTTATTTACTATGAGCGGCTAATCGTGGGTAAATGTGATAAAATCAGTGGTCCAAATGCGTTGTCACAGGGGATTGCTAACTAAATAAGCGGTCGTTTCATCTCCAACGTTACCAAGGTTACTCAGCCTACTTTTAGTCCAAGGGATATCACGTATTATGGATCATCATGGTATCCGTGATGTAGATTCCAGGTTGTTCCAAGCCACTTTGTTTCGTCGATTATTCTCTTGGTTTA
This sequence comes from Fasciola hepatica, assembly GCA_948099385.1. Taxonomy (NCBI): domain Eukaryota; kingdom Metazoa; phylum Platyhelminthes; class Trematoda; order Plagiorchiida; family Fasciolidae; genus Fasciola; species Fasciola hepatica. The sequence continues at coordinate 498,088 of CANUEZ040000132.1, forward strand.
GCCTCAGTAACTAGTTGTCACCTCTTACATCTGATTATGTTGTTCATTGTCAGGACCTTGTACCTGTATTCATTCTCATTCACCCATTTATCGATACTGTGTCAGCTGTGATTTAAACGACTTAGTTGGCGTGCTGTATTGTTCTTTCGCTATTTCTGCGAACCATTTTTCGATCTTCAACTGATGCTTCTTACATTGAATACGCGTCTAGGCATGATTCAGAGCGCAAAAGCTGGTATTATTCACCCTGCAGCTAGTTTCAGTAAAAATACTGTCCAGCCTGATGTGCACAGTCGGTTTGATTCAGTTGATCAAATTCGTAAACCATTAAGCCTCTTCGTGAGCGTTATGGAGCTGACCGAAGACTTTTCCACAAATAGTCTAACTGCAGTGGGCCGCCTTATTTATTCGGTTGCATCTGAATTCCTTAGTCGCCACAACATCGCCCGAAGTGCAATGTTTTTAGCGTCCGACATCGTGCCCGCATCGCTCATATCAATTATACTTTACTGAATGCTTGTGGAATGGTAAATATTCCATGCATCTACATAAAATTATGTGAGAAAACAGCGTAGCACATGCCCAATTTTATTTAGATTTAAAAATAAGTGCGTAAATATGGAATCGTTATTAAGGATCGTATCATAACATCGATCCCTTGCTATAAAGCAATTAAAATAGCTGAAGATAGGATGTGTGTGTATGCACTTCACTTGACAGTGATTTGATCCACCTAATCGGATATGGTTAACCAGACGTGTAATCCACGTACAGATGGAAACATTTACTTGACTCATGCCACCGGTTGTTGTTATTGTATAAACTACGTAACCCAACTAACCAATGCACAAACGCACATATTTTGTATCTGTGTGTGCATATCGCACGTGTTGCTCAGGCATGATGCACTCATCAACGTGAATTCGGCTCAACCTGCGTCTACGGACTGCTCTTCGGTTGCCAAGACAGCTAGTTTTCATTCATGTGTCTTTGTGCTGTCATAGCTTAGTTTGTCTCCGATATGGGCAAGGTACCTACGTTGAGGATAGCAGGTCTTAGTCTACGAAAAACGGGAAGAGTTTCATCGCAGACATCCTGTTCTGCCAGGCACATCGGTGCACTTTTGTGCTCCTGTTGGCCAGAGACTTACAACTTACGGCAGCGTTCGTCCTTGAAAGGAATAGTTTTAGTGTGTGTATTTGTAGGTGTATATATGCGCGTGTGCATATGTGCGCCGACTACAACAAACAGACCACGGTAGTAGCCGGAGATGATCGGATGAACCCAACCCTTGGAAGAGTTTCATGCATAGTGCGTGCAAGCGCTAAGGCTTCTTTTAACGGTTCAGAGACAGATCTAGGTCACGCATGTGAAATTTCATCCCTTCTCCCCCACTAAATTTTGACTCGTCGCCTTATCTTGATTTCTGTTCTGTTCACTTGACATTGTTCATATAAAATGTGATGTAATGTCATGATTACGAATCACTGAAAACGAGCTTTTACCACCTTGTATTGTTCTCCAAAGTGCCACGTGTATGCCCGCCTCGATGTAAAGTGATGATTGCTTGATCATATACGGTGGTGATAACCCTGATCTATCGTAATTTACGTCGTGCGTAGATCACACGATAAGAAAAGTTGTCACCATATTTTTCTAAAATTTGGGTCAGTACATCACTATAGAGATCCCATGAGTGTCTGTGTGGGTAAGATGCAAGACGGATTCAGCAATGATCACCTACTCTGCCAGATAACAGTGTAGGTCTGTTCCGGAAAGCGATGTACTGATTCTCTTCAGAACCGGAGAGAACAGCATAGCCTGGTCACCCATTCGACTACTTACTGTTCTATTTCCACCAGAGGTCACACAATTCAAGGTCGCATGTATGTAATGAATTGAAAGCATGATACCGAATAACTAGGTTATGAAAAATCATCACTCCCGCCACAATTCGAATGGAGCTTGAGATTTTCGTAGCATCTGAGAGGTTGGGTGGCCAAGCATCCAGAACGGCTTAACACAGGCTCAGTAGGTATTTGCAAATAAGAATTAGGATATACGGAGCTTAGAACAATTTCTGTAGACTTTTTTAGGATAAAGAAGTGCACTTATGCTGGAGAAGTGAAAAAGAAATGCTAATGTACTTCACAGCCTTCAGCCCAAATAAAGAAGATTCACTTTTAGTGACAAGGAAGATACAGTCAATGGAATACCCCATTTGATAAGTGAAAGAAGCATTAGATGATCTCAGTGTAGGTATTGTATGTCTAACAGTTCCTCTAGTGACAGTCTCAATCTGATGTGGTTAAAAATAAGGTATGGCGGGACATAAAATGGAAATGGGGATTGAAGATTCGACATTACCAGTATGCACGATAAACTGATGTTGAATTACTGCACCAATGAGAAATGAACGAGCCATATGTCAATTATCTGTATCCACCAGTAATAGCAACGTTAGGAAAATCCTCATAAGAACCAAAGCTGTATTTGGAAAAATAAGAGGAGGTTTGTCTGCACGCAGTTTGGATATGTCATAGTTTACCACATCTGTGGCATTTATTGCGAAGAAAGCGACCGATTGATCCTAAATGGAGTCCACCACAAGAATCGCACTTACCTAATGCATTTTTTGCAGAAGATCGAGGGCGAGTGAAGCTTTTCACTCGGAAACAAGTATTTGGTATCATACTAGACTTCGGAGAGAATGACCGCGCGTTGGATATCTTACGAAGTCATTCGACTTCTTAGACGGACTACACAACATGACGGAAGCAGTAGCATCGTTAAGGTTATTCGCATCCTGATAGTGTTAACATACATCACGCACATTTTGCAGCGTTCGTTTTGGTGGCAGGAAGAGCTCTTGTTGCCACTGAGAGCAGTTCATGCCTGTAATGAGCCGATCATTAAATTGTTTCAAGCTGAGCACCGGAGTTGGACAAAGCAGCTTTCGTCTGCAGCTGAGGAATAAATGCACGAATATCTTGGAAATCGCCACGCCGAAACTAATGAAATTTCGTTGTGTACAATTTCAGAATCCAAAGGCTGAACATGATCAAGCACTGGTTTTTCGATTTCTTCTCAATTCAGCCAAACTGGTTTCTTCGGGGACGCCAGATTCTAAATAACAGAATAGCCTGACTTACCCACAACACTCAGGAAAACCTCAGTCTTTCTGCCCCTCCAAAATGAGATCACAAGCGATGCACCACAGTTCAAAACTTTCAAAATAATCCTAAACCTCGCACACGGGCGCAGTGAGATCCAAAAGCTACAGATTACCGGATTATGCCGCATAAATCAACGGTCTTGATCCTAAGTGTGATATCTTAGCGGGATGAATACCTAGCGGAGCTGTTCCGAATTCGAATGAAGTAAAGAACTCAACGCATTATGAGATCAGAATTACGAATATGTATTCACACAATTCATGGTCGCATGTATGTAGTGGTGTAAAAGTATAATGATGAATATCTAGGTGATGGACAGTCATCACAAGTATTTAAAACTTTATGACCACTATCACGTGGTAACTATTCGCGATTGGTAAAAGGATCAGATAATGGGCTTTCATCGGATGGCGGGCTATCGTCTAATATACTTGGAAACCTTCTCCTCGTTAGGCGATGGAACGCATTAGTACAGTCTCAAGTACAAATACTAACGTCTTTATAGTTCCCGTAAAAAGAAGAACAAAAATATTTTGTAAAAATGTATCGTCATTTGATGAGACACTTAAGGGATGATAAATCTGATTGGGCCGTAATTTATTATCTAAAACGACGTTCGATACAATAAAATCTTTGAACGTAGAAGTAAAGAGCTTTATATAGTGTTTTGTTCCGTCCCGCTAAGTTGAGGGAGAAAACTCTTGCCTTCGAATCATCTCGTTTTATTAGCCAGAAACAAAGAATATATAGGTTGTTGTCCCATGCACCCACTGGTTGCACAAAACGCATTGGTCCAACTGGTGTGGGCGACCACGCCTTGAGGCCTAGACAACGCTGTCAAGATTTATCTCTCATCCGTCGATCAACTCCACCGATCGGCTGTCCCGTCAACCTAGATTCCGTTGTCTCAATACTTGGTCTTGGTATCGCACTAGTGCCGACTGCTAACGTGACTTGGCTGTCCACCAGTGCTGAGTTACAATGTTCTCTCACAGATAGTAGTATTTATTACGGAGCATTTCGCTGCACCCTTACTAATGTGATCGTTTTTGGTCTTCAAAATATCTTCCCCATTGATAACGTACGCTCGCCTCATGGGTACCACTCTAATGTAGCGCAGGATATTTTAACACAACAAAATCTGATTAAATAAACATGATAACGCTAAGGATGAGATGGGAGTAAATTCAGCTGGCATCCTTGGCGGCAGCTCGTCCAGACTTGTGACTTGGTCACACTTCATCTTCATTAGTTACCCTTACACTTAGATAGAATATATAACTTGTGTACTCTTTTTATGGTTAGCGTGAAACCTAAAGTCATTATTTTACATTAAATATCGGTGAAGTCTGCCAATTCCCTTCATTATCATCTAGTTTTCGTGAACACTTCTGTCAGATCCTAATATTCACTGTGGTACTTGCATTATTTTACCTACTAACGAGCTTTGGAGTAGTAGGCTACGAAATTCGACTTCCCATGGGTGTCTCAACATTTTTTTTCACGCCGCACATTTTTCAAGGCTCAATCGTGTTTAAATTAAATAAAAATTCCACAGTTTACAAGTAGCATTGAAGGGACATTGATATTTCCAACGACTCTGTTTCTCTTTCAGGTCTCAGCTAGAGTGGCAACGTAAAGAAATGGCGATAGCTCTAAGCAAACGCGAGGAAGAACGTTCCGAAACGGAAGCCGAGAATCAGCGTGTTTTAGAGTCTTTGGCCAAAGAACAGGAAGAAACTCGAAAGGCGCTACAGTCTCTCGCAGAAGCAAACGAGATACGTCAGCTGGCCGAACGTAACGCACGCACCATGCGCAGTGAATGCGAACGATTGAGGCAAGATTTGGAGCAAGCATTACTAACGCAAGTCCGGAATGAGCCTAAAGTAGTGGCCTCGTGCGATCATAAACATTTGTTCGCTCAGTTGGAACGCTTACAAAACAGTTGTGATCGCCTTGAAGAGGAGAACACACGTCTGAAACGATCGATTTCTGTAATGTCCGAACAAGCCAAACGAACTGCACAACTTTCCAAAACAACAGGACGTGATGAACGCCAGAAGAAACTAGACAAATCCACGGTTACATTTACCGTTGAAAACGCCGAAAAAGTAGATGGAGAGGATCATGAGCAAACTCTGCGAGAAAAACTCCAAATGTCCGTTCGAATGATTCGAAAGTTGGCCCAAGAAAAAAATGCACTAAAGGAGCTGAGTAATCGTCTTCAGGCCCGTATATATCAGCTGGAAACTAATGGACAAGTGGATGCTTCAGAACGTGCACGTCAGTTGCCTGAGGTGCGCTGTTCACTGGACAAATCACCGTATGCGAGAAATAACGATTCATACCGTAGTGATTTGTTCGAAGTCCCAACGAACGAACACGACGGATGCGTTGCTAAACCTTATGTACCTTCATTGCCACTGATCGATCCAGATGACGCGGTCTCGTCGGTGCAGGGTAGAGAATCGGTTTCAGCCCTGTTTCACTTGGTGGATGCGAATGCACCAACGACCGACATCAGATGGGCTATTAGTGACCGGCCGAGTTTGACAGAACTTCAAGTTCGTGGCCGAAGTAAGCCGATTCGACCAGCAAAATGTGTGGAACCTCTTTAAGGTGGACTAAGCCATTGCGTTTTTCTTCTGGGTCTTCTGACTTTTTCAAGGTGATTATGGATCAAATGCGCCCTGTCGTTCAATTGTTTAGATGGCGTTATGCTGCACAGTATACATTCCGAAAGTAAGAGCGGTTAAAATTTTATCTCTGTGGAAATCACGTGTGAAGAATGCTTATGCTTCGTACTCCCTCGGCCCGTTTTATACTCTATTTCCGTGAATAAAACATTATTTGTGAGCTTTTCGAGAACGGTTCCACTGGAATCAATATCCGAACTGAGGATTATGGTCTTGTATCTGGATGACAGGACCAAACCACTCATTTCGAAAATCCATACTTGGGGCCGTGTTTCTTTTCTGAAGGTCAACTGACGGAACAACTTTGAAACGACCACCGTGTGATTCTGATTCGTTCATGCACGCTCCATACGATTCAAATGAGATGACAGCTGGAAATCAATAACCACTTATTTTATTTGCATAGCATTACTACAAGAACTGGACAAGAATACCGATAGTATATGGTACACGAACATACAGATGGAGACTTGAATTGTTTGTGTAACGAACTTTCAGAAGGTATCAACGCTAAATTAACTTTGGATAACCCATATACAGTTGTTTCATTCTTGTTAGGAGTGCTTATACACCGAGTACCAAGTAGGACACAGCCGGGATGCAGGGTTGCCTAATTTCCGGATCACAGGAGCCACTTCCACTGTCAATGAAAACTGACAACCTTGTTTGGAATGCATCAGGCGTCGTAACCAATCTGGTGACAGCGAAGAGCGCTCTATCACTCAAGTTGGCCGGTGGTTTGGAGGATGGGTTTAATTTCTTACCTCAGACTATGTTCAATTTCATGCTTACGCACGGAGGAAGCTTCTGAGGCCCACTAAGCGGTGGTGATCGAGTGGTTTATAGAGTTTGATTACCACCTCGGAGGTTCGAACCCCCGCCATCACCTGTTACTTTGATGGCAGGCCGTAATCCACTGTCGTCCGCATTGCTAACACACATCAATAATGGGGGCCTTATGTAGTTATCCACTCCTGGTTTCAGGGTCTGGTTGCCGGGTATCCCTAATAGCGCAGTGAACCTTTGTGGCTATGGTTTAAATACACCCCTTCCACTGCACTCATACGCAAGCATGTAATAAAAAATATCGCGCCATTTGGGACAACTGGAAACCTGACCCTGAGACTTAGAATGGAGAACCACATAATGTTTCCTAAGTTTAAGCGTGCTAACGAGCTGAACGACAGCAGATTACTGTCTACCACTACTTACCAAGTTAAACATGAAGGAAGGGAGGGGAACCCTGATGTGCACCGATTGTTCGTAGTCAATCCGGGGTAAGTTTAAGCTCCGCTTTGGTTATTCACATACAGAGATGCTTATTGATTATCATGAACTTTTCAAAGGCAGGCGACACTAGAAAATTGTACGACCAACTAAGTCTAAAGTAGCATTCAGTTCAAGTCAAATAGACCGCAGTTCTATGAAATGTCTTCGCTGTACTTAGACTCTAGTGAGCAGGTTGGAGGTAGCCATTTTGTTGTTCGACTAGAGTAAGTGTAGGATCCTGTGATGCACTTACTGGGTTTCGGCTCATGAGGTTTCTCTTTTTGTGTTTTACAGATTTTATACTTGCAACCTCCATGGAAGACACTGGTCTCGCATACTACAAGACCTACAAGGACAACACGGTTGTACAGTGCTTCCATTGTTTCCAGTAGCAAGTTGAGCGTTGTATACGTAGTTAACGGAGAACAGTACGCAGCTAAATCGTTTATTAGCGCATCAGTAAGCACGTAAGCGAGCAAGCAAGCAAGTGAATCATCTATAGGCAAGTGCAAGCAGTACATATGATCGAGTGTGGTCAAGCAGGGCGGCTCAGCAGCGACGAAACAACAAGCAAGTATGACTCAGTGCCGAAGTCTGATTGGTTAGAGCAAGCCGTCCGTGGCATATGTAAAATCACACTGATGTGCATACGTGCATGCATGCGTGTGTGTGACTAGTCATGGCAGTGAACAGGCATGAATCAATAAGCGATCAGATTAGTCATCCTGTTATCGATCCAAATGCCGATGAAGCTACACAACATCATCTCTCTTCTCGAGAAGTAACACTCGCATACAATATTGAATAACTGGCTTCGGAACTGGAGTTCATCGTCTTCGTTGTACTTCCACTGGTATATCCGGTACAGATATTGCACTTCTCGTTTGATGAGAGTTTAAACGTTCTTGGGATTTTGGTACCTTGTACAGCCGCCTTTAATTTACTTTGTCTCCATTTTCAAGTATATAAGTTCCAGGACCACATGCTTTAATAGTCTTGCATAGTGGAGATAGTTTGGGTAGATCTTTTAAGGTAGTGTGGTTTTTAATGCGTACGTAGCTGCCTGGGGTCAACACCGGTACCTTTCTTTTGTACGTACTCTGATAATAGGCGTTGTTTGTTTGGCTCTTCTGCCGTAAAAGGCAACTGAATTGCAGCACTCAGCTTTGTCCGGATTGTACGGCTGAACATTAACTCTGCAGGTATCTTATCTGTGACCCTGTGTGGTGTTGTTCTGTACGTAAAAAGCGTTTTAATAACCAAGCCTTCCCAACCTAAAACTTCTGGTTGGTTAGTTTGAATACCCTCTTTAAAGATCGGTTAGGTCGCTAGACCATGCCATTAGTAGTTGGGTTTTACGGTACACTTCCGCTGCACTTCACAGCGTTATCGTTCAAGAATTCTTGAAACTCATGACTAGTGAACTGAGGATCATTGTGATTCACAACTTCCTCGGGCAGCTCGTATTTGCTGAACATGTAGTGTGCTTTTTAAGCCGTGAAAACATTTTTGGAAATGTGTCCTAGCCTATCTGAACTGCATTCTGCACTGGGCTACTTTCATGCTTTTCAGTAGCCACGTTAATAAAATATCCCCTTGGGCTCAGGGAGGCCAGCCTGATTGCTTAGACCGTGTACTTTGCACACGGAAAATATTCTCGCCAGTGAAAGCTTCCGTCAAACCAAGATTATCGACGGGCAAATATCAGCATGTAGTAGATCTCTTGTTGCTCTGCAAGAATTCAGTTTAGTTTAAGTATAATGAAGCGAGTGGTTCAAATTGCTTTCCGACAGTCGCATTGTTTACAGTAGCAAGTTAATGTTATTAATACCAACTCCGACTGAATATAAGAGGAAAATAAAATCTTGAGTCTGTAGAGCTTGTAAAAGAATAAAAAATACGATCCATACGGTACATATAAAATACCTCGGAGACATATGAATCTTATTTCAAAAGGTCCCCGAAGTGAACCATTAGGAGAATTACCACTCAAATAGCGAATCAGATGTTGTAACCTCTCTAACGCCATAACCTTTTTCTGTCATTCACCGGGAACCGTAAATATGTTAAGACGTGTTAAATAATAAGCCAGTGAATTCAGTTATGTCAGCAAGAAAACTTGCTGCATACTTCAGCGAAAAGCGATATCCCACTCTCAACCTGAGGTCAGTTAACCAATTGGAACACAACACGTCGTTGCAGTCCAAACTACCGCTTATCGTACGGCGTACTTGATTACACGTTCCTTCTTTCATACATGCTTTTGTTCGACTACTAATTACTGGAAACAACCGGTGTTCCGCTTATATTTGTATTTATTAATTTGCCAAAACAACACCACCAATCCTACCACGGGTTAAATGTGTATATTGTGTTTGACTGCAATAATTTAATTCCAAAGGCCTCATCAAGTTGTCAAACAGGGATGGATGATGACCACTACACACACGGTGGTTCTCCCTTCCAACTTTCTTAGAGTAACTACTTTGGAAAAATGTAAAGTTTGTTCTGGTAGGATGGGCAAGAACTGCAGTTATGGTGTGCATGACGATTTGCGCGTACGGTGTGACTTTTGACACATTTCGTGTTGCTTCTTTGTTAGCACAAGAACACCAAAAGAGTCCAAGGGGACACTGGCTGGTTGTAAAAATGAAATAAATTGGTTTTCGTAGTAGTTTGTTGAAATTTCATGACTTATCCTGATGATAAAGTTTGTGATCTTCCTCAAAATCCCGCTGAAATCTGGTAGTCAGTTCATACTCTAGGAAGACCCATAATCACTTTCCAGGACACAAAAACAAGGTGTTCAGAGCTACCTCATTACGTAGGCGATCTGTCGTATAGCTTCTCAGAAACTGAAACGTAGTATACTAACGTCGCAAGTATTTCCCATGCTGTATCAACCAAAGATGAATAAATAACCTATCTGATTATCTTCAAAGTGAACAAAGTGGTCTTTCACGTAATCCTTCGTAGTGTTCTCAGTATATTTCCACCCCATCTCACTCAGCCTTCCTGAATGATGAGTATACTCTGCGCACCCTTCAATTACACAGAGTTCAATCTCCTTTCGAATTCGGTAGCTCAGGCAATTCGGCATGACAATTGTAAACACACACTGTCTCTCGTGACACCGATAGTACTATAACTATGTGTACATACAAGTGTCACTTGCTGTCACCTTGACTACCAAGTTTCTTGTTCTTCCTTCTATAATCTGAATTGAAATCGTAATAAAACGCGCTATATTAAGGCATTTGGGAAGCCCCGAAAACAGCCTCGTGCCCTACCGGGTGTTCTGATCCTTCAGCCGGGTATTTTCAAATAATTCTGCGGCAAATTTACATTCACATTTGCTTTTGTTTCTCAGCCCATCTTACAAAACCTACTCTGTATCGTCCTGGTAGTTGCACGCCACACACACGTCGCAAACATGTCACGTGAGACGTATAAGAACGTGGGTGACGAAGACAAACCACGGACGATGAGCTCAGCTCCAGCCGGTATAGAAATGCAATGTTGAAACCCTGATGGTTAAAGGACCACGCAGCAGACAGGCCTTGGTTGAAAGCTGAATGTCTTGGGGAGCATACCTGTGTACGTGCACACGTGCACAATCTAGGAACAGCAGCGAAATTGTTTGCGTGCTTTACATAGACTGAGGCCTCCTATAAGATAGCTTGGACGCAGCACAAATATTTCGTGTCCGAACGTGCGTGGTGCGCATGTGTGATCTGGCAATGGTGCGCACATCAACGGGAGTACAGCTCAACCTGGGTATACATATCAGTGCGTGGTTGACGCGTGCATCAATTACGATCCCGAACCACCCCCACTGCATGTTAGTTTTGGTCCTAGCTTGTGCCCACTTGCGCAAGCACAGACATGCGCTCACTCAGTCACCCGGCTCTCAATCAAGGCCTGTCTGTTCCGTGGACTTTTTGATCGCCAGACGTGGGCGTTAGGTATTTCGATCACACCCACTAACTGTGGTGGAGACGTGACGATCTGTCCAGACACGAGTATGCCATCATGGCGAAATTGGCTTCGATGACCGCCGGCTTAGCGTGTTGCACGAAGTCGGTTTTATTTCGCGGTCAAGTGCACGCACGCACAAAGGTAGTGGGCATTACCAAACCACTGACCTACAAGTGTACTGGTCCGGATCGCACGTGCTCATGCATGTTCGGACATTTGGTCGCCGGACGTTCGAATGATTGAATTACGCTATATTCATTTAAGTTTGTCAAATGTCATACCCTCAGAAAGTGGATTAGGTGCATCCCGTCCCCTTGGCCATTCTCATAATTCATAGTTAATACCTGGTAATCCAGAGTCATAAAGGCATACATTGGTCGCGAATCGGTAAGCGAAAAGGCTTGCACTATGTTGTTGTGCAAATACATCACAGTCAAAATCTTTCGATCGTTGTGATCTCACAACAACTTCACACCGGAGTTTCTAAAGCCGAAGGCTTGAAACTAAAGTCAGCTGAAATGGTGATGCCATTTACCACGACAGTGGCAGGTGGATCTGGAATTCAAGCCTTTGTCCTTTTTGAGGTGATAGACACTTGATCGACTTGTCTACCTCAGTATGTGAACAAAATGACTCACCTTAACGATTACGAGGCAGGCAAAACAGGATCCATCACTAGCCTCGTCTTAACCAATCGGGTGCTATCTTTGAGAGACTGAAGTTGGTTTGGGCGATAATAAGACCACGATACAGACCGACATTTTGGAAGTACTACATTTCAAGGTTGAAAACCAATGAAAAAAGGTTTGGGACAGGGTTTTCGCTACTTTCTGAGGGTGTGACATTTGACAGACTTAAGTAAATATACAGTAATTCAATCATCCAAATGTCTGGTGACCAAGCCTCCAACGACTCAATGTCCGGCGACAAAAAATCCGGGATCTTGGCTCGTACGGGCCTGCATCACGGCTGAGCTGAGTACGGCTGGTATGACGGATAGACTAAGCGGTTTTTTGTTTGGACCTCTAAGGCACAACATGTGAACTGAATTGACTGAGTAGTTGAGAGACAGAAAACAAGGGCCAAATCGGGACGACATGCTGCTTCCATTAGGGCAGCTGAATGAACACATGGTAAGCTGCCAGGACAAACAGAAGGCTGAGAAGCACAAAAATAGAGATAGTCTGCTGGACACTCATCGTTTTCGACAAGTATCGATATCAATTGGCATGCAAAAGTGATAGTTCCGGCGGGATTGGTTGAAATAGCAGTAATGTGCATTCGTTCTGATAGTGTGATTAGATGATTTCGGGCTGAGGATGGCGGTATTCCCAATGCATCTTTATCTAATTAGGGCGGTTGCGATTACGGGGTGATAAAAACGAGCGTATACAATGATAACTAAGATTTAATTCATTTACTTTGATCTTTCCGTGTTTCGGACGACTAACTGAGAGGGTTATATCGAAAATATAGATTCACCTTTTGTATCTCCATTTTCGTGAATACGTACTCATGAGCTAGCAAGTCATTTCAATTCGGACAGGAATACAATGGATGAGCAAAATTGATAACAAAATGTGGATCACTTGTCTAACACCTGATCTACGGCTTAGCTTCCAAGTAATTTCTCTTTTGAAGCAGCTTTCTGACTAATTTAGTGATGCAATAACAGGAATACCAGTCTTTCGCACGTCTTTATTGAGATGAATGGCTATGGGCAGTAGCTTGTTTGAAAATGTCTTCTTACTTCCTATGTGTCACGACTAAACGTGTACAATGTATTTCTATATACTGTGTCGTAACCGATATGGCCGAATAAAATAACGAACTGATGTTATTCATAAACCCAGAGGACAACGTGGTTCACCAGAATTGCTTGCTTTTATCGCAAGTTGACTGCAACTTTTCGAGTTAAGTCAAATTGTGGTATTGCTGCACGGTTTGTTGCATAAAGCAAAGTGCTCCTCTCGTAGGAAATTGATAATTTAAGGTGAAAGGTAACACTGAATCATGATTTTACTTCAGTGGAACTTTCCAGAATGACAGAATCTTCCACTAGAAGACCAGCAAAAGCGGTAAGGGAACAACGAACTCGAATAAAAACTGCCGATATGTCCAAGATTCTCCCATTCCGCTGATATGCTACTTTACCATAACGAGCGAAAAGCTGCCACACACTGGAAAGACGAAGGAAAAAACCTCGACAGAATGGTGACATGTGCGTGCGAACACTTTGCATCAGAACGCCAGAAAAATGCCCCACATAAACTAATCACATCAACTTCAAAAGCCGATAATGAGATCTCAAATATACCAAAGTTATTTGGGGGAATGGAATGCAACCATGAAACACTACTTCAGCGAAACTTTGAGGAAACCTGTCATGAAAAAAACTAACGAAACTTGAACAAATTGCTGTGAAAACCAAGTCATTCAATTTTTGCTACGAGCCAGTGTCTCCTTGGACTCCCTTGGCGTTCTCGTGCTAGTAAAAAGAACGCGAATTATGCTAAATGCTACACAATACGCGCAAATAATCGTGCACACAATAATTGCAGCTACTTTGTATTTCACCCGAACGAACAAAAGTATTCGTCATCCATCTCTGTTTGACAGCTTGATAAAGCTGAATACATCTGCTTAGCATTGAAAACATCATGGCACTATACGGTTCCCGATGTGTAACAGAAAAAAATTATGGTGCTACAGAGGTGACGGTATCTGATCTGCTGTTTGATTAACTATACTCATTATAGTCCACATCAGGGATCTTTCACAATAAGGTTTCACGTGCCGTTAAGGAATTTTATATGCACCAAAAAGATCGTAACTTTCATTCTGTCACTATTGCGACAGATCCACTTTTTAATTGTCTGGTATATTCAGAAAGTAGTTGGTAATAATAACATTAACTTGTTATATCATGCAATAAGACTGTCGGAAAGCAATTTGAACCACCGGCTTCACAGCCTTGTGGAATTTAAAGCAGTTGACTACATAATGGTATTCATCAGTCGATAATCTCGATTTCATCGCAACTTTTACTGGCGAGAATGTTATCGGTATGCAAATATGCGGCCTATGCAGTCGGCCGACTCTCACGTCCCAAGTTGATTTTTCAGTAATTTGCCTACTGACAGGCATGAAAGTAGCCCAATGCAGAATGTGGTTTAAATGGGCATAGGCAAGTTTCCAAAAAACTTTTCACGACTTAAAAAGCTCACTATACCTAAGTCATCGAATCGCGAAAGCTGTAGCCATTTCAAACAGCTGAGCTACAGATTACTTACTGTAAAAGCACATGGCTACGAGTAGGTTCCGTTGGCGAATGATTGCGTTACTGAAGGGCCCAATTATGTCAATGACAATCCTGACCCATGGTCTCAAGGGAAATTCTAGTAAAGCAGATAGAAGACAAATTGCGAGATGCAAGCATTTCTTTTAATCTTCTCAATCGCGTACGTAAAACATGCGAATTAGTGTTCAAATGGAGCACAGCGGCTGAATTGCAGATTTCTCAAACCACCAAACGACTAAACCTCCAAGCACATTCAAACAGTGTCGCGAACCCGAATACCTCTCACGTCATTTATCAGTTCACCGGCAGCTGCGGTGACACCTACATAGGCAGGACGGATCGCTGCCTCAGTCAAAGAATGGGGGAGCATGTACCGAAGTGGTTAGTGCAGTGGATGAGTCATCCTCCACCCGGAAAACAGACGACGACGAGAAACCCGGCTTCATCGATCGCGAAACACCTTGTGACCTTTCGTCACCGGATTGATCCGGGTCAAGCGTTCCGAGTGATTGCATGGAATCAGAACTCAAAGCTTCTAGCTTTTTGTGAGGCTGTGTTGATAAGTAGACTTAGGCCTCCACTGTGTGCACAGAAACTTTTGACCCACAATGTGTGCCTGCCGTGGCTGTAACCAATCAGGTTTACCGAATCGTTTCCTAATTTCGCTTGACACTATCTATTCCATTGTTTTGCTATGTGCTCCATTTGAACATGAATTCGCATGTTTTACGTACGCGATTGAGAAGATTAAAAGAAATGCTTGCATCTCGCAATTTATGTCTTCTATCTGCTTTGACGAACTGGATCAAGGGGACCCAATGTTTCGAAATTCTGTTAGTTGAATTGGAGCTGGCATCGTACGAACACTTTTATCTGCCTGTTGGCAAGCCGAACAATTATAAAGAAAGGATTCAATGGTAGGCAACATTTGGGGCCGCCGGAATAGTTCGAAACCCTGCGGTTCGTACGCAAAACCCCAGTGTGACCATCAAGAGCACAGGAAATGACAGTAATAAGCTTGGAGGGAACAACGTGAAGATTCCCGCACACTAATCAACCGTCAACGAAAGAAAATTCGTCTTTGATAGAATAAAATGGATGCAGCTCACATGGCGCTTGTTATTTGGAAGCTAGAACCCGCACAGGCAACCCAATACCTGCTGAGATTGAGGGTCATTTTGGTTTCCAATTCGTAGATCATCTTTGGTCAAGACCTCGACGTAGTTTGCGTGAAGTACGGATACCATAACTGTATCTTCTACTCATTTCAGGCCCGCTTCATCCAACGGTAGCCGAGAAACATAGTCAGTTATCTGGTTTTGACATCCAGGTCGGTACACAATACGAAAATCATAATTCAGAAATCGAGCATACCAGCGGTTATTCTGTAATAGGCGATGGCCCTTCGACCCACAGGTAAGCAGAGCCGTCAGAGCTGAGTGGTCCTTAGGCGACGTAAAATGCCGACCGAACAGGAAAAGATGCAATTTTTTGCAGGCCCAGACGCAAGTGAGAGCTCCTTTTTCTCCGGCAGGATATTTCGGCTCAGCTTCCGATTGTTTACGCGAAGCATATGCCACAACTTTTTTCGACCCCCTCCCCGTCGTCGCGTTTGGGAAAGAACCACACCGAGTCCCGCATATGAAGCATCAGTGGTCGCGTAGGTTGGAAGGTTTGAATTAAAAATTGCGAAACCGGTGTGAACGAGACCTTTGTTTCAGTGTGGTAAAAGTTTGTTCGTGTTCAGCTTCCCAGATGAATTTAACTCCAGGTTTGGTGAAGGCTCGTAACGGTTCAGCAATTGAAGCGAACTGAGGTACGTATCGGAGGTTATAGAAATGCATACCAAGAAAGCTCTTCACTTGTTTTGTATCAGTAGGGATTGGAACATCGGTGATAGCTCAAGTGTTATTTGGGCTTGGTTTGACGCTTTCAGCAGATATGACGCCCCAACAATTTCACCGGTGAAGAGAAACGTGTATTTGTGTTCAATAAGTCGGAGATTCAATTCTCAAATTCTCATGAGTACAGTATCCAGTCTTTTATCATTTTGTTCCTGTTCTCACAATGGAAGCATTCATCGGTAGAAAAGAAAAGTAAATGTCTCTGATGAAAAATAAAACGCGACCAAAAATCAGTGTTTGCAAACGTAATGTGGGAGTGATCATTCTGATGTCCGTAAAGAAGAAGATAACAGTAAAAATAAGATGAGAGATTTCCAATCTTTGTTGACGGTATACAGTCTACACCTGTTTTTCCACCATATCGAGCGCGAGACGGGAATTATCGATCTGGAGATACACACAACAATAACCAAGATCTTCGCGACTTCCCCTAAATCCGACGGGCTGCATCAAAGTTAACAGCCAAATCTTGGAACTAGCACGCCAATTCAGATACCTTAGGCCTACCATATAACCAAATTACCATGCTAAAGTCAGAACCAAACTATGATTCAATTTTGCAAGGAGGGCATTCCTGCGATATCGCAGCCTAATGTTGTCCCTCACTGAGATAAGCCTCAGCACGAAACTGCTGGTTTG
Source organism: Fasciola hepatica (assembly GCA_948099385.1). NCBI lineage: Eukaryota > Metazoa > Platyhelminthes > Trematoda > Plagiorchiida > Fasciolidae > Fasciola > Fasciola hepatica. The sequence goes on from CANUEZ040000132.1 coordinate 515,051, forward strand.
GCGTGCCGTCGTCCACCCCACCTTCATATATACGTGTGAAACTTGGAAAAAAATGCTAGAAAACCTCGGCTGCTGGTGCCTGCGATATTCATCCTAAACCGGAGGGCATGATTTCTTCCCAAACTCCGCTGTACCCCAGCGCCGCTCGGACGCATAAGTGCCATCCATTTTTATTCAACGGTTACCGTCCTAACTAGTTCGGCCATACCCTTGACACCAAGAGGAATTCACAAACAGAAGCCTTCCATCGCTACGTTGACCAAACTGCAAGTTTAGCCTTGGTGCAAGAAATTTACCTTCTTATATACGGACCATGCCGTCGATCGCAACGCAGGAAAATCACGAATCTGATACATGCAGAAGCTAACTTTTTCTCACGCAGGAAATAGTCGCTTAAAAGTCAAGTTTAAGTGAGTGAGTAAAACAATCGACAACTAAGCAGCTGCATGTAAATTGGTTACATGAAAATATGGGGTTGTATCAGTTGTGATAAAGATAACTTTCACGATTACAGGATAATGCCAAGGCACTTGTAGACCAAACGTTTTATTGAGGCATGCATCGCATCCGTGATTTTGCCTGCTTGCCGCTGATATCACCAATTACACCAACGACCAAAAATTGCCACGGTAAAGATGTGCCGGTTAATAAAGCTTGCAACTGGACAGCCATTCACCGCTTCATCGCATCGTGACGGTCAGACGGAGTGTCCAATCCTGTGGTTAGTGTGTCCCTCACAGCGGCCCACTTTATCTTCTCCGGCTCCTTTCGCATCGCATCCAACACTGTCCACTCTCTGCCCTTCAGGAGCGCTCGAAGGGCCATCAACTTACTCCGATCCGACGGGGTCACCGAAAGTCCCGCAGTCTTCGAACATCCCCATTCTGAAACTGATCCGGTTATGGGAGATTCAAAATGGTCACGGCACCAAATGTTATAGTCCAGAAGACTTGCCGGAGAAACAAGGTCTTTTCCCAAACCCAAATATTTGGACGTCTACAGAATCAACCAGTCATAACAGAGTTGTTCATTTGCATCACCGATATCTAGTCTACTTGGAAGCAGTCTTTATTTGGTCAGAGGATGCGAACATGTGGTCTGTATGCCCTGCTTCATCTTATTCCCTCCAGCTTTGTCTGACGTTGTCGCATTCATTGTTAATCCGCAATTGTCGATAAACTGTTATTAGGCCATAAGCTACCTGGAAACTCCACCACACTCCTCCCCGCCGACAAAATGTGATCAGCGTCCTGTGGACTGTCTTCAAATCCTCCTCCATGAGGATCCCAGTCCTCCAATACAAGTTTGTTACTCTTGTGAACATTTATTCCGCATTCGAACAACAAGTTCCCAATCGAACGGTTCCCAAAGCAAAACAAAATACTTCCGGATGTTCTACAGTAGCAGATTATCAGTGCTCACATATGTCGATTACTGTGTGTTGCAAAGTGAGCGGCATTCAGTGGGACATTCACTCTCTTGAATAGTTGGAGTAGATGTGAAAAGTTGCGGTAAGGACTTTCTTTACATAAATTGCAACGGCCACCAAAATCCTTCCACAAATGAGCAAAGTCAAAACGGATGGTGCTGGTAGTGATTCTACCTAGGCTACCTAGTCCCTAACTTCAGTACAAGAAATGTCAGCACTGGCCACGTTTGCACATTAGTCATAATGAGGGGTTTAGTACTTAAAGACATAGGACCTGCATGCAATAATGAATTTCGGGCACACGATTGATTTTTGAATCTTCAGAGGAATGGTTTGATTGGATCTGTGTATGACATAACACATTCGATGGCTTTAAATAAGTTTAAAATGAAATGGCTGTGGGGGAGAATGGCCTTATCCTAGCGAAAAAACAAAAGAAAAGAAGTACCGCACGGAAGTGTAGGAGAAGCGAAGGAATGTCGGCGGGTGTTAGGTTTGTTCTCAGCGACAACTTCCACACATCACTTACCTCGACTCCGGCGTCTTTCTGAGCAGAAAGACCTTGCGCATATCACGGATAAGTGTTTTCTTTGCGGTCATCACCTTTACTACTATTACTAGTCCATCTGAGCTCACGATACTTCCCTCCACAACACTCAAAAGCCAAAGGTTTCTGTGGGCGTGCTCTTCCACCAGCAGCATAACTTCACTAACTCTGAATGCTCTCTCGGAATATCCACTTCTGCCATAACTGTGACACCGTTAGGCATTGGCTCATCTAGCGTCTCCAAAATACTCCAACCGAATATCATGCTTATCTCCAACCATGTAAGTAGCTCATTCGCAAAGTTACTGTCATCTGGAAAGCGATAACAAACATCAACTTCGATAAATCAACCGGAGTAGGTCCTAGTCCTTCGACATCACCGGGGGAGGCTAACACCAAGGAACGGTTATTCAAAATCTTTTCCAATCCAATCAGCAGAATGTTCAGCGTCTCGCCGTCTGACATTTGTTGTTCACAGAGTGACACCAATACTTTTCTCACGGTTCTTATCTGTCCTTTCCATACACTTCCACGATGACTAGCACAAGGTGGGTTAAAGTGTCACCGGATACCCTGCCATTTGGTCTTTTATTTCACCTTCGTTTGGTTTGTTGTCTTACCGAAGCAACTTTCGCTGTGTTCATACGAAGTTAGATCAGTTGTCGGAATACATACCGGACGGCACATCACTCCGGCTAGTAATCCGTTGCAAGGCCTTCAGAAATGAATCAGTTGTCATCAGATGCACGACTTCTATGTGTATCGCTCTAAACTTCATGCATCTAATGATGCATCCACACATTTTTTCACTTCTCGATCCTAGTGTCACCAAACAGCTACCAATCCGCCTGCACCCTGCTTCCAGGTAAAGGCACCATGTGTTGCTTTCCTATCGTAGCAGTATATCGAAGGCAGGAGATACAACGCTCGGTTGCTCTTTTTTACCGCCGCCTTTCTTCCTACAACCCAAAATCTTTGACGGATAGCATTGGGCGATTGACACAAGCGTGATCTAATACGTGAACATGTTGAATAAGACCAGAAATGTGAGAGCGAGGGGGCAAAATCACTAGGTGGTTTGCGTCAAAAAGCAGATGAGAGTGCGTCAACCTGCCACCCACTCGAAGCACTCTATCCACTAGCTGCGGGTTCAGATTTCTTGAACTGCTACGGTGCAGAAACGAATTCATTTTGTTCTCCATCATTCGTTCAATGTTCGTCACCTCAAGAGGGAAGGAATCCATTTGCAACTTTCTGACGAGGTCGTTTTCAACCAACCATAGCTCATCTGGCTCAATAATGTTCGCAGTCCCCCGTGGCCGAGGGCTTCTCATCACTAACAACTGAAAAAGCATGAAACACGAAAACATTTCTCTTCGATATATCACTTCAGGCATTGGCACGTATAGTACTGGGTAAAGAAGTGTATATGTGCAGCTATAGATAGCAGTTAGTGAGTAAGTGTGCAACAAATCCAGCAACTTGACAACGTGCTTCAACTTGATGAATCTTGTCCGTTGTGTGAACGACGGTAAGTGTGAAATGTGTAACCACATGGCATGGAAAGACGTGTGAAAAACGGAGATGTGAACAAAAACGGGTGTGGGGCTGGAGAGAATTTGTACATGGAAACCATAAGAAAATCATTTGTTACGGCCACAGCAACAATAACTGTTGCACGAGGTTACGTTGCTTGCACAATTCCAGCTTCTGACGTCGTCAGCAACCTCCTGTGTAATCCTTTCACGTGAACGCTGGGAGTCGCCAGGACTGCTTTGAAGCTGTCACAGTGTCGACTTGGTGTCCACCATCCACGAGATGTCTGAGGATTGCGCTATTGATAGTCCGAACTGTTCCATTGCTTGAAGGAGCCGGGGCATCTTCTGATATCCTCATAGACAGGCGTCTCGTCGTATGTCCAATTTACTGTGCACTACAAGATCACGTAAACTGATATAGAACAAAAGATTGAGACTGACGAAGCAACCTATCCTTGGATTGTTAAACAATGAAGGGCTTGGCATTTGTTAAGTTTCGGACATGTGCAGCGGGAAAGAATTTCCCAAGGGCCTTAGGCATAGCTCCAGTATTTCTAAGATTTCGTGACCCCTGAACAGGACAGTTGGAAAGACATCCTTTTTCTTGGCCATTTGCACTCTTATTTTGCGTCTTCTCACCCCCATATATCGACGAATAAACGGTTCTGGATAGTCGTTTTTCGTTAGTGTCACGTATGTGTTCGAGTTTTTGGGCAATCGTATCAGGACTACAAATATTTCTTACTCTGTAGATCAGACAGCTCACTAGGTTTCTTTTGTATCGTGGGGGGGGGGACAAAATTTAGGAAACGTGTGTATTACCCCAGCCATGTGCATTTCCGATACACTGTCCTTTCTTTATGCCCGTCCTCCATTCTACGAAATCGAACATCGAAAAAGCCAGAAAATTGTCCGTCTCTATCTCCACTGTAAATGTGATCATTGCATGGGCATTGTTGAATGTCCGCAGTGGTTCGGTTATATCTTTTACTGAGTCGAAATTTATGAAAGTTTCGTCCACGTATTTGGTACACATATATAGACTGTCGACAGTACTGCGTAGTGGTCCACTTTCGAGTTTGGCTGAGAATATATCCACCAGAAGGGGTCCAAGTGGTGATCCCATTGCTACCCCCTCCTTCTGCCTGTAGTATTTTCCACTGTATAGAAATTGTTTATTTCGTGTACATCTAAAATTAGTTCCTTTAGCTTGGTCACGGGAATGTCGAGTTTGATATCATTATCGGTCAAGTATTGAAAAAGGAAATCTACCTTCTCGATCAGCGGAACGTTTGTGAATAAGTTGACAGAAATCTTTAAACAGCTTAAGTCAGACAACGCTATTTCCGAATCGCTTGGTGACAAGCTTGTACCCTGCGGCTCGCAACCACCTAGACTCTATGGGTTACCAAATGTGCACTGACCAAATATACCCCTAAGACCGGTGATTGGTATGAGCACTTCAGCCCTTCACGCCCCAGCTCAGTGGTTTGCAGAAATTCTTGAACCTGTGCGCAAGTCCTTAGCAAAGTATCATGTGAAAGATTCATTCGCTTTTGTAGAGATGATAAAACACCAGGATCTGTCCAGACGGACTATGCTTCCCTAGATGTAGAATCCTTATTCAGAACGAACAATTATAGGCTTGTGAATTGGATTTCTTCAGTTCGACATTCATTTGCTTCTGGGAATGTAATTTATTTGCCACTGAATTTACCAGTGGAAATTCTCCACAGTTTTTTTTTATTTATGTACCATGTTGTGTGTGCAATGTAAACGTGTCTGTGTAGGCGCACACTGTCTGACAACTTTTCTGAAACCGATCATTTCACTACGTACTTTTGCATGCCATGCCAAACGCACCTACCTGCAACTAAGTTTGTGGTGGCTCGGATTCCAGATTGGGTTAAACTATGTAGAACGTCGAAAGCTTTGCGATGCCAAGACGTGGGTAAGATGGGGTGTGGGTGTGGTAAAGCTGTGTCAAATTACCGGGCCTGAGGCAATGGCTAATAGAAACTTCGAAGGTTTATTTGGATGCAATCTGGCTGGGATCTGTGAAATCCAATTCCGAACGTTAAGCTGCTGCCAAAGCTTCGAGGTCTATGACTCGTAACTGACTAGAAATAGCATCAACTCGAGAAATAGCACCAGTTAGAACGTTGTCGATGCCGGAAACGTGACAAACATCACTGGAAATCTATGTCACGGAGTCTAAATGACGCAACTCATATGGTAAGTGTTTTTCGGTTTAGCTTTAAAAACCATACGTTAGTGGTTCGTGAATGGCAAAGGTAAATTGTCCACCCTCGAGGTTATGTCAGAATCATCTGACGGTACTGCAAAAGCCAAGTAGTTTCAGAATAAAAGTAGAATATCTATTTTCATCCAGCAGAATGAGACGAGATAAAAAAAGCCGGTAGTCTTCAGTGTGATATGGACTACTGCCAGAGCACGCAAACTATCGCTGTGTCAGTGTCGAAATGAACGAGAAAAGAATCACAAGTCAACGCATCTTAAGTTGCACTATAGGCAGCACTTCTGAGAGAATCTGGTAAAGGCTGCATCAGTTGAGCACAGTTTTGGATGGAACGCTGATAATAGCTTGCCTTCCCGTTGGAAAGACGAATGGCGGCTAGTGAAGTAGGCAATGAAAAGCCACGCATGGCCCGTACCTTTACTTCCAACGGCCGACTGCTACGTTCGTCAATCATGACGGCCTAAACATTCAACTGGATTTTGATCAAAAATACTTTTGGCATCATTGCCGGTTATACTGTGTGCGACTAGACACTCAAATAATTGATGTAGAAGTTGCGAGTGTGCATCTTCAGGTTCACTGATGAATAGCGAGTTGCCTATGCTGGCGAAAATAAAATCTAAATCTCTGATAACTTGGTCAGTAAAACGCTGGAAGATTTGTGCATCGTTGAGAAAACCAAATGGCATGTGGAAAAATTTGACAAAACTGGTAGGTGTTGTTACCGCTGTCTTAAATAAATCCTCATCTGCAATGGAAATCTGATGATAGGCACGCACTAGGTCTTTTTTGGGAACACTTGAGCACCGTTGAGGTTGGCCGTGATACCCTGAATATGTGGGATGAGATATCCATCTGGAACAGTGGCAATACTAAGGGCTATATAATCCCCTGACATTTTAGGACTATGTGGAGTGATGAAGCCCACGGACTATTTGATGCATGAGTAATACCTCATTCAAGCATGTGCTCAAGCTCAGATTGCGTGATTTTCAGTTTGTCGAGTGTAAGTCAGCGCGTTGTAGCAAAACTGGAGGGACTGTTGTGCTAATGTCATGACCGACTGAGCTGGTTACGGCAAATAGTACGGACGATGGTTGCAGCACCTTTGAGTGGGCATCTACTAAGTCACCGAACGAATGCGAATCGGTAGTTCGAAGTAGAAGGGAACGGATTGGGTGAAAATCAACCAAAATCAGATTAGTGACAAGATCCATAAAGGGTTTGCGATGAGAATCAATCAACAGGTCTAAGTGATGCAGCAAATCAGTACCAGATATGGCGTTCTGAACCTCTGAAACCAAGGAAATTCAATGGAACTTGCGCCAAAGACCAAAATCTAAGGTCTTCGAAACTTGACCATAAGTGTGTGTGGATGTACCATTAGTGGCATGTAAGCTGGAGAAGGGGCGCCTATCCAGAGCTTGACCTGAATGTGGTAGCATACTAACTTCAACACATGTGTCTACTGAGAAACTTTTTCTGGGTTCAGTTCCTAATGTAGGATAGGCGACTACCCTGACCAGTAGAGTCCGTCTCAGCTACGCACTGAAGTCCTCGTTCCCCTGACTGACTGGAGAGAGTGAACAGCGCGGGGTGCAATAACGCGCCTTAGAACGATACTTTTGATGACACCAATGAACAACATCAGTAGACAATAGCTGAGCCGGAATTCTCACACGGATGTTACAGGGAGGTCGACTTCGGCGAAACTGTCTGTTAGGTGATGCCTGAGTTGGGGGTTCAACTGAGAACACATCGAATGCCTCGACCTTTTTGAGAAGATCGTGCACAGTGGCTGGTAAAGAGGCAATGATGGATGTGGTTTATGGAGAAGTCACGTGGTTACCCTTAGGCTCTTAGGTTTCCCAAATTCTGTCGGCCGTCTCGGCAAGTCTATCGAGACGTTTGTCTGTGGACACGCATAAGACCTTCTGTATATTGTTGGGAATACCTTGAAGCTATATCTTTTTCATGAGACTATTACCGACCTTAGTATCTTCAAAATGTTTGCGCATGTGCCGAATCAACTGTGAAGATTTACAGTCTCCAAGTTCAGTGTCTAAAAATAAACGGACAATTCATTGTTTGTCAGTTATCCAATAAGGGGTTCCGACCCTTGCTTTTAGGCCTTCGTAGGGTTAGGCGTGGGTAAGTGTGTGTATCCATGTATGTACCATATGAATGAATGATCCGCTGAGTGTGCGTGCGTGATGGCCTGATTGCTCATGTGATTACGAAAACCGAACACAACACTGAATACCGATACCCGAGAATAGACCCCAGGAACGGGCAATAAGTTATAAGCTGTGTTTATGTACTATAATTTTTGTTCGTGAATTCATACATTCAAACTCAGTCATCTCCAGGTCACCACAAAAGAAGGCAGATAACAGAGGATAAAGAGAGCTGACATACAGACTTGAAGGTAGAAAGAGCAAGACAAACAGCCTGGTATAAGGAATAAGAAAATTCGATTTATTTGATCCGCATTACAGGAGGTTCAGCATTCGATCTGCGGAATGGAAAAACATAGAAGGTTGCATGAGAAAAAATCTCAGTGTGTATCTCAGCCTGAAACCACACTCACGTCAATCGAACACTTAAATGGCTGCCAGCAGACTAACCAATACAGGACCAAGTGACGACAGCTTGGACAGTGCCAGTCAAATCCGGTTGACCGTAATACAATTTCCAACTTCCAAACCCACGTTCAAACCTCTTATGAATCCACCATGAACTGTGAATGAACTATCCTACCCTCGCAGTGTCAACCGTTTACTGACACATTCGGTTCCACGAAATTTCAGGTAAAACATCGTATCCGATTTGCGAGAACAAAATAAACGGTGTGTTTACTCTATTTCCGTCATGTCTTCTGATGCATCCCTGTGTTGAGGATACATACATGACGTTATTCGTATATCCGTGACCATATTTTCATCATATGCCTTGTCTATGTTATTTTTTCGTATCACTGGACGTCAAACATGAGCTAAAATCGGCCACTCTCATTCGATTGTCAACCTCTCTACTAACCACCTGAATTTGCTTTTGACCCACCTACATGGACCTACTGCTCTCATTGGACGCGTACGTGGAATTCTCATTGCTTTTGTGTACTGTGTGACCGAATGACCCACATTTTGGGATGAACCATGATAAAAATAATTGCGGGTTATCCTGCTGTTTGCATCGATCATGCGTTTTTCGACTTTGGATTTGAAGGGAGCTCTCCACGAGTCAACCATTCGATTGAATACAGTGCGGAATCTTAAAGAATCGGATTTGATAGTCCTTGACAGGTTGAATAGAAGCAGTGAAAATTCAATGCTTGGGCAATCTTTTCTGACATGCAATGCTACAGGAATTCAGGGCAAAAATACCACCATCACCTAGATGTGCCATTGACAGTGATTTACCTTCAACTAACTAAAGTTGTGCAATTATCCGTAAATTGGGTGTACATGGTATAAAATTGTAGATAAAGAATGGTTTTGAATTCATCTACAGGTTATTAGGCGATGAAAAATTTAATAAACTGGCATATTCTTTTCCTAATGATATCCATAACTTGATCGTAAATAATTGAATATCATTGCTGTAACAATAAACATGAAATGCACAGACTAAATTTCTGTCTCAGTCAACACACTCATATTCACTTCGCTTTCACTGAATGCTCACATGCTGATTCTATCAACTGCACTATTTCCACTAGGCCTAGCATTCTCATCGGCTGTCCTTCATAGAGAACCATCACGAGTCCCATGTTGATGAGTCACGAAGTTCAAGACTGACCAACAGCTTACCGTTTTGTGAGAGATGAAGCCCGTGTTAACCCGAGGGTCATAACTAATCCTGGCCACAATCGGTACGTGTGGTTTAAAAGCGTTATTTTGTTTTATAAAATTCCGTAAGAGAAACCATTATCTAAGGAGTTTGTATTACTGGCACGAGGATTATCAATCCTGGATATAATGGAAAATATGATGCCAACTTTTAAATCTGAAGAGTTAGGATGCGAGCCGGGCAATTGCTCTAACAGATGATCGCTCGTGTTGTGGTTAGTCCGATGTGAACTGTGCAAGTAAATATCCAATATCGCTTAATCACACGTGGGTCAATTCTCTCGTAATCTGATGGTTGCTTGTCCAGGTCCAGCTCTCGGTACAGACGTGAAGGTTAGGACAGCATAAATACTGATGCGTATATTCCTGTGTGGGTGTCTGTTTCTTTTCTATATGTGAATGCATGAATGAATGTGTGCACCTTTTTGCTGATTACAACACAAAAACTAAGACGAGACATGTCAGTGATATCCGGTGAACTCAACTAGAATATCGCTGTTCTTCATAGACTCTATTTATTTGCAAAACGCGCATCGTTAGATGACCAGTTACAGTCAAAGGCACCGATCGAATCAACTGAATTGCTGGTGTGGGTCGGGTCGGTGGGTGGATGACACAAGAAGAAATTAGGATCAATCAAAAAATTGTACGTGACAGCTGGAAGGGGTAATCAATAATAACAATATTTGAGGGGCAGTGGAAAGTATAAGGTTACGGTCCGACAAACTGGTAGAATTAAAACACTGCTTTGAGCTCTGAAAAGTACGGCTAGAATATTTCCAGCGTCCGTCATGTGCAACCCAGATCGTTCCAGGTGGTAGTGTAGAAATTGAAGTTTCCCATAGCTGCCTGCGATCATATCTCTGTTTGTAAATATGTCAGGTGGGAAATGCAATTGTATCCTATAACTGGTGTTGACAAAAATAATCTGTAACTAAATGACTGCTCAGCAAAGGGAATGTAGACTATTCATCATCCCTGACAATCACGAACCACTATCATACTTTTTACAGCTAGATCGAAAACCATTTACAATGGGAGATGCGTCACTTGGACTTCAAAGCATAGTTCTCCAGTGAAGTTCGTCAAGTTTTCGGGCACCAACGTCATTGTAGCTGACGCTTTTTCTCGAGAAGACACTATTTCTAGTCAGTCTCGGGTCACAGACCTGTAAGTCTTGTTTGTAGCCCAACGTTCATAACTGGATTTCACTGTCGTTCGACAGTTTCTGCCATCTACTCTCTGTCTTCTTTTGTAACAACTTGTAGATGACAGAATTTGAATACGTGAATTCACGAACAAAAATTATAGTAGATAAGCATAGCTGATTTTTTATTGGTTCTGTGCAGTTCGCATGTTGTTCGACGTATTGGGGTTGTCCGTTGTTCATTTGATTTCCGATAACGTAAAACACTTTCGACTGTTCTGTGTGCGGACGGTTGAACCTTAGCTCCTCTAGCTAGCAGCTTTTCCTGTCTCTCCAACAGGTAAACGTGATCTACATTGTTTCAACAAAAACCATCTTTCACCCATCCCACTGACTTTCAGCGTCTTTTGGCAACCATTGGAACTTTTGACATGTTGCTCGTTCCTTAGACCATTTTTGCGATCTACAGTGTGTGTTGTGTTTGGTTTACGCAATCACGGGAGCAGTCAGGCCGTCTCGCACGCATACACTGCGGACCCTTGGTCGAAATCACATTTCCTACTTTTCGTGGATCCTCGAGTATCAGTTACCCCTATTAGCAAATGCAGTCGGCAAAAACGCGATTTTAAACGGCTTTTCGAATTCTTCCACTGCATTGATTTATTTCGCTTTTTCGGGTCGTTTCAGATTATCTTCCTAACTTTAGTATAAGCAACCCAAATATTTTGAAGCAGGGGCGAATAAACTTGTCGTCCCGTTTGCACCACACAGCGAAAGCAACCCTAGAGCTTGGTTTGGGTAGATGGATACAACTTCTGCTCTGGACAAAGTGTCCGTCGAAAGTAGCAAACTTCAATACGCGGTCACAGTTCATTCTCCACACATTGTCAACAAAGTGCAAGATGTGTTGGAATCAGAAGAACCCAATCCTCATGGATGCATAAAATCAGAACTGATTACCCGGTGTCGAATGTCTGACAAACAGTTAGTTTGAGAAAGTTGAAACACACATTTCCCGTGGTGAATTCGAAAAGAGAAGTCAGAATCACAATACTGTCCACGACGATTTCGTTGCATCTGCACACAGTGCACATTGCAGACAACGGTTAGTGTGGCAATTTACATATGATCAAAATCATGACAACAAAATTACGAATATTTGGTCTCACCATGGTAAACATAACCATACATACAGTTCATTCTGTTTGTACAGCGTCGGTCTTCATCGTTTAATTGCTAACGCTTCAGCCAATCTGAGTCGTTCCGTGTTTTCTGTTCTGTAAATCACTTGAAACGCATTTTATTTGTCAACCTGGAATTGTGTCATCAGTAAGTGTTGAGTCATTGATGGTGACGGTGTCTGATGAGTTGGTCAGTCGTTGGTATTTGGCATCTGAGGGTCAGTTGCGCTTTGAATCCAATTGGGAATATGTTTCGAAATCCGATTACGTAACTGTCTTTCTGTTCGACCAACGTAGGTAACTCCACACCCACATTCAAACTGGTATATCACGTGTGAAGTGGTGTACAGGGATGGGCGTTTTTCAGTCGGCGGAATTTGCGTACCTTTTGTGCGATAAATGCTTTTTGGTTGGGTGCCATAATAAGTTTGTGCAACAGCTGACCTCAGTCGTCATCCCGGCATTTGGATGACGTCATCACCCTTGAGTGAGAAACATATTGTGACCTCCGTTTGTGGTGCTGATGTAGTGTTTAATTTCATAGGTTTTGTGATGCTGCGTCTGTCGATTGATGTGTAGTGACCTCGATCGTTCTGAGAAAATGACCGTCTACTGGACAACACTTTAGATCTGTTTTCTCTACGATCTTTTCTGACGTTTGACATCGACCTCATTGTTTCGTAGGTTTTGTGATGTTGCGTCTGTCGACTATTGCATCTGGATATCCGTCGTTTTGCAGCGTCGTTCAGATCAGACTCAGTTCATCAACAACTGTTTCATCCGCACATATCCCTATAATCTGGTTGAAAGTGTGCCAACTAGACCGCACTTGTACGATATGGGCGCGTTGCTTGAAAAACGTAGATATTGGCCTGTCCACGTTTTATTGTGATTGACTGACCTCGAGATTGACCCATCGGGTCTCCCTGTCAGTCTGATTTATATGCTTCCAGCAGAATCAGACAGGAGAAAACTATGATGATCCGAATGGAGTACAACGACCGATAAGACCTGTAGTCCGATTCCGCCTCGGAAGACATTTCATTAGTGAGAGTACAGTCCGTAAACGGACGACACAGACAAGTCAAACCCCAAAAAATTACGGCCTAACGAAATTGCATAAACCAGGTGTTGTTCCCGAGGCCGATTCTCTTCCTGAGAAACTCGTAACAACATCAACTGGCAAAACGGTAATTTCCTATCCTCGGACTAGTCAAACGCTCAGTGGTCAAATTTTCTGTAGAAGATACTTTCGAAATAGTGGATTTACTGAGGTTGAGTCTTTGTTCACAAACGTGCCAGTCGGACAAGGTATATATCCAATCTGTGAACATATGAAAGTGAACCGGTTGTCGATGCACCTATCCACACCAATCCTTGAATGGCCGTTACTGCTAAGTACTACAAATATCTCCTTTTCGATCCAAGAGAAAGCATACCGACATGTCGAAGGAGTCGTCTCTCCTACTTAAGTAACCAATTCAGTCGGTCATAACATAAGTATATCAGGCCCTCCAGGCCGACTTGCACTCGATAAACTTAAAATCACGTGATCTGAGTTTGAGCTCATGCTTGACTTAGGTAATCTTCGTGCGTCAGATAGTCCGTGGGTTTCACCATTTCACATATTTCCTTAAAAGTCAAGAGGTTTTAGAACCTCCACTAACGCCACTGTTCCAGATAGGTATCTCAACCCACATATCCACGATATCACGGCCAACCTCAACGGTGCTCATGTGTTTTCAAAAATAGATCTGGTACGCGCCCATCAACAGATTTCCATTGCAGATGAGGATTTACCTAAGACAGTGGTAACAACAACTACCAGTCTTTTGGAATTTTTCCATATGCCATTTGGTTTGTGCAATGATGCACCACTTGTTATTAATCAGCAACTTCTACATCAGTCGTTTGAGTTTTAAGCTGCACGTGGTATAACCATCAATGAGGACAACATTATTTTCGAGCAAAATCAAGTGGAAATTTTAGGTCAACTGATCAATGAACATAATATTCGGTCGTTGGAAGAAAATATGTACGCCGTAAATGGCTTTTCTTTGCCTACTTTACCAGCCGCAGTTCTTTGTTTCCACGGGATGGTGAGCTATTATTGGCGTTCCGTCCAAAACCGTGCTCACTTGATGTAGTCTCTAAGAGATTAACTTAGAGTATTAATATTGGTCCCGTAGATCCATCGGAGGATACCTAAGCTGTTTCCAATGTGTACGTTTAGTTGAATCGACCGTACTGAGGTTTCTGTTGACCTCGCTCTTGACCCCGAGAAAAAAAGGTGTCCTAGTATTTCACAGGGTATATGATAATTTTCGGCGACACGAAGGTGAGGGCCTGGTAGATCATCAGAATGCCCGTGCGCATTCTGGTGTAACTGCACCGGCGGTATAAACGGATTGTGGCATCGTGACATGATCGCCTAGACGAATGATAACACACGAAACTCGTAAAGTTTGTGGTGACCTGCGTGCGATACGCCTTAAATAGACCAACAGGTCACTTCGGCAGTTTCTTTCTGGGGGAAGGGCTGTTGAAGCAATCTGGAAATGAATGAGTTTGAATGTTTAAAATCATGAAAATTAATTATGGTAAGTAAACGGGGCTAATTATTACATGGTTCTTTGCAGTTTGCACGTTTTTCGATGTCAAAGGGCTGCTCAGCGTACCGACAGTCGGTCCAAAATACTTATCTTTATGACATCGTCCGACCTGCTCACGCGCGGACTACCTATACAAACAACCTAACGAGCACACATCTGTACCTTGCTATTCCGCCAGGAACTGTTTTCCACTACACTCCAGATATATATATATATATATATATATATATATATATATATATATATTGAGCTGCGCCGCATTAACTTAATATGCACTGAACCCAATCTCAAAAAGATGAGCAGTGCTACCGAATGTTTTTCACCCATCAACAACAATCTAATCAAACTGTCAATAGGCAATTTCAGTATCTTATTATTTTCCACAAAACATTTCATTTCTTATGCTGCGTGTAGAACACGAGTGCTACATGGTGATTCATGAAATGTCAACTAGTTGCAAACAGTACGAAGTAGATGGTGTAAATCCCTACACCGTGAGTGCATGTTCTGTTCAAATCGATCAAAATGATAATGATTTATGAATTGAGTTTAGGCGATGAATGAACAGATAAGCAACAGAACAGTTTCTCAGAAAAAAATGTATTATCTTTAATAAGATTATAATTACTTAAGCTGAAGAAAAGCATAAACGTGACAACACAGAGAAAATCAAAATGAAAACAGCTCCAAATGACATCAAATAGAACGCTGAAATACTTTCTAACACACGTGTTTGTTTCACGATGGTTTTACCACATTGTTGTGACTTGCACTAGGCTAGAAAATGCAGAAGGGTGAACAAGTTGACAGTGATCAATTGAATGAACATAACCTAATCTGAAACATTGATTTTGACTAACTGAACGCATCCCATGTGGCGCGTGTTTCATTCAGAACAACAAAGCCTAATAAGTTTCATTGGTATTGGAAATGGAAATCACAAACCAATTGGTTCTGGCTAAACCGTATTTGAACGTGGACGTTACGTATTTATATAATCAGGATTCGTACAGTGGGAATGAGTGGGGCGTCCAAATTATTTCCTCGTGTCCGGAGGGAAATCGTAGTATCCATGAGAACAGAAAGACAAGTCGCGAGCTGCAAACATTTCGTTTATTCTTACCCACCACGTACGTAAAACATTTCAGTTTGAATATCACACAGCGAGAAAATATAATACAGGGAAATGAGCCAAATTGCAAGCTACGTCTGTGCGTTCGGTAGAGGAAGAGAAAGGTGTTTTTGATTAATATCAAAGCAGACGAACATTATGTTTCAACCATTTTGTGCACAAAGTGCCAGCTGATTTCATCATGATAAGCAACACATTACTGGATGCTATCAGCTTCCATTTAGGATTGAAGAATAACACTGAAGGATTTGGTCAGATCGATCTTGTGACCTGATGCAATGAAGTGTTCTTTCAATTCAAGAAGTCAGAGATTTGACGTCATTCTCTGCGGTTGCATCACTCTGGATCATTTGGTTTGGCCTTAGCAGGATTTAATTTCCGAATGATTGGAAATACTTGAATATGCGGGTCAAAATTATAATTACGGCAACCCGGAATTGAGAAGAAACCTGAGGCTGGAGAACTGCATAATTATTCTAGTACGAAACTCTTTCTTATATGCAATTAAAATATAAAGGGCAACACTCGGTAGATCAAAACGAATGAAATCAGAGCTGGCTTTGGTAGCACCTAGTCACGGTGGTTCAAACTGACTAAGGATTCTCACTTTCTAACTGTGAACTGCTTCGTGATTCATCACAATCATCCAGCTGCATGTGAGCCGATACCTTCTGTTCAGAAAACCCGAGCATTCATATCCAACTATCCCTTTAGAGAATGTAGCTAGTTCTCAAAAATCAGGGAGCTAGAAAGCAACGCGAGAGATTGGAAACTTATGCAGATCATTTAGTTTTTGTATTCCACCATGGATTTTGACCATACCTTACACAGATTTGGTAATTATTTGAACGGGAAATGTTAGGTGGGATGTACATGGTAAATATTCCCAAATACATCTATGGTATCTTGAACTCGAGAAATCAACCAATCCCACGAAAAGATGGACTCAAGAATGTGCACTTTTGTTTCACAGAATAATTTTTTCATGGCATTTGGCCAAAGTATCGCAATTACCGTTTAAACCTTTGCTGACGAATTCGCATCCTTTGGGAGACTAGGTGCTGAATACATGATAAATAAAATTAAAAAGCGAAATCATCGAATGGTGAATCTTGTATATAGGAAACAAATTGCTCATGTATTTTATCCAAATGAAAACCAGGATATACCAATACTAGAGAGCTGCCACTTCTATCATTGGTGGACTTCATAGTTCTTCATGAAAACTTAAGAAATTATGGTCACGTATGCCAAATACTTCGAATCCTAGTATGACTTCGTTTATTGCACGTGGAATAAAAATAGTCGGAATGTGTAAAAAGCAACCTCCATTCACCAACTATCTCGATGAGATTTTGCAGCGTACTTCCAATGCAACAGCGAGGATGGCAGATATCAGTGAGTTAAGAATCTACGAACGTCAACAACTCGGATCGCTAGGATAAACTCAATAATCCTCAAATCTGTTTAAATGGAATCAATAATCAGGCCTTCTCTGTGCATTTATTCAACAGCGAGAATTCATTTGATAGAACCGGAAATCCTGTTGTCAGGTGCAGTCACCTAGGGAGTTTGTTACACTGAGTGCACTGATGACGCAGTTGTAATTTATTGAGATGTGTTCATGTCAGTTACACAAAACATTCCCGTGAATTTTCCCAAATAATGGCATCAAACAGAAGCTGCTGTACTTTTGTCGTTAGAAGAAGAACAAAATTGCAGAAAAATAGATGAACTTACAAATATGTTTCGAATCGTGGTCTTCATATTTAGACATTGGTGTTAGTTTTGTAAGGGTAAAGCAGAAAAATGATAAGCCAGCAATGTGAAATGAAATATGATGTTCTCACAAGCCATGCACGAACTCTTTAGATTTAGGCTCAGTTCAGTTAAGTTCTCTCAACCTTGAAACTCATAAATTTGCTGTCGTTTTGGTCGCTATCTCGCTATCACGGTCTCGTTTAATCAGTACTACTCCCTTCTGATAAGTCTTCCTTCGAGGCATATTCTCAGGGAGTCGTGAAAACCTCTCTGAAGACAAGATACCGGTCGCATTGACTGGGTCGAACCGAGTCATTCAATCAGTATTCAATAATTCACCAAACCGTCGTCTTTTGATTCACGTTAGCAGGCTAGTTCGATATTAGTTGTAGATGGAGATCAGCTGCTCAGGTCGTCCGTAGGAAAATCGCAGTACGAAAAAGCGGTTGAATACAACACACGACAAGTTAGTAAAAAACGGTTTTGAACGAACTTTGATGAACAAACTATCATTTGTTTTATAATGCTGCTTGTAGTAGGTATTCACATAGCTGAAATGGATTATTAGGTTTAACGTGGACTTATCTGGACCGACTGTCTGGCTGACCCAACCAGGCGTAAAAGCTGATTCAAGCTCAAAGCACGACTCGGTAATGAGTAGACAGGCGTAGGTTTTATCATTAGTGGAGAGAAGGGCGGTTGAGCTGAAACAACTGAACTCTAGATTATTTAGGATGTTTCAGAGTGCCATTGTGTCGCTGTCGTTCTTCTCTCTTCCTTTCAGATAATCCATTCCTCACTTTAATCTCGAGAGTAACAAGTACACCCAAAGTATCGTTTTCTTATGCTTCCGCAATTTGATTAAAGGTTTAGATGCAATTCGATGCAACTGTAACACATTGCTTTTATTAGTCTCTCAAGAGACGTCAATTAGCGACCTCAGAGCTATGCTTTTCTCTTCAATCTTTATTGCTGTGCTTGTTCTTCCCAACTTTCAACTGATAATCAACACTTTCCCAAAAAATCAGTTTGTCCAACCTCTTGTATTTGTTTTCAGTAATAATCCTCTTGTCTAACCTAATTCAAACCGAATAATTTCCCTTGTATCTTTCAGGTCAACAATCTTTGCTTCCTCATCGGAACCAAACTTTTACAATAGAGGAAGGATTCCGGTCTTGCAACCAGTTCTCTGCAGTGGCATTTCCAAAAATATTTTCGTGGACTCTACCATTCGAAAAGAATGTTCAGATGTAGCAACACTTTACAATACTCCGTTTTAAAATAATACACATCACGGTGTTCAACGCAAATAATCGAAATTAAAGGGTCCCCCGCCTGCAGTTCTGCCTCACAAAGCAATGTTTCCGTTGCCTCATTGGTCTGCCTGTTAACTCATACCAGTTAGTAAATTACCGTTGTGCTTGGCCACATCGTCAATCAAAAACACCCCATTCGATGCATCCCTTGATCCTCACAGTCTGCCACACTCCATTTAAACATTTCAACGTATCGTCTACAAATCCGACTGTGACTCACAAATATGCTCATATTTTATCCCATACTGAACACAGGAAAGTGTTCACTCAGTGCACATGAGTTGAATAGATTCCGTAAATGACAATGAAATATCACTCTCAGACAAGAAAACCTGTGTTATCAACGCAATGTTCAAGATAATGACAACCATAATACGTTGATTACTGAGAAAGCGTCACACTTTTTTCTGGTCTGGTGAAAAGCATTATTCCATAACAAATTTCCCATTCATCTTGTTTTCTGAAGGACTCCACCAACATATCAAGGATGAAATATATTATATCGGACTGTCCCATAATTTTCGCATGTGTGAATAAGAGGGGAAGAAATGAATGAATGAGAATTAGAACTTACAAACGGTCGGAGGAGGAGGAACTTTGAAAGGGTTTATTTCATCGACTGGCGGTTGGGGTGTACCTGGAATAGAATTGAAATTCGGTTAGGATTGTTGTCATTCGATCGACATTAGTGGAGTGAGAATGCACTCGAATCAAGGATCACAAAAGAGTCGCAGACGTAGATGGATTTAAGGAGGGACTGTCTCACAACGTGGTATAGAAATTAAAAACTTGTGAATAATTCTCACCAGTAAATTGAGTGGGCAAATATATTACATTTTCAAAAGTAAATAAATGTCGAGCAGAGTGAATCCTGTTGATAAGCATGTCGATAACTGTTCGATATGTAAGGACAATGAAGGCTTGAATTCTCGGGAATCAAACGATCAGTAATAATGTATATCCGATCGGAAATTTTACACGCGGAAAATACTGAAATAAGAAAGGGTCCTTGTGAAGAAATATGCCTCAATATCACACTATAATTCTTTAGGTTGAAATCCTTCATACGTTGTTGAAGACGATGGCAGTAGTCAGATCCTGACATTGGACGAACGAAACGTATCGAATTATCCACTTGATATGACAACGACTAATACCGAGATTTGCTCATTGAAGCTTCAAAAATGCTGGGTTGTACCATGGAGTGATCGCTTCAAGCACTGGTGTTATGATACAGCACTATTAGTAACACACCATTCAAATGTACTAGCCTATTGTGAATAAACTGATCATGTCGGTCCATTTCACATAGCTTCACATGGAAAAAGCGAGTGAAATCGTATTTCAAGTCGCAAGTACTCAGTTGTATTTTATCCATTGGCACAGTACTTATCACTAGCATTTTCGTGAATAATTCGTGTATAATCACATTTGTCTCATGAATTAGCGAAATTTCAACGAATCTGATTCCTTTGTATCAACCATTATACTTTCATTGATTGTGGTAGTTAATTGATCTCCACTTCTCTTAGGAATTATTTCGGATATGATAACCACCACGAAGACTTCAACGTTTGGAGGGAACTATAAATAATAGTTATATTTTTGTCGGTTATTTGTGAGGATACAAGTGCCACTTTTCACGTCATTTAGCCACATCTTCCTATCCACCATCCCTGGCTGGATGCATCTCCTGGTCGGTTAACCCACCATGGAAGCCTGATACACTCTAAATGGCTAAGTTCTTTGATGCGGCACTAGCAATTAGCCATCATCAATCACAACTCGGCCAACAGTGACAACGCTTCATGATGCTAGTAATTCTCTCTCATTTTTAATTGGCCAATTCTTCGGGGTACGTTTGATAATGTTCGCACAGATCTGGATTCGAAATAAGCCGTCGAACAAAATACAGTCCACATCAATTCATTTCAGTCTATACAAGGCAAAGATCAGAATTCATGGTTCTACACAGCTAAATTAATCAGATTAAAAGCTTCTTCAAGAGTGAAAGGGATTGGAAGATCGATAGTAGATCAGGTGTTAGACAACTGGTTCACCATTTGGTATCAGTTTTGTTCATCAAATGTGAAAGCATATTCACTGAAATGGCTAGCTAGTTCATCGTAAACGAAATTTCGGAAATAAACCTACACCCAAGCCGTCAATACAAGCTTTAACTGTGCTGTAGACACTCACTAACACTGTGGACAGACACTTCCGACATCGAACCATTTGAATTTAATAACTGGAAACACAGTCTATATGGGATGCAAGAGACGTTGTAGCCAATCATCCCACTCCAAACTAATTGGTTCAAACTGGCATCGATTAGCATCCCTGCTGAAGGTTGATTTGTGGTGTTGTACATCTAACTAATGCTATCGTTTTCAGTAGCACATGTAGGGATTCAACCCCACAAAATTGGAGTTGGTAGCTGCGCACACAGTACACTTAACTCGAAGGCAATGGAGAAACTGTTAAATGCTGGTAAGTGTCAGATATGCGATAAGTTGATCCATCAGTCTCGATGCTCGCTGAATATATCTATACAGCTATATGAAATCTCTGGAGGTCTTTCATTTTGCCAGCTAGAGATCGTTAGTTGGGTAGTAATGTAGCTCAAATGAGCCTCACGTGTTCACGACGTGGCTACTCAGGGCATCTTTCAACACGTTGCCACTCACTCAAAGCGGGCGATATTGGCATCAATCATATATCAGTTGTTCAGAATAATAAAATTTCCTCACTACTAAAGGCAACGGATTGATATGTCATCTGTTCACATGAGTGGTAATGCGGTCAGAGATTTTCGTATATATCTTGTTTTCAATTGAGAGTTCAAGGTTGTCACTGCATGTTAAATTTTTTCAAAGTCGTACGTAATCACTGAAGTCAACTTACAACGGGAATTTAAAATATATGGGATATGGGAAATTGAGTCTGGAACGAAATCAAGTGAATTCATGGAAATAATTTCAAATATTTGTTTCCTCTGGGTCTCATAATGCTTTAGGAGATGATCATCGCATTATTTGAGGTAACTGGACGGAATTCTAACCAAAGGTTTGTTTGAAAACGAACCAGAATTTCGTACTATCTCTAATGACCCAAGAATACTCGTTATTTTTGATTGCTCATGAGGTGATTGGGATAAGAACAGTGGTGGTTATCTGTCTGTTGACTGAACTCCTTTTGAAAGCTATTCTCCAGATGAGCGGAAATATGACAGCGTTCGTGTGACAGAAAAGCTCTTTACCTCCTAAGTCTTTCATATTCCACCAAACCACATAAACCATGTGGGTCTCCACTCAACAAAAATAGCCCATTGAAGTACTGGATATTTGTTTAAAATGGTGGATTCAAGTTTTTTTTCTCGCTTGCACTAAACTCACACACCTACTTAGGTGGCTGACCAAAGATGAGCGGTGAACCAAATTTCATGTGTAACTGACCTCTTTAGATCGATCACAGTCTCCAGAGCACGCAGAAAAGCGGCTTATGGCATCATTTGGTTACCACTGTGTGGTACCATAAAGAGATGCACCACGGCTCTGTCGCTGGTTCGAGTCCCATGCTGAGGAGTTCCGTCATCACTTCTTTGTTCGCTTCCGCGTCCATACATCCTACAAACTACTCATCTAACCACCAGTGGTATGTGATGTCCTATAGCAGAAATACGTAATATAACTCATCTTGCCACGTCAACACTCAACTGTCTTTTAGAAAGTATTCATATACTAAACAGCCATTTCATTTGGCTTATTAGGAATCCGTATTAATGCATATTTAGCAAGCTCTCAATGTCACTCCAACTCAAGGTGAAC
This sequence comes from Fasciola hepatica, assembly GCA_948099385.1. NCBI lineage: Eukaryota > Metazoa > Platyhelminthes > Trematoda > Plagiorchiida > Fasciolidae > Fasciola > Fasciola hepatica. The sequence continues at coordinate 537,652 of CANUEZ040000132.1, forward strand.
AGCTTCCAGTTGCACACACTCAACCACCAGTCTACCTCGACGGTTACTTAACACATAAATTCCGTGGTATATCGTATTCACGTGCAATAACATTATTCATAGAAATGTGGGTCACCAATACAAGCTGAGAGAGGTTTTTGTATCACCGAAATCAGCACTGAGCAATTTATCTACCAAAATTCTTGTTCTTTGTCCATCTGCGAGGATGGATGAGAAAAAAGTAGTTTTATTATTTCATTTAGTATCGGTACAAATAGTAAACCGAATAAATATGCGTAGAAATTGACCCCTCTATCACCTGCAAAATAGACGTAAATTAAACACACGCGCAGAAAACCTCTGTACTACAAAAAAGTAGAGTGCATGAGAAATGTTTGCTTTTATGAGTGAGCATGGATTTCATTATCACTGCAGTCTTATTATATTTATTTGTTCTAGTTCACACAGCTACACGAACTGTCAATCCAGATGACCGTACTCACTTTTCACACCAATGTTTGCCCCTAAACCACACACATGGAACAATTGCACAACATGTGCATGGGCTCTTCCTACTGGTGGTCAGCCGAGCAGTTTACATGAACCTAATGGTATTCATCCACAAGTCAAATAGCAAGTACAAGTATCATCCAACATCCAACTCATAAGGTTGCTATTTGGTAAAATCTTTTATTTTACCTTGAAAAACTGTGATGAATTCCCCCCACCCACCCACCTAATGCTGATAATAGATTGGAAAATGATACAAATAGAGGCTGCTAAGGGAAGTTGTAGACAGTGAGTCATTGTAGTTTCCACACAATTTCAGCTGACCACGGATTACCTCGAAACCTAAGCTAGGAATAAGTAATAGGTGCTTTAAAACCTAATAGTTCACCTCCCTCTACTATGAAACCATCAGAAAATAGCAATCCAGTGAGCAGGGAATAATTTGTTAAATGAAATTCAACGGAAACTGTAGACTGATTGATCGGTAATCCGGTAATACCTCTAAGACGCAGATGTGTAAGAAGGTTGGGTGATTACCAAAGATGAAACACTAATCTATTTTCGTGGAAAACTTTTAGAAACATGCTTACCACCGATTCGACGAATTTCTGTGGTAGGAAGACAGATCGGGTTATGGTTACTAGTGAATGACAAGAACGATAATTAGGGTGAACCACGTTGTACGAACAGTGTCAGGTTGGACATATTCGAATAAATCGTCCTGTATGTTTTCGATGGCATTAACAGGATGACGAGACGAGTCAACTAGTACTTGCACAGTAGTCCAAAGTCGTATTTCACTACTTAAGTGCTCATCCATAGGCAACCGATTGTAAAATTCACGAAACTGCAGATGAAATGAGGCACTCGCTTGAACATTGCTAACCACTAGATATGGCCGTGAACGTGAAAGCAAGTGAGACAAGTTAGTGGTATGTTAAGATATGTCATCAAGAACAAGGGCTCTTTGTTCCGCTCTGACGTTAAAAGACGACTGAATAGGGGAACACCTACAACGTGTGGATAGTGTTTTAGCTCGTACTAGGTTGAACACTATTCTCGTTCAGTATTAGAAAAAAAACTATGAATATATGATTGCTGGTCCATATACACAGTCATTGCATTCAACATATTGTTCCGACCGGTGTAGACAATCAAATCTTGAGGCTTGCACATCGCTGACAGGATTCATAACTCATTCTATCGATCGACTCCACAAACAGGCCATCATGACACTCGAGATTCTCGTTGTCTCAAGCATTGGGCTCGGTGGTGCACCAGTGCAGACTGATGTTATGAATCGATTGACCACCAAAATAATTCAGTCCATCTGCTCACTTTCAGAACGAAGACAAAACACGCGAAATGCAACCACTTTGTTGGATCTTGTTAACCGCGAACGTAAAACATGTCAGTATGTGCAAGGTACAAAATCAAAGGGGGGTTGGGGGTAAATATAACACTAATGTAGGCAGGATCGGAAGTTCTTACTGTGCTTAAGTTAGGGAGAGTGAGCTAATTTGGATTATTGCAAAGGTAAGCAAACATTTTGGGTCAATCGTTTCTGTGCAGAACACAGGCTGATCCACCGTGTACGGTATATACAATGACGTGCTTTACTTTTGCTGTTGTGACAGTTAAGTAACAGCTTGTATAGCGCAATCGATGTCTTCTTCCTGTTCTCATGAATATGGTAAAGGAAGCACGGTGTTTTATAATATGTGGATCTAAACATTGAAAAATGTGATAGAGCTAAGAGATGCTTAGGAGAACTGGTCCAATTATGAATGCAAGAACTGAAGAACGAATAAGGATCAAATACCTTGCACATCTGACCAGTTCACGTGTACACTGAACGGTTGATTGCGTGTTTTGAAGGACTTGGAAATCATGCAAATCACTCATTGTTTTGGTTATGAGTTCATCTGTCTTGTGACCAGACCATTTGTCCAATAGGCGAACAGGTCTCCCACTGTCGTCAAACGAACACGAGTGCGCAATGTGCCATATGTGTAATACGTGACTAATTGTCAGATGACGTGGATGAGTTCGTGCACTGAGTCAAATTTTCTTTTTTCGGGATGATAAAATGTGTCTTGATGTGACCAATGTGAACGGTTACCACAATGTGTGTCTGAATCGGTAATCTATTTTGAAAGCGATAACAACAATGAAGTGATGCAGAATTTCGTCTGTGTTGCCTACTAACAAGCATTTTGGCTGTGAGTTGCGAATATCGACAACGACAGTGTATTCAGAACTTTTGAACATATCACACACCGTTGATGGAGAATTGAGCACACCAGTAAGCACACACTAAATTTAACTAGCCCTGAATGCATTCGAATTTCATTGTGATTAGTATGCAAAAATCGAGAAGAGTTTTTCTGAACGTTTTCCATCTAGTAGCCTGTATAGTAACATCAAGTAGTGTATGAGAAAGCACTCCTCCATGTTCGGTAAACCCACTCAGATGACTTGAAAGATGAGACGAACAACGAGGAGTTGGAGCAAAATCTGGTGAGATTGTTTCCCCAATCCACGAGTTGAATTGCCGTTTTTGGTTTTTGTGTTTGTCGGGAGTAAATAATCGCATCTATTGACAGGAACTGCCGAAGAAATAGAGTTACTCTGGTCAGGACCACACAGGAGTCAGAACTGAGATTCCATGTGGTATCTCGTTACAACCCTTGTTCAGAAGGTACCTTTGCGTCATATGTCTTCTCCACGAAAACCCCATGTGTTGTCCGTTTTTATAACAGAATTCATTGGTGTTGCTCTGTTCAAATTCACATGATCTGGAACACCTGTTTCGCCCCTCGTCCCAATCGATGTTGAACATCGGTTGGGGGTGCCATACATTCCCATCCGTCTCATCCAGATGTCAACTCCTCTTTACATCATCCGAATTTGCCTGTAACTAACATGCTAGCATTTTCTACCCTCTATTGAACGAGAACGTTGAAGTAGCACTGCATTTTTGTTCTCTGTGGCCTAATCACACTAAAATCGAGACATACTATCTCAAAACCTCACCTGACCGTATAACAGCACACACAGATTACCAACTACGCGTTCTCTGACTTCAGATTCAGGATAAACTTTCTACGAGACACACTTTCTCACAGGGGAACAGTGCGGAACATGAACTAATCAGAGCTTAGAGACCCAAACAAGTTATTAAGTGGTTAACCAGTGTTCCCTGTCATGCACAGCTGCACAGATATAAGTGAAAAAACACACTTTTCAACCGTAACCTACCTCTCACTAATTCGCCCTGTATATGGGCCTGTTTTGTGATCATAGGCGTCCAGGTGTTGAGCAATGCTTGAACTAGAAGACAAAAACATCGGAAGGAATAAAAATATTCGTTTCATATTTGAGGGGAAAGCTTTTAAATCGATTGATGTTTGTACGTTCCATGTTCCCTCACTGACCACTAACACTTCATTTAGTTGTACAACTTGTCATGCTCATTTATTCCGCATAATTCGATCGAGTTGTCCAGCTCTCAATTAGGCGTTTCATCAGACTCGAAACGTCTTCGTGGATTGTAATCTTACACAGTCCATTACTATTCTGTACCTTATCAGATCACCCTCTATTCATTCTCTTCTAAAGATGTGTGTGGTTTATAAAAGTGTTCCACCGTCTTCATATGTTAAACTGGTCAGTGCATGTTCAAGATGATAAATGACGCTGTCATTTGATTTCACGCACTATGTGACTTTCGCTCCGTTGTAATGAAAACATTTTGACTGTGTGACTTCATGTATCGCTGAATGCTGAAATTGTATATTAGTGTAAATTTATGTCTTGAATTGTTGCCGAGACACGAAGTCGCTTACATAGAGAAGAAATAATTTCTGAAAGCCATTAGTTGGCAAACAACGAAAAATGGGGAAGTGGGTGGTCTCGTTGTTGGAGAAATTGGACATCGAGATGGTTTACATCTATATGTTTACCTTAGGTGATCCTTCCGTCTGACAACAGAGAAGCTTGATTCCTCTCCAATGGTGTTTGATAATTCAAGAGTTTAGGAAATGCCCAAAAATCATATCGCCAAGTAGTGTAATCTCAGATTTTATGAGAATCTTCAGCCGACGGACCTCAGTTTTATTTTGCATCCTGTTCGCTAATTCCTTTCTCCTGCGTAGCTACTTCATGTGGAGAGAAAACACTCTCCTACACTGGATGTGCGTGAAAGTAATCGAAAATAAAGCATATATATGTATATAAAATCTACAATCACGGCTCCTGTAGTCCATGGATTGGTGATTTTGGATTTGAACGCCCCCGTAATATACTAGTATATTATTTGTATTGAAAAGAGGAGTGTTTGCAATAAGAAAAGCATCGTCATTGTACTCACTTGTTTGCAAGTCTACCGTTTGTTCTGTGGCACTTTGCTCTCCAGAGTATGATGAAAAATGGAATGTGAAAGTGGTATATGTATAGCGTTATGGATAATCATGCAATACAAACGGATCAAAAACAATCACGACTTTCAATCCCTCGGTTTGAATTAAGTATGTCAATCACAAAACAAACGCATCCATTGGGAATTCTCAAAATCGAGAGAAGTATCTTGAAAAATATAATCAATTCTCAATGTGGCAGAGGATATGCATTTGCATGCTCGTGGATGTGAACGCATGGGAAATAGCACCAGTGTTTTCACGGTGCCGCTTGAAACTGGTGAGGATGTCGGATCAACATTGTCAAGGTTAGGTGCAGGTTATTGGTCAGATAACTCTTTCATATGAACCACACGTGACTCCAAATGGCCCTTCGTTTCTTCTCGGTATCTGAGAAGGATCGTTGTAGAAGAGTTGTACTGGCAGTCGTCCAAGTAGTGCCAGATTGATACAAACATACTTACCCGTATTCGCCAAAGAATGCTGATTACCAGGTAGGTATCCTTTACACCGATTAGCAAATTATATACCAAATATTGTGAATCACACTCATTTTATCTCTCTAACAGTTTTTTCGCCGAATATCACTCTCGTGCACCTACTCGTTCTATTTTTAAATCCCATAAACTTCTGGAAAACATCCTTCACTCCTCTTAGTCAGACTATCCTTAAATGCAGACGAGTAGTATAAATGTTTGTGAGTAATCACATTTCAATTCATTCCCATTGATGAGTATATATATATATATATATATATATATATATATATATATATTTGCAAGGTATACATTTGTGAATATTCTTGTCTGTTTTTAAATTCTTTATTTGAAACGGGAAGTCAAGAGAGAGGTCACGTAGCATGCGCGCCACTGGATTTGGTTGCAAGCCATATCTCTGACCGTCTCCAACCAACAGGAACCCGCATTTCTTGTGGCTTCATTCAGGAAAGCGTGAAGCACTAACAGAAGTCAAAACCGAAGCCAACTTCTTCGTGCCCCAAGCCAAGCCATAGTCTGACCGCCTCGTGACCTCTTCCAGGATTGTCCAGTAATTGTAACAATAGCACAAAAGTCTAAGCATCGGTATATTCCAAGTCGAAATCTCAGTTCCACGAGAGGAGATCAATTCCACTGTTTGGAGGACCTGATAAATTATTTTGTGAGACATTCTCTGTGGAGAAGGTAAAAAGAAACGGGGATATAAAGCAGCTTCGTCGTACTCCAGTGAAGCCCGCAATGAGTAGCAAAAGCTAGCCATAAGACCCAACCAAATCTGAGATTAGACAAAACAACTCTCTGAGGACTGACACATACTTCTCAGGCACACCATTCCTCAACAAACAGTGCTATAGTGCAGATATATCGACAGAGTCCAAGTTCGTGCGAATGTCTCGGAACACATTGATCAGTGGACTTTGGAAGGCGTATCGATGCTCTAACAGCTGTCGGAGGTTGAAGATTTGATCGAAGCATTTACGACCGGTACGAAACCCATCCTGTTACTCACGAATTCGCTCATCGCGCGTGATGTGCAACCTGCGACGAAAAACAGATGCTATCAGCTTAGACGCTATCGGAATTAGGCTAACACATCTATGGTGGGCATAGTCACTGCGCGAGCCCATCTTGCCGATCGGGTCAGGCCACAACTTACTAGGCCAGCAGAATACAAAACATTCCTAATAAGCGACCAGTGCTGGTTAATGCCATTTGGTGGCGTTCATCTTAGGATTCCAGCCAGAGCATTTCGGAAAGTGGAGGAGCAAGGTGGATCACACAGTATATCGCAATCTAACCACTGCTCCATCATACGTTTGGCACACCGAACGATGCATTTTGATAGCTTAGTGCAGACTAACTCGCGGTCGCCATTAGGCCCGGTGTTCCATTACGATCGGCAGTCCGGGTCCATTTCCCACTCAAAGAACGTCTGAAGTTCGTACTGGCGAGAAACACACTTTGGTATGAACAAAGAGGCAGCGACCTATCCCAATTTTCTGAAAGATAGGAATTGAGGCCAAATGGGTCTCCCAAATGCGCCTCATTTGGAGAAAGCCCACCGATTCTTGTGGCCATGTCCTCAGCTGAAAATACGATGTCACTTCGTTCTGTCTTACGTAAGTGGTCGTGTAACATGTGATAGAAGACATCCTTGATAGCATCTGGGCTGCAATCTGTAATTGCGTAATTCGAGGCGATGAACACATTGCGTATATCGGGACGGCGTTTGCTCACCAAGTTTGGACCCCCGAATCTCACTGTACGCAACCGACTGTCAAATGGGATCCCGTCAAGTAGCATAGCCTCAACACTCCCAATGGAAGGTACATCTACACCAGCATGACATGCACCAGAAGCTTCAGGATCCCCGAAGAAAAGCAAGTGAAGCTTTTCAGAAGGATTGGAGGATCCCGTCAATAGAAGGACCGAGTTGGAGTCTTCGATGTGAGTTTCTTGAATACAGCATACGTCGAGAAGTAAAACACATCAATTAAACTATCAACCAAACTTTGAAAATTAGCAAATTTGACATCAAAATATCCCATTTATTCTTCAACTGAGAAAGATCAATTGAAGTTCTCCCAATCGTACCTTTCAGTAAGCCTCCTTCGATTAGGTTATCTGAAACGCGGAGCGATAAACATGTGATTGTAATGCATTGTGTAACCTCTTTTGGATTCCTCACATGAGTCCAAAGCTTCCAGTGAGCTCAACCCATTTCCACGCTCCCGTTAAATGCAACACTTTCACGAAAACATGATTCCTTTCAATTCTTTTTTCACATACATAAACGAACTGGTTCTAGGCAAACCGTGTTGCAGTGTTGAGAAACTTCGTTCCAACGGGAAAAACCCTGTTTACAGGTATTCTCAAAACTCTCTAGACATCGAGATTTTTCGGGACAACCAATCTATAAAATACAAGGTTGCACTCTTGGAAAAATCCCCGATTGCATGTGAAACTTGCGATTACCTCTCACAAAAATGCAAGAAATAAACTCTTGATCTCATAATATATTCATCTTTCTCACAAATGTTTGAAAATTAAGTCGTGGAATTTTCCAGTGATCTTGTCATTTTACAGCTCCATATCAATGAAATGTATTTATTATCCCCAATACGGTATACAACTCTGAGTGAGGCATGAACTAATACATCATTCTACAATAACATTTCTTCCCTAGCTCAATGTCTTTTATCTGACACACATGGGTCATTCACCTTTTATTACACTTCCATTTCTACGTTGCTTTAAGCATCATTTATAACGCCCCGTCAACAAGGCAAATTGTGATTTTTGGCAGCACAGCAATCAGGCGGAGTGAGTGGTGCGACCTCAAATCTCTTTACGAAGGACTTATACATTAGCTTCCTTATTCTCACCAATATGTTCGAAGTACATCGGTAGTCAAAACGATTCACAATGCGGTTTGGTTATTTTTGTGGTTGCAACATTCCACCAAATTTGCTTTTCCCAAGGTACTGGATTTCGATCAGTCGAAGAGCGACTTGACTAAATTTACCCCACCCTTGGTTGTGAAAGCGCATTGGCATATTCTATCAAAGCGTCTGTAAGACTGAATAGTCAATGATCTGTGGTTGTTATCGTTATCCCATCGGTATGTAAGTCGGACGTGTTCGCCTTTGCAGACAAAATCTTGTGAATCGCGGCATGCATTCTCTCATCATTCATGTTTGAACGTGGAAAATAATTCCATCAATAAAAGTGATCGATGTGCTCGCCCAAATTCATCCATCTCTTCTCTTGACGAAGTAGCGGAATTTTCTGGGATACAGGTAATTTATTCGGAATAAATAAAAGCTTTTTCTCAGATCAGGCTACTATTCACTTTGGGTTGGCTTTTGAAATGCTTAACAACATAGTATTCTTCATATATATACTCCATTCTTGTTTGATTCAATGCAGTAGGCACAATCATCGCAGATAATAGGGGAAAAACAGATGTCTGTATTGGAATCGGTATTTATTTCGCAATGACAAAATGTGCCTCTGATAAATCTTACCGCCGTCGGTTAAGCATTAGGCCGCACCTAACATTTAACTCATTTTGGACTTGTAAACTTCAGACCAAATCATCATAGTGATCAAGATCATACAATTTCAATTCTCAGCGGATCGTAGCAGACGTTACGTGACTGACATCAAATTTCGAAGGATTTAATATTTCAGCCTCATTTTCTGATATACTGGGAAAGGTTCAAGGAAGAGGAATTTAGTACGAATAAAATGTTTGTCTATCGAATTTGGACAAAACCTTTACTCCCCAGTCGGGAACCAAACTTGAAGCTCAATGTTCACACCCAGTGGTGCACAACATTTACTTCATTTGATATATCCATGAATTCGTTATTTTCAGCTTGGGCAGCTGTGGATACCATGTATACTGGAGAACAAAACAAATTTATCTACCAAGCAAAACTGCACGTTTCATTGTGAATATTGGGGTTTGGCCGATTTCGACAAACGTTACACTGATTCGAATGCACAAACTCGCTGTCCACAGTGGAATTCAAACCCACACGTCTTCCAAAGTTGTTTTATTACAACAGTCTGCGATCTAACTGCCGAAATACAGAGTCACACAGGATACTTCACACATCACATTTTATTCACTCGATCAAATTGCCTTGGCTACAACATCAATCACAGTACATTTGTAAATCGACTGTCCAAAGCAATACACCGGTATAACTGAGAAAGTCAAATGGTAATTTTTCTTTCAAGGATGCACTGTGCAATGCATTTTTGCGGATAAAGAGCACGATTTTTGCATGAAGTAATCGAAACCATTTAAACGGTCACATGGTTCGGCTGTTCAAGTATGAGCTGCACTAGACCAAGAGTGCTGTCTATGAGTGGATTTGAATCTCACCGTGGATCAGTATTTTTATTATTCAAATTAGTCCAACGTTAGTCAAAATGTAGGGACGCAAATAAGAACATTTTGCTTCAAAGATAAATACCATTCAACCAGACTGAAACAAGACCATCCCGAATAGGGTGCAATTTAAAAAAGAACTCACCGAGAGCCAACATTAACCAGCTGATTATGAGCAGCTGTTTCAGATTGAGCATGTTGGGATGGATCGGGATTTGTGTGATAGTGAACACTGTTTGTCTTCACCACGTTCAGTCTACTCAGAACGAATGAGGTGTTTCATATATATATATATATATATATATATATATATATATATATATATATATATATATATGTATATATATATATATATATATGTAATGTATAAATAGCAGTCATCCGTCCTAGTCCCCTGAAGCATGACTATGAGAAGCACGCATTTCAGAGCTGTGGGGGAGTAAAATATATGCACTTTTCACTGATATATTTTGGAATGTTTTCAGTACAGTGATGGAAGTATTTGGTCGTACTTTCCCCTAAAACGGAAAGGCTAATCTCAATTCTAGGAACAAAGTTCATAAGCACAACATACTTATGGTCTCTGTGTGATTGCGTGACAAATGGAAAAATATTTCCTCACACCATATTTTTGCGGCTTTGTGGATTCCAGTAGTACTATTAGTATTTTGTGCATCAGGCCCCTTTCACATTTCTAACTACTGACAGTTCTCATCCCCTGAGTCCCATTCACATAGTCGAAATGCACTAACTGAGATCACGGATGAAGTCAACTTCTCCGTACTCTTAAGCCAAGGCAAGATTAGACCATGGGTCAACATGGGCAAAACTGTCCAAACCAGTGAAAGCTAAATTTAATAGAGAAAACGGAGCCCTGATCTTCGCTTTACTCATTTCGAAGCAGATGTACGAGAACTGAGACAAAAGGAACAGAAATGCCTGTAGGAAACATGCTGAGAGACAGTTTATGGTAGAGCCGTCACTGACAATGGCTATTGAATGCGCATTTTGGGGCTGCGCGCACTTTCTTATAATTGTCAATAGAACTTGTTAGGGCAGCGTATTGCAGTCCGGCAAAGTGTTCCAATGCTGAAATGAACTAGGTTAAGCAAACGTTAGGGTTCTTGAGGTGAACTTACCTTAGAATTTATCGTCAGTGTCGAGTGGACATCGTTAAGGTTTGCATTCGAGTTTTATTTTTGTATATGTGGTTGCTCGTTAAACTACGGTAAATAAAAGTGCACTACTTCAGTGATCTCGGATATCTTGTTGAGGCCTATTTTACTTGTTGTGTTTTGTATTTCCAGGATTTTGAGTCTTCAAAATACTGAACGTACGTAAATCCAGCCTTGAAGACGTCCTGCATTGCCAGGATAGGTTGCTGGAAGAAATCAGCATTATTCCGTATTGAGATATGCTTCCTGTTGAGAGGGACTGGAACACCCGCGCATATCCTTCAAACTAAACAACTAGACACATAATAGGGAAATATGGCCTTCGACAACCACGTGACAATGGTACTCGCTTCGCTAGTTTCACAGACCACAACAGACTTACGGCCTAGAACACTCGCTCTCGACACCGCCTGCGACGTCTGATGATGTGATTGAACGCATTCATTTTTGATTTGTGTTAATTTTGTATTGATTGGAGATGCAGGGATATCTTTCTTTCAGCAGCTTTTACCATAATTTGGAGTAGCACGTCAGTCGGCTGATTACTGTTTTGCAACCCCAAAGATATTCGTTAGAAGTTCTTCGTGAATTTCCTATCACAATTTACAGTTTTTTGAGCCCTACAAGTCTAGCAATGGATCATACAAAATTAATAAAACAGCCGAGGCGGTTCAATGATTTAGTCACAATTTCTTCACAGTGCATATTCCACGACCATTTTCAAGAGTGAAATACCGGCGTTAGATTGATCAGACAGTAGCGCAAATGATTTTTTCGATTATACTTCATATTCGTTTGCAACTAGTCACTGGCGCATTTGCTCACTAGATTGACGTCATGCTAGTGCGATGTACTTCCGTTCGTCCATGATCGGAAAAATATTTTTGTCGAGGTATGTTGGATTGGCTTTTTGACCACCGCATTTGTTTTGGCTTCTCGGGCTACGCGAATGGTGTGAATGGAGATGGAAAACCGGGCAATGTCTGACGCGAAAGCCCGCGGCCCACTTGTTTTCATCATGTGACCTCTATCTTCTTTGCTTTAATTGCGAAGTGTTCTGATTTCGCGTGAACCCTTCCCCGTTATTTACCTGACTGAATAAAAAAAACGAAAACGAAAAACTCACGAGGAAGCAAATCATGTTCCATTGGAATTCCAAAAGTATTAGTATTCAAAACTTCAAGCCTATCACCAAATCTATCATTGTTCAGTCGTAACGAGGAAACGACACATAGAGAAAAACCTTACTGAAATTTAACTTGTCATTATGAGAATAGCTTCTGACTACATCAGAACTTATTTTCGAATGTCATATTCTTGCGTATCAGCAGTAACTGGGTCTGAACCTTTCGAATTATGATACTTAAATAAAATACCTTTTCGTGATGGATCAGAATAGAGCGATATTCTGTCACGTCCTAGATACGCAGTTCTCGAGGGTTTTGATCAGTATCAGTATCTTGTCACCCACCGTGAAGTATTAGAACCCAACACATGTAGTCGTACGTATGCCATGTCATAAACGTATCCTGGACACCCTGTACAATCAAGAAGATTAGTTGGAGTTTACAAGTCTCAGCTTTGAATTAGAATCAATAAGACCGACTAGTTGCCGTGAAACATAAAAGTTACACATTTGGTGAATGGATAAAGAATTAGTTATAAAATTGCATTGCATCCCTCATAAGAATCCCTTTCCATTATGCCAGTGACAATGACTCATACTCTCTTCATACACATGATTTAGCCCTTATTCCTAATTGAGGTTGCTGTTGAGGGGTACCTACCACAAAGACCACACACAGTGTCTCGTAACTGTTTGTACGAAGTGAATTGAGTGATACCACATGCTGAGTGATAACACATGACTTTTAACCCACAATGAACCACTTAGTGATCAAAGTATCAAGATGTGGTATGCATTAAGTGAATTCTAATTGTGAAGTACCATCAAAAGATCTATAGAAACCTAATTTTTCACTGATACTTTGTGCTGAACAGTGAGAACCCGTCAAGATCTGCGTGCACCTGGAAGCCACATAGCTGCTGGAAGTAATGTTGAGCAGGAGACACCACCATGAATTGCGAGAACTGGCGTGGCTTCCGCCAACGTGTGACATCTGTGCCGCAGCCGTGATATTCGGTTGTAAATGAAATGCTGGATGTACCACGCTATGGTTCGTTGTATTTCGCTTCACGGCTTCGAGGCCTAGCCATTCAATGTTGGAAATTCTCGGCAAGCTTGTGAGATCACAACTGCCTCCATATATTTGTTGGTGTCTGTCGAGATCACCAAGTGAGCACCTACAGTGTTCCTTTTTGAGAGGTCGATGCAGAAACCTGTCCTCTCGGAATAATAATCTTTCTACAACACCTTCAGTGGTTTGGACAGCTTTGCGCATGTTGACCCATGGTCTAATCTTGCCTTGGCTTAAGAGTACGGAGAAGTTGACTTCATCCGTGATCTCAGTTAGTGCATTTCGACTCCGTGAATGGGGCTTAGTGGATGAGAACTGTCAGTAGTTAGAAATGTGAAAGGGGCTTGATGCACAAAATACTAATAGTACTAATGGAATCCACAAAGCCGCAAAAATATGGTGTGAGGAAATATTTTTCCATTTGTCACGCAATCACACAGAGACCATAAGTATGTTATGATTATGAACTTTTTTCCTAAAATTGAGATTAGCCTTTCCGTTTTAGGGAAAGTACGACCAAATACTTCCACCACTGTACTGAAAACATTCCAAAATATATCAGTGAAAAGTGCATATATTTTACTCCCCCACAACTCTGAAATGCGTGCTTCTCATAGTCATGCTTCAGGGGACTAGGACGGATGACTGCTATTTATACATATATATATATATATGAAACACCTCATTCGTTCTGAGTAGACTGAACGTGGTGAAGACAAATAGGTGTTCACTATCACACAAATCCCGATCCATCCCAACATGCTCAATCTGAAACAGCTGCTCATAATCAGCTGGTTAATGTTGGCTCTCGGTGAGTTTTTTTTTAATTGCACCCTATTCGGGATGGTCTTGTTTCAGTCTGGTTGAATGGTATTTATCTTTGAAGCAAAATGTTCTTATTTGCGTCCCTACATTTTGACTAACGTTGGACTAATTTGAATAATAAAAATACTGATCCACGGTGAGATTCAAATCCACTCATAGACAGCACTCTTGGTCTAGTACAGCTCACACTTGAACAGCCGAATCACGTGACCGTTTAAATGGTTTCGATTACTTCATGCAAAAATCGTGCTCTCTATCCGCAAAAATGCATTGCACAGTGCATCCTTGAAAGAAAAATTACCATTTGACTTTCTCGGTTATAACGGTGTATTGCTTTGGACAGTCGATTTACAAATTTACTGTGGTTGATGTTGTAGCCAAGGCAATTTGATCGAGTGAATAAAATGTGATGTGTGAAGTATCCTGTGTGACTCTGTAGTTCGGCAGTTAGATCGCATACTGTTGTATTAAAACAACTTTGGAAGACGTGTGGGTTTGAATTCCACTGTGGACAGCGAGTTTGTGCATTCGAATCAGTGTAACTTTTGTCGAAATCGGCCAAACCCCAATATTCACAATGAAACGTGCAGTTTTGCTTGGTAGATAAATTTGTTTTGTTCTCCAGTATACATGGTATCCACAGCTGCCCAAGCTGAAAATAACGAATTCATGGATATATCAAATGAAGTAAATGTTGTGCACCACTGGGTGTGAACATTGAGCTTCAAGTTTGGTTCCCGACTGGGGAGTAAAGGTTTTGTCCAACTTCGATAGACAAACATTTTGTCCGTACTAAATTCCTCTTCCTTGAACTTTTCCCAGTGTATCAGAAAATGAGGCTGAAATAATAAATTCTAGGAAACTTGATGCCAGTCACGTAACGTCTGCTACGATCCGCTGAGAGATGAAATTGTATGATCTTGGTCGCTATGATGATTTGGTCTGAAGTTTACAAGTCCAAAATGAGTTAAATGTTAGGTGTGGCTTAATGCTTAACCGACGGCGGTAAGATTTGTCAGAGGCACATTTTGTCATTGCGAAGTAAATGCCGATTCCAATACAGACATCTGTTTTTCCCCTATTATCTGCGATGATTGTGCCTACTGCATTGAATCAAACAAGAATGGAGTATATATATGAAGAATACTATGTTGTTAAGCATTTCAAAAGCCAACTCACAGTGAATAGTAGCCTGATCTGAGAAAAAGCTTTTATTTATTTCGAATAAATTACCTGTATCCCAGGGTCGTATGAAAGCAGTTTCTTTGAATATATATTTTAATTTAGCCACGTTGAAGGAATATTTACTGAAAACCAGAAAATTCCGCTACTTCGTCAATAGAAGAGACGGATGAAATTGGGCGAGCACATCGATCACTTTTAATGATGGAATTATTTTCCACGTTCAAACATGAATGATGAGAGAATGCGTGCCGCGATTCACAAGATTTTGTCTGCAAAGGCGAACACGTCCGACTTACATACCGATGGGATAATGATAACAACCACAGATCATTGACTATTCAGTCTTACAGACGCTTTGATAGAATATGCCAATGCGCTTTCACAACCAAGGATGGGGTAAACTTAGTCAAGTCGCTCTTCGACTGATCGAAATCCAGTACCTTGGGAAAAGCAAATTTGGTGGAATGTTGCAACCACAAAAATAACCAAACCGCATTGTGAATCGTTTTGACTACCGATGTACTTCGAACATATTGGTGAGAATAAGGAAGCTAATGTATAAGTCCTTCGTAAAGAGATTTGAGGTCGCACAACTCACTCCGCCTGATTGCTGTGCTGCCAAAAATCACAATTTGCCTTGTTGACGGGGCGTTATAAATGATGCTTAAAGCAACGTAGAAATGGAATTGTAATAAAAGGTGAATGACCAATGTGTGTCAGATAAAAGACATTGAGCTAGGGAAGAAATGTTATTGTACAATGATGTATTAGTTCATGCCTCACTCAGAGATGTATACCGTATTGGGGTTAATGAATACATTACATTGATATGGAGTTGTAAAATGACAAGATCACTGGAAAATTCCACGATTTAATTTTCAAACATTTGTGAGAAAGATGAATATATTATGAGATGAAGAATTTATTTCCTGCATTTTTGTGAGAGGCAATCGCAAGTTTCACATGCAATCGGGGATTTTTCCAAGAGCGCAACCTTGTATTTTATAGATTGGTTGTCCCGAAAAATCTCGATGTCTAGAGAGTTTCGAGAATACCTGTAAACAGGGTTTTTCCCGTCATGACCGAAGATTCTCAACAGTGCAAGACAAATTGTTTAGAACCAGGTCGTTCATGTGTGTGAAAAAGGATTGGGAGGAATCATGTTTCCATATGAATGTTGCATTTAACGGGAACGTGGAAATGGGTTGAGCTCACTTGAAGCTTTGGACTCATGTGGGGAATCCAAATGGGGTTACACAATGCCTTACAATCACATGTTTATCGCTCCGCGTTTCAGATAACCTAATCGAAGGAGGCGTATTGAAAGGTACGATTGGGAGAACTTCAATTGATCTTTCTCAGTTGAAGAATAAGTGGGATATTTTGATGTCAAATTTGCTAATTTTCAAAGTTTGGTTGATAGTTCAATTGATGTGTCTCACTTCTCGACGTTTTCTGTATTCAAGAAACACATCGAGGACTCCAGCTCGATCCTTCGATTGATGCCACCTTCCGATTCTTCTGCAAAGTTCCGCTCGCTTTATTTTTGGAGATCCTGAAGCTTCTGGTGCCTGTCGTGCTGGTGTAGATGTACCTTCCAGTGAGAGTGCTGAGGCTATGCTAGTTGACGGGATCCCAGTTGACAGTCGGTTGTGTGCAGTGAGATTTGAGGGTCCGTACTTGGTGAGCAATCGCCATCCCGATAGACGCAATGTGTTCATTGCCACGAATTACGCAATTACAGATTGCAGCCTAGACGAATTTCAGACGTTCCAATGCCGATACGCCACGTGGCATCCGCCCTCTTTGAGCAAGCAATGGACCCGGATCAAACACGTCACAATTAGTTACAAATAGTGGGGTTATATATGAGACTGCCGATCGTAATGGAACACCAGGCTTAATTGCGACCGCGAGTTAGTCTGCACTAAGCTATCCAAGTGCATCGTTCGGTGTGCCAAACGTATGATGGAGCAGTGGTTAGATTGGGATATACTGTGTGATCCACCTTGCTCCTCCACTTTCCGAAATGCTCTGGCTGAAACCTAAGATGAACGCCACCAGATGGCACCAATCAGCACTGGTCGCTTATTAGGAATGTTTTGTATTCTGCTGGCCTAGTAAGTTGTGGCCTGACCCGATCGGCAAGATGGGCTCGCGCAGTGACTATGCCTACCATAGATGTGTTAGGCTTATTCCGATAGCGTCTAAGCTGATAGCATCTGTGTTTCGTCGCAGATTGCACATCACGCGCGATGAGCGAACTCGTGAGTAACAGGATGGGTTTCGTACCGGTCGTGGATGCTTCGATCAAATCTTCAACCTCCGACAGCTGTTAGAGCAACGATACGCCTTCCAAAGTCCACTGATCAACTTGTTCCGAGACATTCGCCCGAACTTGGACTCTGTCGATATATCTGCACTATGGCACTGTTTGTTGAGGAATGGAGTGCCTGAGAAGTATGTGTCAGTCCTCAAAGAGTTGTTTTGTCTAATCTCAGATTTGGTTGGGTCTTATGGCTAGCATTTGCCACTCATTGCCGGCTTCAGTGGAGTACGACGAAGCTGCTTTATATCCCCGTTTCTGTTTACCTTCTCCACAGAGAATGTCTAACAAAATAGTTTATCAGGTCCTTCAAACAGTAGAATTTATCTCCTCTCGTGGAACTGAGATTTCGACTTGGAATATACCGATGCTTAGACGTTCGTGCTATTGTTACAATTACTGGACAATGCTGGAAGAGGTAACGAGGCGGTCAGACTATGGCTTGGCTTGGGGCACGAAGAAGTTAGCTTCGGTTTTGACTTCTGTTAGTGCTTCACGCTTTCCTGAATGGGGCCACAAGAAATGCGGGTTCCTGTTGGTTGGAGACGGTCAGAGATATGTCTTGCAACCAAATCCAGTGGCACGCATGCTACGTGGCCTGTCTGTTGACTTCCCGTTTCATATAAAGAATTTAAATACAGACAAGAATATTCACAAAATGTATACCTTGCAAATATATATATATATATATATATATATATATATATATATATATATACTCATCAGTCGGAGTGAATTGAAATCTGATTACTCACAAACATTTATACTACTCGTCTGCATTTAAGGATAGTCTGACTGAGAGGAGTGATGGATTTTTTCCAGAAGTTTATGGGATTTAAAAATAGAACGAGTAGGTGCACGAGAGTGATATTCGGCGAAAACACTGTTAGAGAGATAAAATGAGTGTGATTCACAAAATTTAGTATATAATTTGCTGATCGGTGTGAAGGATACCTACCTGGTAATCAGCATTCTTTGGCGAATACGGGTAAGTATGTTTGTATCAATCTGGCACTACTTGGACGACTGCCAGTACAACTCTTCTACAACGATCCTTCTCAAATACCGAGAAGAAACGAAGGGCCATTTGGAGTCACGCGTGGTTCATATGAAAGAGTTATCTGACCAATAACCTGCACCTAACCTTGGCATTGTTGATCCGACATCCTCACCAGTTTCAAGCGGCACCGTGAAAACACTGGTGCTATTTCCCATGCGTTCACATCCATGAGCATTTAAATGCATATCCTCTGCCACATTCAGAATTGATTATATTTTTCAAGATTATTCTCTCGATTTTGAGAATGCCCAATGGATGCGTTTGTTTTGTGATTGACATACTTCATTCAAACCGAGGGATTGAAAGTCGTGATCGTTTTTGATCCGTTTGTATTGCATGATTATCCGTCCCGCTATACATATACCACTTTCACATTCCATTTATCATCATACTCTGG
This sequence comes from Fasciola hepatica, assembly GCA_948099385.1. Classification (NCBI taxonomy): domain Eukaryota; kingdom Metazoa; phylum Platyhelminthes; class Trematoda; order Plagiorchiida; family Fasciolidae; genus Fasciola; species Fasciola hepatica. The sequence goes on from CANUEZ040000132.1 coordinate 556,624, forward strand.
AGAGCAAAGTGCCACAGAACAAACGGTAGACTTGCAAACAAGTGAGTACAATGACGATGTTGTTATTATTCCAAACACTTCTCTTTTCAATACAAATAATATACTAGTATATTACGGGGGCATTCAAATTCAAAATCACCAATCCATGGACTACAGGAGCTATGATTGTAGACGATATATATATTTGTATGCTTTATTTTCGATTACTTTCACACACCTCCAGTCTATGAGAGCGTTTTCTCTCCACACGAAGTAGCTACGCAGGAGAAAGGAATTAGCGAACAGGATGCAAAATAAAACTGAGGTCCGTCGACTGCAGATTCTCATAAAATCTGAGATTACACTACTTGACGATATGATTCCTGGACATTTCCTAAACTCCTGAATTATCAAACACCAGTGGAGAGGAATCAAGCTTCTCTGTTGTCAGACGGAAGGATCACCTAAGGTAAACATATAGATGTAAACCATCTCGATGTCCAATCCCTACAACAACGAGACCACCCACTTCCCAATTTTTCGTTGTTTGCCAACTAATGGCTTTCAGAAATTATTTCTTCTCTATGTGAGTGGCGTCACGTCTCGACAACAATTCAAGACGTGAATTTACACTAATATACAATTTCAGCATTCAGCGATACATGAAGTCACACAGTCAAAATGTTTTCAGTACAACGGCGTGAAAGTCAGATAGTGCGTGAAATCAAATGACAGCGTCATTTATCATCTTGAACATGCACTGACCAGATTAACATATGAAGACGGTGGAACGCTTTTATAAACCACACGCATCTTTAAAATAGAATGAATAGAGGGTGATTTGATAAGGTACAGAATAGTAATGGACTGTGTAAGATTACAATCCACGAAGACGTTTCGAGTCTGATGAAACGCCTAATTGAGAGCTGGACAACTCGATCGAATTATGCGGAATAAATGGGCATGACAAGTTGTACAACTAAATGAAGTGTCAGTAGTCAGTGAGGGAACATGGAACGTACAAACAGTATAGACTGATAAGCGAAAACCCAGACAGATTACCATAGAAGTGTTATCTGATCAATCCTCAAACGTGTGTGTTAATGTGCGACCCAGAATGATTCCCTCGGTCATATCATCAATCGGTATAAGAGCTTTGCTTTCAAACACGGAGTGAATAATCTCACTCGCTCATGGTTTTTTTGTCTTTTAGTCCATGCGGTGCTCAACACCTGGACGCCTATGATCACAAAACAGGCTAATGCACAGGCCGAGTTAGTGAAAGGTAAGTTACCGTTAAAAGACGGATGTTTGTTTACCTACATCTGGATAGCACAGTATGGTAGTAAACAATGAGTGATTATGGCGTTTTCACTGCTATTATCAAACTTGTTCGGGTCTCTATGCACTGGTTTATTCGGGTTCCGCACTGTTTCCCTGTCAGAATGTGTGTCTCATATAAAACACATCCAAATCTCAACTCAGAGAACAAGAAGTCCGTAATCTGTGTGTGCTGTTTTTCAGTCAGGTAAACTTTCGGGATTGGTCATATCAATTTCAAGGTGAATAGGCCGCACAAAACAAAAAGTCAGTGCTACTTCAACATACTCATCCAATGGAGGGCACCAAATGTTGGCATGCTGGTTAGAGGCAAATTAGGATGATAACTGAACGGATGCACCTACTAGATGAGGGTGGTGGGAAAGGATGACCACTCTCAACCGATGTCTGATATCCGATAATACGATGAAGACCGTCCAGATCATGTGCATCTGAGCAGTAAGAAAACCAATGAATTCAGTTATAAGCGAAAAACATAGTGTTTTGCCCAGAGGACAACATGACGTAATTGTATATCCTGAACAAAGGTTGAAACGAGATACCAGATGGAATCTCAGTTCTGATTCCTGTGTGGTCCTGACCAGAGTAACTCTATTTCTTCAGCAGTTCATATCACTCGATGGAATTATTTACTCCCGACAAACACAAAAACCAAAATCGGCAATTCAACTCGTGGATTGGTAAGACAATCTCACCAGATTTTGCTCCAACTCCTCGTTGTTCGTCTCATCTTTCGAGTCATCTGAGTGGGTTTACCGAACATGGAGGAGTGCTTTCTCATACACTACTTCATGTTACTATACAGGCTACTCCATGGAAAACGTTCAGAAAAACTCTTCTCGATTCTTGCATACTAATCACAATGAAATTCGAATGCATTCAGGGCTAATTACGTTGAGTGTGTGCTTACTGGTGTGCTCAATTCTCCATCAACGGTGTGTGAAATGTTCAAAAGTTCTGAATACACTGTCGTTGTCGATATTCGCAACTCACAGCCAAAATGCTTGTTAGTAGGCAACACAGAGGAAATTCTGCATCACTTCATTGTTGTTATCGCTTTCAAAATAGATTACCGATTCAGACACACATTGTGGTAACCGTTCACATTGGTCACATCAAGACACATTTTATCATCCCGAAAAAAGAAAATTTGACTCAGTGCACGAACTCATCCACGTCATCTGACAATTAGTCACGTATTACACATATGGCACATTGCGCACTCGTGTTCGTTTGACGACAGTAGGAGACCTGTTCGCCTATTGGGCAAATGGTCTGGTCACAAGACAGATTAACCCATAACCAAAACAATGAGTGATTTGCATGATTTCCAAGTCCTTCAAAACACGCAATCAACCGTTCAGTGTACACGTGAACTGGTCAGATGTGCAAGGTAGTTGATCCTTATTCGTTCTTCAGTTCTTGCATTCATAATTGGACCAGTTCTCCTGAGAATCAATCATTTGGACCATTAGCTCTATCACATTTTTCAATGTTTAGATCCACATATTATAAAACACCGAGCTTCCTTTACCATATTCATGAGAACAGGAAGAAGACATCGATTGCACTATACAAGCTATTACTTCACTGTCACGACAGCAAAAGTTAAGCACGTCATTGTATATACCGTACACGGCGCATCAGCCTGCGTTCTGCACAGAAACGATTGACCCAAAATGTTTGCTTACCTTTGCAATAATCCAAATTAGCTCACTCTCCCTAACTTAAGCACAATAAGAACTTCCGATCCTGCCTACATTATTGTTAAATTTACCCCCCAACCCCTCTTTGATATTGTACCTTGCACATACTGACATGTTTTACGTTCGCGGTTAACAAGATCCAACAAAGTGGTTGCATTTCGCGTGTTTTGTCTTCGTCCTGAAAGTGAGCAGATGGACTAAGTTATTTTGATGGTCAATCGATTCATAACGTCAGTCTGCACTGGTGCGCCACCGACCCCAATGCTTGAGACAACGAAAATATCGAGTGTCACGATGGCCTGTTTGCGGAGTCGATCGATAGAATGAGTTATGAATCCTGTCAGTGATGTGCAAGCCTCAAGATTTGATTGTCCACACCGGTCAGAACAATGTGTTGAATGCAATGACTGTGTATATGGACCAGCAATTCATATATTCATAGTTTTTTTCCAATACTGAACCAGAATAGTGTTCAACCTAGTACGAGCTAAAACACTATCCACACATTGTAGGTATTCCCCTATTCAGTCGTCTTTTAACGTCAGAGCGGAACAAAGAGCCCTTGTTCTTGATGACATATCTTAACATACCGCTAACTTGTCCTACTTTCTTTCACATTCACGGCCATATCTAGTGGTTAGCAATGTTCAAGCGAGTGCCTTATTTCATCTGCAGTTTCGTGAATTTTACAATATGTTGGCTACTGGTGAGCATTTAAGTAGTGAAATACGACTTTGGACTACTGTGCAAGTACTAGTTGGCTCGTCTCATCATCCTGGTAATGCCATCGAAAACATAAAGGACGATTTATTCGAATATGTCCAACCTGACACTGTTCGTATAACGTGGTTCACCCTAATTATCGTTCTTGTCATTCACTAGTAACCATAACCCGATCTGTCTTCCTACCACAGAAATTCGTCGAATCGGTGGTAAGCTAGTTTCTAAAAGTTTTCCACGAAAATGGATTAGTGTTTCATCTTTGGTAATCACCCAACCTTCTTACACATCTGCGTCTCAGAGGTATTACCGGATTAACGATAAATCAGTCTACAGTTTCTGTTGAATTTCATTTAACAAATTATTTCCTGCTCACTGGGTTTCTATTTTCTGATGGTTACATAGTAGAGGGAGGTGAACTATTAAGTTTTAAAGCGCATATTACATATTCCTAGCTTAGGTTTTGAGGTAATCCGTGGTCAGCTGAAATTGTGTGGAAACTACAATGACTCACTGTCTACAACTTCCCTTAGCAGCCGCTATTTGTATCATTTGCCAATCTATTCTCAGCATTAGGTGGGTGGGGTGGGGGAATTCATCACAGTTTTCCAAGGTAAAATAAAACATTTTACCAAATAGCAACCTTATGAGTTGGATGTTGGATGATACTTGTACTTGCTATTTGACTTGTGGATGAAAACCATTAGGTTCATGTAAACTGCTCGGCTGACCACCAGTAGGAAGGGTCCATGCACATGTTGTGCAATTGTTCCATGTGTGTGGTTTAGGGGCAAACATTGGTGTGAAAAGTGAGTACGGTCATCTGGGTTGGCAGGTTAAGTAGTGGTTTAAGTGTGTGTGAGTGGGAGATTATAGGATGAATGAGATACGAAAGCAGTGATCGTTGGGATAGACTGCTGTTTAGGTGTGTGCGACTCGAAAATGTTCATCTTCAGTTGAAATGACGTAGAGATGTTGATCAATGTGTACTAATACGGATTTCTAATAAGCCAGTTGGAACAACTGTTAAGTATTTCAATAGTTTCTACTGGTCAGTTGAGTGTTGAAGTGGCAAGATGAGTTAAATTACATAATTCTGCTATGGGGCATCATATACCACTGGTAAGTAAAGGAGTGGTTGGTAGGATGTATGGACACGGAAATGAACCAAGAGGTGAAGACCGAACGCCACAACATGTGATTCAAATCAACGATAAAGCCATGGCGCATGCGTATAAATTACCGTATGTCATCGGCATTCACACGTGATTCATTCAAGTCCGGTTGGTCTTGCACTCGCGTGCGCGATGTCTATCTATCCCACACTCTGCTTTGTTCCACTGTACCAATCACATGAGATTAGGTGCGCGCGAGACTAACATTGTGTCTTTGTTCCCGTGCCGTAGACACATAACCGTGTTTGAGCTTGCCAACAGAGGATTCACCTGCTTGCTCGCTTGCCTGCTTGCATACGTGTTTACCGATGTGCTAATCAACGGATCTGTTTCCGTACGGTGCTCTCCAAGTTGTGAAGACAACACAAGTTTAGGTCGGGGTTGCGTAAGTGGTTTGATAACGTGCAATAACCACCGACCACCTCAAGTTAGAGCTGTTCATGGTCAGCATTTATGCTAATGATGCAAATATCGCAGCAGTGCTGAAGCAGATGAGTTGCGTGCTAGGATACGCAAGAAGATTGCTCACACTGACCGAGTGACAATACAACACAAATGAAAAGGTATGTATGGCTACGGTGAAACCACCGGAGAAATAACTGTCATTGCTAAGAGAAGAACGGCTTCGTATTAGAACTGATCACGGATGCTCGGAGAGGATAAAAGTGGCAAACAATCCACAAGAAAAACTGGTTCGATTGAAACCACGTCTTGATGAATGTGAATTTACCATAGATTATGCTGATGGTGCGGAAAACCACATAAATCATGTTCTGTCTCGCTTTGAGGAAACAGATAGAAATAACAATTAGTTAATATTAATAATAATAATAATAATAATAATAATAATAATAATAATAATGTCACGAGTAAGCACACACACACTCTGCCAGAGAGTGTATTGGCCAAATATTCCCAAAGATGTGATGAAACGGGTCCTAACCTACGAAAGATGCTCGCTTTTCAAACCCGGAATATTCGACGATGCCCAATAGAATCCATTCCAGTTTCGGAGATAGGCAAAATGTAAACCGCTGACCTGAAGGGCCTATTTTGAAGTTACTGAGAAACGTGAATTACATTGGAGTTGAGAATGATTAGTGAAAACTTTCGATTTATCAATGCTGTAAAGATTGCGCATGCTGCATTTAATCACGATGTTCCGAAATGGATAATCATCAACGAAAGCCCGTGATTCGAAATCGATGAATTTTAAACTTGTCTGCTGAAACCGCAAATCCAAAATATATTCACACCCTTGTGTCTCCACCAATAGTTTGATTGGCTGTTCGCTTTGAAGTAGGCCTTTAACCAAACTAAGAGACACGACCAATCAAACTTCATAACGCAATGAAAGAATTCGCTGAGAACATGAAGGAAACGCAGGAATGCACGAAGCATTCCTCCTGTATGTAGACTACACATTAACCAGAACAATTTGATGTTAATGGCCTAGTTCAATACAAGCGGCGTCTTGGAAGATGGAGCAATGGTCCCTGGTCACGGAAACTCTTGTGTGAATAGAGAGGTTCTACAACCCAGTCCATGAACTAAATCCCAGTCAAAGAAAACAAAATGCAAATTGGAGTGATCAACAGCCGTGGCATTGAGATCCAAAGCAATCGTGTTACTGGAGGAGTTCCCCTCCCAATAGCCACACCGATTCTGAGCCGCAGAAACGAACGGCAGAACTCACGCAAAAATCCAACGCAATACTGGCAACTCGGGACAGAGAAGACGGAAGAACTGTTTCCGAAGCATTGCGGATATTTCCATAGAGAGGAGGGTGGTGTATTACGTCAAATATCACGCGAGGGTAAATGGGCTATTGACTGGATATATGGACATCGAAGCAAATCAAATGAACGATGAACTGACAAGAATAGAGTATAAGATACTGAAAGAGACATGCAGTCGTACGCAGCCTGTGGTAGCGCTTCACCGTCCTAATTGCACAACAGATAATGCATGTGATCGGCTACAGGAAACTGAATTCTACATGAGGTAATCCGTCATGTTGTATCAAAGCCCAAGGTCCTATTGCAAAGCTTGTAAGCACTGTACAAATGTCCCACCAGAGGTGTTAGGAATCACCAGTGGGTAAAATCCACCACGCTCGCGATGCTACACGAACCCTGTGTGAATAGCCATGGGTTAAACAACTACCCACTAGACGGATCTCACTGGTTTATTGGGATGAATTATATGACACATTACTCTTTCGTGAATGGATGTGGAAGAAGACAACCGAACGATCACACATAAAGCGACAGCCGTGCCGAATGGATTTTCTGTGGGGGCCTAAGTACAACGAAAACAATCTGTTGTGAACAACCTGCCGAACCTTGTTACGGTATGAATATAAGTAGCTGAAGATTAGTAAGTGTAGATAGTGTGAATGACAAACAAACCGTCTAGAGTCACACTGGATAGGCTAGTGGTTAGGTGTTCAACTTACAACCGTTCATTCAGCTTTCGAGTACTGGTGGGAGTATGTGAGGCGTGTTAACTGCCCACGATTCCTAACAAGTTCGATGAAAATGTTATAAATTCATTCTTGCGACTGGAAATTTTTGTGAGCTATACCACCAAAATATCCATTACTAAAGCCTTTATCCTACTCATCTCATGAGCATTCGAATATAATTCGGGAATTCTGAACTCAAGGGAGATAAAACGAAATTCTGATTCGTTTTCAAACAAACCTTTGGTTAGAATTCCGTCCACTAACCTCAACAAATGCGATGATCATCTCCTAACACATTATGAGATCTAGAGGGAAAAAATATTTGAAATTATTTTCCTGAATTTATTTGATTTCGTTCCAGACTCGATTTCCCATGTCCCATATATTTTAAGTTCCCGTTGTAAGTTGGCTTCAGTGATTTCATGCGTCTGTGAATTAAATGGTGATATCATCGAAAATCTCTGACTACACTACCACGCATGTGAACAGATGACATATCAATCCGTTGCCTTTCGTAGTGAGGAAATTTTATCATTCTGAACAACTGATGTATGATTGATGCCAATATCACCCGTTTTGAGTGAGTGGCTACGTGTTGAAAGATGCCCTGGGTAGCCACGTCGTGAACACGTGAGCCTCATTTGAGCTACATTACTACCCAACTGACGACTTCTAGCTGGCAAAATGAAAGACTTCCAGAGATTTTACATGGCTGTATAGATATATTCAGCGATCATCGAGACTGATGGATCAACTTATCGCACATTTGACACTTACCATCATTGAACAGTTTCTCTATTGCTTTCGAGTTAAATGTAATGTGTGCGCAGCTACCAACTCCAATTTTGTGGGGTTGAATCCCTACATGTGCTAATGAAAACCATAGCATTAGTTAGATCTACAACACCACAAATCTACCTTCAGAAGAGATGCTAATCGATGCCAGTTTGGACCAATTAATTTGGAGTGGGATGATTGGCTACAACGTCTCTTGCATCCCATATAGACTGTATTTCCATTTATTAAAGTGAAATGGTTCGATGCCGGAAGTGTCTATCCACAGTGCTAGTGAGTGTCTACAGCACAGTTAGAGCTTGTATTGACGGCTTGGGTGTAGGTTTATTTCCGAAAATTCGTTTACGATGAACTAGCCAGCCATTTCAGTGAACACGCTATTACTTTTGATAAACGAAACTGATACCAAATGGTGAACCAGTTGTCCAACACCTTATCTAATATCAATCCTCCCATCCATTCATTGTTGAAGAAGCTTTTATTCTGAATAATTTAGCTGTGTAGAACCATGAATTCTGATCGTGACCACGTGTACTTAGAAGTGAATGGGTGTGGACTGTAGCTTGTTTGAGGGTGTGTTTCGAATCTAGATCTGTGATAATACTACCAACGGTATCCAAAATAAGTGGTCAGTTAAAAATGAGAGAGAATTACTAGCATCATCAAGGATTGTCACTGTTTGCCGAGTTGTGATTGATGATGGCTAATTGCTAGTGCCGCACCAAAGCACTCAGCCATTTAGAGTGTATCGGGCTTCCATGGTGGGTTAACCGACCACGAGATGCATCCAGTCAGTGATGGTGGATAGGAAGATATGACTATATGTCATAAAAAGTGACACTTGTATTTACAAAGCTGAGCAACCAAAATGATATCAATATTTCTAGTCTTCTCAAAACTTTGTAGTCTTGGCGGTTGTTTTCGCATTCGAATAGGGTTCTTGATGGGAAGCCGGAATCAGTTAACTGCCAAAATCAATGAAAGAATAATGGTTGATACAAAGGAATCAGATTCGTTAAAATCTTGCTAATTCATGAGACAAGTTTGACTACACACGATTTATTCACGAACATGCTAGTGATAAGTACTGTTCCAATGGATAAAATACAACTTAGTACTTGCTACTTGAAATACGATTTCACTCGCTTTTTCCATGTGAAGCTATGTGAAATGGACCGACATGATCAGTTTATTCACAATGGGCTTGTACATTTGAATGGTATGTTACTAACAGTGCTGTATCATTACACCAGTGCTTGAAGCGATCACTCCATGGTACAACCCAGCACTTTTGAAGCTCCAGTGAGCAAATCTCGGTATTGGTCGTTGTCATATCAAGTGGATAATTCGATGCATTTCATTCGTCTGGAATCAAGATCTGACTACTGCTATCGTTTTCAACAAGGCATGTAGGAGTTCAACCTAAAGAATTATAGTGTGATATTGAGGCATACTTCTTCACTTGGACCCTTTCTTATTTCAGTATTTTCGGTCGGATATACATTGTTACTGACTGTGTCATTCCCGAGAATTCAAGCCTTCATTGTCCTTACATATTGAACAGTTATCGACATGCTTATCAACAGGATTCATTCTGTTTGACATTCATTTACTTTTGAAAATGTAATATATTTGCCCACTGAATTTACTGGTGAGAATTATCCACAAGTTTTTAATTTCTATACCACGTTGTGAGTCGGTCGCCCCTTAAATCCATCTACGTCTGCGACTCTTTTGTGGCCCTTCATTCGAGTGTATTCCCATCCCTTTAAGATCGGTTGAATGACAACAATCCTAACCGAATTTCAATTCTATTCCAGGTACACACCAACCGCCAGTCGATGAAATAAACCCTTTCAAAGTTCCTCCTCCTCCGACCGTTTGTAAGTTCTAATTCTCTTTCATTTATTTTTTCCCTCTTATACACACACGCAAAAATTATGGGACAGTCCGACATAATATATTTCATCCTTGGTATATTTATGGAATCTGTCAGAAAACAAGAAGAAGAGGAAATTTGTTATGGAATAATGCTTTTCACCAGACCAGAAAAAAGTGTGACGCTTTCTCAGTAATCAACGTATTATGGTTGTCATTATCTTGAACATTGCATTGATAACACAGGTTTTCTTGTCTGAGATTGATATTTCATTTTCATATGCGGAATCTATCCAACTCATGTGCACAGTGTGAACACTTTCCTGTGTTCAATAGGGGATAAAATATGAGCATATTTGTAAGTCACAGTCGGATTTGTAGACGACACGTTGAAATGTTTAAATGGAGTGTGACAGACTGTGAGGATCAAGGGATGCATCGAATGGTGTGTTTTTGATTGACGACGTGGCCAAGCACAACGGTAAATTACTAACTGGTTTGAGTTCACGGGCAGACCAATGGGAAGAGAGAAACATTGCTCTTTGAGGTAGAAATGCCGGCGGGGTCCCTTGAATTTCGATGTGATGGATAATGGAAGTTAGACTTGCAAATTATTTGCGTTGAACGCAGTGATGTGTTTCATTTTAAAACGGAGTATTGTAAAGTATTACTATATCTGAACATTCTTTTTGAATGGTAGAGTCCACGAAAATATTTTTCGAAATGCCACTGCAGAGAATTGGTTGCAAGACCGGAATCCTTCCTCTATTGTAAAAGCTTGGTTCCGATAAGGAAGCAAAGATTGTTGGCCTGAAAGATACAAGAGAAATTATTCGGTTTGAATAAGGTTAGACCAAGAGGATTATTATTGAAAACAAATACAAGAGATTGGACAAACTAATTTATTGGGAAACTGTTGGTTATCAGTTGAAAGTTCGGAAGAATAAGCACAGCAATAAATACTGAAGAGAAAAGCATAGCACTGAGGCCGCTAATTGACGTCTCTTGAGAGACTAACAAAAGCATTGTGTTACAGTCGCATCGAATTGCATCTAAACCTTTAATCAAATTGTGGAAGTATAAGAAAACGACACTTTGGGTGTACTCGTTACTCTTGAGATTAAAATGAATAAGGGATTACCTGAAAGGAAGAGAGAAGAACGACAGCGACCGAATGGCACCCTAAAGCATCTTAAATAATCTTGATTTTAGTCGCTTCAGTTCAATTGCCCTTCCATTCACTACTGACAGAACATATGCCTGATCGAATGATCTTGAATCCAATTCTGTCGAACTGCTTGGTAATTTTCATTGAACGTTGAAGTGAAGCCTCAGCCATTTGATGACTTATTGAATAATGATTGAATGACTCGGTTCAACCCACTCAATGCGACTGGTAACTTGTCTTCAGAGAGGTTTTCACGACTCCCTGAGAATATGCCTCGAAGAAAGACTTATAAGAACGGAGTAGTACTGATTAAACAAGACCGTAATAGCGAGATAGCGACCAAAACGACAGCAAATTTATGAGGTTCAAGGTTGGAAGAACTTAACTGAACTGAGCCTAAATCTAAAGAATTCGTGCATGGCTTGTGAGCACATCATATTTAATTTCACATTGCTTGTTTATCATTTTTCTGCTTTACCCTTACCAAACTAACACCAATGTCTAAATATGAAGATCACGATTCGAAACATATTTGTAAGTTCATCTATTTTTCAGCGATTTCGTTCTTCTTCTAACGACAAAATATAGCAGCTTCTGTTTGATGCCATTATTCGGGAAAATTCACGGGAATGTTTTGTGTAACTGACATGAACACATCTCAATAGATTACAACCGCGTCATCAGTGCACTCAGTGTAACAAACTCCCTAGGTGACTGTACCTGACAACAGGATATCCGAATCTATCAACTGAATTCTCGCTGTTGAATAAATGCACAGAGAAGGCCTGAATATTGATTCCATTTAAACTGGTTTGAGAATTATTGAGTTTATCCTAGCGATCCGAGTTGTTGACGTTCGTAGATTCTTAACTCACTGATATCTACCATTCTCGTTGTAGCATTGAAAGTTCGCTGCGAAATCTCATCGAGATAGTTGGTGAATGGAGGCTGCTTTTTACACATTCCGACTATTTTTAGTCCACGTGCAATAAGCGAAGTCATACTAGGATTCGAAGTATTTGGCATATGCAACCATAATTTCTAGAGTTTTTATGAAGAACTATGTAGTCCACCGATGATAGAAGTGGCAACTCTCTAGCATTGGTATATCCCGGTTTTCATTTGGATGGATGCATGAGCAATTTCTTGTCTATGTGTAACATTCACTAATAAATGATTTCGCTTTTTAATTTTATTTATGATGTATTCAGCACCTAGTCTCCGAAAGGATGCAAATTCGTCAGCAAAGGTTTAAACGGTAATTGCAATACTTTGGCTAAATGCCATGAGAAAATTATTCTGTGAAACAAAAGTGCACATTCTTGAGTCCATCATTTTCGTGGGATTGGTTGATTTCTCGAGATCACTGTGATTTACATCGATCAAGCTGCCATACATGTTTGCTTAGTAGAATCAACGCAGAAATCGAACAGTTTGGTTAGGGTGTTGTATTTTATTCCGAAGCATTAGTGTATGTTTCGACTACATTTAAAACTTCATTGATGGGAATCTTCCGGTAGTTGGGAATATTTGCCATTTACATCCCATTTAACATTTCCCGTTCAATCAATTACCAAATCTTTGTAAGGTATGGCCAAAATTCAAGGTGGAATACAAAAGCTAAATAATCTGCATAAGCTTCCAATCTCTCGCGTTGCTTTCTAGCTCCCTGATTATTGAGAATTAGCTACATTTTCTATAAGGATAGTTGAATATGAGTGCTCGGGTTTTCTGAACAGAAGGTATCGACTCACATGCAGCTGGATGATTGTGATGAATCACGAAGCAGTTCACAGTCAGAAAGTGAGAATCCTTAGTCAGTTTGAACCATCGTGACTAGGTGCTACCAAACCAGCTCTGATTTCATCCGTTTTGATCTACCGAGTGTTGCCCTTTATATTTTAATTGCATATAGAAAAAGAGTCTCGTACTAGAATAATTATGCAGTTCTCCAGCCTCAGATTTCATCCTTAATTCCGGGATGCATTAATTTTTATTTTGACCTGCATGTCCAAGTATTTCCAATCATTCGGAAAATAAATCGTGCAAAGGCCAAACCAATGACTCAGAGTAATGCAACCGCAGAGAATGACGTCAAATCTCTGACTTCTTGAATTGAAAAACACTTCATTGCATCAGGTCACAAGGTCGATCTGACCAAATCCTTCACAGTGTTATTGTTCAGTCCCAAATGGAACCTGATAGCATGCAGTAAGGCGATGCTTGTCATGGTGAAATCAGCTGGCACTTTGTGCACAAAATGGTTGAAACTTAATGTTCGTCTGCTTTGATATTAATCAAAAACACCTTTCCCTTCCTCTACCGAACGCACAGACGTAGCTTGCAAACTAGCCCATTTCCCTGTATTATATTTTCTCGCTGTGTGATATTTAAACTGAAATGTTCTACGTACGTGGTGGGTAAGAATAAACGAAATGTTTGCAGCTCGCGACTTGTCTTTCTGTTCTCATGGATACTACGATTTCCCTCCGAACACGAGTGAATAATTTGGACGCCCCACTCATTCCCACTGTACGAATCGTGAATGATATAAATAAGTAACGTCCACGTTCAAATACGGTGTAGCCAGAACCATTTGGTTTGTGATTTTCATTTCCAATATAAATGAGACTTATTAGGCTTTCTTGTTCTGTATGAAAAATGCGCCATGTACGATGCGTTCAGTTAGTCAAAATCAATGTTTCAGATTAGGTTATGCTTATTCAATTGATCATTGTCAACTTGTTCACACTTCTGCATTTTCTAGCCTAGTGCAAGTCACAACAATGTGGTTAAACCATCGTGAAACAAACACGTGTGTTAGAGAGTATTTCACCGTTCTATTTGATGTCATTTGGAGCTGTTTTCATTTCGATTTTCTCTGTGTTGTCACGTTTACGCTTTTCTTCAGCTTAAATAATTATAATCTTATTAAAAATAATACATTTTTTCTGAGAAACTCTTCTGTTGCTTATCTGCTCACTCATCGCCTAAACTCCATTCATAAATCATTATCAGTTTGATCGATTTGAACGGAACATGCACTCACGGTGTAGGGATTTACACCATCTACTTCGCACCGTTTGCAACTAGTTGACATTTCATCAATCACCATGTGGCACTTGTTGTGTGCTACACGCAGCATAAGAAATGAAATGTGTTGTGGAAAATATTAAGATAATGAAATTGTCTATTGGCAGTTTGATTAGAATGTTGTTGATGAGTGAAAAACATTCGGTAGCACTGCACATCTTTTAGGGATTGGGTTCAGTGCATATTAGGCTAATGCGGCGCAGCTCACAATAGCGCGAATCCATGATGACAGAATAGATCTTCAATGGAAAAGAAATCCAGCAGTTCATTGGTTGAAAAGGCTTTCTGGTTTCTATCGACCAATCTTTCACTTAAAACTCGAAATTTGGGTTTTTTCATCTCGTTGTGCAATCACATGCACCGTGCTCAACCACCGAACAGAGAAAGCGCCAGAGTGGGCTAGGTCAGCCGCATCAGATAAGCGAGGACGTTGTTGCCGCTCATCAGGTATGCGTAACCGGTACTCTTCTGCCCACTCGTCTTCATACTTGTACACTGCGATTTTATATGTTCACTAGAATCTAATTTGAATCGTCTGGAGTGTGAATGGATACTCTTCATTGAAGAGCATACTACTTACATACTACTTACTATCAATCTGAGAGCTTGCACATGCAGCCTCGTTGTTCCTTGGGTTGGCAGTGACCCAGACACGAATAACTTTGAGAAATCACAGCTGTGATTCATTTGTGGGCTCTTCAATGAAGAGTATCCATTCACACTCCTGACGATTCAAATTAGATTCTAGTGAACATATATATATATTATAAATATGCACATATATATATATATATATATATATATATATATCTGGAGTGTAGTGGAAAACAGTTCCTGACGGAATAGCAAGGTACAGATGTGTGCTCGTTAGGTTGTTTGTATAGGTAGTCCGCTTGTGTGCAGGTCGGACGATGTCCTAAAGATGAGTATTTTGGACTGATTGTCGGCACGCCGAACAGCCCTGTGACATCGAACAACGTGCAAACTGCAAAGAACCGTGTACTAATTAGCCACGTTTACCTACCATAAATAATTTTCATGATTTTAAACATTCAAACTCATTCATTTCCAGATTGCTTCAACAGCCCTTCCCCCAGAAAGAAACTGCCGAAGTAACCTGTCAGTCTATTTAAGGCATATCGCACACAGGTCGCCACCAACTTTACCAGTTTCGTGTGTTATCATTCGTCTAGGCGATCATGTCACGATGCCGCAGTCCGTTTATGCCGCCGGTGCAGTTACACCAGAATGTGCACGGGCATTCTGGTGATCTACCAGGCCCTCGCCTTCGTGTCGCCGAAAAATATCATATACCCTGTGAAATACTAGGACACATTTTTCTCCGAGGGTCAAGAGCGAGGTCACCAGAAACCTCAGTACAGTCGGTTCAACTAAACGTACACATTGAAAACAGCTTAGGTATCATCCGATGAATCTACGGGACCAATATTAATACTCTAAGTTAATCTCTTAGAGACTTCATCAAGTGAGCACGGTTATGGACCGAACGCCAATCATAGCTCACCATCCCGTGGAAACAAAGAACTGCGGCTGGTAAAGTAGGCAAAGAAAAGCCATTTACGGCTTACATATTTTCTTCCAACGACCGAATATTACGTTCACTGAACATGTGACCTAATATTTCCACTTGATTTTGATCGAAAATAATGTTGCCCTCATTGATGGTTATACCACGTGCAGCTCGAAACTCAAACGATCGATGTAGAAGTTGCTGATTAATAACAAGTGGTGCATCATTGGGCAAACCAAATGGCATGCGGAAAAATTCCAAAAGACTGGTAGTTGTTGTTACCACTGTCATAGGTAAATCCTCATCTGCAATGGAAATCTGTTGATGGGCGTGTACCAGATCTATTTTTGAGAACACATGAGCACCGTTAAAATTGGCCGTGATATTGTGGTTATGTGAGTTGAGATACCTATCTGGAACAGTTGCGTTAGTGGAGGTTCTAAAACCTCTTGACTTTTAAGGAAATATGTGAAATGGTGGAACCCACGGACTATCTGACGCACGAATATTACCTAAGTCAAGCATGAGCTCAAACTCAGATCACGTGATTTTAAGTTTATCGAGTGCAAGCCGGCCTGGAGGGCCTGATATACTTATGTTATGACCGACTGAATTGGTTACTTAAGTAGGAGAGACGACTCCTTCGACATGTTGGTATGCTTTCTCTTGGATCGAAAAGGAGATATTTGTAGTACTTAGCAGTAACAGCCATTCAAGGATGGGTGTGGATAGGTGCATCGGCAACCGGTTCTCTTTCATATGATCACAGATTGACTATATAACTTATCCAACTGGCACGTTTGTGAACAAAGACTTACCGTCAAATGAAGACATAAATCCGCCATTTCGAGAGTATCTTCTACAGAAAATTTGACCACTGAGCATTTGAATAGTCCGAGGAATGGAAATTACCGTTTTACCAGTTGATGTTGTTACCAGTTTCTCAGGAAGAGAATCGGGCTCGGGAACAACACCTGGTTTATGCAATGTCGTTAGGCCGTAGATTTTTGGGGTTTGACTTGTCTGTGTCGTCCGTTTACGAGCTGTACTCTCACTAATGAAATGTCTTCCGAGGCGGAATCGGACTACAGATCCTACTTGTCGTTGGATTTCATTCGGATCATCAGAGTTGTCTCCTGTCTGATTCTGCTGGTAGCATATAAATCAGACTAACAGGGAGACAAGATGGATCAATTTCGAGGTCAGCCAATCACAACAAAACGTGGTCAGGCCAATATCTACATTTTACAAGCCATGCGCCCATATCGTACAAGTGCGGTCTAATTACCACCCTTTCAACCAGATTATAGGGATATGTGCGGATGAAACAGTCTGATCTGAACGACGCTGCAAAACAACGGATATCCAAATGCATTAATCGACAGACGCAGCATCACAAAACCTATGAAATTAAACACTACATCAGCGCCACAAATGGAGGTCACAATATGTCTCCCATTCAAGTGTGCTGACATCACTCAAATGCCGGGATGACGACTAAGGTCAGCTGTTGCACAAACTTATTATGGCACCCAACCAAAAAGCATTTATCGCACAAAAGGTACGCCAATTCCGCCGACTGAAAAACGCCCATCCCTGTACACCACTTCACACGTGATATACCAGTTTGAATGTGGGTGTGGAGTTACCTACGTTGGTCGAACAGAAAGGCAGTTACGTAATCGGATTTCAGAACATATTCCCAATTGGATTCAAAGCGCAACTGACCCTCAGATGCCAAATACCAACGACTGACGAACTCATCAGACACCGTCACCATCAATGACTCAACACTTACTGATGACACAATTCCAGGTTGGCAAATAAAATGCGTTTCAAGTGATTTACAGAACAGAAAACACGGAACGATTAAGATTGGCTGAAGCGTTAGCAATCCAACGATGAAGACCGATGCTGTACAAACAGAACGAACTGTATGTACGGTTATGTTTATCATGGTGAGACCAAATATTCGTAATTTTGTTGTCATGATTTTGATCATATATAAATTGCTACACTAACCGTTGTCTGCAATGTGCACTGTGTGCAGATGCAACGAAATCGTCGTGGGCATAAATCGTGCAGTATTGTGATTCTGACTTCTTTTTTCAAATTCACCACGGGAAATGTGTGTTTCAACTTTCTCAAACTAACTGTTTGTCAGACATTCGACACCGGGTAATCAGTTCTGATTTTATGCATCCATGAGGATTGGGTTCTTCTGATTCCAACACATCTTGCACTTTGTTGACAATGTGTGGAGAATGAACTGTGACCGCGTATTGAAGTTTGCTACTTTCGACGGACACTTTGTCCAGAGCAGAAGTTGAATCCATCTACCCAAACCAAACTCTAGGGTTGCTTTCGCTGTGTGTTGCTAACGGGACGACAAGTTTATTCGCCCCTGCTTCAAAATATTTGGGTCGCTTATACTAAAGTTAGGAAGATAATCTGAAACGATCCGAAAAAGCGGAATAAACCAATGCAGTGGAAGAATTCGAAAAGCCGTTTAAAATCGCGTTTTTGCCGACTGCATTTGCTAATAGGGGTAACTGATACTCGAGGATCCACGAAAAGTAGGAAATGTGATTTCAACCAAGGGTCCGCAGTGTATGCGTGCGAGACGGCCTGACTGATCACGTGATTGCGTAAACCAAACAACACACACACTGTAGATCGCGAAAATGGTCTAAGGAACGAGCAACATGTCAAAAGTTCCAATGGTTGCCAAAAGACGCTGAAAGTCAGTGGGATGGTTGAAAGACGGTTTCTGTTGAAACAATGTAGATCACGTTTACCTGTTGGAGAGACAGGAAGAGCTGCTAGCTAGAGGAGCTAAGGTTCAACCGTCCGCACACAGAACAGTCGAAAGTGTTTTACATTGTCGGAAATCAATTGTCCGTAAAGCAGTGGACGAACAACAGACAACCCTATTACGTCGAACAACATGCGAACTGCACAGAACCATTAAAAAATTAGCTATGCTTATCTACTATAATTTTTGTTCGCGAATTTACGTATTCAAATTCAGTCATCTACAAGTCGTTACAAAAGAAGACAGAGAGTAGATGGCAGAAACTGTCGAACGACAGTGAAATCCAGTTATGAACGTTGGGCTACAAACAAGACTTACTGGTCTGTGACCCGAGGCTGACTAAAAATAGTGTCTTCTTGAGAAAAAAGCATCAGCTACAATGTCGTTGGTGCCCGAAAACTTGACGAACTTCACTGGAGAACTATGCTTTGAAGTCCAAGTGACGCAACTCACATTGTAAATGGTTTTCGATTTAGCCGTAAAAAGCATATGGTAGTGGTTTGTGATTGGCAGGGATGATGAATTGTCTACGTTCCCTTTGCTGAGCAGTCATTTAGTTACAGATTATTTTTGTCAACACCAATTATAGGATACAATTGCATTTCCCAACTGACATATTTACAAACAGAGATATGATCGTAGGCAGCTGTGGGAAACTTCAATTCCTACACTACCACCTGGAACGATCTGGGTTGCACATGACGGACGCTGGAAATATTCTAGCCGTAATTTTCAGAGCTCAAAGCGGTGTTTTAATTCTACCAGTTTGTCGGACCGTAACCTTATACTTTCCACTGCCCCTCAAATATTGTTATTATTGATTAGCCCTCCCAGCTGTCACGTACAAATTTTTGATTGATCCTAATTTCTTCTTGTGTCATCCACCCACCGACCCGACCCACACCAGCAATTCAGTTGATTCGATCGGTGCCTTTGACTGTAACTGATCATCTAACGATGCGCGTTTTGCAAATAAATAGAGTCTATGAAGAACAGCGATATTCTAGTTGAGTTCACCGGATATCACTGACATGTCTCGTCTTAGCTTTTGTGTTGTAATCAGCAAAAAGGTGCACACATTCATTCATGAATTCACATTTAGAAAAGAAACAGACACCCACACAGGAATATACGCGTCAGTATTTATGCTGTCCTAACCTTCACGTCTGTACCGAGAGCTAGACCTGGACAAGCAACCATCAGATTACGAGAGAATTGACCCACGTGTGATTAAGCGATATTGGATATTTACTTGCACAGTTCACATCGGACTAACCACAACAATTGCAATTGCCCGGTTCGTTTGGTTCGAGCTCGCATCTTAACTCTTCAAATTTAAAAGTTAGCATCATATTTTCCATTATATACAGGATTGATAATCCTCGTGCCAGTAATACAAACTCCATAGATAATGGTTTCTCTTACGGAATTTTAGAAAACAAAATAACGGTTTTAAACCACACGTACCGATTGTAGTCAGGATTAGTTATGACCCTCGGGTTAACACGGGCTTCATCTCTCACAAAACGGTAAGCTGTTGGTCAGTCTCGAACTTCGTGACTCGTCAACATGGGACTCGTGATGGTTCTTTATGAAGGACAGCCGATGAAAATGCTAGGCCTAGTGGAAATACTGCAGTTGATAGAATCAGCATGTGAGCATTCAGTGAAAGCGCAGTGAATGAGTGTGTTAACTGAAACAGAAATTCGGTCTGTGCTTTTCATGTTTATTGTTACAGCACTGATATTCAATTATTTGCGATCAAGTTATGGATATCATTAGGAAAAGAATATGCCAGTTTAATAAAGTTTTCATCGCATAATAACTTATTTGTAGATGAATTCGAAACCATTCTTTATTTAGAAGTTTAGACCATGAACACCCAATATACGGATAATTGCAGAACTTTAGTTAGTTGAAGGTAAATCACTGTCAATGGCACATCTAGTTGATGGCGGTATTTTTGCCCTGAATTCCTGTAGCACTGCATGTCAGAAAAGATTTCCCAAGCATTGAATTTTCACTGCTTCTTTTCAACCTGTCAAGGGCTGTCAAATCCGATTCTTTAGGGTTCCACACTGTATTCAATCGAATGGTTGACTCGTGGAGAGCTCCCTTCAAATTCAAAGTCGGGGAACATATAATAGATGCAAACAGCAAGATAACCCGCAATTATTTTTATCATGGTTCATCCCAAATTGTGGGTCAAACGGTCACACAGTCCACAAAAGCAATGAGAATTCCACGTACGCGTCCAATGAGAGCAGTAGGTCCATGTAGGTGGGTCAAAAGCGAATTCAGGTGATTAGTAGAGAGGTTGACAATCGAATGAGAGGGACGGAAGAGAGTGGCCGATTTTAGCTTTTGTTTGACATCCAATGATACGAAAAACAAAGTTGGACAAGGCATATGATGAAAATATGGTCACGGAGATACTACCAACGTCATGTATGTATCCTCAACACAGGGATGCATCAGAAGGCATGACGGAAATTGAGCAAACAAACTGTCTAGTTTGTTCAAGTAACTCGAATGTGGGGGCTTCACTGAAATTTCGTGGAACCGAATGGGTGAGTATACGGTTGACACTGCGAGGGTAGGATAGTTCATTCACAGTTCATGGTGGGTTCATAATAGGTTGAAACGTGGGTTTGGAAGTTGGAAATTGTGTTACGGTCAACCGGATTTGACTGGCACTGTCCAAGCTATCATCACTCGGTACTGTATTGGTTAGTCTGCTGGCAGCCATTTAAGTGTCCGATTGATGTAAGTGTGGTTTCAGGCTGAGACATACACCGAGATTTTTTCTCTTGCAGTTTTCTGTGTTTTTCCATTCCGCAGATCGGATACTGAACCTCTTGTAATTTGGATTAGATAAATTGAATCACTCGTTTCTTTATCAAAACCTGTTTGTCTTTTCCTTTCTAACGTCTGGTCTCTATGTCAGCTCTCTTTATCCTCTACTGTCTGCCTTCGTTTGTGGCAACCTGGAGATGACTGAGTTTGAATGTGTAAATTCACGAGCAAAACTATAGTAGACAAACATAGCTAATTTTTTCATGGTTCTGGGCAGTTTGCATGTAGTTTGATATTACAGGGTTGTCCGCTGTTTGTCCGCCTGCTTCATGGGCAATTAGTTTCCGACATGCATGTGTCCGAATCCTAACAAATACGAAGCCTTTCATTGTTCAACAGCCCAAGGACAGGCTGCCTCATCAGTCTAAATCTTTTGTTCTATATCGGTTTACGTGTTCTTAGTGCACAATATATTGGACATACGACGAGACGACTGTCGAAGAGGATATCAGAACACATCCCGGCTTATTTAGGCAAAGTAACGGTTCGGACTATCAATAGTGCAAACCTACAACATCTGGTGGATAGCGGACATCAAATCAACTCAGTGACAGCTTGCAGACCAGTTCTGGCAACTCCCAGAGTTCACGCGAAAGTATTATGTCGACGGTTACTGATGACGACGGAGGCCATTGCAATTCAACAACTGAAGCCGGAATTTTGCAAGCAACGTAACCTCGTGCAACAGTTGTTGCTGTTGTGGCCGTAACACGTGATTTTCTTATGGCTCCCGTGTACAAAATCTTCCCAACCTCTCTGTTTACACCTTCGTTTTTCACACCTGTCTTCTTAAGCCATTTGGCTACACAATTCGCACAACGAACAAGACTCATCAAGTTGAAGCATGTTGTCGAGTTCCTGAATTTGTTGCACATTTACTCACTCTCCGCTATCTATACCCGCACATATACTCTCCTTTACCCAGTACTAAAAAGGTCAACGCCTGAAGTGATATATCGAAAGGAAATTTCTTCGTGTTACAAGTTTTCACATGAATCTACAGACATATTCTATGACTTTTGACTATTCTGTGTGGGAACGTTTGAACCTTAGCTCGTCTAGCAATCCGCTTATTCGGTGTCTCTCTAACAGGTAAACATGATCTACATTGTATCAATGCAAGCGGTCTTTCACAAACCCATTGACTTTTGGTGTCTTTTGGCAGCCTTTGGAACTATTCACTTCTTGTCGTTTACTTTGACAATTCTCGCGATCTACAGTGTATGTTGGATGGGAGACACATCGTGACTTCCATTCGTGCATATATGTTTAGTTCAGTTGAAAAGGGTGTGAACTAAACCGCACTTGTACGATATGGGCGCATGGCTTGCAAAATGTATATATTCACCTGATCACGTTTTACTGCGATTGACTGACCTCGAGATTGATCCATCTTGTCTCCCTGTTAGTCTGATTTATATGCTACCAGCAGAATCAGACGGGAGACAACTCTGATGATCCGAATGAAATCCAACGACAAGTAGGATCTGTGGTCTGATTCCACCTCGTCGGTACTGCTTGCCGTAACCAGCTCAGTCAGTCATAATATTAGCATATCAGGTCCTCCAGGCCGGCTTGCACTCGATAAACTTAAAATCACGGGACCTGAGTTTGAGCTCATGCTTGACTTAGGTAATATTCGTGCGTCAGATAGTCCGTGGGTTCCACCATTTCACATATTTCCTTAAAAGTCAAGAGGTTTTAGAACCTCCACTAACGCAACTGTTCCAGATAGGTATCTCAACTCACATAACCACAATATCACGGCCAATTTTAACGGTGCTCATGTGTTCTCAAAAATAGATCTGGTACACGCCCATCAACAGATTTCCATTGCAGATGAGGATTTACCTATGACAGTGGTAACAACAACTACCAGTCTTTTGGAATTTTTCCGTATGCCACTTGGTTTGCCCAATGATGCACAAACCTTTCAGCGTTTTATTGACACGATTGACGGAGATTTAGATTTGGTTTCAGCCAACGCAGGCGACTTGTTAATAATCCGTGAACCTGAATTTGCACATTTGCAACTTCTACGTCAATTGTTTGAGTGTTCAGCCGTGTGCAGTATAACCGTCAATGAGGACAAAATTATTTTTCACCGAAATTCAATCAGATGTTTAGGCCACATGATAGATCAATGCGGTATTCGGTCCTTGGGAGAAATGGTGCAAGTCGTACGTGACTTTTCGTTGCCTACTACACAAGCCGCTGTTTGTGGTTTCATCGGGTAGGTAAGGTAATATCGGCGTTTCGTCCAAATCCGTGCTCACTTGATGCATTGTTTAACATATTTACATACAGGTGTTAAGAATGGTCCCGTAGAACCACGGGAGGATAATAAAGCTGCTTTCAATGTGTATGTTTAGTTGAGCTGACCGTACCGAGATTTCTGTCGACCTCGTATCTGACTCACTTTACCTTTCTGTTTTTCGCTGACTGTACGCACCCTCGGTTTGATCTCTGTTTCGTTCTAGCGTTGGTTTGCATTTCTTGTATTCCTGGTATCGATACTGTTTCCGTGTCACTACATAAAGGATACCCTCCCGCATCTTTCCGCCTACTCGAGTCTTCCCTGTTCGTTCGATGGAAGGGAGTTCGTTGGTATTCGTTGTGAGGCCGGATTGCAGACCCGTTCATTTGTCGCACTCGAACGATTTCTATAGCCCACTGTCACGGGTTTTTATGCCTTCTTACCATAGTCGACCATTTTATCCGTTAGGCCGGAAGCTATTCCCATTGTCACCGTGGAAACAGAAACCGTAATAACTGCTTTCATCGAACGCTTGTTCCCTTTGTATGGTTGCCTTGAAAAAGTAACTACTGATAGTAGTGCACAGTATGGGTCACACTTATTTACAGATACACTGCATATGTTAGTCTGTGACCTTTCCTGTACGACAGATCATCACCCATCAGCCAACAATATGGTTGTGCGTTTTCATCGCCAGCCTAAAGCTTCATTCATCGCTTCCGACAGCTTTAGTTTGGTACAGGCGATTCCAGTCCTTTTCTTGGATTTGCTTTCTGCAAATAAACCCTGATAATAAAGTGTCAGCTTTGGATTCGGCATTTGTTGGAGATTACTTTTCTATAGATCGTGTGAGTGACGACGGTTGTGCATCATATACTCAAAAGCTGGCTGCATAAATGAGCCGTTCGCAAGTACATTCGCCTTTGCGGCGAAACGTCGATTGACCTAAATTCCGCCAGAACTGTTCACTTGTTCCTACATCTTTAATGCCAGTCCATAGCGTGAGAACATCTATACAGCGACCTTACGAAAGTCCATTTAAATTGTTTAGATCAACGCGATCGAGTTTACTTCATTGATCGAAACTGCTAACAAAAAGCTATATATAATATCCATCTTAAGGTTACCCACATTGACAGTGAACTGGAGAGGTAGGCACTGCTCAAATATAGTGTTCCAGAAGTTCGGTCATCCATCCCCACAGATCTCACCCCAACTTCTCAAACGGCGCAGCCGAAAGCTGTTGAGCTGCAGCAAACAAAGTGATCCGGCCGTCAAGTACGCTGATCGAAGCGTCTCGTATAAGCTGTTTATTTATACTCCACTTAAAAGTCTTTTCGTCAGTTGACCTTTTACAAAACCATTTAGAAAACCAAAACTAAAAGACCTTAGAACATTCTGAATATTTTTCCATTTCACAGACCAATCCACTAAGTCCCTTTCATTTCGTTTCTATTCAATTCCCGTTTGGTCATTTGTTTTATTGTGCTTTCTCATCTCAAGCGTGGGCGCGATCAATAAATGCACCCCAGGACATTGGTTTCGGAGTATTGTGTACGGTATATACTTTTTCTGCGACACTTGAATGAGAGCATGATAGATCACCCGTAGGCCTGCGGGCATTTTAGTGTACCACCACCTGCGGCACGGGCGGATTATTTCATCGTGACATGATTACCTAGACGACTGATAACATATAAAACTCTTTAGGTTGACGGTGATCTGCACGCAATACTCCCTTAATCAGATCTACAGGTCACTTCGGCAGTTCATTCCTAGGAGAGGAATTGTTGGAGCAGTCTGGAACTGACCAATTTTGAACATATAAATTCACGGACAAAAACTTATGGTACAGAAACGTAGCTAGTTATTGCATGGCTCCAAGCAGTTCACATGCTCGATTTCACATTGTTGTTCGCTGTGCCGACGATTGGTTTCCGCCTACTCGTTCAAACAACTTATCTTTGTAACACCGTGATATTTGCTCACACGGAGGCTATCTACCGATAAACACATCCGTACCTTGCTATTCTGTCTGTAGCTGTTTTCCACTGGACCCCAGATATATACACACACACTGGCACGTTTGTCACGTATCGCTTTAGAATGCTTTCACACTCGCAATTCCTCGCTTATCTGATGCGGCTGACCCGGTCCACTCTACCGTTTTCCATGTTCGGTGGTTGAGCACGATGCATGCGATTGTACAACGAGATGAAAAGCATAAGTTCGGAATTTCAGATGAAAGGTCCATAAAAGCCTGAGTGATTTTTTTAACCTACGAACAGCTTGATTTCTTTTCCGATGAACATCTATTCAGTCACTGTGGATTCGCGCTGTTTTTAGCTGTTTCGCCTCAGCTTAATATGCACTGCACCCAATTCCTAACAGATTTGTAATGCTGCAGAATGGTTTCCAGTTGTCGTCAAAATTTTAATCAATCAGTCAATAGACAACATCAGTACCTTACTATTTTGCACAATAAACTTTATTTATTATGTTGTGTGTACCGCACAACAAGTACCAGATAGTGTTTGATGAAATACCCCGTGGTTGCAAATGATAAGTAGATGTCGTAAATCTTTACACTGTGAGCGTATGTTTTGTTCCAAACAACCACACTGATAATGATTTCTGCTTAGACTTAAAACAGTCAATGAGCAAACAACCAGCAGAAGACTTCTTCGGGAAAAATTATTATTTTTAAATAGGAATACAGTTTGTTGAGCTGAAGAAAAGCATAAAAATGACAACAGGGAAAATCAAACTGAAAACAGCTCCAAATAACATCAAATAGAACGGTGAAGTATTTCTAAAGCACGTGTTTTTATCATGATGGATATCAACAACTTATCGTGACTTGCATTGGACTTGAAAGTACATGAGGATGAACAAGTTGCCAACTTTCAATTGAATAAACATCACCCGATCTTAAACACTGATTTTAACTAGTCTAAAGCGCCATATATGGCGCATGTTCCATTCAGCACTGAAAGTCTAGTAAGTCTCACTGATTTCAAAAATGAAAATCACAAACCATTTGGTCCCGGCTACATCGTGCTTGACCTTGGGCGTCATATTTTGCATAGCTGAGATTTGTACTGTACAGTTGAGTAGGGCGTCGAAATTATTCCCTTATGTTTGAAAGGGAAACGTAGTATCCATGAGAGCGGAGAGAAGACATAAGTCGCCAGATGCAAGCGTTTTGTTTACTCTTGTCTACCGCGTACGTAAAACATTTGAGCTTGTATATCACACAGCGAGAAAGTATATTACAGTGGAATGGCCTAGATTGAAAGCTATGTCAGTGCTTTCGGTGGGGGAAGGAGAGTTAGTGCCAAGGCAAAGAAACATTTTGTTTCAACCTTTTCTGTGCACAAAATGCCGGCTGATTTCACCGTGCTGGATGCTAACAGCTACAATTTGGGATTGAACAATAAAGCTGTGAAGGTTTTGGCTATTGATATTCGATTATCCTTGTAGATAATGTAGCAGTTTTACTTCCGCTTAAATAACTGTGGCACAGTCTGGTTGACAGAATTCTTACTTCTCTATTTTTACAGGAATATCTCCTACCAGAGAATAAGTCGGCCCCATGAACATCGTTGATCATCGCTGACCATGCGCGGCGGCTTGATGCGAGCTCAGCGCAAATCATGACCCAGTTTTTCTTCCTCTATCACAGACAGTACACTGTATGTTGTCCGAGGCGATCCATATCTTTCTCGACGATGCTCAACCACATCTTCAGTTGGCCTCCAACGTGACAGCGCTATCCCAAACACGGAGCCGGGAACAGCGTTTGTCGGAACAGTTTTGTATCCAGTCGCCAGAGTATGTGGCCGAACCACTGCACGCTGTGGCCTTGAAGAAGGAGGGCGAGCTGGTCAATGTCGCTGAATTGCCTGCTTATTTCGTCGTTCGATATCATTTCCCCCCGGTTCGTACGAGGAACTGGGCGCAGATACCAGTGGTCGAACACCGCCAACCTTCTGGTATCATCAGCTAGCCGTGACCAGATTTTAACAGAGGTCTTATTATTGGCATGGGGTGAAACACGTTCTACAGATCGTTACCACGTCCGTCAGAGCTCCTTTTGTATTAGTAGTTTCAAGTGTACGATCTCCATCAGCTTTGTCGTTCATGGCTAGAAAGCATCTCAATACCGATTACGCAGGTGTCTTGTTCGCTTTGTGTGCAAACTGATATTATGTGGTACCACAAACGGTTATGGATTCTATGAACATCGCTTGTCTGCATAAGCGCAATTTTTCAGATGTTTCTCATCCAAAATGATCGTTCAGAGAACACGAACTATCAATATGCTGAAGTGATCTTCACTGGAACCCAAACCGACGGTTTACTACAGTTCACGTTAACTTTCCACAACACCCCAACATACATACTTTCCAACTCCACGAAGAATGGCCTATTTTAAGGTTTTGCTGTACTTCAACACTGACCAGTATCGTCGAAAACAACCAAGTAAATCGAACACTGCGTACAGTTTGCTCACAAATTTCCGAAATACCGAGTCGAATGGATCGATTTGTCAAACTGGCCACTCCTGGCCTGTATAACTGACAAGTTAGTAGCATGTTAGCTGGTTCCACCAAGTCGTTTGACTTTCTTTCAACTTCCAAGGGGAATGTTCATTTTCGGGTAGCATGCAAATATATACAGAGGCGCGCATGAACCTCGATAATTCTGGCATTTTTCAAGCAACTTCACCAACTAACAGGTAGCGAGTATACCGAATCCTCCAAAGTGTTTCTAAAATTTTGAACAGTACACCGTGAAATCCGATGATCACGATGAAAGTTGATATAGTTCCTAGCTCATGAGCTACTGATCACTGAAAGTGGCTCTCTTGGGCTGCTCATCGCAACTGATATTGTCGTCAGGATTGATGTTCTGAAAAAGCAGAGATGCATCCAGTCGGAAAAATATGACTGTATGACATGAAAAGTGACAATTGCATTTTCAAAACTCAGCAACCAACATGATACTATTATTCGTAGTTCTCTGCCAACTTTGTAGTTTTGGTGGTTGCTTTCACATCCGAATTAATTTCTTGGTGAGATGCAGGGATCTGTGAACTGCCACAATCAACGAACAGTTATTGGTTGATACAATACAGATTTGTTGAAATCTCGCTAGTTCATGGGACCAATGTGATTATACACGATTTAATCACGAACAGGCTATTGATAAATACTGTGCCAACAGACGACATGCAACCGACTAAATGCAAATTCAATTCCGATTATACTCGAGTTTCCCACATTGGGCTATGTGAAAGTGATCAACTTGGCCAGTTTATTCACAATAGGCTCTTCCAATAACAGTGCTGTGCGATCACGTCAGTGGTTTGATGCGATCACTTTATAGTAAAATGCACCTCTTTTGATGCTACAGTTAGCAAATCTCGGTATCCGTCATTGTTATCTCAAGTGGACAGTTCAACGTATTTTTTTCGTCTAATGTTAAAACCAAGCTGCTGGCATCGTTTTCAGTAGCGTATTTAGGAATTCAACCCCGCAGAATAGGAGTTAGTACCCACACACACAGTACCCTAAACTTGAAAGCCATGGAGAAACTGCTCAGTGCTAGTAAGTTTCATCTGTGTGATAAGTTGATTCATTATTCACGATGATCGCTGAATATATCTATGCAGTTATGTCAAATCTCTGCAACCTATTTTCACTTTTTCTAGCTAGGAGTCATCATTTGCGATGTCCGTCGTACGGGTAGTACCAGGGGGTCAAATCAGTCCTACGTGTTTACCATGTGGCTACCTGGGAAGTTCCACAACAAGTTGCGACTCACTCGAAGCGGGAGATGTTGGCCTCAATCATACATCCGTGACTGAGAACGACAAAATCCCACCACCACTAAAGGCAACGAATTGATAAGATATATGTGCATATGCACGGCATTACAGTCAGAGATTTTCATAGGTATTTTGTTTTCTATTGTGAATTCAAAGTTATCCTTGCATGACAAATCATTTCACCGATGATATTCTTAATGAATTCAAACTACTGTCTGAAATTAAAATACGCGGGATACGGAGGATCGAATCTGAAACAAAATCAAATGAATTCATGAAAATAATTCAGAATATTCGTTTTCTGTAGGTCTAATAATGTATTTGGATGTACTTATCGCATTGGTCGAGGTTACTGGACGGAATTCTAATCATAGGCTTATTAGAAAGTGAGCCAGAATTTCACTTAACCTCTCTCGACCTCAGAATTCCTGATTGCTCAGGAGACGAGTGCGATGAGAAAAGTGGTGTTTATCTATCTGTGGAATTGTCTCACCTCGAACTATTGACTGGATTATGTTATTCCAAATACAAAGGGACTCAATGAAACGTTTCTTCAAAATAACACGAAAAATACTACCGAATATCCTCTATCACTAAATGAACACTGGAAATTATTACGATAGGTCAAATGTAACTTCACAACTATCAAAAGATAAGTAATAGATATAGTAGTGTTAAAACCCACAAGACGTACCAATCGAAAGGTCTTGTCAAAATACGATTCATTGTGCAGTCTGAAAGTCCAATTCACCAGAGAAAACTACGGAAGGAACGCATGACGGTTTTATCGAACATGTAAGGAATCATGGGCAATGTACATGCACCTAACTCTCACAAGGACTCGAACCTTGGGTGAACGACGGTGATTTTAACACCTGACCACCAGACTATCCGGTGTGACTCTCAACGTTTTGTTGAACGTATACATTATGAATTAATACTAATATTCTACTATTTATACCCATACCGTACCAAGATTCCACGCGTTGTTTTTAACCGAGTGACTTCATTGTACTAGAGCCCCCACAAAAAAGCCATTCTTCACAGCAGTCGATCTTTGCGCGGTCATTTAGTTTTAATTATTCCAAACCTATTTAAGCAAGAGTAATATGTCACCTAATGCATCTCCGTAAGCTGTTGAGACCCGTCAAGGAGTTGGCTGTTTGACTTAGAACAACACTCATATCAACCAGACATAACGGGTGACGTCATTTGCATTAACCGTTGCGCAACTAGGGTTGTGAAGCGCTCCCACCGCATGTCTCTGTTAGCTTCTTATGTTCTATTCTTGTGCCTTCATCGTTCATTTCCCTTTGCTTCGATATCCATATATATAGTCAATAATCCTTCTACTCACTGGTGGTATCTGACGTATTACACAACACCCCTCTATCTGTGTATAGTCGCAAAGCCCCGAGAACGATTTCTCCTCCTCCTCTGCTCCGGGATGCAAAGGTTGCGTTGGATTTTCGTTCGAGTTCTGTCATTCGTTTCTGCGAGTTAGTATCGGTGTGGACATCGGGTGGGAACTCCTCCAGGAAAATGGTTGTTGTCGGTCTCCATGCCACCGCTGTAGATCACTCCGATTTACATACTGTTTTCATCGACTGGAATCTAGTTCGTAGACTGGGTGGTGGGCTTCCATAAGTGAATATGACTCTCTCTATTCACACAAGAGCTTCCGTGACCTGGTGCCACTGCTCATTCTTCTAAGATGCCGCTTGTATTGAACTAGGGCATCCACAGCGAATGGTTCTGGTTAATCTAAAGTCTACTTATAGGGTTCTGAGTGGATCGCTTTACTGCTTTACCGAGTTTGATAAGTCCTGTCTGCTAGTTTTATCACAGGCGCACTTCAAAGCCAACTGGAAATCCAACTATTCTGCCATGAACCAACTGAAATGGAGGATACTTCTT
The DNA here is from genome assembly GCA_948099385.1 of Fasciola hepatica. Taxonomy (NCBI): domain Eukaryota; kingdom Metazoa; phylum Platyhelminthes; class Trematoda; order Plagiorchiida; family Fasciolidae; genus Fasciola; species Fasciola hepatica. Next base: position 588,155 of record CANUEZ040000132.1, read on the forward strand.
GGTGGACTGCATGGAGGCACAGTGTGGTTGCAACAACAATCGCAGTTTCTTTTCCCAATCTCTACCTTTTGTCTCTAACCAATGCTTGATAAAGCGACTAATCCTTCCTGCAAGTTTATCAGTTCTGGTGATGATACAGGGTTGTGCCTATCTTTTGGATTCGCAGTTTCAACAGACAGGTTTGATATCCATCGCTTTTACACTACGGGCGTTGGAAGGGGATTATCTACTTCGGAAAACCACGGTTAGCTTCAGTATGCTCAATCATAAACGCAATGATCAGTCAATAGCTTGCACTGTTTAGTTATTACCACCATGCACTATCTGCCTCTCAGTAACTTCGAAAAGGTCCCTTAGCGTTATTGGATTACAGACCATCCATCTCCGAAAATGAATTTGATTTTATTGGGTATAAACGCGCATCTAGGATTTGAAAGGAGGGCATCATTCGTAGGTTCGAACATAGTTTGTTACAAGCTTCTAAATATTTGGTCATGCCTTCTCCGGCGAAATAAGTCATCTGTTTGACTGTGGAATGTGTATGGTAAATTGTGACACCGTTTGATTGGCTAGTTGCGCATCTTTTCGGGAGAGGCGACCACCTACACTTATGAAGTCGGCAGCCGAATAAAGAGAACCCCCGCGGCATACGGATGGAGTAGCTTCCGATTTGGTCACCATAGGATTTGTTCAACGGTAGTCAGCCATTTACGTCCACTATTCAGGACCTTCATCAACTTATTCAGTTGACGATCTTATCTTCGTTAATCTACCACCGTTCCACAGTTGCATAGTGCTGATTCCAGGGAAGCATTTCGTATTACTGTCTGTTTCCTCAAAGCGAGACAGAACATGATTTATGTGGTTTTCCGCACCATCAGCATAATCTATGGTAAAGTCACATTCATCAAGACGTGGTTTCAATCGAACCAGTTTTTCTTCAGAATCCTTTGCCACTTTTATCCATTCCGAGTGATCGTGATCAGTCCTAATATGGAGCCGTTCTTCTCTTAGCAATGACAGTTATTTCTCCGGTGGTTTCACCGTAGCCATACACACCTTTTCAGTTGTACTGTATTGTCACTCGGTTAGAGTGAGCAATCTTCTTGCGTATCCTAGCACGCAACTAATCTGCTTCAGCACTGCTGCTATATTTGCATCGTTGGCATCTGTGCTGGCGCTGAACGGCCCACCAGCAACAGAGTGCTTTAACTTGACATTGCACGTTACCGAATGCCCCACGCACTTCCGGCCTACGTTTGAAATTTTGCAGCTTCTCGAGAAATGCGTACTTGAGTTCCACAACAGATGTGAAACTTTTCATAAGTCGTCTGTTGTACGAGCCAAAACCCAGAAATCGTCTCAATGATATGTTGGAGGTTATCACTGGAAACTACCCCAGCTTTAGAATCCTCTCGGAAAGGGTCGCAGTGGTCAACACAAAATCAAAGTTTAAATTTGAGTTCTATCAGGTGACTTATATCCACGCCGGCTTACTTCGACAACTCCTTCTTTCGATATCTTGTTCATTTGGCATCTAACACCATTACCCAGACGAGTGGAAATCCGGCCGGTTTTGTACGGCCGAAGAGTTCTGAACCTCTTAGGTGTTTCATATTCCACCAAGCCACAGAAATCATGTGGGCCTTCAGCGAACAAAAATAGCCCAGCAAAACATTGGTTATTTGTTGAGAACGCTGGATTCAATTTGTTAGGTTGCTTGCTTGCACCGGACTCACACCCACTTGGGTGGCTGACCAACAATAAGCAGTGAATCAAATTTCATGTCTAACTGATCCCCTCAGATCAATCACAGCCTTCAGTGTTCACCGGGGATTACCACCTATTATCATTTGCTTACCATTGCGTGACAATTTAAATGCATGCACCATGGCTCTATCGTGGATTCGAATCACTTGTTGAGGCGTTCCGTCTTTACCACTTCGTTGGCTTCCGTGTTCATAAATCCTATCAACCCCTCATCTACTCGCCAGAGGCATTTGATATTCCATAGTAGAATAATATAATTGGACTTATCTTGCCATATCAACACTCAACTGACAATTGGAAGTAATCCAAATACTAAAAAGTTGTTTTATCTGGCTAATTGGGAATCCATGTTAGTGTACATTCAGCGAGCCACAAATGTCAGTTTCGAGTCGCACACACCTAACCACCAGTCTACCCCGACGATTGTTGAACACATGCACCACATGGTGCATCACATTTTTGTGCAGTATCCTTATTCAAACCAACTTGAGTCTCCAAATAAATTAGGTGGGGTTTTCGTGTTCACGAAATCAGCACTTAGCAATTTATCAACCAACATTCTTGTTTTACGTCCGTTTGTGAGAGTGGATGAGAATAAAGTAGTTTCAGTAGTTCATTTAGTACTAAGACAAATATTAAACCGAATAGGTATGTGTCAAAATTGACCACTCGTTCACCTGCAAAAACGACGTGAATTATAAATCCAAAAATTCCCTAATGAAAATGAATTTATTCTTATTACGACGAACCTCGTCAGTGGAATTTATTAGTGAGTTACAGTGGATAAGAACTGAGGCCTCGTACAGTAGGCAGTAAATCTCATGAGATATTCGTTTTTATGGCTGAGAATGGATCTCATTATTACTGCTTTCTTTTCTTATTTGTGTGTTCATGTCTCACACAGCCACCCAAACTACGAATCCAGAGGACCATACTCGATTTTGACACCAACGTTTGCCTTTTAACCACGTAAATAGATCAATTACACAACTTGTGTATCAGCCCTTCTGACTGACGGTTTGCCGATCGGTTTGCGTGAACTTTATGACATTCATCTACAAGTCAAACAGCAAATGAAGGTATTGTCGAATTCCCTTCGACATCGTGATTTTTTTGATTAAATTACATCCGACTTATAGCGTTACAGTCTGGTAAAATCTCATACTTTAGCTCCGAAAAGTGTGGCGAATTCTCTTCTTAATGCTGAGAATAAATTTTCAATAACACACCTAGGGTCTGCTGAGATAAATCGCACACCATGAGTCATTGTATTTTGTGCACAATTTCAGCTGACCACAGATTCCGCAAAACCTAAGCTAGGGATATGTAGAAAGTGCTATGAAACTTGATAGTTCATCTCCCTCTAATATGAAACAATTAGGAAATAGAAATACAGTGAGGAGGAACTATTTTGTTGCAGAAAATTCAACTGCAACTGTAGACTGATTGGTGGTTTATCCGGTTATATTCCTTGGACGCAGATGTGTAGGAAAGCTCGGTGGTCACCAAAGATGAAACACTAATCTATTTTCGTGGAAAACTTTTAGAAATTAGCTTACCACCGATTCGACGAATTTCTGTGGTAGGGAGACAGATCGGATTATGGTTACTAGTGAATGACAAGAACGATAATTGGGGTGAACCACGTTATACGAACAGTGTTAGGTTGGACAGATTCGAGTAAATCGTCCTGTATTTTTTCGATATCAGTAACGGGATGGCACGCCACGCCAACTAGTACTTGCACAATAGTCGAAAGTCGTATTTCTTTACTTAAATGCTCATCGGTAGCCAACATAGTATAAAATTCACGAAATTGGAGATGAAATTAGGCACTCGCTCGAACATTACTAACCTCTGGAAGTGGCCGTGAAATTGGAAGCCAGCAAGACAAACTAGCAGACTAAAACGATATGTCATCACGATTAAGAATGCCTTGCTTTTCTCTGGCTTTCGAGAAAGACTGAATAAGGGCATGCCTACAATTTGTTTTAATCCGCTCCTTTGTCTTTAGTGTGAAAATTATTCTGCCCCCGAACCATCGTTATCATTAGTTGAAATAATCAATGAATATAATAAATTCTGTTCTATATACCCAGTAGTTGCACTTAACGTATTGTTCTAACCTGTGTGGACAACCAAGCCTTGAGGCTTAAACGTTGCTTACAGGACTCATCACTCATTTTGTCGATCCACTCCACCAATTGGCTGTCCTGGCACAAGAGATTCCGTTATCTCAAGCCCTGGGCTCGGTGCTGCACCATTGCAGACTGATGAAGTGATTCGGTTGTCCATCGATAATACGTCAGCCCATTAGCTCACAGGCAGGAGGAAGACAAAGGTCACGAAATAAAACCATTTCATTTAGTCCTGTCCACCGCTAATGTAAAACATGTCAGTATATATAAACGGTACAACAGTGGGGTAAATGTAACAGTAATGTAGGTAGGCTGGAAGTTTCTTACAGTGATTACGTTAGGGAGAATGAGGTCTGTTGAGTTAATGCCAAGGTTAGTAAACATTGAGGTGCAGTCATTTCTGTGCAAAGCTCTGGCTGATGTGTCATATACCGTATATACACTGACGCGCTTTACGTTCGGGGTTGACATTAGTGAACGAAATGCTTGCATAGCGCGACCAATATCTTCTTCCCGCTTTTATGAATATGATAAACGGGACTGTGTTTTATAATATGTGAATCTAGACGGGGGCAAATGTGATCGAGCCAATGGTCCAAATGAGAGCTGCTTAGCAGGACCGGTCCAATTAGGAAAGCAAGAAGTGAAAAACTACATAAGATCAGATAACTTGCACACCTGGACAATTCACGTGTAAGATTAACCACTGACTGCGTGTGCTTCGGAAGCCCTGAAAATCATGCGAATCACGCATTGCCTTGGTTATAAATGTCGGTTTGTGTTCAGCTATCTTGTGACCAGACCATTCACCCAATAGGCGAACAGGTGTCTTACACTCGTCAGACGAACACACAAGTGCGATGTATATCATACGTGGCTATTTGTTAGATGCAGCGGAACAGTCCACATGTTCTTTTTGGGATTATGGATAGTGTTTTGATGATATCAATGTGAATGATTACCACAGTGTGCGCATGATTCGTTAATCTAGGTTGAGAGCGATAGTTACAACCAAGTCATCAAGCATTTACACTATGATAGCTTCTAACATGCTTTTTGTTTTGCGAGTAGTGAATATCGACCACAAAAGTGTCCACAGATTTTTGAGCATATCTCACACCGTTGATCAAGAACTGAGCACACCAGTATGCACATACTAATCTTTATTAGCACTGAATGCGTAAGATTATAATTGTGATCTGTATTCAAGAATCAAGAACAGTTTACCAAGTAACATGTATTTCAAAAGTTTCCCTTCAAGTAAGCTCTAAAGATACATAAATTACTTCATCGAAAAGCTTTACTCATTATTCGGTAAGCCTCTCAAGTACCGTAAAAAATGAGACGAACAAAGTGGAGTAGGAGCAAAATCTGGTGGTATTTTCTCACCAACCCACGAAGTGGATTGCAGATTTCGGCTTTTGTGTTTGTCCAGAGTAAATACTTCCTTCTATTCATATGAGCTGGTGAAGAAATAAAGTTACCTCGGTCAAGACCACACAGGAGTCAGAATTGGGATTCCACCTGGTATATCGTTTCAACCCTTGTTCAGAATGTGTCCTTGCGTCATCATGTCTTCTCTACGAAAACTCTATGCGTTGTTCGCTTATAACTGAATTCATTGGTTTTTCACTGCTCAGATCCGCATGATCTGGACCGCCTGTTCTGTTTTCTCTTCTAATTACCTTTCAGACATCGGTTGAGATTGGCTATCCATTCCCATTCATCTCGTCCAGCTTCCAGCTTCTCTACTTATAATCCGAATTTGCCTGTAACCCGCAATCCAGCATTTGCTACCCTCCATTGGACGAGTATGTGGAAGTAGTGCCGCATTTTTGTTTTCTCCAGGTCTGGTCACCCTAAAATTGAGATATACTATCATGAAAGCTTGCCTGACTGCGTAACAGTACGCATGGATTACCGACTACGCGTTCCCTGACTTCAAATTCCGCCCGTATTTGCTATGAGACACACATTCTCACTGGGGAACAATGCGGAACCTAAACGAATCGGTGCTTAGAGACCCAAACAAGTTGATCACTAGCTGTGCCACCTGATTAGCTAGTTACTTTTTCCTATCATGCAGAGCCATACAAAAGTAAGTGGACAAAGTCACATTTTTCAACTGAAACTTACCTTTCACTAATTCGGCCTGTGCATGGGCCTGTTCTGTCATCAAATGCGTCCAAGTGATGAACATGGCTTGGACTTGAAGACAAAAACATTAGAAGAGAACGAAAACATTCTATTTATGTTTGAAGGGAAAAACCTTAAACAGATTCATGGTATGATCACGGGAGTTATTCAGGGTAACCTAGTTCGCTGTGTTGAACGATTTGACTGTGTGATTTTATATACCCTCATTATCGGCATTGTAGGACAGTGTTAATTTACGTCTTGAATTGTTGTCGAGACGCGAAGTCACCCACACCGAGAAGAAATAATTTAGGAAAGCCGATGGTTGGCTGTGTCGTACAAACTCCATTCAAATCCATTCGAGAAAGGATACAGCTGATGTTTGAAACGTTTTGAAGGATATTGAGATTTTAGCCGAAATTAGTTTTGAGTGTATCGAAGAAAGCCTTGTACCACTTGAAAAGTTATGTGTGAGCGTTTAGTGTTCTGTAACACAGCGATGTCAGTAAAGATGGTAGTCTGTCAACATTTCGGTTAGTACGCGGTAAACTTTCTTAAGACAAGTTCCAATTTGATTGTATCGGTTACTTCAATAAAGCACACATGTGAACTGTTGCCACATATGAACGTATTTGGTTCACAACCCGTGGCTATTCAGACAATAATCGTTGGTATATTTCATTCAATGAGTAGTTTCATCCAACCTGTTGCGTATCCTCCGTTGAAGTGTAAACTCCCTGAATCCCTTTAATGGAGCTGGAAATCACTTTGTGGCATTCTGATTAATACGGTCTATTCAATAAGTCATTTGATGTGAAGATCACAAACACGCTCAATTTCACCAGGATTTTATGGGCTGTAGAGGATGAAGCTTTTTGTCAACTTTAAGTATTGGTTGCTTTGGCAATAATTAATAGATGAATGACTGCATCCGTTGGCGGATTAGTGACTTGTGATTACTGATTACCTTTGATAGAACACAAAAAGGAGAAAGTATGGCCAAGGTGGTCAAAAATGAAAATCAACAAATGCATAGAGATAACCGTTCTGTTTATTATATCTATGCATACTAAGTCGCTCGTTTATATATTGATCCGTTTCTGTGTACATCTGCCGATCCTTTAATCTGCCCTCTTGGACCATGCGACTTGCATATCGCATTCACAGGCAACTACCATTTTCATACACAAGATACAAGCATTTCAGGTAAAAGCACCAACAATATTCCACGTGGTTGATACTTGAGAGGGGAATAGAATTAATGGTGGAAGAGTCCTCAATGAATAGGGAGCAAGTGGTGCACAAAATACTATCATGACACGTTTTACACGTTTTCGAAAGAAGACTAGATTAATTGGAAATGTTCTGAATGTAAGAATGATTTGCAGTGAAATTCGTCGAAGACAGATTTATTTGAGACAGACCTATCCAAAACAACGTCATCAACGTGGTTAAAGATGCTGGCTGGGTGGGAGATAGGCAAATCACCAATGAATGTTGAGAACAAATACGCTGAAAGATCAACACCTTGAAGTATACCTGCACTGACTGACAGATGTTCGGAGACTTTTCTATCCAATTTGGTGCTTTATGTTCTTCAAGAGAAATAGTCTTCCAACCAATTTTGTAAATATTCGGGACAGCCAAAGATTCTATTTTTCTGAGAGGCAAGCGTGATACATTGTCAGAGTCCGACGTGTAGTCAAGAAAAATACTTCTAACTGATTTCTCCCAATCACTAAGGGATTTGACAGTGATGCACAGAGGAAGCTACTGACACAACTGCAGAGCACTTGGATTTGTACGTAAATTGTAACTCATCGTAAGGGCTTCTGACCGTTCTGCAAGTTTCAAAGCTGACGACGAATGAGTTTTTGGTACACAAATTTGGGGTTTTGTCTGTCTACGGGACTGTTTTGTTATAGTAAATACTGTAACAAGATGCCAACAACCGGGAACGGAAAGGGATTCCAGTGAACCGTTAAATACAAAAGTCACTAGTCCACTTAAAGAACCAACCCGATATTTAAACAGCTCCGTTGAAAGACCTTCCTGATCGATTGACCTAGTTACCTTTGTGATTTGAGTAACCTGAGAACCTCTGTACTTGATGCCTGTTGAAATTCAGACGAGGCAAACAACGAGAAAATGGGAAGTGAGTCATCTGACTGTCGGAGACAGGACTTTGAGACGGTGTATATCTATATTCATCTCCGAGGATTTTGGAGTCTGGGCGTCTTGTGGGTATTTGAAGTCCCGTGATTTTATTTACCAGGATACATTAACTCAGAAACCGAACCAGTTTCCGGATAGTTTTGAACGTATGGTATTGATGTCAAAGTCAAATTAGTGTGGTCCATCAATGTCCGCATTTTCTCTATGTTGTACAAAACTCTTATGAGAACCAGATAATTTCGCCAGTTTAGTGAAGAGAACAGGAGATATAATTAACGAGCCAATCGGTCACGTGCTCCTAGGATTACCACTACTTCAAATATTTTCTTATGAACAAAGTCATGCTTTCTTGCGTAATTCCTGTGGAGGATGGGGTGACGAGAATATATAGCGAGCCAAAAACCAAAAAATATATTCTTGTTATGAAATCCCAAAACGTATTACGTAATCTAATGAGCTCCAATACGTCACCGTCAACATTGTTGAGGCTCATTTTCAAAGTTCATCTTATGATGCAGATGGGACATAGCAATGTTTGTGTGCAACTTTCTCTATGGGAATGTGAAAGAATTTCAAAAAAAACCTGTGATGCACCATTGGTTACCATGCAATATTTTCAAGGGATAAAAGAAAGAAAACATATGTTAACTTATGGTTCTCATTTTTCAATTCCGCAAAAGTATTTTCACTCAGATACGTGTCCGGTTGCGAATCTCTATGCTCTGACTAATCCGTACAAGACCAATAGAGCATATTCGACTGAAATTTTCCAGAGCCACGGTCATGAATGATCTTCCTGGAAAATGATTTGCAGTATTTGTTAGGACTCGTGGAACGAAGTGGGAGGGTGACGACTGCAACGGATGCGGAACCTGATGAATTCAATTTAGACGATAATTCCCTGAAGTTCCGCGGATTTCAAACATGCAACATTGATCATCACAAACCGAACATGGTCATGCATATCCGATTTGTCATTTTCAACATTGTTTGTGTTACCTGGCTGTTGATTTTTAGCGGTCTAGCATTCGATACGTTCGGGACAACAACTGACAGGTTTTGCGACCCATTTCCCGTCTTCAAAATTGTCTTATTTTGTATGATAAAATACCCACCACGTCGTTTAGTTGCTAGTTCGGCTTTATGTTTTTCTGACTTCATTCTAACCAATTCCGTCATTACCTAATGACTATGAACAGTTCAGATGGACAACCTCTGCTTTCCATTTTTTTCTACAAATAGTCCTTGCAGATTTTAGTGTGGATGTCAGATAATGAACAGCTCTATCCAAGTAATGTTTACAAATACCGAACTGTCAGAATCTAATATAAAAGAAATATGGAAGAAAAACGGATCAGTGAAATACCGCGATATCCTCGATGCCAGTCAAATGAGAGATCAACGCGATGTGAGGAGATCTGTCGAAACATAAAAACTTTGCCAGTTCCGCTTCCTTACTTCTCTCCAGTTCATTTTGTTTATTGTCCTATCCAATGAACCCACCTCAGTTTGAACGGAGCATAATTTTTATTTTTTCAAGGTTTCGACTCTGGTTCCTATTGACAACTGTTGTAAGTTTATAGACTTGTATTTCAGTCAAAGAGAACAAATTCTGAAGCCGACAGATATCACTTTGAAATGCGTAAAATATGCGTGATGAAAAAGAACCGACTAGGTCATGAGCATTCATGCGAATTTCCACTGTGAACAGCACTTCGTTACCCCGAACTCGAGTAAGATGAGACACTGTAGCGTTTTGATCCGTAATCAAACTAGAGTGGATAGGTTTATAGTCGGAACGGGTGGAGTTTTAAAGGACAAGTAGCGTTTTGTAAATAGGTGCTTTCGGAATCGTCTAAGTATTTGACTGGGCCAGGTCTGGAAACGAAAACTGATTTCGTCACCACTGAGTCACTGGGCGTACCGGAAACATGTTGCATGTGCTACCGTGCATCGTTTGCTAATTTACCTAGCAAAAACGCGGACCGGGGGAGGTGAAGAACGGCACCCCGAAAACCGCGAGAGTTGTTCACTAGTGAACTCAAAAAACTGGTACAAATATTAGTACGTTCAGTTCTATGGGCAAACCGGTTCATTACCTGACAGAATTTGCCTTTTGAGGAAGGGGAGAAAAAGAGACCGAAGCACAAAATGAAGAAGAACCGATACAGATATAACGGACTGATTTGGTGGGATTATTCATGCTTATAGAAATAAAGTTCAAGCAACTGCGTCTAGAGTGCACATATTTCATGGTCTGTAAAGCAAAATTCGCATCTATTCCACTCGGTAATTTTGGAAATTGAGGATTTTATCCGCTACTGCCGACTGTCATTTGGTTCGCTTACAACGTCCACCTATTTGAGCCACTGGTAATCAATATCATATTCTGAATCAAACGATAGAAAACTGATCGATCAGATTGGAATTTCTAATTTATGGCCGATTCATGTGATGAAGGTACTGATAAGTCAGTACAGACAGAGAAAATCAATTGTTGTGGGGATGTGTGTATGTATCTTAACGCGGTTATTTGTTGGATTAGGCAAAAGTATTATAAAAATAGTAGGGTAAATTTGTCGATTTATCCAAGCCTGATAACAGTCTGTGTTTCCAAAACAAAATTTGACGGGAAAATTTTCCGTTTAATCTTTGAAGTCCGGTGAAAATGTTTTACCGACGTGTAATGAACGCTCAGGTTACGAGGTAAATAACCGTGATTGTGTCATAGAGCACACTTTTTAAAGTTTCATATCAATGCTGAAACAATCATGCTTATTATCAATAATAACTGCTTGCACTATCAGTCACCATGAAAACCTTTCCTTCATTATTCTCAAATAGGGGAGAGTATTCGTTGCTTCTTCCCAGTCTGAGCCTAGCTTTTGACAAACTTTCAGCATAATTCATACCACGATTTTGATTTGAAAAATCGACAAAATATTCATACTATTTTATTAGTATCTTGAGAGGAAGAAAGCAGTGTTGTACACCACGTAATATACACATTATTTCACAAAAGTCAAAGTAACACATTGTAGAGCACTAAATTGCCGTAGTTTTTTTTAAATTGATACTACAAGTGACGCATCATGAAGAAAAGAATGCAATGTTGTACGCCGCGCTATCAGTTGGAAAGTTTGTTTTCCAATGGAAGGAAATGCCTACCAGTCACTGGTTTTGCACCCAAGTTTGGTCCTTCATGAACCGGCTGCTGTGCGGAGGCAGGAATCACAAAATACCTCACAGAATGGAGGAGGAATTGAAGTCAGAGCTAAATGACAGTAAACATTTCTCGGAGGTATAAGATTGTAGTCGCATTATTTGAATGTTGTCTCAAAAGAATAATTCCGAACAAACAGCATATCTTACGGGTTCTGAGAATACTACTAAAACTAGTAGTACCAGTGCCACTACTAATACTGCTCTCCCATCCTACAGCAGTCATTTCTATTTCTTCTTTTTTCTTTCAAATTAAAATAGTTTCAGAATTTTGGCACGAGATAGAATCGTGCAAGCTGCAAGATAAAATGACACAAAAAGGATCGCGCCGTAGTAACATGGGTAGCCAGCTTAATGGCAAAGGAAATAATCAATATCATCCGTTAACTTTGGTACTAAACAACG